>OY288251.1:19338975-20571475 GCA_958450325.1 Agrostemma githago
CTCATTTTAAGTATTTTGATATAATAATATTATTATTTTTCCATATGATATAATTTGGCTGGGAGAACGTCCGAGTTACTCCCCACTAACGTGGCTGTTATGTTTATAACATGACAAGTATTTGCTGCTGGGTTTTGGGTGTGAGCTAGCGAGTAGCGTGGATCCTACTCTTTCTTTATTAATGTAATTTATGGATTTGTTTAACCCGTTTGGAGAATTTTTCTTTTAGCCCTTTTGTAAAAAGAGGCCTTTGTATTGCCTTACCATTTCTTTTAATAAGATATAGTTTGTCAGTGTGTTTTAATCCCAACTCTACAGTGTTTCTGTATTGCGTTAGAATTTCTAGGGGAATACAGTTGGTATCAGAGCATTGTTGCTCCCGACGCTTACACCTGATTTTAGGAAAAATACTAGTAAATGATTTGAATATTAATAAAAAATATTAGTGAGAGATGGGTAGAAATCAAAATAATGACTTAACTGTTAGGTTTATATGTTCTTGTAACTCAATGACTGGCATTGAATATTTGTTCCTTTTTCCAAGAAGAAGATGAGTGAACGAGTTGTTGACGTGATGCTGCTTCAGATTGGGACAAGGCCTACTTGGCACTCTCAACACCTGTTGACTCGAGTGGACAACTCGGTGCTACACGGAAGATACTATGGTTACTTTTCGGTCAAGATTCAGTTTGCTCAAGCTTCAGGTTAGATGATCAAGAGTGGATTCAAGTTCCATGATGTTGCAGTAGATCCAGATTGAGTGACCCAAGACTTGCGTTCTCGTTCCTCTGCAAGAAGATGAAGTAATCCTTTTGGTTCCCTCGTGAACCTTAGAGGTCGAAACTTTCCCTTTTCGTTTTAGGTCTTTATCATCTAGAATCATTGATTCTTTTCTTCCTTCCTCTACTTCTTCCAATTCTTCTCTTATATATTCTCATCTTCATTCTCTTGGTGAATCCTTGTTCTATTCTTCTATTCTACCATCTTTCTCTTGAGATTCTTTGGTTAGACCGGATTCTGTCTTACTGAACCTCGTGTTAGAGATGTTTAAGATTTAGTAAACCCTTGTTACCTGATTTGAAGATTATGAGTCTACCCTACCGTCTAAGCAATTAAGAAATTCTTGAGGATTAATTTGAATAGCAAGATGTTGCTTGATGGAATTAGGATGATACTTTAGACACTGAACCTTGGGTTATAGGTTACCTTGATTATTTTGGAGTACTTAAAGTTGAATGATATTTTGGAGTAGTAAGAGTATAGCATATTTGATGGATACCTAGTACCTAACCTAGAACCGAACTGATTACACTACTTTGGGATTTTTTACCTAATGCTTATTTGGTGGATGCATCGCGAATATTTGGGATCAAAGAGTATTGTTTAAAGTGTTAGGCTGAGTGTTGTGGTACCATTAAAGGTTTTCATTAATGTCGTTAGAAATTTTGGTTGACATAGATAACCCGTGTTTCTTATGGATTTGATCGTTGATCGTTGTTTAAGGTTGTAACCTATGAACTTTAGAGTTGAGTGGTCTGACTGGGATAAATTGTTGTTACCCTTGAAAAAGAGAGCTATCTTACACAATCACGGTTTGTGGTGTTGTTTTGAGGAATACTTTGATGTCAATCATCTTAATGGATTTATAGTTCAGAACCCTTAGACCAACGAGATTGTGACCTCGTTGAGTAAAAAAAATATTTTAGTGGTTTCGCTGATACAATATGAAATTTGATGGAATTTTCAGAAATATTAGCCCAATGACGTGTTTGAAGACGTGAGTGTCTACCATTACCTATAGGATTGAGAGCATTTGAGAATTTGTTGTACTTTCCCAACCTCTATCTACTTGTGATGTTTTAAACATGTTGGTGAAATCATTTCTGGGGATTTTGTACCCGAGCATTATTAATTGGTGGATTTTGTTTAGTGTTCCTTACTCAAGAAATTTGGAGTACACCTCGAGTTCAAACCTTATGAGCTTTGGATTTATGAGCCTTAACGATTACGAGTTTGGGTATGTTTTGTTAACCGTTGGAATCTTAATTATGGATTTGATTCTAAAGCAATTGTGGATTAGTATCATGTCATTTGAACGATTGGATAGTTACGTAAGACATTGTTGGAGATTGTGGCTAGGTATGTAGTACCACCTAGCGCCGAATTTTGGACTTAGTATTATTTGATGGAAATTAGGAACCCGTGTTGTGGGAGTCGTACCGGGAATCTCGAGATGGTTAATTTATTTTATAATCCTTGAGAGCTCTATTGGACTCTCAATTTTGTCCTCCCCTTAACTTCTCTTAAATTCTGTTACCTCTTTTGCTGCTAATCCCTTTCGATTTCTTTATCGGTTTGAAATCTTTTGTTTCGATTTGTCGTTGACCACGACCCTATTTATCCGTTTACCTTTTTCCCCGAACCTATGTTATGAAAAGCTTGACTAATTTAAAATTTTGGGCTATCGTAAAATTTTAACATTTTGAGTTATAAATTTTAAAACTTTGTACTTCATTTCTATTTTATTTTTGATAACACATATATTTCGTCATGTTTCAAAATGCCTTAATAATTTATTTCAAAGTGTTTCGAAATTGTTTAAAATTTTATTTTTGATTTTCAAGTGATCGAGATTTTATGAAAACTTTCTTAATTGCAAATATTTTGAATTCTATGAGATTATTGTGTAAAACGATTTAATATTTTCGAAAAATTTCGTATGTCCAAATTTTGTTTTATTGTCGTTAGACTTTAAATCTGTTATTGAAAATGTTTGTCGACTGATTCGATTCTTGTTTACTAACTACAAAACTTGATTTCTCAAATTTTTGTTTGGTCTTAAAACAAAATATTGTCGAAATTCTTAATCAAAACGTTTTACTGTTGTTTTGAAAATATTTGGGGTACTCTCACCCTCGAGTTCGATTACAAATATTATTTATCGTCATTATTTTATAAAATAATTTTTAACTTGCGATTTTATTAATTTAAATGATTTTAAACTTTGGGTAACCGAGCCCAAAATATCGTGAAATAAGTTGTAAAAAAAATTTAAACCGAGATTGTGATGCGAGTTAAGCATTCTTATTTTGTTCAAATGATATAACTTTGTTTTCCACTCTATTATTATTTTTATTAGTTTCGAGAACGAAACTTCTTTTTAGTGGGAAAGATTGTAACACCCCTGATTTTATAAAATTAATTAAATTAAGGTTATATTCGTATTTTTATTTTATATTCGATTTAACTCGTAATTCTTAAAATTATTATAAAACAAATTTATCGTTTAATCGTTTCAAACTTCTAAAATTCTATGTCTCGGAAACTCTTCTTATATTTAAAACATATTTTTATTTCGATTTATTTTATACATTTAATTTAAATCTTATCGAAAATCTATTTCGACGATTGAAATTCTAAATTCTTTTTATTTATTTTTATTTAAGCTCGAATTTTTATTTTTGGCTCGAAGTTCATTTATATTAAGTTTCGTCAAAACATTTATTACTTTTCCTCGAGAAATCAATTTAATTCACTTTATCGAAAATCTATTATTTATTGGGAAATACTATTTCATCGTCTATTTATTTGTATAAGCTTCGTTTTGTATCAAATATTTATTTACTCATTTTTGACGGCCCGATTATTTATTAATTTTATTAACTCGTTTTAACCCGATTCATGGGTCAGCCAACTTATCGTTACGGAATTGGTCTCCTCCCCGATTCATTTAATCAATCCGTATTTCCGACCAATATTTTTTTCTATTTTTTGAACGGATTCATTTCCCATTCCTTTTGTTTCCAACGTGTTGCTTTCCTATTTGATTCAATGTATCCCACTTGTTTAACGTAATCTTTTGCCTTCCTCTGTCATCCACCGCTTCATATATCTCACATAAACTCCCCTTTTTTCTTTTTACTTCAACCGTTTCATTCTTCACCTTCCAGCCTCCTCTTCATCTCGTCCGCCTCCCTCCTTCCTCTTCGCTGTCCTCTGTTTCTTGGTTCGTGCACCCTGCTGCAGCTACTGGTCACGCCTTTCTCCCTCTTTTCCCTTGTCGCTGCTTGGTTCTCCTTCTCGGTGTCATTGTTCGCTGCAGTTTGTCGAGGTAAAGTCTTCTTTTTCCTCTTCTTCGTTCTCCTTCCTTTGTCGATTCTGCTGCGTTGTATTGCTGTTCGTACTGCTGCAGTTCGTCCCTCTTCTTTTTATTCGTTTTGCTGGTGGTATTGTCGTTATTCCTGATGTCGACTTTGTTACTGATTTGCTGCTTGATGCTTCTATGTTGTGTTGCTTCTTTTGTCCGTTCGGTCTCGAATTTCTTCTCATTTCTCCCCTTCTTTTCGTTCTTCTTGTCGTTGTTGTTCGATGCATATGTTGCTGTCACATTTTGTTTTGCTCGTTGTTTCCGTACCTGGTTTGTCGGCTTTCCCTGATCTTCTTCTTCCTTTCATCATCCGTGCTGCTGCTGCGTTTTTGACGGGAGGATTTGTCGTGAATCCCGACACCAAATAAAACCAACCTACCTAAACTAACAAGTAGTTAGGGTAATGATGCTTGGGAAACTGCTGCTGCGTTCTTCAAAGATGCTTGGATGACAGTGGGTAATGATGTTTGTGAGGCTATTACTGACTTCTTTGTGACTGGGAAATTGCTGAAACAAATTAACTCCACGAATATCACTCTCATCCCCAAATGTGATCGACCTGATTCAATTACTCAATTCCGTCCGATCGTTTGTTGTAACATGCTTTATAAAGTGATATCTAAACTGATTTGCAACAGATTAGCGATGGTCCTTCCACAAATTGTTCAGGAAAATCAGGGAGCTTTCATCAAGGGAAGGTCGATTATTGAAAATGTCCTAATCTGTCAAGATCTTGTTAGGATGTACTCTAGATGGAATGCTTCCCCGAGGTGTATATTCAAATTGGACATTCAAAAAGCATATGATACCATTGAATGGAAGTTTGTGGAGCAGCTTATGATTAAAATGGGTTTTCCGACCAAGTTTGTTTCCATGATAATGCAGTGCATTACGACTCCTACCTATTCTATTGTCTTGAATGGAACATCCTTTGGTTTCTTTAAAGGCAAGAGGGGTCTCCGCCAAGGAGACCCTGTTTCCCCTCTCATCTTCACCCTTTGCATGGAATATCTAACGAGAACCATCTCCTACGCTACTGCAAAATGGCCGTTTAAGTTTCATCCCCAATGTAAGGAATTACGTCTTTCACATCTTGTGTTCGCGGATGACCTTCTGATGTTTTGTAAGGGAAAAGTGGCATCAATAATGCTTCTTATGTGAGCTTTCTCGACCTTCTCACACACTACGGGCCTAGCCATGAACAAGGAGAAGTCGGAAGTTTTTTATTGTGGAGTTAAAGACCAAGATAAGAACGATATCTTCCAGGTCACGTGCATTAGAGAAGGATTACTGCCATTTCGATACCTGGGAGTGCCGATTCAAGCGGGGAAGATCAGCAGAAAGGAATGTGATACACTTATTGAGAAGATTGTGGCTCGGATCAGGAGTATAGGTGCTCGGAAATTGTCTTATGCAGGTCGCGTTACTTTAATCAACTCAGTACTCAACACCCTGTATAACTATTGGTCTAGCATTTTCCTTTTGCCCAAATATCTCGTGAAAAGAATTGAGGCAATTTGTAGAAATTACCTTTGGGATGGGAATGCGGAGTACAGAAGGACCCCTCTTGTTGCTTGGGACACAATAACGTGGCCTAAGGACGCTGGGGGTCTGGGAATCAAGAAAGCAGGAGATACAAATATTGCAGCGATTAGGAAACTCGTGAACTGGATATACGAGAAGCGTGATAGTCTTTGGATCAAATGGGTCTCGGCTATATATCTCAAAACGGCTGATTGGCACGATTATACTCCTCCTACTATTGCCCCTTGGTGTTAGAAGTCGATATGTAAGATTAAAGAGAAATTAAAGTCCGGTTTTATAGATGGCAAATGGGTTAATGAACCTAAGGGATACACGGTTAGAGGAGCGTATAAATGGCTGAACCCAAGCCCCGCTTTTCCTGACTGGATAGCTCTCGTGTGGAATAGATGGAATGTTCACAGACATAGCGTGATGATGTGGATGATCATGCAAAGGGGAATTAATACTAAAGACAAACTGATCAAAATAGGATGTGTCGGCAATGATGAATGTTGTATTTGTCATGCTGCAAAAGAAACGAGTGCTCATCTGTTTTTCGATTGCTCTTACAGCTCGAGGATTCTACAGGCCCTGAACCAGAGTGCGGGTTATTTCCCCAGCATTACTGATCTTAATGGCAACCCGGAAAATTCTATTCGATGGAGGCTTCAAGCTACGATATTATCGGCTACTTACTACCATATTTGGCAACAACGAAATAGGGCGAGAATTGAGAACAATCTCCTCAGGCCTGAAATAGTTGCGACTCAAATAATTATGGAAGCTCGAAGGCTAATTAAAATGACTTTGAAAGATGAACTCACTGATGAGGACATCACACAGCTCCGAAACATAGGGTATAATTATTAATTTGGCTGGTTGTTTGTTTTGTTGCTTGGTGTGTGGATAATTTGTATGTACTGAATATGATCCTCGCTGTATATTTTTTTAATGAATGATACCACTTACATTTCACCCAAAAAAAAAACAACTAGTTAGGGTAAGTCAGGTCGAATCCACGGGGACGGAAAAGAGGGTTTAGACTAAGTTTCACCTAAGGACTAGACTAGGTCACAAGGCTCAACAAACGAAAACAATAAGAAGGGGGTAAAACTATGATTAAGAATAAACTAAGTATAACAACTAAATCTAAAAGATTCAACTAACTAGAGAAACAATGACTAAAAGGATGGAGAATTCAATAGAAAAAGGACTAGGATTAGGTCGGGTTCAAGGGTGATGAGATGATCAAGGAAGAGTAAAGGTGAAGGTGTAATCAAGCTATCTAGGTATAATCCGGGCTCTCGCTCCTAAACCGACCTAGAGGTTCCTCGCTCTCGCGCAAGAACCCATCCTAGCGACATACAAGGCCACAAGAAGAAGGCAAGAAAAACATGCATTTGCAACTACAAGTCATTCAAGCATTTCATCAAACATGATCTATGCATACAACTAAGAAGCAACCAAAACTTCCACCAACAATCTACACAAACCCTTAATCACCCATGAAAACACCCAATCCCCCTACTAATCCTAGCAAGGAGACTACTCACACATATCTAAACTAAAACTAACATGAACAAGAGAAACGAACACAAGAACAAGAATATTCATAATGAAGAACAACAAGGATGAACAATACAATAAACAAAAGATAAAGATTAAAACTTGACTAACAATAAAAGATTAAGAGAAGGGAGAAAAGAGATTATACCAAACAAGAAAAGATTAAAAGATGAAATTTTGCATATATAGAGAAAATCCAAATACATCCACCAAGGTTGTCAATCTTGGTAGAGATCTTCAAGAATTCCAATAATACAAGGATTAAACTAAGATTAAGGAGAGATTAAGGAAAGATTAATCTAATCTACACTAATCTAAGATAATCTAACCTAAAGTAGCCTAGGGTTTCATAATATTGTTCTAACAATACAAGAGGGGGAGGTGTATATAGGGTTCCATAAGCAAAAGGAGGCGGAAAAGCAAAGGCGGGCTGAACTGGGTCCATCCCGGCCGGGATGGTGGTGGTCCCGGTCGAGATCAGGGTGGTCCCGGTCGGGAAGGTCATGGTCCCAACCGGGATGGCCCTCCAGTGAGTTGTCTCTTCTTTGCACTTCATCCCGGTCATGATGGATGTGTTCTCGACCGGGATGGGTCTTGTAGGCTTCAAATACGGTCTCATAGGTCCCTACTTGCTCTTCCTAAGCTTCTTATCAATTCTCGGTGCTCGGGAATGGGTCCCAAGGGGCCGGGATCGAGTCTAGGCCACCGAGTCATCGTCGCTTCTCTTCGTTGGCTCCAAATGCGTCGGAAACGAGTCGGAATCGTTCCATTTCTCTAAGATAGTCCCTAAGCTAGAAGAAGCATAAGTGGCCTCGAAACCGCTCCGAAGAGTGATTCCACAAGAGAAACTGGGACCAAACACAAGAAATAAGCAATACAAACCACACTTATCAACTCCCCCACACTTAACCCTTACTCGCCCTCGAGTAAGCACGAACTAACTACTAAACTAATAAAAACTATACTACTAACCGAGCGGGTATTAGCGCACCCAACGCCCTTTCAACTCACGCGAGAACACATAGAGGAAAAGTGCTCTCCGCAAGGCAAGCGAGGTTTTGCGACAAAACTATGGATACAACCGAACACGAAAACACACAAACAATAAACAAACAAACAATCGGTTGCATCCAAGAAAAAACAAATACTGCTTCCCTCTACAAAGCTAGGAAAGAAACATCGGTTAAGGACTCAAGACAAGTGACAACGTTCCCAAGATAATAATATAAACCGAATTGGACAAAATCCTAATAGTATGACGACAAAGCAATAAAAACGTTGGTAACTTACCTAGGTCCTCCTAACCTTCTAAGAACGTACTACGGGACGATAGGCGGGATGGAAAAAGGATGAACCACGGAGTTAGTCGACACTGTAGCTAAAGTGAAACCCTGCCCTCTTTAGCGATGAGCCAAGAGGGTCGTCCCATGCTCAAAAATAGCCTAACTAGTTCAAGTAAAAAGGTGGATATGGTTGCAAAGTGAGGGAAGACCCACCATTACCGCTATCATCCTTCCTAGGGACTTGGTCCTTTGGTAGGCTCTTCACGATAATGATCGGTAAAAGGCTTATTTTTTAGGGGGGGTAAGATTTTTTTGTGAAATGATTTTCTTTGGCATTTTCCCTTTGTATTTTGTTCTGAATTGCATGTCATTTGTTTTTCTTCTTTTGTATTTTGTTTTTGATTTGTTGTGTCTTTTCTTTTTCTTCTTTCTTTTCTTTCTTTTTCTTTCTTTTTCTTTCTTTTCCTTTCTTTTCCTTGGTTTGCCCTTTTGGCCAAATTTTGTATCATAGACAATTATTGCAACCAAGCAAGTATAGGAACCTCGATATTTTGCAACTTACTTGTGGAAATGCGTAGAAGGTGGGGAAATGGGTGAGTCGGGCGCGCGCTTCCCTTCAAACCCACAAAAAAGGGGAAAACTTACACTAATCAAACAATTTCGAACACGGTCACCTAAGAGACGGGACTCGGCAACCAAGGCCTTTTCACTCCGTGGGTGGCCAAAATGGTCAAAATGCAAATCCCGTAGTAAATGCCTAGTAGACTAGGTGGACTCAAGGTAAGAAACCAACAAAACTATTGATTTAAAGTCATTCTACTAGACTAAAGTCCAAGAATCAATTCATATTACTAGAAAGGGAAAGTAAATACTTGCGCACTAGCCTCAAAACCGATTTTTCGAAAACCTTTTCTACACTAGACACAAACTACACATCACAAAACAAAGACGCAACAAAAACGAAAGAAAATGAGACAAACACAACAAAACAAAACAAAACAAATAAACAAACACACAAAGAAATCAAACACCGCCCCGAAACTTCCAAACAAGCCACCACATCAACCACAAACTTCAAAAAGCTCCACCCGAGCATACACCATCATAAAATCATCCTCCAAACTCCACAAAAGAGAAAATGGAGAAAGAAATGAAAGGATATTACCGAATGTCTTGAGAGCCTTCCGAAACTCACGGTGATGAAGCAACCTACAAGAAAATTGGGAGGCAAAACACACACAACACAACAAATATACGGCACAAAGACACAAAAGAAAATGACACAAAAGAAAATCTATTTGGTTTTTTATGAAATTTTTTCAAATTCTTAGGAATTTTTAAGATTTTTCGAGAAAACTACGAAAATAAAACTAAACTAGACTAGGATATCGCTTCCCCACACTTAAATCGAGCAATGTCCTCATGCTCGATCGGTAGTGTGTGGAGACACTAAAAAAAAGAATAGAAAAAGGGAAAATAAAACTAAAAATCAAAAATGAAAGTGAAGAAAGGGTAGAATGTGTCAGGTCGAGGTGTAATCAAGTCACCAAGGGCCGAGATGAGAAAAGATATGGATGGAGGAAGAAATAAAAAGAAGAAAATAAAAGGAAATGGGAGGGGAGGGCTAGGTGTAATCAAGTCACCTAACCCTGATTCCGCCCGATTCCGACTAAATTCGACCAAAAAAGGAAATAAAAATAAAGAAAATGTGAAAAGAACTTGTTCATTCGGATTTTTCAAATGATTCTCGATGTAATCACGTCATCAAGAATCGGGAGCAATAACCAAAGGGCCCCGAGGACCACCAAGACACCAAATACATCAAGGGAAGGGGAACATACAAAGAGAGACCAGCAATAAAAGACAGAAAAGAAAGGAGAGTCGCCTACCGAACGGTTAGCAACTCAATCATCTCCATCGTCTCAATGATCGTTATCGGCACCTTGCTTGTCTTCATCATCGTTATTCCTCTTCTTCCTAAATGTAGTCTCATTTGGAGCATCGGGCTTGCAATGGTGTAATGAGGTTGGGATTTGAGGGGAAACTCGGTGTATAGTGATGAGAAGTTGAGATGAAGGTGTATAATTGAAGTGTAAGGATGAAATGATAGAGATAAAGGTGAGTAGGGATGTTGGGTGGGGGTGTAACAAGGTGGGGTTGGTTTAAATGTAGAAGAAGAAGCAAAGTGGCCACGGACAACACCCCTCACGGCCGTGAGGGGGAGCATCACGGCCATGACGCCTCACGGCCATGTCGACCTCGACATGGCCATGTCGCAAGACAGCAGCTTGTCATTTTTGTCACCATTTCGTCCCTACCATGTAGCAACCAACATGGCCATGTCCCAAGTGACATGGTCATGTCACTCTTCTAGATCTTCATTCTTCATTATCATCCTAATCCTAAGTCTTCCACCCTATTAACATTACCAACTACGGGATCAAATTCCTGTCCCCCAAAATCTTACAATAAACTCAAAAACCGAGTTCCTCGCCCAAGTTTCCAAGCTTCTATCATCAATAACTCTTCATAACTCTTCATCTTCACTTCCAACCTATCCACCAACTCAATAAACACAATCAAGAATCCCTCCCTCACCTCACTCAAGAAAATTCCAAATGACAAGAACTCCACAAAACACATAAAACCAAGAAATAAACAAACACAAATATAAACACAAAAACTCAAAAGAAGAGGAAAGAGATATATACAACATGACGGTTCTTGAGGAACTCCGTCAAACCAAGGATGGTGGATCTTCATTCTTTCCATGGCCCTCAAGGGCTCGGAGGAGCAAGTCAAAGGCAGCCACATCATCATGAAGGCTCGTTGAGTACCCAAGCCAAGCTATCATGAAAAGCTTTCAAGTCGGAAGCGAGAAGTAGTCATCTAAAGACCCAATGTCATCTTTCATGTGGTCTCCGGGGTCTTTCCAACCTACTAGCTTTAACGACCTCTTCTTCCCTAAGCACCGTCTCCAACCACAAGCAAGCTTCATATATTTAACGTGAGGCACAAAAAGCGGTTTTGGCCTCATTTCCCGATTGCATATCCTCATATTTTCCTCAAGTTGCGGTTCCCCATCTTCAAAACATCACTTGTCCCCACATCATCTTGAAGGAGAGAATTAAAACTTCTACCGACGGTTTCATTCTCTTCCAAACCATAGCTTCGCTTACTTGCAAGAGGCTCATGATGTTTTTCCACATTTTCGCACGAGGGTAACTTGAGCTCATCATTTCCACCCAACGACTTCACAACTTCTACCACCTCATTCAACTCACTAACCTCATCCAATGCTTCACAAACAACGCCGTCATCAAGGATTATTTCCTCATTCGTCTCATCTTGGGTAGACAATTGAGGTTCTTCATAGCGAGTCTCGCTTCTCAAAGGGATTTCATTAGCGGCTTCATTATCGGGTTGTTCCCCTTCCCTAAATGAACATCCTTCATCAAGTTGTGAAGTTTGAGTTAAAAACATTAGGGTTTTAACCGCTATAGCATTTAATCTAGCATCAATTTCCTCTCTTTCCCTTTGATGTTGGGCCATGAATTCATCTTGTTCCTTTTGCATTTGGATGGCCATTTCTTGTTGACTCTTTTGCATTTGAAGAATCGCTTGATATAACTCCAAGTTGGGCATGTGGTGGTCATTGGGGTTTTGGAATGCTCCTTGAAAACCTTGATGATGCCCAAGGGGTGGGGCATCATATGGTTGTTAATGAGGTTGAAATGATTGGTAGTATTGTGGATTTTGAGGCTCATAATGAGGTTGAGGTGAAGGGTAATATGGTGGGTTTTGGGTAGATTGGCTTCCATGTGAAGAAACATGATGAAACATGGTGGGTTCACAATGATAACTTGAGTAATAACCACCATGATCATAGGATTGATAAGCATTCACTTGTTGGAAGCCATTTCCATGTCCTCGAAACTCGTACCCACGGGTTTCTTGATTACCCCATGAAGCTTGTTAGTAGTTAGGAGATGTCATGGCATAGTCTTGATTCATAGAGGGAGAAGGGGAATTTATGGGGGTGCCGAAGGGGTTTAGGAAACTCGCTCCGGTGGCTTCTATAGGTGGGGAGTTTAGATCAATCTTCAAGTTTTGCTCAAAATCGTGGCTTGTATCCGGTTGAGAACCTCTCAATCTTGCAACCGTTCGTTGACGAAGGCTTCGAAAAAACCTTTCCAGCTCTGAGTTGTAAAGAAGAGGATGGTCACCACCTCAAGGCATAAACTGTAGACTAGGAGCAAACGTGAGAAGTCTAGTGCTTTTTGAGCACTAGACAAGAAGGAAATAAACTTCACACACACAAGAAGCAAAGGAAAACAGAGAAGAACCCAAAAACAAAGACAAAGTCAAGTAAATAGGCAAACAAAGTCTAAATTAGCACCGTCCCCAGCAACGGCGCCAAATTGATGGGAGGATTTGTCGTGAATCCCGACACCAAATAAAACAAACCTACCTAAACTAACAAATAGTTAGGGTAAGTCAGGTCGAATCCACGGGGACGGAAAAGAGGGTTTAGACTAAGTTTCACCTAAGGACTAGACTAGGTCACAAGGCTAAACAAACTAAAACAATAAGAAGGGGGTAAAACTATGACTAAGAATAAGCTAAGTATAACAACTAAAGCTAAAAGATTAAACTAACTAGAGAAACAATGACTAAAAGGATGGAGAATTCAATAGAAAAAAGGACTAGGATTAGGTCGGGTTCAAGGGTGATGAGACGATCAAGGAAGAGTAAAGGTGAAGGTGTAATCAAGCTATCTAGGTATAATCTGGGCTCTCGCTCCTAAACCGACCTAGAGGTTCTTCGCTCTCGCGCAAGATCCCATCCTAGCGACATACAAGGCCACAAGAAGAAGGCAAGAAAAACATGCATTTGCAACTACAAGTCATTCAAGCATTTCATCAAACATGATCTATGCATACAACTAAGAAGCAACCAAAACTTCCACCAACAATCTACACAAACCCTTAATCACCCATTAAAACACCTAATCCCCCTACTAATCCTAGCAAGAATACTACTCACACATATCTAAACTAAAACTAACATGAACAAGAGAAACTAACACAAGAACAAGAATATTCATAATGAAGAACATGGTGGCCCTCAGGGCCTTGATAGTCATTTGTCCCGATTCTCGATGACGTGACTACATCGAGAATCATTTGAAAAATCCAAATTAACAAGTTCTTTTCACTTTTTCTTTATTTTGGTAGAATTTGGTCAGAATCGGGCGGAATCAGGGTTAGGTGACTTGATTACACCTAGCCCTCCCCTCCCATTTCCTTTTATTTTCTTCTTTTTATTTCTTCCCCCCATCCATATCTTTTCTCATCTCGGCCCTAGGTGACTTGATTACACCTAGGCCCGACACATTCTACCATTTCTCCACTTTTATTTTAGTTTTTCGCTTTAATTTCCTTAATTTTCTTTTTTTTAGTGTCTTCCACACACTACCGATCGAGCATGAAAACATTGCTCGGTTTAAGTGTGGGGGAGTGATATCTTAGTTTAGTTTAGCTTCATTTTCATAGTTTTTTTTTTAAGTTTTAAAATTCCTAAAAATATGAAAAATTTCATAAAAAAGCCAAAAAGATTTTCTTTTGTGTCTTTGTGTCGTATATTTGTTGTGTTGTGTGTGTTTTGTCTCCCCATTTCCTTGTAGGTTGCTTGATCGCCGTGAGTTTCGGAAAGCTCTTGACATTCGGTAATATCCTTCTATATCATTCTCCTTTTTCTATTTTGGTGTTTGGAGGAGAATTTGTGACGGTGTGTGCTCGGATGGAGCTTTTTGAAGTTTGTGGTTGCTGTGGTTACTTGTTTGGAAGTTTTGGAGTGGTGTTTGTTTATTTCTTTGTGTGCTTGTTTTGTTTTGTCTTGTATAGTTTGTGAGTCTAGTGTAGAAAAGGTTTTTGAAAACCCGGTTTTGAGGCTAGTGCGCAAGTGTTTACTTTCCCTTTTTAGTGAGATAAATCTATTCTTGGACTTTAGTCTCGTAGAATGACTTTAAATCAATAATTTTGTTGGTTCTTTACCTTGTGTTCACCTAGCCTACTAGGGATTTACTGTTTTTTTTCATTTTGACCACCTTGACCACCCACAGAGTGAAAAGGCCTTGGTTTCCGAATCCCGTCTCATAGGTGACCATGTTCGAAATTGTTTGATTAGTCCAAGTTTCCCCCTTTTGTGGGTTTGAAGGGAAGCGCGCGCCCGACATACCCATTTCTCTATCTTCTACACATATCTCACAAATAAGTTGCATTTTATCGAGGTTTCTATACTTACTTGTTTGTGATGATTGCCTACAATACAAAATTTAGCCAAAAGGGCAGACCAAGGCAAAAAGAAAGAAAAGAAAAAAAGAAAAAGAAAAGGCACAACAAATCAAAAACAAAATACAAAAGGAGAAGAAGAAATGGCATGACAAATCCAAAACAAAAGATAAATCAAAAGCAAAATATGAAAGAAGAAAAATGCCAAGAAAACCATTTCACAAAAACTCTTACCCCTAAAAAATAAGCCTTTTACCGATTGTTATCGTGAAGAGCCTACCAAAGGACCGAGTCCCTAGGAAGAATGATAGCGGTAATGGTCGGTCTTCCCTCATTTTGCAACCATTATCCACCTTTTTACTTGGACTAGTTAGGCTATTTTTGAGCATGGGACGACCCTCTCGGCTTATTGCTAAAGGGGGCGGGGCTTCACTTTACCTACAGTGTCGACTAACTCCGTGGTTCATCCTTTTTCCATCCCGCCTATCGTCCCGTAGTACGTTCTTAGAAGTTTAGGAGGACCTAGGTAAGTTACCAACGATTTTATTGCTTTGTTGTCATACAATTAGGATTTTGTCCATTTCGGTTTGTATTATTAGCTTGAGAACGTTGTCACTTGCCTTGAGTCCTTAACCGGTGTTTCTTTCACCGCTTTGTTGAAGGAAGCGGTATTTGTTTCCTCTTGGATGCAACCGTTTGTTTGTTTAATTTGTTTGTTTGTTTGTGTGTTTTCGTGTTCGGTTGTATCCACAGTTTTGTCACAAGACCTCACTTGCCTTGCGGAGAGCACCTTTCCTCTAAGTGTTCTTGCGTGAGTTGAAATGGCGTAGGGTGCGCTAATACCCGCTCGGCTAGTATTTTAGTTTTTTTTAGTTAGTAGTTAGTTCGTGCTTACTCGAGGGAAAGTAAGGTTAAGTGTGGGAGTTGATAAGTGTGTTTTGTGGTGTTTATTTCACGTGTTTGGTCCCGCTTTCTTTTGTGAAATCGCTCTTTAGAGCGGTTTCGAGGCTACTTACGCTTATTCTAGCTTGTTTTAGGTTCCTAATGCTCATCATGGAGAACTGGAACAATTCTGTTTCTTTTCCGATGCATATGGAGCCAATGAAGAGAAGCGACGATGATTCGGTGACTTAGACTCGAGCCCGAGTCCCTTGGAGCCCATTTGAGAATATCCCGAGCACCGAGCATCGATAGGAAGCCTAGGAAGAGCAAATAAGGACCCCTCACGACCGGGAAGGACCCATCACGACCGGGATGAAAAGACGAGAAGAAATGAGCCACTGTAGGGTCATTCCGACCAGGACCATCACCATCCCGGCCGGGACAGGGGTCGTCCCGACCGGGACCATCACCATTACGGCCGGGATGGCCCCAGCTCGCACTCCGCTTCTTTCTTTCATTTGTCTCACTTATGGAACCCTATATATACCTCCCTCTTGTAACTTTTGAGACAAAAAAAAAAACCCTAGATAGAAATTAGTGTAGCTTAGGTTAGTTTCTCCTTAATCTTTTCTTAATCTTCCTTTAATCTTAGCTTAATCTTAGCTAGTTACTCTTGTATTATTGGATTCCTTGAGAAATCTATCAAGATTGACAACCTTGGTGGTGTTTTTTGGGTTTCCTTATAAGCAAGTTTCAATCTTTTCCATTCATCTTCTAGTTGGTATAATCTTTCATCTCTCTTTTCTCTTAATCTTTCATAGTTAGTAAAGTTTGCATCTTTATTTATTGTTTGTTGTTCATCCTTGTTGTTCTTCATTATGAATATTCTTATTCTTGTGTTAGTTTCTCTAGTTATTGTTAGTCTTAGTTTAGATATGTGTGAGTAGTTTTCCCCTAGGGTTAGTAGGGGGATTGGGTGTGATTAGGGATGATTAGGGTGAGATGGGTGGTACTAGTTGTTGTTTATTTTGTTTCTATTTGCCTTGCACTCTACATGTTTGATGAAATGCTTGCGAGACTTGAGATGATCATTCCTTGTTTTTCTTGCCTCTTCTCTGGCATGTTCTTGTTTAGTTGGTAGGTTTGGTTCCCCCATTAGTAGCGAGAGCGTGGTGAGGAAAACCCCTAGGCCGTTTAAGTAGCGAGAGCCCGAACGTAACCTAGGCTACGAAAGCATGCTAGCACCCCCGTTTTCTTCTTTTGATCTCCTTGGCCTCCATGAACCCGACCTAGCTCTAGTTTCTTCTTATTGATTTATTTGCTTCCATTTATCTTTAGTTACTTGTTTAGCTTAGTCATTAGTCAACTTTAGTCATCGCCTTAGTTTAGTTTCTCTCGAACCTAGTCTTGGACCGTAGCTCACCCTAGTCCGACTCCCCGTCCCTGAGGATCTCGACCCGACTTACCCTTGCTACCAAGCCTAGATTAGTTGGTTTATTTTGATCGGTGGGATTCACGACAAACCCTACCATCAGTTTTGTACTGATACTGTGCTGTGATGTCTGTACTCTCTTTCTCTTCTTTCGTCTTCCTTGTTTTCGTTCGTGGTTTGTCTTCTCTGCTGTGCTGTTGATTCGTCATTTTTGTTGCTTGCAGTTCGTTGTTTACTGCTGCTGTCCTCGTTCTTGTTCCTTTTTCTCCTTCGCTGCTTCATTTCTGCTGCTGTACGCTACTGCTGTACGCTATTGCCATTTTGTTGTTGTTGTTGCCTTCGGTTGTTGTTCCTTTTTGGTAGGAGTGTCGACTTAGTTTTGTTTCACTTTTTCGAGCCATCGAACTCTTGTAATCATCCCTGTTTTGCTCAGTTTTGATCGGACCTGTCAATATTTGGCATCTCCCTATTCTTTCGACGCTCTATAGTTCTTTTCTCTGTATCGTGCTTTGTGTCCTCTGCTATCTATCTTGCTTACTGATGTTGTTGATGTTGCTGCCAATTATGCCTATTATTCTTCTATCCCTCTATACTTTTTCATTAATCCTTAATCCGATTCCTTTATTTCTGTTTCTATGTCTCAAATTTTGTTGGAGCAAGATGGTTTGACTGAAAGACAGGTGTCCAAGACGACTTTCGAGTTCGTGACTGGAGTTTGGATTATTAGAGGAGCAAATGTGTGCTTTGAAGTTATTGATTCAAGTTAAGGTAACTTTAGGACGTTACTCGATTTTCTATCGTATGTTTGAGTAGTAGTATGTAGTAAATATTTTAACTTCGGTTTTCTAATTTTAGCTGTTTATTATTTGATAAAGTTTAATTTTTAAATCGTGTACTTTATAAATATTTTACAAGTTTTCGATATCGTTTTATAAATCGTTAGTATTTAATTAATTGCGATCATTATAATATTTTGTGGGTTATCGTGACTCTAGTAACTAAATAATATCGATTTCATATTTTCGCCATATTTTGTTAATTTATAATTTTTAACTCAAAATCGTATTTTATATTATAATTGAGATTCATATATTTGTTCAATAAATTAATTTCGTTTTACGACTTATATTAATAAATGAGAAAGTAGTCGATTTTGTTTTAAATACATTTTTAGTCGAGACTATTTTCCCTAATAATTTCTCATTTGTCTACAATTGATTACTTTTAGTAAAATTAGTATTATTTATCGATAAAATCTATTTGCTAAAACTAAATTGAAAGATTTATAAAATCTCGTTGACTCAATTAGTTTTGATATCGTTTTTCTTAAAACATCTCTTCTCTAAAATTTATAGTTTTAACTCGACTTCCGAATTATTTATAAAATACTATATATTGACTTATTATATTTTATTTATATTTTGAGTACCGAATTTAGAAATATATTAAAGTTACGATAAAGACGATAATATAATAAAGGGTTTTTCTATGGGATACCCCTCAACTATTGGCTTTTCCAAGTGGTACCCCCGCCTTTTTCGAATCACATGATGTATCCCTAAACTTTACTTATCACTCCATATCATAACCAAAGTGATAATTGTATTACAACTATTTTTTTAAAATGAATAATTAACATATTACTCAATCCAATTTGATGCTACAAACCACCTCGTTTTCTTTACCATTCACCAAGCCACCAAATGCCCATCAAAACGCACTCTGTTGTCGGCCGACATCGACTTATCTCCCTCCCTCTTTTAAATCCTTCAACCTCAATCCCTCCGTCACCCCCATGTTGTAGTGTGGTGGAATGGATTTTTTCGAGTAAGGATGCAAATTGAAGAAATATATCATGGTTGATGAAAGTAAAATAGGGAATAATCACTATTTATATCATCAATTGAAAAATTTTCGTTAGAAAATTATAACTTTGGTTACAATATAGACTAGTTTACAAAGTTTAGGGATACATCTTGTAATTCGAAAAAGGCGGGGGTACCACTTGGAAAAGCCGATAGTTGAGGGGCACCCCATAGAAAAACCCTATAATAAAATGTTCATTTCATTAGAAATGCTATTTTTATACATTTCACTTATTCTAATAACTTACGAATTTTCATAGGAATATTTCTATTTTAAGTAAGTTTCTAATATTAGTAAGTTTCTATTTATAGAAAGTTTCTCTTTTAATATAAATATTTATTCCGTTTTATCTTAATATTATTTATAATGATTATATCTTTTGTTTTTATCGACAAGAGCTTGTTTTGGAGTATGGAATAAAGAGAAGTGTGGGGTTAGAGTAATATAGTCTGGGGTGTACGTTTTTGCCATCAACTGCATGGCTGGTGTATCTTTATGGGGCACATTGGTTGTTGAATTGAGCATGGTTTGTGTTCAGGAGAGTGTGCATTGTGCCCTTAAACTTAGATATCGCATCGTGTAAGTCGCGTCGGGTTGAGCTGGATATGGTTTGTATCCAAGAGGGATGTATACTACTTAAACCAGGACCTCGCTGCACGCAGTCCTGTTATAGTTGAGTTGCCTAGTTAGAGACTGGATTCTGTTATGAGTTAAGTCTACAGCTCTCAAAGCTAGTTTCCAGTATTATCCCTAGTGAAAGTCTAGCCTTGTGCACACTGATCGAATTTCCATAACGCCATTTGAATATGATTATTATTATCGATTGGTTTGATTTGCAGGTGGGCAAATGTTTTAAGTTTCCTCCGAGAACTTATTTTATTATATCGTTTTTAATGTTTTCTAATTTTAAGTATTTTGATATAATAATACTATTATTTTTCCATATGATATAATTTGGCTGGGAGAACGTCCGAGTTACTCCCCACTGACGTGGCTGTTATGTTTATAACATGACAAGTATTTTCTGCTGGGTTTTGGGTGTGAGCTAGCGAGTAGCGTGGATCCTACTCTTTCTTTATTAATGTAATTTATGGATTTGTTTAACCCGTTTGGAGAATTTTTCTTTTAGCCCTTTTGTAAAAAGAGACCTTTGTATTGACTTACCATTTCTTTTAATAAGATATAGTTTGTCAGTGTGTTTTAATCTCAGCTCTACAGTGTTTCCGTCACTGTATTGCGTTAGAATTTTTAGGGGATTACATCTCCTAACAAGTGTCTCGGGAAGGTCTTAAGGGTTGTAATGTAGGGAGGCTAATATTTGGTGCTAGCTGGCAAGCCTGTTCATTTTTGCTCTTCGTTTGGACTTGTACTTGAGATTGAATCGGATGATTGGAATTTGATTTTGACCATTGAGTTCGGTCTTGATCATTAAATTGGGTCGGTCTACTTTAGCCTTGGTTTCACTCTTTTTTTTGGCTCCTTGTGGCCATTTCAGACTTCTTTTTCTTTTTGTCAGACTAGCACCTATGGTGGAAGTTGGTCGGTCTTTATTTTAGGGATGTTTATTGTGGGAAATGGGTTTGCCTTCCGTCCTTGATCACAAGCTAAGGGACTATCTAGATTCGTCATAGGATTAGGGAATGCTCGTTCTAAGGGATAGTTTGTGGATTTCTATACCAGACATGGAATAGGTAAAAAAAGAACACGGGATCTCAATTCTTGTAATTCCTCGTTGTTTCGAGGTATGCTTTTGTTATCGATAAGTGGCATAGCATCGAGTCGTAAGCAAGAAGGTGCATTATTTTAAATTAAGCGATTGTCGAGGCGCATTGCAAAGAAGAAAAGTTGATTTCTTTTTCTTTCATTAATAGTAATAAGCGGGCTGTGTGCCCGAGGTATTGTTTTTGGGGAGGTGGAGGACAGATCCCCTCGCGCCTCCTGACTCGATGTGAGAAACAAAAAGACATTTGTTATATTATTAGATCTAGGCCCTAAGACGAACTAGACTTTGACTCGGATACAGATTCACTCATCTTGGTGGGTGCCCGTGGGTTCTCGTTTTCGGCTTCTTCCTTGATATTTAGGACATCTTCCTTTATAGGGTCGACGTGGGAACATTCAACAGCGTGAACGCTAAAGGGGTATGTGGTGTTATTTGGTTTCTCGGGCGGAGGGAGTGAAATCGTCCCGTTTTTTTATCATATCTTGTATGACACGTTTGAGTCGATAGCAGGATTCAGTATCGTGCCCGTTTGACGGACTGGGATTTGTCGCGAATCCCGGTCGATCAAAGTAAAAACCAACTAATCCTAAACTTGGTAGTCGAGGGTAAGTCGGGTCGAATTCCACAGGGACGGTCTAGTTAAAATAAGGGTCTCGGTCTAGCTAAGGGATTAGTCAAAAGAGGAGAAATTTTGGTTTAAAGAGGTCTAACTATTCAACTAAGCGAAAGAAACAAAAAAAAAACGAACTAAACTAGTCAAACAAACAAATGAAATAAATACGATGAAAAGGACTAGGGTCAAGGTCAACGAGTTAGTCTCAAGGGGATTATCGGAGTTCACAAATGAGTCGATTACGGTCGGTAATTGGGGAGATAAAGGGTCTCTCTCGAGTCTCTATCTACCCGGGACAGTCCTAATAACGGGCTCTCGCACTTATTACTAGGTCAACCCACCCCAAAGAAAACTCGACACAATATAATTCACCCATCGCAGCCAAGACAAGTAAATCATACAAAAATCGCAATCAAAGGAGAATACTAGCAATAAGTCGACAAAGTCCGTAAACACACAACAAACCCACAAAACGAGACAAACCAAGCAAGTCTTCCCCGACCCTAGAAATTAGCTACTCAAACATCATTAAAACTAGACTAATTAAACTATCCACTACTCTAAACATGATATTAAACACTAATAACTAATAAAGATGCAAACTTTAATAAGAATGAAATGAAAGAAAAAGAATAAAGAAATAATAACAACTTGAAAGGAGACTTGCATAAAATGATGAAGGAAATAGTATAGAAGAATTAACTAAACTAACTAAACTAAATCATCTACGCAAAGACAAGATTAAAACTAATTAGTGTCTTCATGAAAAAAAATGGACGAGGGAAAAGAAAATCTAACACTACTGCTACTCCTCCGTGTGCTGCACACTGCTACTGCTTGTTATGCTACTCCTACGCCCTCCTAATTCCTACCCTGTTGCTGCGTGTTACTTCCTCTACTACCATCCTTTTTTTCCTTTTTTTAATTCTCCTCATTCTAAGTCCAGCAAACAGCCCCTAAACCTCATTTGCACAATAATGGGCCGGCTGTCCATGGATCCATTTGGTGCATGGGCCTTACCTTCGCTTTGATTTAGTAGCTGCCGTCTTGTAGCTCAAATTCGTCCCATGATATAACAGAATTGAGTCTCTCTTCCTTCTACAAACTTTTAGTTCTCGAACTTAGCTTTCCAACGCATCCTGAATCACTTGATTCCGATGTCGTATGAGTGAGATATCGTCATTTCAAGACAGCCCGATCGAGTTGGCCTTTGACTTTTGCTTGACCCGTCTTAACCCACTTCGTTCATTAACTCGGTTTTTTTCTCATTTTGGTAAATAAATGTGGGTTGTTATAAAATTATATTAGTTGAATGTTCATTGGGTTTTGACGCATATGTAAACTCCCTTATCATTACTGATATACTATATATATCCCTCTCAATTACATGAATAAGACAACTCTCTCACATATTTTCTCGCTCTATTTTCTCTCTACTTTTCTTTTCTCTCTCGTTTTATAACACGTTATCAGCACGAGACTCTAATTACTAAGCAGAGAACAACTGAGGGGAGTTCATTTTTTTTCTCAATCCTTGTATCTTATAAACAAGGAGTTCATTATTTTCATTTTCAATCTTTGCATCTCTTTGTAGACACCCGCATTTTGACTGCCAGGTGTCTATGGTAGTTTCCCAAAAAACACCCGATGATGATCGGACGCTAACATGTTTCTACGCGCTCGGAAAAGGGCTCAAATCCATTAGTTGTTGGCTAAAGCACTTACGGAGTACAAATATCACAAAAATAACCTCAAATCCAGGCCCAACGAACCGTCCCGAGTCAAACAAGACTAATTTGGGCCAAAACCGACACCGGAAATAAAACCGACTTTTTAACGATTGGGTCAACCCTGGTCAAAGTCGTCTCCGAGACATACAAAACAGCCATTCACAAAATCAAAAGTCAAAGTCAAACACAAACTCATCAAAAACCCAAGTCGTGGCCCAAAACAGCGGACCCGCGCAACCCAGCTGGGCCACTCGATCGAGTGCCCCACCCACTCGATCGAGTGGGCCTGTTTCAAGCCCGACGGCTGACGCACTGGGCCACTCGACCGAGTCAGCTGGTTACTCGGTCGAGTAACCCTAGCCGTGTGCCTTGCTTTTGCCTATATAAGCAACCCCATGCAACACATCTTGAGACACTTTTTTTGAAACCCTAGTTTCACAAATTTCTACACACTTTACAACCCTAATCAAACCCTACTCTACACTAACCAAACCCTAGCCCTAGCCTAGGAATCGAAACCCTAAACCTAGCTTTAGGAATCAAACACCCTAACCACCACAACTCAACCTCCATAAACCTCGAAACTCTCGTGTTAAAGCCGCGACTACGAGTACGATCCGAGACAAGAACATGTAGGTTGAGGGTGCCAATTCCCTATTCTTCCCTTCTTCTCTTTCTCTCGTCATTTTTTTCTTCCTTTTGTTTTTTTATTTTAATTACCGCATCTGTAATATCGCTAATATCGCTAGTATCAAAAGACATTAAAATACTCGTCGATTTGTGTCGAGTGTGAAGGATGTCAGGATAAGGAAACCCGAATATACAAGTGTACTGCACAAAGCGTTGTCGGTCGCTTATCCTGACACCCTAGCATTTGATTATTGAAACGGGTCAATTTCAACCATAATTCGTTTATTTTCGTTTTCGCCGCACATTGCATCGATTTTTTAAAAACCTTCTTTAAAACGCATATTTTTAAGGGTCAAAACCCGTTGACGCGGATCCGGCATCACAATTCCTAGGGATTTATTTTGATGTCGGAAAAGCCGAGGGAATCAAGTCTTTCAATTCTAGCATAGTGTCAATCTCGTAAATTCGATACTAATTCCATAATTAGACGTTGAATCTAGCGATCTAAGTTACATAAGTTAACTAGTGCAATTTTTCGTTGATGCTAAAATAATTGTCAATACAATTCATTAGAATTACGACATTATTAAACGCGGAGGAAATCTACCATATCGCGGTAGTTAATTTAAGGCGACTTAAATTAATTTTCTATTATTTTCACTCTAGTATTCCATATCGATTCAATAATCGAATATGGGACACAACGAGTATACAAATTTAGAATCGAGTATAAATCCCACAATATTTATATCCGATTCAACAAAATCAATGACTTATAAAATCCGAGTCGAGCATGAATTGTACAATATTTATGTCTGATTCGGCAAAGTCATCGAATTATCAAAAATCAAAAGCAATTTCGAAATCGACAATAAAATTGCAAGCGAACCTGGTTCGTACAGATGCCACTCGACCGAGTGCCTATGCCACTCGATCGAGTGACATCACAAAAATCGAGCAGAATGCTCTTTCGACCTTCACTCGGTCGAGTCTCATAGTGACTCGATCGAGTGGCAGCGTACTCGACCGAGTTGGTCAATAACTCGGTCGAGTAGGGTCCATAATACGAAACAGAATGTCATTACGGCCTCCACTCGGTCGAGTCTCACAGTGACTCGGTCGAGTGGCGATGTACTCGGTCGAGTTGGTCAATAACTCGGTCGAGTAGGGTCATAAAATCCGGACATAACCTTTTTTTAAGGTCCACTTGGTCGAGTCCCACAATGACTCGGTCGAGTGGCCCTTTATCACGTTAAACCGCGAGTCCTACAATAGCATTCGAGTCTCGTTAATCGTTTTTCGTGACTTAAGTCGACACGTGCCTAATCTATCACGTGAAACACCTTTTCAAAACCATGCATTAACTCGCTAGCACCATCCTACACAATTCAGTATTTCGTAAACCGTTATATCGTCACTAACGCGTTTATTGTTTCTCTTGTCAATTTTGGTTGTTTATTTTATTGTACTAAAATGAACCCACATGCTAAAATTCAACTTTGACGTTAGAATCAAATTGCATTAAATTGACATAGAAACCCTTTCAATTCCATTCACATGCTTAGGGAAAATAATCTTTGCATATCATTTTTCCGTTTAACTAACGCGCGTATTCAAAAGTCATTCGATATCCTAGTAGAGGCCGCTAATGTGCGGGCGGGGTTGGGTGTCCTTCGTGGGCTTCCCAACACGTACCCTCACCCCTTACTCAGAACATCGGTTTCCGGATGCCCGAAACCGTTGGCGCACGAGAGTCATTCAATACACGATAACCGGTAGTGACGGTATCGGTATCAAATGCTAAGGGACGAACCCAATAAACTCTGACATCGGAAATGGGCCGTATTTTGTACACGGCCCACCACGACATAGAGTGGGTTCGAACGGGCCCGAACTCCCACAAAGTTCGGTGGCGACTCCACTTCGATTTAAATTTTCATTCGATCCGTTTCATATGGAGATTCATTCGCCTCCCCAAACCCGCGCGTAGCCGCGTCGGGGTGGACCTATGTCATGTCCACACTCTTAAGCAAGGAATTCGTTAATTTTTCTCGGCATGTTCTAAGCTCAAATCGACTTAGAGAGTCTGTCTCGATCAACGTCTAGACTATGTACACTGGTATAGACCCTCTATAGACCGACCGAGACTTAGTGTAAATCATGCATGGCGTCGTTATAATGCTTGCCTGACTACATGCTACTTGGTTTCCGTGCTATTTTCAAAAATCGTCAACTTTTCAAAAAATACATCTTTTTCAAGATATCTAATTTCAAAACCCGGGACATATACCGATATTAGACTTATGATTTTACTCAAAATAGCCTATTTTTAGCCGGTATTATGCCCATTTCAAAACTCAAAAAAAAATTTGAACCTTCAAATTTGTGGCCTGATGCACTTTCCGATTTTTTTTTTCGAAAAATCGGGCTCTTCCCCGATTTTGCTCGGATTTTCCAAAAACAATCCATTTTCAAAACCTTCCTCTTCTTAGGACTTCCCGTATTTAGCAGTGTCGGGTCATGTCGTAAGTCGTCGAAGTCTTTAGCGTCGAAACTCCGTCGATCTTACATCACGAGTTTCTTCCCTATCCCAATCCGCCTTACTAGACTAAAGCAAGGCCCACCTACGTAGGACATACTCCTACAAAGGAGGGCCCGTCAACACATTCAAGTCCAAAGTCTGAGAAGTATCTCACATGGACCTTCCTTCAAACAGGATTGGCCCACATAGCCGAATCCTAAGGAAGGCCCACCTTTCACAAGTCACCCGTCTAGGTGTCTTTTCCGAGTCAACCTTTTACAAGGTATAGCCCTATAGCAAAAGGTTCGTGGTCCTTACGTCTAAGGGTCACTCGTCCAACACTCGAGTATTAACAAAATCTTCAATCCCACTCAGGGGCTACCCTTTTAGCAGGGCGATCAATCACGGTTGCCCTAAGGGTCATGTCTTACACGTGCCTCACATACCCCACTTTCGAGTCACTTAAGATGCCACGCCATCTAAGTCCTTAGTCTCACATTGGGGGCTATTCTCCGACGGAGTGATTAATCACAGTCACTCCAAGAATTGTACCCTACACATTTGTCTTAGGGGAGTCTAACCCGAGCCAAATCGGAGCCGTCTCTCCTCCCGCGCTATTTCCTATGCCTTGGTGAATTTGAGTTCCGAAGCAACTTTACTGATTACGCGGTATTCTTACAGACAGGCCACCGCAAACCAGACATCAAAAGATGCAAGGAACTTTGGACGAACAAAAGGCCGCGCTGGCCAAGATAGAAACTCAATTGACTACCATCCTGACTGACCAAGCGACCTTGGCCACCCGTCTAAGTGCCGTGGAGAAAGGGACTCCTGTTGCTGGATCTGAGCCCACTGGGCCCATAGCTGAACTAATCAGCGTTGTTCGCAAACTTGAAGAGCAGGTCTATTTGTCAACAAATAACTCGATCCACACGGAAAATGCCCGTACCTATTCACCCCTGAATGATGAACTGCCCGACAACCTCGACCTTACGGGCATACCGATGTTTGAGGGTACCGAAGACCCGGTCCACCACATCCGAGCTTTCAAAGAAGTTATGGCTGTCAAGGGGGTGAAGTCCACCATGTTCAGACACTTGTTCGCTTCTTCCCTCGAAAAGCACCCCAAAGCCTGGTACTACAGGCTCGATTCCAAGAAATACCCGACTTGGGATGACATGGCGACTGAATTTGCTCGGAATTACGCCGATAATATCGAGATCCAGAATACAATGCGTACTCTGGAAGTAATGGCCCAAGAGCCCAAAGAAGGGTTCACAAGGTATCTCCAAAGGTGGAGGGCCGAAAGTGTGAAGTTGGTAGACAAGCCCATCGAGAAGACACTAGTGGAGGCATTCATCAACAACCTCCTACCTTTCTACCGCGTCCATCTTAGGTATGCCAGTATTTCAAACTTTGCGGTGCTTACCAAAATGGGCATTAGGATTGAAGACGATCTTCGACATAATGAAGATCTGGGTGAAGCTTCTACTGAAGGCTATACTGGACATCAACTCGAGTCCTTAGAAGCCGACGACTAATGACAACATCATCCGAGAGTCCAGATTTGATTTTAAGTCCGAGTCTGAGTCTGAGTCTAGGATGTTCTATTTCAAAGTCAAAGTCAGAGTCAGTTGTATTCTGTCCTCTTTTTCAAAATTCAATAAAATCAGCTTTCAATATTCTTTCTCATATATACTTTACTTATGTGTTTCCGAGAACATGATGAACACCGTCATACACTGTGAGCACACGCACGTGACTATTATAGACACATCTATAATGACTGCAGGAAACCAAGCCCGTGTTTTCCTTTTACCTATTCCATGTCTGGTATAGAAAGCCACATTACTACCCATAGCAGGAGTATATCGAATCCTATGACAAATCTGGGTAGTCTTCTAGTTTAGGTTCAAGACGGGAGGCAAGCCCATTTCCCACAATAAACACCCATCCAATAAGATCAACCAACCCCTACCTTAGGTGTTAGTCTGACCAACAAAAATTTTAAAAAAACCCATGACCGGGGCTGAGAGGTCAACCAAAATTCAAAAAACCCATGACCGGGGCTGAGAGGTCAACCAAAATTCAAAAAACCCATGACCGGGGCTGAGAGGTCAACCAACATTCAAAAAAACCCATGACCGGGGCTAAGAGGTCGACCAACATTCAAAAAACCCATGACCGGGGCTGAGAGGTCAACCATAAAAAATATTCAAGATCCCGCGACCGGGGCTAAGAGGTCAACCAAAAATATTCAAGAACCCATGACCGTAGTGAAAACGGTCAAATTCAAAGTTATCAATACTCATACCATCCAATAGGGGAGTGACAATCAAGCTGGTCAGCTAACACCACACTCAGCCTTCCCACATTACAACCCTCAAGACCTCCTCGAGACCTAGGCTAGAGACAGCCCAGAATTTTGAGGATTCAAGCTCCATAGGATACCCCTAACCATTAGGGACAGACATGGAAACCAGATCCCGCATTATCAAAACCTACCTCAATCGAAGTCCGAGTCATCATTACTCGACTTCCCCCTTTCCTGCCACATTACAATACCTTATCCTTGAAGCCTTAGCTCCACAAAATCAAGCTCCAGATGTCAAAACATCAAAGCCACTTACGGCCTAGCTCCACATTTCCAAAATTATCCAAACCAGCTACCAACCCCAAACACGGGAACTCAACCTGCGGTCGGCATAAAACATGCCCAAATAGTTCACACCACCTCTGGGGGCTACCCCGGGGAACGCTCACAGTCACAGGATCAACATCCTAACTGTTCTGGCCCTTTGATCAAGACGTCATTGGGAATGCACCTAGCCTACACCATCGCTATGGCTAGTTACGCACAAAGCCCTAATAAACTAGGCACCATAACATATCTTTCAACACTGAACTACGGCATGATTTGATTTCACTACACGTGAATACGTAGGCAGCCTTTCAACTGAGGCACAACCACTCACATTGACACACATTCAAAAAGCACTATCATTCCGGTCACGACACTGTCATGTTCTCAGTAGCTAGCTTTGTCGTCCTAGGGGCTTCTATTAGACAGAAGTTCTCCTTCCAATCACATAATCCAAATACTTTCAAAATCTAGCCTCCTTTCTATAGTGTGTCCTAATACTCGGCTCAGTCAAAGACGAGAATCTGTCAGGACTCGAAGAAATACCCATTTTGGACTGTACCCTAAAATCAGAAATCCAGAAGGGCATCAGACTCAAACAGTCTCATTACAGACTACTGCAAGTCCCCTATAGCATATCTATCCCATTTCGACGTTCGACCGTGTTGCCACTCGCCTGGGCTACGGAATAGCGCAACTTTAGAGCCTCGTCATCTTAGGTGGCTCATCCCCCTACCGAGTCACGGTCCGACCCCTCGAGAGTTCAATCGTGTCTGTCAACTCGTCCGGTCACGTCCAGAGTCGAGTCTGTCGGTAGACCTCTCTCTTCAAATTCCTGCTTTGAAATTTGCAAAACTTAGCCATTTGAGAAAATCCTTTTCGACAAGGTCAAAATTCGGTCTATTTAAACTGCAAACTTCTTTGCTACCCCTTTCATTTTGAAAACCTAGCACGTGAGTTGCTTTTAGGATTTCGATTTCAAAGTTCAAAACTTTCAAAGAATTCAAAAATTTCAAAAATTTTAAAATTTTAAAATTTTCAAAAATTCAAAAATCACTTTCCCCAGCGCGAGTCATTTTACTACCTACGGGTTGCATGCAAATTTTATGTGACTTATACAGGCACGACTCAAACAGGGACAGGCAACCCACTGCATCTCCCCAGCGGAAGGCCCTAGGTGGCATTTTCTCTGGAATAACACGGGATGAGCCTACATACAGGCGCACCCAGGACTTATGCGACAAGTCCAATTCCCCACGGAGTTATCGTCATCAGCTCAGATATGACTTCTAGCTTATGGTTGGCGAGCCCTTCACGCGAGTCTAATGGACTATAAACGTCCGATCGGAAGTCTGCCAGGTTTCAATCCTCGATTGGCCTGGTGGCTACTCTGAATTTCGCCTTGTCTAAGCCTCAATCAGAGTGGGGGCTCTGTAGACACCCGCATTTTGACTGCCAGGTGTCTATGGTAGTTTCCCAAAAAACACTCGATGATGATCGGACGCTAACATGTTTCTACGCGCTCGGAAATGGGCTCAAATCCATTAGTTGTTCGCTAAAGCACTTATGGAGTACAAATCTCACAAAACTAACCTCAAATCCAGGCCCAACGGACCGTTCCGAGTCAAACAAGACTAATTTGGGCCAAAACCGACACCGAAAATAAAACCGACTTTTTAACGATTGGGTCAACCTTGGTCAAAGTCGTCTCCGAGACATACAAAACAGCCATTCACAACATCAAAAGTCCAAGTCAAACACAAACTCATCAAAAACCTAAGTCGTGGCCCAAAACAACGGACCCGCGCAACCCAGCTGGGCCACTCGATCGAGTGCCCCACCCACTCGATCGAGTGGGCCTGTTTCAAGCCCGACGGCTGACGCACAGAGCCACTCGACCGGGTCAGCTGGTTACTCGGTCGAGTAACCCTAGCCGGGTGCCTTGCTTTTGCCTATATAAGCAACCCCATGCAACACATCTTGAGACACTTTTTTTGAAACCCTAGTTTCACAACTTTCTACACACTTTACAACCCTAATCAAACCCTACTCTACACTAAGCAAACCCTAGCCCTACCCTAGGAATCGAAACCCTAAAGCTAGCTTTTGGAATCAAACACCCTAACCACCACAACTCAACCTCCATAAACCTCGAAACTCCCGTGTTAAAGTCGCGACTACGAGTACGATCCGAGACAAGAACATGTAGGTTGAGGGTGCCAATTCCCTATTCTTCCCTTCTTCTCTTTCTCTCGTCATTTTTTTCTTCCTTTTGTTTTTTTTATTTTAATTACCGCATCTGTAATATCGCTAATATCGCTAGTATCAAAAGACATTAAAATACTCGTCGATTTGTGTCGAGTGCGAAGGATGTCAGGATAAGGAAACCCGAATATACAAGTGTACTCCACACAGCGTTGTCGGTCGCTTATCTTGACACCATAACATTTGATTATTGAAACGGGTCAATTTCAACCATAATTCGTTTATTTTCGTTTTCGCCGCACATTGCATCGATTTTCTAAAAACCTTCTTCAAAACGCATATTTTTAAGGGTCGAAACCCGTTGACGCGGATCCGGCATCACAATCCCTAGGGATTTATTTCGATGTCGGAAAAGCCGAGGGAATCAAGTCTTTGAATTCTAGCATAGTGTCAATCTCGTAGATTCGATACTAATTCCATAATTAGACGTCGAATCTAGCGATCTAAGTTACATAAGTTAACTAGTGCGCTTTTTCGTTGATGCTAAAATAATTGTCAATACAATTCATTAGAATTACGACATTATTAAACGCGGAGGAAATCTACCATATCGCGGTAGTTAATTTAAGGCGACTTAAATTAATTTTCTATTATTTTCACTCTAGTATTCCATATCGATTCAATAATCGAATATGGGACACAACGAGTATTCAAATTTAGAATCGAATATAAATCCCACAATATTTATATCCGATTCAACAAAATCAATGACTTATAAAATTTGAGTCGAGCATGAATTGTACAATATTTATGTCCGATTCGGCAAAGTCATCGAATTATAAAAAATCAAAAGCAATTTCAAAATCGACAATAAAATTGCAAGCGAACCTGGTTGTGGATATGACATAGGTCCACTTCGACGCGGCCACGCGCGGGTTTGGGGAGGCGAATGAATCTCCATATGAAATGGATCGAATGGAAATTTAGGTCTATGTAGTGTCGCCACCGAATTTTGTGGTTATTCGGAACCATTCGAGCCCACTCTATGTCGTAGTGGTCCGTATACAAAATACGGCCCATTTATGATGTTAGAGTTTATTGGGCTCGTCCCTTTGCATTTGATACCAATACCGACATTATCGGATATTGTGTATTGAATGCTCTCGTGCGCCAACGGTTTCGGGCATCCGGAAACCGAGGTTCTGAGTAAGAGGTGAGGGTACGTGTTGGGAAGCCCACAAAGGACACCCAACCCCGCCCGCACATTAGCGGCCTCTACTAAGAATTAGAATGACTTTCCAATACGCGCGTTAGTTGAACGGGGAAAATGATATGCAAAGATTATTTTCCCTAAACATGTGAATGAAATTGAAAAGGGTTTCTAAGTCAATTTAATGCAATTAATTCTACGTCAAAGTGGAATTTTAGCATGTTGGTTCATTTTAGTAAAATAAAATAAACAAAAATAAATTGACAAGAAAATAACAAACTTGTTAGTACCGGTATAACGATAATAACAGTTTGCGAATAATGTAGTATGATGCATGGTTTTGAAAAGAATAGTAGGTCATGTGATGGATTAACACGTGTTGACCGAGGTCAAGGAAAAAAATATATCGAGATCTAAAAAAAATGTTTTGTCTAAAAAAAAAGATGTTCGAAGAATAATAATAAAAAAGAGCGAAATTGTTTTCTTCGGAAAATTGATGATTTTATTAAATCGCGTACAAATATTGCGTAATTTGCACTCGACTTAATATTTTCGATATTCGTCGTATTCAATATTCGATTATGAAATCGGTATTAAATACTTGGAATAATTTATACTCGATTTTAATTTTGATGCTCGTCATATCCCATATTCGATTATGGAATCGATATGGAATACTTAGAGTGAAAAAAAAAAAGAGTGACCAAGACGATATAGATATTCCTCCGCGTTTGTAGTGTCATGATTCGAACGAATTAAATAACATCTACGTTAGCATCAACGAAAAATTGAACTGGCTAAATTGTTTGATTAGATTATTAGACTCGACATCCAATTATGGAATTGGCATCGGATCTAACGTATCGACACTTTGCTTGAATGAAAACTTGATTCCCTCGGCTTTTCCGACATCAAAATAAATCCCTAAGGATTAAGATGTCAGATCCGCGTCAACGGGTTTCGATCCTTATTAAATATAATGCTTGTTTTTGAAAATTAATGTAAATATATGACACGAACAATGATGAAAACGAAATAAAAAAAATATTGTTTAAGTTAACTTATCTCAATAATCAAATAATCGGGGTATTGGAACAAGCGACCGTCAACGCTGTGTGCAGTACACTTGTATATTCGTGTTTCCTTATTCTGATTCCCCTCTTATTTGACACAAATTGATAAGTATTTTAGTGTTTTGTATTAATTATTATCGATATTATAATGCAAGGAACAAAATAAAACAAAAAAAACGCGAAAAAGATGAAGATGACGAGAGGAAGAGAGGAAGGAGAGAAAGGGGTTTTGACACCCTCAACCTACATGTTCTTGTCTCGGAATGGACTCGTCACCGTGGCTTTACACAAGAGTCTTCGAGGTTTTATGGAGGTTAAGTTATGGTGGCTCGGGATTGATTCCTAAAATTAGGTTTAGAGTTTGCTAGTGTAGAATTGCTTAGGGTTTGAGTCTTGATGTGTTGAGAGTTTGATATTGATTAGGGTTTGATTTGATATTGATTAGGATTGTGTAGAGATGTGTATTAGGGTTCTTGAGGTTGTGAAAAAGTTGTGTCATGTGGTGTTGCATGGGGTGTATATATAGGCATTGCCCATGTATTTGGATGTTTAGGGTTTTGTGCCCTGATGGACTTGACCTGATGGCCCGTCTGAAGGTGGACTGTTGGATTTACTTCTTGAGTTGGACTTTTGATGTCGTGAATGGTTGTTTTGCACGTCCCGGAGACGACTTTGACTAGGGTTGACCCAATCGTAAAAAAGTCGGTTTTATTTCCGGTGTCGGTTTTGGCCTAAATTAATCTTGTTTGATTGGAAACGGCCCACTGGACCTGGATTCGAGGTTAGTTTTGTGAGATTTGTTCTCCGTAAGTGCTTTAGCCAACAACTAATGGATTTGAGCCCATATTCGAGCGCGTAGAAACACATTAGCGTCCGATCATCATCGGGTGTTTTTTGGGAAACTACCATAGACACCTGGCAGTCAAAATGCGGGTGCCTACAGAGCCCCCACTCTGACTGAGGCTTGGACAAGGCGAAAGTCAGAGTAGCCACCAGGCCAATCGAGGATTCAAACCTGGCGGACTTCCGGTCGGGTCGTTTATAGTCCATTAGACTCGCGTGAAGAGCTCGCCAGCCACAAGCTAGAAGTCATACCTGAGCTGATGACGGTAACTCCGTGGGGAATTGGACTTGTCGCATAAGTCCTGGGTGCGCCTGTATGTAGGCTCATCCCGTGAAATGCCGTCGTTGGCTTCCGCTGGGGAGATGTAGTGGGTTGCACATCCCTGTTTGAGTCGTACCTGTATAAGTCACATAAAATTTGCATGCAACACGTAGGTAGTAAAATGACTCGAGCTGGGGAAAATGATTTTTGATTTTTTTGAAATTTTTGAAATTGAAATCCTGAAAGCACCCACGGGCTAGGTTTTCAAAATGGAAAAGGGGTAGAAATTTACAGTTTAAATAGACCGAAATTTGACCTTGTCGAAAAGGATTTTCTCAAATGGCTAAGTTTTGCAAATTTTAAAATGAGAATTTGGAGAGAGACATACCGACAGACTCGACTCTGGACGCGACAGGACGAGTTGACCGACACGGACTGGACTCTCTAAGGGTTGGACCGTGACTCGGTAGGGGATGGGCCACCTAAGATGACGAGACTCTCGAGTTGCGCTATTCCGTAGCCTAGGCGAGTGGCAACACGGTCGAACATCGAAATGGGATGGATATGCTATAGGGGACTTTAGTAGTTTGTAATGAGACTGTTTTAGTTTGGTGCCCTTCTGGATCTCTGTTTTAGGGTACAGTCCAAAATGGGTATAATTTCGAGTCCTGACAGATTCTTGTCTTCGACGGAGCCGAGTACTAGGACACACTACAGAAAGGAGGCTAGTTTTTTAAAGTATTTTGGATGTTGTGAGTGGAAGGAGAACTTCTGCCTAGGAGAAGCCCCCAGGATGACCTAGCTCTTGAGAACATGACGGTGTCGTGACCGGAAGGATGACGCTTCTTGAATTTGTGTCAATGTGGGTGGTTGTGCCTCTGTTGAAAGGCTGCCTACGTATTCACGTGTGGTGAAATCAAACCAAGTCGTAGTTTAGTGGACTGGAAGATGTATTATGGTGCCTAGTTTATTAGGTCTTTGTGTGTAACTAGCCATAGCGATGGTGTAGGCTAGGTGCATTCCCAATGATGTCTTGATCAAAGGGCTAGAATGGTTAGGATGTTAATCCTGTGACTGTGAGCGTTCTCCGGGGTAGCCCCCAGGGGTGGTGTGAACTATTTGGGCATGTTCTATGCCGACTGCAAGTTAAGTTCCCGTGTTTGGGGTTGGTAACTGGTTTGGATGGGATTTTAAGGAGTTTTGTTCTCTAGATTTTTAACGAGTTCTGCTATCGGGGAATTTTAACAAGTTTTGTTCTCGGGATTTTTAACGAGTTCTGCTCTCGGGATTTTTAACGAGTTCTGCTCTCGGGGAATTTTAACGAGTTTTGTTCTCGGGATTTTTAACGAGTTCTGCTCTCGGGGAATTTGATGTTTTTGGAAATGTGGTGCTAGGAAGTAAATGGCTTTGATGACTCGAAATCTGGAGCTCGGTTCTGTGGAGCTAAGGCTTCGAGGACTGGTTTGATAATGTGGGATCTGGTTTTGATGACTCGAAATCTGGAGCTCGATTCTGTGGAGCTAAGGCTTCGAGGACTGGTTTGATAATGCGGGATTTGGTTTCCATGTCTGGCCCTAATTGTTAGGGGTATCCTATGGAGCTTGAATCCTCAGAATTCCGGGCTGTCTCTGGCCTGGGTCTCGGGAAGGTCTTGAGGGTTGTAATGTGGGAAGGCTGAGTGTGGTGTTAGCTGACCAGCTTGATTGTTACTCCCCTATTGGATGGCATGGATAATTTTGAATTTGACCGTACCACGGTCAAAGGATTTTCACTTGTGTTGACCGTTGACCACGGTCATGGGTATTTGATTTTTGATTGACCTCTTAGCCGCGGTCATGGGTTTTGATAATTTTGACCGTACTCTGGTCGTGGGACTTTCCCTTGAATTGACCGTTGACCACGGTCATGGGTATTCTGAATTTTTTGATGATGGCCTGCTTTTTTTTTTTGCCTTTTCCTTTTTTTTCTCATGGACTTTCGATTTTTTTTTGTCCAGTTTTCTTTTTTTGATGGTCTTCTTTTTGTTTTGGCCCTTTCTTTTTTGATGGCCTTCTTTTGTTTTTTTTTACTTTTGATTTTTTTGTCCAGTGTTTATTTTGTTTTTTTTGTTTTTTTGTTTTTTTTTTTGCCGGTCAGACTAACACCTAAGGTAGGGATTGGTCAGTCTTATTGGAGGGGTATTTTATTGTGGGAAATGGGCTTGCCTCCCGTCTTGAACCCAAACTAGGAGATTACCTAGATTTGTCATAGGATTCGATACCGCTCCTGCTACGGGTAGTTATGTGGTTTTTCTATACCAGACACGGAATAGGTAAAAAGAAAACACGGGCTCGGTTTCCTGCAGTCATTATAGATGTGCCTATAATAGTCACGTGCGTGTGCTCACAGTGTATGATGATGTTCATCATGTTCTCGGAAACACATAAGGAAAATATATATGAGAAAGAATATTGAAAGCTGATTTTATTGAATTTTGAAAAAGAGGACAGAATACAACTGACTCTGACTCTGACTTTGACCTTGGCTTTGGAATAGAACATCCTAGACTCAGACTCAGACTCGGACTTAAATCAAATCCAGACTCTTGGGTGCATGAGAGGTAGATTGGATGCTTCGGTCATCGGGCCCTGTGTAGTCCACGAGGGGCTTTGCAAGTGACAATGTTTCCAAAACGGGAGTCTTCCCGGCATCGAGGAAGTCTTGAATGAGGTGTTTCAGCTTCCAGCATTGTTATGTATCGTGTCCCCTCCCTCTGTGGAATTCGCAGTAATGCTCGGCGTTCCATGCTTTGGAACGTTTCTCCACAGGTGGGTCGGCTGTTGGGCCTATAGGTAGCACTAGGCCCTTCGGAACCAACCTCAGGAAAGCGACGGTGTAGGACATATCCAAGTGAGTAAATGTCCTTTCCTTTGACTGATTCTTGATTCTTGGAGAGGTGACTTGAGGGTTACCTCTCTTGGCCTTGCCATCTTGAGGGTATCGGACAGTTTCGTAAGAGTGTTCACCCTTCAAATGGCTCAGTTGGATGACTGGCTGCCTTACCCGCTCTAGCTGTGTTAGACGGGATCGGGTTCTTACAAGGTCTTCTTCGATGATGGTTACCCTGGAACTTAGGTTATCTAGGGCAGTATCGATTTTCGAGAAGATGTTGTTAATGGAGCAAGATAGCATAAGCATACTCCCCTGGATATCCCCTTTCTTGACGGCATGGGATTTGTTGTGGTTTGGTAGTGTCTCGTTCATAGGGTCCCTGATCGGAAGAAACGACAGGTGTTAGAACTCGCCTAAACTCGGCTTTGCGCAAGAGAGAGAGTCAAACCAGACACGGCCCGGGGTGACGGGTCGACAAAGTCTCTCGGACCGGGATACCTGAATGTTGACCTGGACGAGGTAACGACCGCAAATTAGACTCGAGCTGCAGAAGAGTGAGTCCGAAAATGGGGCGACCATGTTTGACTTGGGTTAGACCCTCCTAAGACGAATGTGTAGGGTGCGATTCTCAGAGTGACTATGATTAATCGCTCCGTCGGAGAATAGCCCCTAAATGAGACTAAGGACTCAGATGGTGTGGCTTCTAAGTGACTCAAAGGTGGGGTACGTGAGACACGTGTAAGACATGACCCTTCGGGCAACCGTGATTGATCGCTCCGCTAGGGGGTAGCCCCCAAGTGGGATTGAAGATTTTGTTAAGACTCGATTGTTGGACGAGTGACCCTTAGACGTAAGGACCGTGAACCTTTTGTTATAGGGCTATGCCTTGTAAAAAAGGTTGACTCGGAAAAGACACCTAGACGCGTGACTCGTGAAAGGTGGGCCTCCCTTAGAATTCGGCATGTGGGCCAAGTCCTGTTCGAAGGAAGGTTCACGTGAGACATCCCCAGACTTTTGACTCGATTGTGTTGACGGGCCCTCCTTCGTAAGAGTATGTCCTACTTAGGTGGGCCCTGCCTTAGTCTAATAAGGCGGACTGGGATAGGGAAGAGACCCGTGATGTAAGATCGACAGAGTTTCGACGCTAAAGACTTCGACGACTTATGACATGACCCGACACTGCTAAATACGGAAAGTCCTAAGAAGAGGAAGGTTTTGAAAATGATTTTTTTTTGGAAAATCCGAGAGAACTCGGGGAAGGGCTCGATTTTTCAAAAAAAAAACGAAAAGTGCATCGGGCCCTAAATTTGAAAGTTCGAAAATATTTTCGAGTTTTGAAATGGGCAGAATACCGGCTAGAAATAGGCTATTTTGAGTAAAATCATAAGTCCTAAATTCGGTATGTGTCCTGGGTTTTGAAATTGGATATCTTGAAAATTGAAATTTTGAATGTCGGAAAAAAGAATTTCCGACGATTTGAAAATTGAAGATGAGATCCCGAAGATTTGAAAATCAAAAACGGCATCTCGAAGATTTGAAAATTGAAATTGAATTTTTGAAAATTCGAAAATCGAATGGTGGATCGGAAGTTCGAATTTTGAAATGGGCGGCATGCCGGCTAGAAAATAGGCTTGTTTTGAGTCAAATCATAAGTCCTAAATTTTGGCAGCTTTCCGAGTTTTTGAAAATTTGAATATTTTTGGAAATATGCATTTTTTGAAATGACGGTTTTTGAAAACGACACGGAAACCAAGCAGCACATAGTCACGTAAGCATTATGACGACAGCATGTATGCTTTACACTAAGTCTCGGTCGGTCTAAAAAGGGTCTATACCAGTGTACATAGTCTAGACGTTGATCGGGACGGACTTTCTAAGTCGAGTTGAGCTTAGAACATGCCGCGAAACCCACTCGAATCGACTATGGACACCTTTGGACATATCCATATTGGAGTACATCAACGGTATAGTGGGACGTCTGTCGCGAGTACCGGCCCTGGAAAATATGGGTTATGCATGAACCGTAAAACTAAGACGCGTATTGTACTAGTCAAACGATTTCTATTCGAGTCTCACCCTGAGGATGCCGATGGTAAGTCACGCATCAGTTAATCCCCAGCGTAGTCGCCAAATTGTGGACATGACATAGATCCACCCCGACGCGGCCACGCGCGGGTTTGGGGAAGCGAATGAATCTCCATATGAAACGGATCGAATGGAAATTTAGGTCTATGTGGAGTCGCCACCGAATTTTGTGGTTATTCGGAACCATTCGAGCCCACTCTTTGTCGTAGTGGTCCGTATACAAAATACGGCCCGTTTCCGATGTCAGAGTTTATTGCGCTCGTCCCTTTGCATTTGATACCAATACCGACATTATCGGATATTGTGTATTGAATGAATCTCGTGCGCCAACGGTTTCAGGCATCCGGAAACTGAGGTTCTGAGTAAGGGGTGAGGGTACGTGTTGGGAAGCCCACAAAGGACACCCAACCCCGCCCGCACATTAGCGGCCTCTACTAAGAATTCGAATGACTTTCCAATACGCGCGTTAGTTGAACGGGAAAAATGATATGCAAAGATTATTTTCCCTAAACATGTGAATGGAATTGAAAAGGGTTTCTAAGTCAATTTAATGCAATTAATTCTACGTCAAAGTGGAATTTTAGCATGTGGGTTCATTTTAGTAAAATAAAATAAACAAGAATAAATTGACAAGAAAATAACAAACTTGTTAGTAACCGTATAACGATAATAACAGTTTGCGAATAATGTAGTATGATGCATGGTTTTGAAAAGAATAGTAGGTCACGTCATGGATTAACACGTGTTGACCGAGGTCAAGGAAAAAAATATATCGAGATCTAAAAAAAATGTTTTGTCTAAAAAAAATGATGTTCGAAGAATAATAATAAAAAAGAGCGAAATTGTTTTCTTCAGAAAATTGATGATTTTATTAAATCGCGTACAAATATTGCGTAATTTGCACTCGACTTAATATTTTCGATATTCGTCGTATTCAATATTCGATTATGAAATCGGTATTAAATACTTGGAATAATTTATACTCGATTTTAATTTTGATGCTCGTCATATCCCATATTCGATTATGGAATCGATATGGAATACTTAGAGTGAAAAAAAAAAGAGATTTGAATCGTTTAAAATAACCAAGACGATATAGATATTCCTCCGCGTTTGTAGTGTCATGATTCGAACGAATTAAATAACATCTACGTTAGCATCAACGAAAAATTGAATTGGCTAAATTGTTTGATTAGATTATTAGACTCGACATCCAATTATGGAATTGGCATCGGATCTAACGTATCGACACTTTGCTTGAATGAAAACTTGATTCCCTCGGCTTTTCCGACATCAAAATAAATCCCTAAGGATTAGGATGTCAGATCCGCGTCAATGGGTTTCGATCCTTATTAAATATAATGCTTGTTTTGAAAATTAATGTAAATGTTCGAACAATGATGAAAACGAAATAAAAAAAATTGTTTAAGTTAACTTATCTCAATAATCAAATAATCGGTGTAATCCCCTAGAAATTCTAACGCAATACAGTGGCGGAAACACGGTAGAAGTGGGATTATAACACACTGTAGCTATGTCTTGATTAAATAAAAATGGTAAGTCAATACATAAGCCATAAAATAAAAAATGGCTTCAAAAAACATAAAAAATTAAAATCCATAAAAAGGGTTTTAACAATCCATAATACAGTGATCTGATTAAAACAAGCAGGATCCATAACTGCTCGCTAGCCCACCCGAAGGAAAACATATACCTGCCATGTTAAAAACATAACAGCCACAATCAGTGGGGAGCAACGTCAACGTTCTCCCAGCCGTATAACAGGATTTTAAAACTGTAATTACTATTATAGAAAAATAGTTAAAATGGAAAACAGCAAAACACATTATAATAAAAATAAAATTTCAGTGAAAAACTTCACGTATCAAACCAATATAATAAAAATGAGTTTTCCGAAGAAAACATAAAACATTTGCCAACCTGCAACCAAGTTATATCGATAATAATAAAAATATTCAAAATGGCGTTATGGATAGGAGTAGTGTAGACGGCTAGACTTTCACTAGGAGAATACTAAAAACTAGCTTCGAGAACTTAGTTCAAACAAATCAAACTTCGGTCTCTAACTAGGCTACTCAATCATAATAGAGCGGCGACTTATAAATGCGTGGCCCTAGTTTAAGATAATGCACACCCCTCCTGGGATTACCTGTCACCCAGTTCAACTTATGACGGCGACTTACTGCGAGGCCTAAGCTTAAGGTCAAAATGTACAAAACTCCCGGGATACCTGTCACCCGGTTCAACAACCAATGTACCGATTCCTGATACACTAGCCTTATAGTTGATGGCAAAACCGTAAACCCTAGAATATATTACTCTAACCTCACACTTGTCCTTATTCCATAACTCTAAAACAAAGCCATTAGGATATTCAAAAGATATAATCAATATAAATAATATGAGGATAAAAGAAGTAAACATTTATATTCTAAAAGAGGAAACTTTCTATTTTAGGAAACTTCTATTTTTAGAAACTTTACTAAAAATAACATTATATCAAAATAGTGAAAATATTAGTTCATACTAATACCAATTTTTAGTAAACGATATTGTGGACATGACATAGGTCCACCCCGACGCGGCCACGCGCGGGTTTGGGGAGGCGAATGAATCTCCATGAGATGGTCAAATGGAAATTTAAATCGAAGTCGGAGTCGCCACCGAATTTTATGGTTATTCGGAACCGTTCGAGCCCACTCTATGTCGTAGTGGGCCGTGTACAAAATACGGCCCATTTCCGATGTCAGAGTTTATCGGGCTCGTCCCTTTTGCATATCGATATAGATGCCGACTTGAGCGGTTAATCGTATATTGAATGACTCTCGTTGCCAATGGTTTCGGACATCCGGAAACCACGGTTCTGAGTAAGGGGTGAGGGTACGTGTTGGGAAGTTCACTAAGAACACCCAACCCCGCCCGCACATTAGCGGCCTCTACTAGGATATCGAATGACGTTTTAATGCGCACGTTAGTAATACGATGAATGATATGCAAACATTGTTTTCCTAAGCATGTGAGGAATTGAATGGGTTGCGAAGTCAATTTAATGCATGAAAATTGATTAACGTCAAAGTTGTATTTAGCATGTGAGATTCGTTTTAGTATAATAAAACAAATGAAATAAAATGATAGAATTTGCTACAAACCAAACAAACGAGTTAGTATCGATTTGTAAATAATAATAGCAAAGATAAATATGTGAAATCGAGAAAATAAATTAATCGAAATCTGAAAAATATTGTTGAAAAGAACGTTGTTTTGTATAAAAAAACGAAGTTCGAAAAATAGTAAAAAAATACGGAAAAGGGCCGCGGCAAACTGCCGACCGCGCGACTCGCCCGGGACGCCGGCGGGTCGCGTGGTGGCCTGTTTCGGGTCCGGTTTTTGAAAAACTCGAAGTTTGTATTAAATCGCGCATGAATATTGTATGATTCGCACTCGACTTAATATTTCGATATTCGTTATATTCGATAGTTGACTACGAAGTCAATATCGAATATTTAGAATAATTTTTAGAAAAGGTGTAAATTTTTAGAAATCGATCGAAAAATAAATAATAAACGAACGAAAACGTAAAAAAAAGGAAGAAGATCCGGACGGTGTGCCGTCCGGTTTTTTGGGATTTTGTTCGAAAATTGTTATTTTTAATAAGTCGCGTACAAAACATGAATTAATTTGTATTCAACTTATATTTTCGATATTCGTCATATCCAATATTCGATTATGAAATCGATTTTGGATATTTAGAATGAGTAAAAAAAAGGTTTTGTAAAAAAGTTTGTTTTGAACGAGAAAAGAAAAGAATTTTTAACGAAGAAAAGATGTAACGATTTTTAGTATCGTCGAAACCTTAATATAATTCCTTTCAATATAATATTCGATTATGGAAGAATCGATATCATATTTTTCAGAATATACGTTATGAAAAATAGTTTTTCGTTAATAACGATATTAGATAAAAAAAGTCGACTCTAGACCCATAACATAAAACGGACGAAGAGAAGAAAGGGAGAGAAGGGAAGAAATCGGGTTTGATTACACCCTTAACCTACATGCTCTTGTTGACTCGGATCGGGACTCGTCGAAATGTGGCTAGGCACGGGAGTGTCGAGGCAACGTCGGTTGGGTTAGGGTGGTACGGTTTTGACGGGTGAAGGATGTCGGATATCGGGACCGGTTTCCTTTGGGTTTTGGATGTATTATCGGTTTCTCGATGTGTGTCGGGATGACAGAAAATTATTGCTGAAAATATCGTGTGTGTGTGTGAATTGTATTATTTTTCGGTAAAAATTGATGTTGATAATTGATGGATGCAAGGGGCTATTTATAGGAAATTCCCGACCTTGACTTAGGAAAGTTTGTGTAATAACTCGTCCTTCTTACAAATGTTACGTCACTTATGGTAATTGATTGATAGGTCAATTAGATAGTGATCAATTGGTCCGTCTGGTCGATATAGTTAGTCGCTCCATAGCGAGAGGTGAACTTCAGGGACGAAGTTTCTTTTAAGAAGGGTAGATTGTAATACCTTCCTTGTGACTCAGTATTAACACCCGAGTTGGTGGTGGCAACCCGAACCCATTGAGTTATGACTTTATAAAAGAATAAACCAACAAAACAGATTGAAATTGATCAATCCAGGTTTTTAACCCACTTTTAATCAAATACTCCTACTCTTACTTAGAACCACGTATACCACCCTATTAATAATGATGCAAACCCTAAACTAACTTCACTAGAATGAACGCTTAAGAAGAAAGAAAGGAGAAGAGAGAAATAGGAAGAGAGAAGAGGAGAAGAGGATTCGATCCAAATCGTATCCTAGCAATTCATTTATATGATTGAGACATGTAAGTTCCTTAATTTCATTTTAACGTTTTTTAAGAGTATAATTTGGGTTTAGGCGTGATTACCATTCTCAATATGAATTAGGAGGAAGATTAGATTAAAGACATTAATTAGGAAATAGTTACTGAAATTCTCAGATTCGTAGTACTGTCTTGTGTTCATTGATAGACGTGTTTATCTTTCGAATTGAGAAAAAGTCAAAGAACAAACCCTAGTTTATTTCAAGTCTAGTTTATGCCTGTCAAATTTCGTAATCAGATTCATAGTCGTTTCTTCTAGAGAAATTATTTGTTAACCGTCGTTTATAAATCACTGATTCAGTAATGCTATATAATAATGGGTGTAAAACAAATTTATATATCATAATTGAGTTTGAATTTCAGCCAACATTAACTTTATTGAGTCTAGTTGATAACAGAAGTTGGAATGGAGTTAAAAGAATTATTATAGTATTAGTAATTCATCAATAGTTTTTATGCGACGAATTCTGTCAGTCTGTAGAGATCAGGTTTTAAGTCAATGTTAAGATGATATTTAGATAAAGATCATGAAATATAAATGGTAGACAAGACAATCACGGTTCTAACACAGTTGGTCTCGTGTTAATTGAAGTAGTATTTATTTAATTATGAATTTTATAACAAGACAGTACAATGCTGTAAAATCAGAAGTTAAGATTAAGTCCTTAATGTTATTAACGTCTTAGAGCGTGATCAATCTAAGTAGTACTTATATGTCAATATCAATTGATTATAGGTGAAGATGTTTTGAGGAGGTCTTTTAACCCGCTTGATTGTGGTTGTGACACGCTTGTAAAGGTAAGGCTTTCCTTACTTAGAATACGTTAATGTTATGATGCGTGTATGAGTTGCGAGTACGATGTGATATCGTGCTAATGAGAATAATGTTGAATAATGATGGGAGAATGATTGATGAATATTTATATATATTGGAGTTGGTGAGGCTAGCTTTAGACCTAGCCGGGGCCCTTGATCACGGTCCCCTCCCTGATTTCTCCTCGTGGGTTGTTGAACCTACGGGGGGTGTGCACACTCGGAATGAAAGGGCCTGCCAGAAGAGTTGAGATGAGATTATTGATTGGTACCGATGTTGGTACTGAGAATACTGAGATGGGGATATTGATTGGTACCGTGATGGTACTGAGAATGTGGAGATGATATTGAGGATTGGTACCGATGATGGTACCAAGACAATTGAGACTGAATGTTTTATATTATGTACTTGTGTTATGATGTTAGCATATTCTAACCGTATTCTCTGTTTAAATTGTCACCCAATTTTATTGGGGACTTGCGATGATCCAATTGACATTTCCGGTCTTTTGGGGAGCAGTGCTAGTGTGCAGGTTGATGATATGTGATGATTGTATTCTGGTTGACTGTACGGGATGGGTCTGCGCTATCACTAACCACGTTATAGGTTGTAGTCATATTAGTTGTGCTTCCACTGCTGTAATTATGTAACCGTGTTCTGTAGATACGAGATTGTAATAGTTCGTTATTTAGTTTTAAATGGTTGGTTTCTGAATTGTATTGTAATGGACTACTGCCTCGGGTAATACCGAGATGGTAACACCTTTATTTACTTGGAAAGGTCTTGATAAGGCTTCTGGGTAAATGGGGGTGTTACAAAGTGGTATCAGAGCGATCGATCCTGAAGCCTGAATAATTGAACCTATGAAAATAAAATGAACCCCGGTGATGGACCATCAGGAGCCCCTCTAAAATTCGGTTGAGGAGACGTCCTTATACCAACCTCGGCCCTCCTGGTCTTGACCCGGTAACAGCGTGTGAGAAATGAGATGGGGTACAATAGGTGGGATACGTTGTGATGCTATAAATTGGTGATAATTTCTTGTGATAATTAGCTGCGCTCTTTGACACATATGATGTAGTGGACTGCATGAGATGATGTGTGATAGTACGTAGTTACAGTATTATCATGGTATAGTATTTAGTACACGATGCCATATGAGTAATAGGTTAAAGTACGTAAGATCGCGGTAGGAGTCGATCATCCTTGGGTGGGAGACAGGTCATAGCTAGGGTTGATAGTAAAATTAGATGTAATGTCAAGTTTTTTTGTACGTGGTAGTGTCGTACGCGATAGACGGGTTATGATTAGTTGATTTTATGATACCCGGTGTGGGTCTTGATGATGTAGTAAGGTAGTACTACCTTTGTGTTATGTGAAGGGGGTGTCGATAGAGGTACTCTTGATATTGTCTCATCCATGTAGTGTAATAGTACGGTTTCATGCTATTTGAAGGGCTCGATGACTAATGTGGCATGGGTATCGTCAAATGTCAATAAGGTTGATAACTTATGTGGTTTAAATGTGTAGTAATGTGAATGTTATTCAAAAGTACCTGGATAATCGCATTTTGGTTCGAGTATCACGTGTTTCCTTGCCAATATAATGTACAATCTGCCTTCATGTTAACTAGGACCGGTATCTACAAGTTTAATAGCGTCGTGTCGTGACGTGTTGATGGAGCTTTGTCGCATGTTAATCAAGTACAAGTTAACGAGACTAAGAGTCGAACATTGTAAGAACATTTTAGGCCCATTTTGAGTGAATGTGAGTTACTTGCTTTATATCAATTTGAGTACTTCTTATTGGTCCTCACCCTTCTCTCTCGTAATAACATACATGAACTTGTCTATTAATTGATTCTTTAAAGCATATGTGGTATGTGGAATTATGTCGAGCTGTTTTTATTATAAGGAGAAATAATGTATAAATAAATGCGTCGTTTCTATTTCACCCTAATTAATACAATGTGATTCACAAGATAATGTGTGGAACCGAATTTTGTTTATTAATTTAATTTGAGTACAACGTGTTATTAAAATGATATATGTGTCGTCTCGTATATTCATTAATGTGAATTTCTGTCAAAGACATGCACTTGAACATTGGTGTTCAGTTTCAAGTTTATGTGCTTCCCTGTCAATTTTATAGGTTCTGAGTCGTAACTTGTTATTGATTTCTTTTCTTGATGGTTTAAATGAGTATTTAAAAAAAAGTCATGTTAAGTTAATGACATGCACATTTACAACACTTCATCTATTCGGAATAATGTGTTTATTGAGTTCTGTTTTGATGACCTAAGCTAACATTTTGCTAATCGTGTCGTTAGAACAACTTAAAACACCTTCGCGAACATGAATAATATGGTACTGAATTGTTACACCTATTTACAATGCCTATTTCACAAAAGTTTAAAAAAAAAGACTCACGTTTATTTCATGCCTAGTTCTTCAGTGTAAAATTTACGGATCTAAATCTAAGTATGTACTTCAACCTATTTGCTGGTGGTCAATTTTTTCTATTATAAAACTTACTTAGACATTAAATTATCATTGGGAACTTTTACCAAGGTCATCATTTTGAAGAGTTTGGATAATATTGGAACTTGATTTGCTCAAAAATATGATTTGAAACTCGTTTTACCAATCAAAACTTTTCAAGGTCAAAATCTGCCAGCTCATGAGAACGATTTTGCAAATCACCGTTACATTTGAAATTTGATAATAATTTTAACTAGAAAGTTGTAGAGGGCTATCTTCTGAATCTAAACCACTGGTTTTACACTATTTTGAGTACGATGATTTAATTGTGATTTTTTTTTATCATGACTGCAATGTTCTGAAAATGTCTAATTCTACTTAATGATAATTGTTTCGCCTTGTTCAAGTGAATGCACCAATGTGAAAGTGTTTAACTTATTATGTGGTTTAATAGAGTTAAACTTATATATTAATGATGAATTCGGAGTAAATTCGGGTCACGAGAGGTTATACTGGTTCATGTTGCATAATTGCCTCAACGTGGATCTTATGGATCAAATGTGTTGTTGTCTGATAAATTTGTCATGGTCATGAGTCGCTTATGTGATAAAGAACATCGGTACACGTATCCAATAAGTGTAAGTCGTCCCAATGAGAAGCAAGTTAGGAAAGGTCGAGTCATCAGACAATGAACCGAATACTCAACTTATGCACTGTTAAACATGACATCAATATTCAGATTTTGGTCTAATAATGTATAGATTTTGGACACGTCTGGTGAACAAGTCAAATGCTGGTTTTAATTAATCTCATAAATCTTTGATGAGTTTCCCGTCCTTACTTGTTGGTCGATGAGTAACGTATGCGTAGAGGAATGAATGTTTATAAAGACTACAGGTTGATTGTTGGTCTTAAGTTGTTTGTTAGGGTTGCAATTATAAGGAATAAATGAGCTATCTGGTTGGTTGTTGCAATTACGAGGAATGAATGTCACCTGCTAATTGTCTCAAGGTTTGAAGTTGTTAACGTGGTTATCTAAGAGTGTCCAGTTGTGTTGTTGTCTTGCCGTGATGATTATATTGACTGCTCAAGGTTTCTCTCAGTGTGTGTGTATATATATGTGTGTGTGTGTCTCCTTGTGACTCCAAACCTGTTAAAGATACAATTGTGTCCACGAGTTATCATAATATAGATTGAGAGTATGTGTCTTAATGATAAGATCTAGTTGTGAAATATAGTGAGGGGATGTCATGAGAATACGGAGTTGTTTAAATCACTTGTTAGAATGTCGTAATAATGGTTATTAACGAGTCTAACTGTATAAATAGGAGTAAAAAAAGGATAACATATATAATGATGGTACAATGATCTAGATTAATGAACAGTGAAGGGTCAAATACTTACATGATAAAGTAGTTGTAGCAAAACTGAAGAGAGACATACGTCCTTCCATGTCAGGAAGGTCCGAGCTATTAAATCCTCTCAGACTAACTATGTTATGTGAATTGAGCCCTGTGTCACCAAGCTTTAGAGCTAAGGATAGCGTCAACCGAAATAGTTGAGGGTTGAAGGTATATTCGTCGATTCGTTAAGTCATCACTTATGTTTCGAGGTCAGCATGTCGGGTTATAGATAAAGGTAGTAACATCACGATCAGGAGTCCATGAAGCAAAATATAATGTCACGCACTGAGAAATTTCAATACTGAACGAGAGCAAACTATCTTAATATGAACTAACTGTCTTATATGCTTGATAATCACAGTGTCCAAATATTTAAGAGTGTCGCGGAGTGAGGGTTCACGCAATTATGTAAAGACACAAGTACATTGTATGTGGCATACCGACATGCGAATTGAGTCATGACATGAATAGTGAGGATAAACACAATAGTACTAGTGAGTGGCCTTCTTAAATTATGTGAAGTATGATATATGAAAATGAAAATGCAAGAATCTGTTGGTACTTATGTTGAATCATGAGAAAATTTAAGTAATGATTCCTGCAGTTATTAGTAAAAGAGAAGAGAATTTATGTTGTTAATCGTTAATAAATGCGAGAATTTATGTTGATGTAGTTGCGAAATCTAGATGAAACGTGAATGAGTTGTTGTGTTAGTCTTGATGTCAAAAGAGTTGGATGTCATGAAATGACGGAGTGATGTTATATATATGAGAAATAGGTTGAAAATCGTATGATGGATCACATGAGTTGATTAGAGATATTACTAAGCTACTCACCCCTTTAGCCAAGGCCTACACGTTTATTTGTATGAAAAGTTTACAGTGCTGTCTTATGATGATTAAATAGCGCATTATATAATAAGATCGAGGAGTGTAGTCATTAATGTCAAGATGGTGTCGTAATATACTAGATGGGTTGGGTAGAGTAAGACTAAGATCAGTGAACTTCGGGGCGAAGTTCCTTATAAGGAGGGTAGAATGTCATACCCGTTGCTTCTTATGATATGTGTACTCAATGATCGTGTCAGTCGTGTAGTAAGTATAAATGATGGACGTTAATCATAAGTGTGTGAGTAGTTAGTTAGTAATACGTGATGCAGATACAACAGTTAGTTATACGAGGAGTCATGTGATGTATTCCATTAAGTTTGAATGGTGAGCGGCACCGTAAGTCGAGAGGTGTCATGAATGGTTGGATCCTGAGCTTCGGGACGAAGCTCCCTGTAAGGTGGGTAGATTGTAATAACTCGTCCTTCTTACAAATGTTACGTCACTTATGGTAATTGATTGATAGGTCAATTAGATAGTGATCAATTGGTCCGTCTGGTCGATATAGTTAGTCGCTCCATAGCGAGAGGTGAACTTCAGGGACGAAGTTTCTTTTAAGAAGGGTAGATTGTAATACCTTCCTTGTGACTCAGTATTAACACCCGAGTTGGTGGTGGCAACCCGAACCCATTGAGTTATGACTTTATAAAAGAATAAACCAACAAAACAGATTGAAATTGATCAATCCAGGTTTTTAACCCACTTTTAATCAAATACTCCTACTCTTACTTAGAACCACGTATACCACCCTATTAATAATGATGCAAACCCTAAACTAACTTCACTAGAATGAACGCTTAAGAAGAAAGAAAGGAGAAGAGAGAAATAGGAAGAGAGAAGAGGAGAAGAGGATTCGATCCAAATCGTATCCTAGCAATTCATTTATATGATTGAGACATGTAAGTTCCTTAATTTCATTTTAACGTTTTTTAAGAGTATAATTTGGGTTTAGGCGTGATTACCATTCTCAATATGAATTAGGAGGAAGATTAGATTAAAGACATTAATTAGGAAATAGTTACTGAAATTCTCAGATTCGTAGTACTGTCTTGTGTTCATTGATAGACGTGTTTATCTTTCGAATTGAGAAAAAGTCAAAGAACAAACCCTAGTTTATTTCAAGTCTAGTTTATGCCTGTCAAATTTCGTAATCAGATTCATAGTCGTTTCTTCTAGAGAAATTATTTGTTAACCGTCGTTTATAAATCACTGATTCAGTAATGCTATATAATAATGGGTGTAAAACAAATTTATATATCATAATTGAGTTTGAATTTCAGCCAACATTAACTTTATTGAGTCTAGTTGATAACAGAAGTTGGAATGGAGTTAAAAGAATTATTATAGTATTAGTAATTCATCAATAGTTTTTATGCGACGAATTCTGTCAGTCTGTAGAGATCAGGTTTTAAGTCAATGTTAAGATGATATTTAGATAAAGATCATGAAATATAAATGGTAGACAAGACAATCACGGTTCTAACACAGTTGGTCTCGTGTTAATTGAAGTAGTATTTATTTAATTATGAATTTTATAACAAGACAGTACAATGCTGTAAAATCAGAAGTTAAGATTAAGTCCTTAATGTTATTAACGTCTTAGAGCGTGATCAATCTAAGTAGTACTTATATGTCAATATCAATTGATTATAGGTGAAGATGTTTTGAGGAGGTCTTTTAACCCGCTTGATTGTGGTTGTGACACGCTTGTAAAGGTAAGGCTTTCCTTACTTAGAATACGTTAATGTTATGATGCGTGTATGAGTTGCGAGTACGATGTGATATCGTGCTAATGAGAATAATGTTGAATAATGATGGGAGAATGATTGATGAATATTTATATATATTGGAGTTGGTGAGGCTAGCTTTAGACCTAGCCGGGGCCCTTGATCACGGTCCCCTCCCTGATTTCTCCTCGTGGGTTGTTGAACCTACGGGGGGTGTGCACACTCGGAATGAAAGGGCCTGCCAGAAGAGTTGAGATGAGATTATTGATTGGTACCGATGTTGGTACTGAGAATACTGAGATGGGGATATTGATTGGTACCGTGATGGTACTGAGAATGTGGAGATGATATTGAGGATTGGTACCGATGATGGTACCAAGACAATTGAGACTGAATGTTTTATATTATGTACTTGTGTTATGATGTTAGCATATTCTAACCGTATTCTCTGTTTAAATTGTCACCCAATTTTATTGGGGACTTGCGATGATCCAATTGACATTTCCGGTCTTTTGGGGAGCAGTGCTAGTGTGCAGGTTGATGATGTGTGATGATTGTATTCTGGTTGACTGTACGGGATGGGTCTGCGCTATCACTAACCACGTTATAGGTTGTAGTCATATTAGTTGTGCTTCCACTGCTGTAATTATGTAACCGTGTTCTGTAGATACGAGATTGTAATAGTTCGTTATTTAGTTTTAAATGGTTGGTTTCTGAATTGTATTGTAATGGACTACTGCCTCGGGTAATACCGAGATGGTAACACCTTTATTTACTTGGAAAGGTCTTGATAAGGCTTCTGGGTAAATGGGGGTGTTACAGTTTGACTATCGCTTAGGATAGGAAACGAGGGAATTTGAGGGAAATAAGAATTCCGCTTTCTTGTGGAGGAAGAAAGAGGATCTCGGCTGGTTTGCCACTGTTTTTGGGCTGTTTCGGCCGAGTGTTTTACACTCGGTCGGATGCTCGAGTTGATTTTTTAATAGGATTCCCGTTTGAGCTAGAATTACCGCTTGAGTAAGAAGCTGAGAGGAACGAGGATTCCGTTTTCTTGTGAGGGAAGAAAAGAAGAAAAAACCGGCTGACTCCTACTACTTGGCCGAGTGTTTCAACTTGGTTTAGTGTTTGAGTCGGTTCTCGGATAGGATTCCTACTCGGGATCGAATTCTACCTTAAACGGAATTGTTTATTATTTTTTGTATGGCTGATTTTGTAGAGTTGGAGTCCGAATAGGACGTGTGGTATGTCACGGTCAGCCTACGAGTTTCGGGAAATATCTTTGACCGGGTTTTGACTCGGTCGCTAAAAGACGGTTTTACCCCTGGTGACGGATTCGACCCGAATTAGTGTTATTTGACTCGAAACGACCCACTGGGCCTGAATTTGAGGTTGGTTTTGTGAAATTTGTACTCCTTAAAATGTCTAGGCCAAATGTCCATCACTTCGAGCCCATTTCCGAGTACGTTAGAGCATGTTAGCGTCCGATCATCATCGGGTGTTTGTTGGAAACTACTATAGACACCTGGCGGTCAAAATGTGGGTGTCTACAGAGCCCCCACTCTGACTAAGGCTTGGACAGGGCGAAAGTCAGAGTAGCCACCAAGTCAATCAAGGATTAAAACCTGGCAGCTTCCGGTCGGGTCGTTTAAGGTCCATTAGACCTGCGTGAAGGACCCGCCGGCCATGGGCTAGAAATGTACCTGAGCTGATGATAACTCCGTGGGGAATTTGAACTTGTCGCATAAGACTTAGGTGCGCCTATATATGGGCTCATCTTGTTAAATGCCGCTGGGGAGTTATGTGAATTGCGCTGTCGTGATTTGTACCTGTATAAGTTACATAAAATTTTGCATGCAACACGTAGGTGAAACAAATATGACTCGCGCTGGGGAATAAAAATGATTTTTGCTGCATTTTGAAATCGAAGTCCTGAAAGCAACTCACGTGCTAGGAGATGGGTTTTCAAAATTGAAAGGAGTGAAAAAGAAATTTGCCGTTTAAATAGATTGAAATTTGACCTTGTCGAAAAGATTTTCTTTCAAATGGCTAAGTTTTTGCAAATTTTGAAGTAAGAATTTGAAGAGAGGTCAACTGACAGACTCGACTCTGGACGCGACCGGACGAGTTGACAGACATGACTGGACTCTAGAGGGGTTGGACCGTGACTCGGTAGGGGGTGGGCCACCTAAGATGACAAGACTCTTAAGTTGCGTTATTCCGTAGCCTAGGCGAGTGACAACACGGTCGAATCCTCAGAATAGGAAGGATGTGCTATGGGGGGATTGCAATAGTCTGTAATGAGACTGTTTTGGCATGACAGGACTTTTAGCAGTAGCAATGCCGTAATCTAGTGCTCTTCTGGATTTTTGATTTTAGGGTACATTTCCAAAGTGGGTATTGCCTCGAGTCCTGACAGATTCTTGTCTTCGACTGAGCCGAGTACTAGGACACACTATAGAAAAGAGGCTAGATTTTGAAGGTATTTGGATTATGTGAGTGGAAGGAGAACTTCTGTCTAATAGAAGCCCCCAGAATGACAAAGCTAACTGTCGAGAACATGACAGTGTCGTGACCGGAATGATGGTGCTTTTTGAATATGTGTCAATGTGGGTGGTTGTGCCTCTGTTGAAAGGCTGCCTACGTATTCACATGTGGTGAAATCAAACCAAGCCGTAGTTCAGTGGATTATGGTGCCTAGTTTATTAGGGCTTTGTGTGTAACTAGCCATAGCGATGGTGTAGGCTAGGTGCATTCCCAATGATGTCTTGATCAAGGGGATAGACTAGTTAGGATATTGATCCTGTGACTGTGAGCGTTCTCCGGGATAGCCCCCAGAGGTGGTGTGCACTATTTGGGCATGTTCTATGCCGACCGCAAGTTGAGTTCCCGTGTTTGGGGTTGGTAACTGGTTTGAATGAGAAGGATTGGGATGGGATTTTAACGAGTTCTGCTCTCGGGGATTTTAATGAGTTCTGTTCTCGGGGATTTTAACGAGTTTTGCTCTCGGGGATTTTAACGAGTTCTCTTCTCGGGAATTTGACGAGTTTTGCTCTCGGGGGGATTTGACGAGTTTTGCTCTCGGGGGGATTTGACGAGTTTTGCTCTCGGGTTTGCGTATGGTGATTGTGAATTTTGTTATGTAAAGGGGAAGTCGAGTAGAATGGCTCGAACTTTGATCGGGATAAGCTTTGATAATGCGAGATCTGATTTCCATGTCTGACCCTAATGGTTAGGGGTATCCTATGGAGCTTGAATCCTCAAAATTCCGGGCTGTCTCTAGCCTGGGTCTCGGGAAGGTCTTGAGGGTTGTAATGTGGGAAGGCTAAATGTGGTGTTAGCTGACCAGCTTGATTGTCTCTCCCCTATTGGATGGTATGAGCATTGAAATTTTGAATTCATCATTTTCACTACGGTCATGGTTTTTTGAATATTTTTTGGTTGACCTCTTAGCCCCGGTCTCGGGATTCTTCATTTGGATTGACCGCTTAACCTCGGTCATGGGTGCCTCTTTTTTTTTGATAATGGCCTGCTTTTTTGTTTTGGCCTTTTGCTTTTTCTTGTATTGGACTTTTTTTTCTTTTTTGTCCAGTTTTTTTTTATTGGTCAGACTAACACCTAAGATAGGGATTGGTTGATCTTATTGGATGGGTGTTTATTGTGGGAAATGGGCTTGCCTCCCGTCTTGAACCCAAACTAGGAGACTACCTAGATTTGTCATTGGATTCGATACCGCTCCTACTAAGGGTAGTTATGCTGCTTTCTATACCAGACATGGAATAGGTAAAAGGAAAACACGGGCCTCATTTCCTGCAGTCATTATAGATGTGCCTATAATAGTCACGTGCGTGTGCTCACAGTGTATGATGGTGTTCATCATGTTCTCGGAAACACATAAGGAAATTATATATGAGAAATTGAAAAGCTGACTTTATTGAATTTTGAAAAAAGAGAACAGAGTAGAACTGACTCTGACTTTGAAATTGAAAGAAATAGAACATCCTAGACTCGGACTCAGACTCGGACTTAAACCAAATCTAGACTCTCGGATGGTGTTGTCAATTCAGCTTCTAAGGACTCAAGTTGATGTCCAGTATAGCCTCCAATAGACGCTTCACCCAGATCTTCATTTTGTCGAAGATCATCTTCAATCCTAATGCCCATTTCGGTAAGCACTGCAAAGTTTGAAATGCCGGCATACCTAAGATGGACGCGATAGGAAGGGAGGAGGTTGTTGATGAACGCCTCCACTAGTGTCTTCTCGTTGGGCTTGTCTACCAACTTCACACTTTCGGCCCTCCACCTTTGAAGGTACTTGGTGAAACCTTCTTTGGGCTCTTGGGCCATAACCTCCAGAGTACGCATCGTAGTCTGGATCTCTGCGTTATCCGCGTAGTTTCGCGCGAATTCTGTTGCGACATCGTCCCAGGTTCTGTATTTCTTGGGATCAAGCCTGTAGTACCAGGCTTTCGGGTGCTTTTCCAGGGAGGAAGCGAAGAGATGCTTGAACATGGTCGATTTGACCCCCTTAACAGCCATAAAGTCCTTGAAAGCCCGAATATGGAGTACCGGGTCTTCCGTCCCGTCAAACATTGGTAAGCCCGTTAAGTTGAGGTTAGCGGGCAGTTCATCGGTCAAGGGCGAGTAGGTACGGGCATTTTCCGTGAAGATGGTGTTTCTGGTGGTCGAGTGGACCTGTTCTTCAAGTTTGCGAACGACGCTGACCAGTTCAGCTATGGGCCCAGTAGTTTCATTCCTGACCTTAAGAGCCCTTTGCTCCACGGCACTCAAACGGGTGGCAATGGTCGTTTGTTCGGCCCTGATAACCGTCAATTGGGCTTCAAGCTCAGCTAGAGAGGTTGTCAATTGGTCCAAAGTTTCTTGCATTTTCTGGCGTCTGGTTACCGGTGGCTTGTCTGTAAGAATACCGCGTAATCAGAGAAGTTGCTTCGGAACTCAATTTCACCAAGGCATAGGAAATAGCGCGAGAGGAGAGACGACTCCAGTTTGACTCGGGTTAGACTCTCCTAAGACAAATGTGTAGGGTACGATTCTCGTAGTGACTGTGATTAATCACTCCGTCGGAGAATAGCCCCCAAGTGAGACTAAGGACTTTGATAGGACCCAGATGGTGTGGCATCTAAGTGACTCGAAAGTGGGGTACGTGAGACAACACGTGCAAGACATGACCCTTAAAGCAACCGTGATTGATCGCTCTGCTGAAGGGTAGCCCCCGACTGGGACTGAAGACTTTGTTAAGACTCGAGTGTCGGATGAGTGACCCTTAGACGTAAGGACCGTGAACCTCTTGTTATAGGGCTATGCCTTGTAAAAGGTTGACTCGGAAAAGACACTTAGACGGGTGACTCGTGCAAGGTGGATCTCCTTTAGGATCCAGCTATGTGGGCTGGGCCTTGTTCGAAGGAAGATTCACGTGAGACATTCCCAGACTTTAGACTCGATTGTGTAAACTGGGCCAACCTTTGTAGGAGTATGTCCTATGTAGGTGGGCCTTGCCTTGACAAATAAGGCGGACTAGGATAGGGGGGAAAATCCGTGATGTAAGATCGACGGAGTTTCGACGCTAGAGACTTCAACGACTTATGACACGACCCGACACTGATAAATACGAGGAGTCTAAGAAGAGGAAGTTTTAAAATATGAATTTTTGAAAAGCCCGAAATGAATCGGGTGGAGAAATCCGGCCCTTTTTCGAAAAAAGAAAAAGGAGTGGGCCGGATGTCGGGTTTTGAAAATTTCGAAAATATTTTCGAGTTTTGAATTGGGCATAAAACTGAGTTATAATAAAAATGAATTTTCCGAAGAAAACATAAAACATTTGCCAACCTGCAACCAAATTATATCGATAATAATAAAAATATTCAAAATGGCGTTATGGATAGGAGTAGTGTAGACGCCTAGACTTTCACTAGGATAATACTAAAAACTAGCTTCGAGAACTTTGTTCAAACAAATCATACTTCGGTCTCTAACTAGGCTACTCAACCATAATAGAGCGGCGACTTATAAATGCGTGGCCCTAGTTTAAGATAATGCACACCCCTCCTGGGATTACCTGTCACCCAGTTCAACTTATGACGGCGACTTACTGCGAGGCCTAAGCTTAAGGTCAAAATGTACAAAACTCCCGGGATACCTGTCACCCGGTTCAACAACCAATGTACCGATTCCTGATACACTAGCCTTATAGTTGATGGCAAAACCGTAAACCCTAGAATATATTACTCTAACCTCACACTTGTCCTTATTCCATAACTCTAAAACAAACTCATTATGATATTCAAAAGATATAATCAATATAAATAATATGAGGATAAAAGAAGTAAACATTTATATTCTAAAAGAGGAAAATTTCTATTTTAGGAAACTTCTATTTTTAGAAACTTTACTAAAAATAACATTATATCAAAATAGTGAAAATATTAGTTCATACTAATACCAATTTTTAGTAAACGATATAGATTTATAAAACTAATACTTTCGGCCTTAACGATATTAATTATTAAAGTAAGAACATTTGAGTTTATGAAATTATTGAAATATCGTACAAGTGTATAAAATGATTAAAAATGTCTTAAACATTTTAATAATACTAATCAGGGTGTTTTCAAAATTTACAAAGCTAAAATTCCCTAATTATTATTAGTTACGACAATACGATTACAAATAGGATTTTACGGCAAATGTCAAATTAAATCTTTTAACGTCTTTTATTTAATTAAACCATTGAATACATTTAGAAAATGTTAAGGGATGATTTAACTCTTAAAGTATCAGATTTAAATACTTTCAAAATTGCTGAAAAAATAATTCTTTTAGGTAAGACGAAGCATTTTAACGATAAATCGTAATTTGTCCAAAAATCAATACTTATTAATTAAAGACTTTAATAAATAGTAAAAAAATTACGTAAAATAGTTAAAATATATTTATGGACATTCTGTCCAGAAAAGAAAATTTTCCAGAATCCTAAAACTCCGTTTTTAAAGCGTTTTCTCGTTAATCGTCTAATCTCGACAATAACGATTAATAAAAATAGTAATTACAAAACGATTTAAGTATTAATATCCAAAAATTATTATTACACTTTAAAATCCTGATTTTCCAGAATATAAATTTTTCCAGATTTTTCCAAAACTCCAGATTCAAAAAATTTCAACAAAACCGTCATTTAAACCCGTTTTCGCAATTAACGATTTCATTAATAAACCTATCGTTCCTAACATTTTATTAAGGCACTAAAAATCATAAAAATACATTTTAATATGAAATCATCAGAATCATAATTTTTTTCCAGATTAAATCAAAAGACCAAAAATCGAGAATTTAAACGACAAACGCGGTTTTAACGATAAACGATGATTTAAAGTGATTAATTAATTCATCCACTTAACAATTCCGGAAAATTATGAGAAAATTCAGAAAATTCTATTTCACCAGAAAGTTTCACCCCGTCAAAAATCAGATTAAAATAAAATGTTTAGGTACTAGAACTAAAAATCGACTTTTAATCGTTTTTGTCCGAAAACGGTAATAATTCAATAATCGATATTTAAAATATCAGAAAAATCCTAAATTATTATAAATCATCAAAAATATAAATTTTACAGAATATAAACATATATTATATGTTTAGGCCGAATATTATGATTTTACAAATTAATATGACAATTTAATCGTTAATCTCGTAAAAGCGATAAAAATATCGAAACATGCAAATCTTCAACTTTTAAAAATATTTTCCAGATTATATGACATACATATATTGTCCAAAAATAAATATAAAAATTATACATGCAAATACACAATTAAAATCATGAAATACCGAGTAACATCGACGTTACCTCTAATCCAAATCGGAAACGATAATATACTCGTCGGCCTCGGGATCGTCCACAAACCCTACCATACATGAAAATCATGGCAGAAAAATACCATGAGAAAAACTAAGAAAATCAAGGTAAATAACGATCGAAAACCACATCGCTTATTACCTTAACGGAAGGATCGGAATAACGATTAATTTGACGATGAAAACGAGACGATTATGACTCGATTTAAAGCAAGAATTAGCCTCGAGAGGCTGCTGGAGTCATGGCCAAATGAGAAGAAAGAAAGGATTTTTTCAATGTTTAATTGTAAGAATGAATGTTAGGAAATGGATGGTTTTTTTTTTCCTAAGCTTGAATGCTACTAAAATTTGATGAAAACAATACTACTCTACCACATATGGCCAGCCAAAATGAACAAGCAAGGGAGGATGAAAAGTTTGACAATAATGCAAGGAATAAATGGAAGAAAAATAATCATACGTTTACGGTTTAACGTGATAAAATGAAACGTATTAATAAAACATAATAAAATTCCTGACCAGAGGCTTAGTCGGTCCAAAAAGTGAGAAAATGGCCTCAAATTATTTATAAGTTGATAAAAAGTATAATCGTAAAATAGTTAAAAGCATTTCAAAGTAATTCGAGTAAACCTCGCGTAAGAAAATAATTAATCGCGAAGCTTTGTAATAAAATCATTAACGACTAAATTTCTGTAAATAAAAATATTTACTAGTTGAAAATATTAGATAAATGTATTTAAACATTTTTAGGAAAAGGAATGACTTAAATCCGAGCTTAAAAACGTCAATTCGAAGAGAAATAGAATTCTTCGCGGAAAATTAATTAGTTTACGAAGAAAACTAAATAAATGGATTTAATAGAATAAAAATCTTTAAAATATAAATAAATAAATATCATTAAACTCAAACATTAAAATAGAGCTTAGTAAAATGATGAAATATGAGGCCGAAAAGTGACAGGGTTAAGACGGACTCCTAACGGAAAGAATAAATATGCTAGGAAAAATAGCGGGTGTTACAATCGGGGTATTGGAACAAGCGACCGTCAACGCTGTGTGCAGTACACTTGTATATTCGTGTTTCCTTATTCAGATACCCCTCTTATTCGACACAAATCGATAAGTATTTTAGTGTTTTATATTAGTTATTATCGATATTATAATGCAAGGAACAAAAAAAACGCGAAAAAGATGAAGATGACGAGAGGAAGAGAGGAAGGAGAGAAAGAGGTTTTGACACCCTCAACCTACATGTTCTTGTCTCGGAACGGACTCGTCACCGTGGCTTTACACAAGAGTCTTCGAGGTTTTATGGAGGTTAAGTTATGGTGGCTCGGGATTGATTCCTAAAATTAGGTTTAGGGTTTGCTAGTGTAGAATTGCTTAGGATTTGAGTCTTGATGTGTTGAGAGTTTGATATTGATTAGGGTTTGATTTGATATTGATTAGGATTGTGTAGAGATGTGTATTAGGGTTCTTGAGGTTGTGAAAAAGTTGTGTCATGTGGTGTTGCATGGGGTATATATATAGGCATTGCCCATGTATTTGGATGTTTAGGATTTTGTGCCCTGATGGACTTGACCTGATGGCCCGTCTGAAAGTGGACTGTTGGTTTTGCTTCTTGAGTTGGACTTTTGATGTCGTGAATGGTTGTTTTGCACGTCCCGGAGACGACTTTGACTAGGGTTGACCCAATCGTAAAAAAGTCAGTTTTATTTTCGGTGTCGGTTTTGGCCCAAATTAATCTTGTTTGATTGGAAACGGCCCACTGGACCTAGATTCGAGGTTGATTTTGTGAGATTTGTACTCTGTAAGTGTGTTAGCCAGCGATTAATGGATTTGAGCCCATATCCGAGCGCACAGAAGCATGTTAGCGTCCGATCATCATCGGGTGTTTTTTGGGAAACTACCATAGACATCTGGCAGTCAAAATGCGGGTGTCTACACTGGTTCGTACAGATGCCACTCGACCGAGTGCCTATGCCACTCGATCGAGTGACATCACACAAATCGAGCAGAATGCTCTTTCGACCTTCACTCGGTCGAGTCTCATAGTAACTCGATCGAGTGGCAGCGTACTCGGCCGAGTTGGTCAATAACTCAGTCGAGTAGGGTCCATAATACGAAACAGAATGTCTTTACGGCCTCCACTCGGTCGAGTCTCACAGTGACTCGGTCGAGTGGCGATGTACTCGGTCGAGTTGGTCAATAACTCGGTCGAGTAGGGTCATAAAATCCGGACATAACCTTTTTTTAAGGTCCACTCGGTCGAGTCCCACAATGACTCGGTCGAGTGGCCCTTTATCACGTTAAACCGCGAGTCCTACAATAGCATTCGAGTCTCGTTAATCGTTTTTCGTGACTTAAGTCGACACGTGCCAAATCTATCACGTGAAACACCTTTTCAAAACCATGCATTAACTCGCTAGCACCATCCTACACAATTCAGTATTTCGTAAACCGTTATATCGTCACTAACGCGTTTATTGTTTCTCTTGTCAATTTTGGTTGTTTATTTTATTGTACTAAAATGAACCCACATGCTAAAATTCAACTTTGACGTTAGAATCAAATTGCATTAAATTGACATAGAAACCCTTTCAATTCCATTCACATGCTTAGGGAAAATAATCTTTGCATATCATTTTTCCGTTTAACTAACGCGCGTATTCAAAAGTCATTCGATATCCTAGTAGAGGCCGCTAATGTGCGGGCGGGGTTGGGTGTCTTTCGTAGGCTTCCCAACACGTACCCTCACCCCTTACTCAGAACCTCGGTTTCCGGATGCCCGAAACCGTTGGCGCACAAGAGTCATTCAATACACGATAACCGGTAGTGACGGTATCGGTATCAAATGCTAAGGGACGAACCCAATAAACTCTGACATCGGAAATGGGCCGTATTTTGTACATGGCCCACCACGACATAGAGTGGGTTCGAACGGGCCCGAACTCCCACAAAGTTCGGTGGCGACTCCACTTCGATTTAAATTTCCATTCGATCCATTTCATATGGAGATTCATTCGCCTCCCCAAACCCGCGCGTGGCCGCGTCGGGGTGGACCTATGTCATGTCCACACTCTTAAGCAAGGAATTCGTTAATTTTTCTCTCAATCCTTGCATCTCTCAAGCAAGGAGTTCGTTATTTTTTTCAACCCTTGCATCTATCAAAGCAAGAAGTTCGTCATTTTTTCTTGATTCTTGCATCTTTATAGCAAAGAAGTCGTACTTTATTTCTCAGTCCTATATTAAGAAGTTAATTCATGTCTTTTGAAGATACACATATGATCTATTATTACCTTATGACTATAAGGAGATCATAGTATATATATGGGGTATTTTCAATGCATCTCAATATTTGTATCTCTATGACAAAGAATTATATATATATATATATATATATATATATATATATATATATATATATATATATATATTAAAGTAGTCGTTTTAACGATTGAGATATATACTTTAAAGTATAATATTTAAGTTACTATGATACTAATATTTTGTTTATCTCTTTGTCAATATATTTTTAAACGGAAACTTTGACAACTTTATATTATTTCAACAATATGATTTAGATGGTAAATTGGATGATTATCGAAAATGTCATAGATTTTGATATCATAAATATTTAATTTCTATAATAGTATATTCTCTAACTTGTTATAGCAATGTAGTTATGGTAGTAATATTTTGTAATTATGTTAACAATCTTTCTATTTTGCTTCATACTCCGTATTATATTGTATGAAATAGAAATGATCATCCTTAGGGACTTAGGGTATTACAAATACGTAATGACATGATATACTTACTATTAGCAATTTAGAATGTTAAAAAATTTCATAATCATGTTCATTTTTTTTAAAGTTATATTTGTCACGCATAACTTGCGTTTCATTGTAAGTTGTTCAGTGATGATTTAATATGAGATTGTCTTCTATCAATTTAATGCAAGACAATCTTCTATCAAATTTTTGTTGTCATTACAATAATGTGAGCAAGTCTCCTATCACATTAATGTGAGACGATATTTTATCAGTATAATGGGAGATTATTTCTGTAAATTTACGATCTTCGATCGGTATAAGTTCAGTCAAGCCTCTCATGAGTTTAATGTGAGACTAATTTATTTATAGAGTAATCTTACTCATAATTATTCTCCAATTCTTTACTCGATCTGGAAGTCTAAAATATCTCACTCCATAACTCTTAAATATTCATCATTTGAGAAATTACTCAAACAGAATATATCGTTATATTTTTCCAAACGAATATTAATATATGACTGATCTTGCAAATATACATAAGACACTAGAAGTGTTCTATATGGCGAGATGAATATAAAGTTTTGTGTCATATTGAGTAATAGTTAATCGTAAGTTTAGCATCCAATAGTTTGGCATGTACTCCTAAGTGTAAATTGTACATATTGAGATATAGTCAACTTCAATTCGCATATGCATTATTGCAATTAATTGCGAACAAATATCAAAAGTTGACATGGACTAATTAAGCATATATGATCAACAAGTGCTTAAAAGTATGGGTTTAAGAATTGTGAATTAATATTGACTATGAATGATGATATTAGGAGATCCAATTGCACATTACTCGAGGTTGAATAAACATATTTTAAGTTCAATTCTACAAATTGATCGATATTGTTTAAAGTGGCTTGGAGACCACACATCAAATACGAGTAATTTGTGCTATTAGAATTCACAATTTGATCGTTATCATGTGAATAAATTGATCTCTTAAATTTGGCATTTAGAATAAGCCATTAAAAGTCAATTATTTTATGAATCACGTACTCACTGAAATATATCATAATCTTGCAAAAATACCCATCAATGAAATCTTATTTGCACATGATATGATAAATCGCATTCTAAGGTGATTAAGTAAATGATTGCAATCTATCTTGAATATTTTTTTACCACCTTAGGGGGGAAAGTGAGTGACAAGTTGGTAAAACAAAAGAAGTTTTATCATATCAAATTACGCGTATTTATCGTGTACAGTAATATATAAGTAGAATGACGATTCTACGAAATTACATCAATATGAAATGGTTACACATTTGTGCGCAATATCAAGTGGCCTATTGAATAAGGATTTTATAAATCCGTACGACCGTCGACATATTTATTGGTATCAATGAGCTCATAATCCTGAAATTAATCCAATTTATGGATATTGAATAATATACTCTACTATACATTTTGCATAATTGAGTCAACATGTGCATATAGAGACTAAGTATATTATTTCATAGAGTATTAGTTTTCTTATCACATCATTTCATATCATATTCATGCAAATTATTGATAATCTGACTATGCTTTGAACTTTTGAAGTTATATTTGGATGAAGACGCAACAATCAAAGACTATCTTCATATTATTCGTATAATTATTTGAAGATCAATGATAAATTTCTTATTATCGAAGACATCTATGAAGTTTCTCATGCATGTTGATTGTTATTTCAAAGATCGAGATTCATCGTCATATCATGGATAATATTGTTATTTTCTGAGTGATGTAACTATCAGGGGGAGTATGCACGCGTTGTACTCTTTTTCCTTATCCATGGTTTTGTCCCACTTGGTTTTCCATGGAAAGGTTTTGATCATATGCGTGTTTGAGGAATAATATACTCTATTTTACACTAGTTTTTTCCCCATGGGGTTTTTTTCGAGTGAGGTTTTTATGAGACATATTATTCCGTAATGTACATTCAAGGGGGAGTGTTATAAAATCATATTAGGTGAATGTCCATTGGACTTTTGACCCATATGTAAACTCCCTTATCATTACTAATGTACTATATATATCCCTCTCAATGACATGAATAAGACAACTCTCTCACATATTTTCTCGCTCTATTTTCTCTCTACTTTTCCTTTCGCTCTCGTTTTATAACATGGGTAAAATAATCACTAATATGTCGTTTATCAACTCCCTCACACTTAAACCTTACTCGTCCTCGAGTAAGCTCAAATAGTCTACGACAAAAGCAATTTATTCACTAAATAAAAATAAAAACATAATAGCCGATACGAGACAATAAACGGGCTCGCTCCGTCCCTTCAACTCACAACGAGATACTATGAGGAGAGTATCCCCTTGCAAGGCAAGTAGGGTCTTGCCAAAATCACGAGACAACCAACAATAAAGCACAAAACTCGGTAATATAATGGTCAACTCAAGTCAAAACGAGTCACCTCCCTCAATAAGGCAACTAAGCAAATCCCAAATCGATAATCAAAATTCTAAAATCCAAATAAGACATAAAGTATGACTAAGAAATACTTCACAAGTTGCATAGTCTTATTGTACATCTACCAATCTATAACTTCGGTAAGCAAAATAGGGTGTATGGCGGAGATGGAGTGAACTAACATGGCGTTATAACCGAAATAATACACAAAGTCCCTCCTCTCACATAGATAGTAAGAAGTTCGGATTGTCCCGGTACCAACTTGGTGACTAGAAAGAAGGCTAAATTTATTTGTGAAATGGATACGGAAATAATAAATATGCATAAGCTCACTTATTTGAACATCTTTCTTTTCTTTTGATTTTCTTCTTTTTCATTTTTTTTCTTTCTTTTCATTTTTTCATTTTTTTTCCTTTTCATTTCTTTCCGAAACATTTTGAATTATTGATAAGTGACTATTTTCTTCTTTTGATTTTTTTGATTTTGTCACTTTGAATTGAAATGTGAGCAATTATTAAACACTTTGTTTTTGTGTTTTTCTTGAATTTTTTCATTTTTGTAGATTTTTGTGATTTTGTAATGGAAATAATGTCACCAAGTCGGGATCCGGTCACCATAGAACAAAATGAACATACGGAAATATCACACCATGAGATGAATATGTGAACAATAATGATGGTATACACCCTAAATCACTAATTAAAGCAAAGATTAGTCGATTCACAATACTAATATGCAACACTAAGTATTTCCAAATAATTCTTTTCATCAAAGTTGAAATCTAGAAAATCGACTAAACTCTTAGGAAAATGCAAAATTTCTTTTTGGATTTTTCAATTTTTCAAGTAAAGGAGTAAGAGAAATAAGATCCAAAGCATCAATGGGTGAAAGAGACTCATAATCCATACAAGGGAAAGGATCAAATATCTTAAAAATTGGTTCCTCAAAGAAATCAACCTCAAAATCCCAAGTATCATCGATCTCTAAAATCTTATCACTCAAAGCATCATTAAATATTTTATTATCTTCTCTTTGCTCCTTCCTCTCAACCTCAAGAGTCTCTCTTTCGCTCAACTCCCTTTCCAAGCTCTCACAATCAACCTCAAAAGATACGCCCTCCAACTCACATAAGCTAAGATCTTCGTGGTTTTCCTCTCTACAAAGATCATAAAACTTATCCAAGCACACATTTTCCTCAAAAAGCATACATTCCAACTCACAATCATTAACACTCACAACAAGAGGTGTAAGTTGGACAAGGGAATATAAAAATTGTGTTGAAGGAAGGCAAGTAGGTTTACAAGAGTCAATAGCATGCAAATCATCATTCACCATGTTAGCATTCAAAGGGGTTTGGGGAACATATTGAACAACATCCAAATCATCATCGTCCTCCTCATTATCAATAAGAGGTGGAAAAGAACAAGATGGAAGCGCATATAAAGTATTTCCCAAATCATCACAAGATGCAAAAGTAGATGAAATGTCATGCATAGCATTCAAAGTCACAAAGGGAGAAGAAACATGACTAATATGAGAATTATGCACATTATCAAGAGAATAAGAGTCTACCATATCACTCAAATTATGTTGCAAATAAAGCATAGGTGGGTTAACTCTAGGTTCTCCAATTTGAGGTCTCACTCTCTTAAATCCCCATTGGTCATTTACACTAGCTACTCTTTCAATTAAACCGGAAACTTCATTATCATTTAACTCGTTGAATTTTCTCTCGGATGAAAAGATGATTAAGTTTCGATGGTGAGGAAGCAAACCTTGAAGGAAGGTCGAAGTGGTTAGCCAAAGTGGGATTCCATGAACTAGACAAGCCCTCAATAAACCCTTAAACCTAACCCATGACTCGCTCAAACTCTCAAATTCGCCTTGTTCAAAGCTAAGAATCTCATCTCTAAACTTGGCGACCTTCGAGGGAGGCAAAAATTTCCTAAGAAATGCAAGGGCTAGTGAGTTCCAAGAGGTGAAGGTGTTAGGAGGGTGTGAGCGAAACCATATCTTAGCTTCATCCTTAAGAAAAAATGGAAACAATATAAGCTTAATGGTATCAAGGGGCACTCCATCCCTTTTAAACACACAACACAAGTCCACAAAATTTTCAAGAAGACCATAGACATCCTCACTCTCAAGCCCATGAAAGGCATCCTTGTAATCCCCTATAAATTCTAACGCGATACAGTGGCGGAAACACTGTAGATTTGGGATTAAACACACTGATGTTCTAAATTTTACAAAAAGAAGGGTCAGTCAATACAAATGCCACTTTTCACAAAAGGGCTAAAATAAAAATTCTCCAAATGGGTTTAACAATAAAAAAATATAAATGAAGTAGAGTAGGATCAATGCTACTCGCTAGCTCACACCCAAAACTCAGCAGCAAATTACATGTCATGTTATAAACATAATAGCCACAATTCAGTGGGGAGTAACGACTTCTCTCAGCCATATTACATGACATTAAAGCATAATGATGGGAGGGATTTGCCGTGGATCCCTGCCAACAAATAAAAACCAACTATTCCTAACACGTAGATAGGGCAAGTCGGGTCGAGTCCACGAGGACGGTAAGAGGGTTTGGACCAAGTTTCACACAAATACAAGACTAGGTCAACTAGGCTAAGCAAAACTAGCACGTTAAGAATGGAATAAACTAAGACTAGGTGTAATCCCCTAGAAAATCTAACGCAATACAGTGGCGGAAACACTGTAGAGTTGGGATTAAAACACGCTGACAAACTATATCTTATTAAAAGAAATGGTAAGTCGATACAAAGGCCACTTTTTACAAAAGGGCTAAAAGTAAAAATCTTCAAATGGGTTTATACAAATCCATAAATTACAAGAATGAAGAAAGAGTAGGATCCACGCTACTCGCTAGCTCACACCCAAAACCCAGCAGCAAATACCTGTCATGTTATAAACATAACAGCCACGTCAGTGGGGAGTAACTCGGACGTTCTCCCAGCCATGTTATATCATATGGAAAAATAATAGTATTATTATATCAAAATACTTAAAATGAGAAAACATTAAGACGATATAATAAAATAAGCTTTCGAAGATAACTTAAAGCACTTGCCAACCTGCAAGTCAAAATCAATCGATAATAATAATATTCAAAAATGGCATTATGGAAATTCGTTCAGTGTGCACAAGGCTAGACTTTCACTAGGATAATACTAAAAACTAGCTTCGAGAACTGTAGACTTAACTCATAACAGAATCCAGTCTCTAACTAGGCAACTCAACTATAACAGGACTGCGTGCAGCGAGGTCCTGGCTTAAGTAATGTACACCCCTCCTGGACACCAACCGTAATCCAGTTCAACCCGACGGCGACTTACACGATGCGATATCTAAGTTTAAGGTCAAAATATACACACTCCTGAGCACAAACCATGCTCAGTTCAACGACCAATGTGTCTCAACATAGACACACCAGCTTTATAGTTGATGGCAAAACGTACATCCCAGACTATATTACTCTAACCCCACACTTCTCTTTATTCCATAACTCCAAAACAGCCATTATCGATAGTCAAAAGTAATTATAATCAATATAAATGATATGGATAAAAGGAATAACCATTTTATATAAAAATGGAAACTTTCTATAAATAGAAACTTACTAATTTAGAAACTTACTTAAAATAGAAAGTCTTATAGAAAATACGTAAGTTATTAAAATGAGTGAAATGTGTTAAAAATAGCATTTCTAACGAAATGAACCTTTTATTATTATTATCGTTGTTATCGTAACTTTAATATATTTCCAAATTCGTTGCTCAAAATATAAATAAAATATAATAAGTCAATGTATAATATTTTATAAATAATTAGGAAATCGATTTAAACTATAAATTTTAGAAAAGAGGTGTTTTAAGAAAAACGATATCAAAATTAATTGAGTCAACGCGTTTTATGAGATTTACAAAGGTTTCAAATTATTCTTAATAAATAGCTTTTATTAATAAATAATACGGATTTTAATAAAAATAAGAAATCGTAAACAAATGAGAAATTATTAGGGAAAAATAGTCTCGAATAAAAATGTATTTAAAACAAAATCGACTATTTTCTCATTTATTAGTATAAATCGTAAAACAAAAATTAATTTATTAAACAAGTATACAAATCTCGATTATAATATAAAAATATAATTTTGAGTTAAAATTATAAATAGACGAAATATGACAAAAATATGAAATCGATATTATTTAGTTACTAGTGTCACGATAACCAACAAAATATTATAACGATCATAATTTATAAAATTATTAACGATTTATAAAACGATATCGAAAGTTATAAATATATAGAAAGGCACACGATTTAAAATAAATATAATTAGCAATAATATATAGCTAAAATAGAAAATCGAAGTTAAAATATTTACTACATACTACTACTCAAACATACGATATAAAATCGAGTAACGTCCTAAAGTTACCTTGAGATGACAACCGACTCAAACACGTGTTTGTCCTCGACTTGGTCCTCACGAAATCCCGAAAGTCTAGGAGTTGAACGAGAAGAATAGCAAGAATGGAGTAATAATTTGGAGGGACACCGCTCGCCTTGAATCGCAAGAGCACCAACTGAGTCAACCGGGACACGAACAAGATCAAAACAATGAAGACTCAGGCACACGATACCGAACAGGAACTGCAGAAGAAGAACGAGATAGAACAGGGGGAAGAATAGGAGATTAAAGACAGTACAAAAGACGACATTTGCGGATCAGAACGGTACGAAACAAAAACAGTAGCATACTTCACGAACAGTAGCAGCCAGACCGAGAAGTCGAAATAGAAAACAGCGGATAACAGCAAACGAGAACGAAACAACGAACGAAAATAGAGGAGGAAGAAGGAAAGAAGGCTGCAGTTACAACGAAAGAATAATACAAGAGAAGAAGAAGAAAATGGAGAAGAGGAACGTATAGGCACAACAGCAAACAAACCCGATATCGAACTGAGATAACATGGATGCTCATAAGTGTGGTTTGATCGAAAAAGAGATCAAAACAGAATTGACACACACATACGCACAAACAGCGACCCAACGGACCACAAAAACGAAGAAGGAGAGGAAAGAAAAACGAAGAAGAAAAAGAGAGCAGCAGCAAGAGAAACGGACAGCAACGAATAGTACGATAATAGCAGACTTAGCAGCAGCGGTAGAAAGCAGCAGCAGCAGCGAGGATGAAGGAAAAGAGGAAAACAGAGGATGAAGATGGTGAAGGTGATGGTGAAGAAGAAAAAAGAAAGAAAAACAAAGGGGGATGAATGAAGACAAGGTGAAGCGGTGGATGAATAGCCAGTACTTGAGGGGAATGAATCACATGGGTGATGAAGTCACTAAAAGTGGGTTAAATACACTTCACCAAAGTGTACGGATTCAAGACATGTATACGATGTATACGGTTTAGTTAAATGAATCGGGAAAGAGACGAATCCCGTAACGATAAGTTGACTGACCCGCGAGTTGAATTAAAACGAGTCAATAAAATAAAATTAATAAATCATCAGACCGTCACTTAAAATGAGTAAATAAAGTACTCGAGACGAAAATGAAGCTGATAGAAATAAATAATTAGACGACCAAATAGTATTTCCCGATAAATAATAAATCTTCGATAAAATGAATTAAATTGATTTCTCGAGGAAAGAAAATAATTATTTTGACGAAACTTAAAATAAATGAGTTTCGAGCTAAATAAAAGAATTTTAGGAGTTTGAAAATAAATATAGAAAATCGAGCTCAAAAATAAAAGAATTTAGAATTTTAATCGTCGAAATAGATTTTCGATAAGAATTAAATTAAATGTGTAAAATAAATCGAAAAAGAATTAAAATATGTTTCCGAGATAAATAGAATTTTAGGAGTTTGAAACGATTGAACGATAAACGCGTTTTATAATAATTTTGAGAATTACGAGTTCAATCGTAAATATAAAAGTACGAGCATAATTTTAAATTAATTTAATTTATAAAATCAGGGGTGTTACAACCTTCCCCACTAAAAGAAGTTTCGTCCTCGAAACTTAAAAAAACATAATCGAAATCGAAGACAAATTTACTTTTTCCAAGATAAGTTGGCCTCAGAAGCCAAAGTTTAAAATCATTTAACTCAATAAAATCGTAAGTTAAGAATTATTCAATAAAATAATGACGATAAATAATATTTGTAAACGAACTCGAGGGTGAGAGTACTCAAATATTTTCAAAGCAACAGTAAAACGTTTTGATTCAGAAATTCGACAATATTTTGTTTTAAAACCAAAGAAAATTTGAGAAATCAAATTTTGTAGTTTGTAAATAAAAATCGAACCAGGCATCAAACATTTATAATAACGGATTTAAGGTTCTATCAACGATAAAACAAAAATTTAGACACGCGAAGTTTTTTCGAAAATTTAGAACTGTTTTATCTAATAGTCTCATAGAAATCAAAATATATGCAATTAAGAAGGTTTTCATAAAATCCTGATCACTTGAAAATCAAAATTAAGATTTTAAACAATTTCGAAATACTTTAAAATATATTATTTAGACCCTTTGAACGGGACCAAAAATAAAACAAAAACGAAATACAAAGTTTTGAAATTTATAACTCAAAATGTTAAAATCTCATGAAAATTCAATGTTTTTAAATTAGTCAATCTTTTCACAACACAAGTTTGAGGAAAATATTAAATGGATAAATAGAGTCAAAGTCAACGACAAATCGAAATAAAAGTTTTCAAACCCGATTAAGAAGCCGAAAGGAATTGGCTGAAGAAGAAGAAGCGGAATTAAGGGAAAAGCTAAAGGTAGGAACGAAATTGAGAGTCAAACAAAGCTCTCAAGGAAATATAGAAGAAGTTAACCATCTCGAGATTCCCGGTACGAATCCCACAACACGGGTTCCTAATTTCTACCAAATACGTTAAGTCCAATATTAGGCACTAGGTGGTATTGCTCAGTCACAAACTCCAAAAATGTCTTACGTGATTATCCAATCGATCAAACGACACGTTACCAATCCACAAATGCTTTAAAAACTAATCTCGTCAATTAAAGTTCCAACGGTCATCAGACAAACCGAAACTCGCGGACGATAAGGCTCCTAAATCCAAACATTGGGCCGGAAATGTTAACTGCGGTAGCCCGCCAGGCTTTGTACTGGTCCCACAGACCAACACGAGTCCTTTCCAGCACATTTTGTCCTCACTCATGCACATCCCGGAAACCTTCCCAGGAGGTCACCCATCCTAGATTGCTCCCAGTCAAGCACGCTTAACTGCAGAGTTCTTATCATGGGCAAACCAGAAAAGAAAGTGCACTTTGTTGATATGAGTAGTACTTCAAATCCCTTTAAGCAAAGCTCATAAATAGGACATCTTCAATCAATGTGGGGTGTTTCAATCACTCCCACATATCAGAGCAACCCTGCGACCGTGCATTTGGCACCTAGCGGGGGTGGATTCTGGGTCAGCGGTTATGCTGCCAGGCGCAACGAGGACGTTGCGTTCTTCAAGTGGGAGTGATTGAAACACCCCACATTGATTGAAGATGTCCTATTTATGAGCTTTGCTTAAAGGGATTTGAAGTACTACTCATATCAACAAAGTACACTTTCTTTTCTGGTTTGCCCATGATAAGAACTCTGCAGTTAAGCGTGCTTGACTGGGAGCAATCTTAGGATGGGTGACCTCCTGGGAAGGTTTCCGGGATGTGCATGAGTGAGGACAAAATGTGCTGGAAAGGACTCGTGTTGGTCTGTGGGACTAGTACAAAGCCTGGCGGGCTACCGCAGTTAACATTTCCGGTCCTAGGATTGGGCCGGGGTGTTACACTAGGACTAAGCTAAAGACAACAACTAAGGCTAGAGAATACAACTAACTAAGGAAACAATGACTAAGATGACGAATAAATCAAACAAGGAAAGAATAGGGTTAGGTCGGGTTCATAAGTGTAGTAGGATAATTGGGAGATCGATGGTGCAAGGTTCATTTAGTTACTAAGGTTGGTCCGCGCTCTCACGTCAAAGCCTATGTCCGCACTCTCGTGTCAAAGACAAAACCCGAATACTTATGCAAGATGTTACCCAATACACAAGGATTAAACCACAAATCAATCACACAATGAGAAGAGGAAGACAAGCAAGAGAAGTATTTGCAACTACTACTCTAACAAGCATTTCAACAAATACATAGTGTGCATAATATGTGACTAGTAACAAAGAATCCACCTTTACCCACAATCAAACCCTAATCATCCATAATCAACACTTAATCCCCCTACTAACCCCACAAAAAGTCTAGTCACACATAATGAAACTAATACTAACCATAACAAGAGAAATCAACACAAACAACAAAACATCCATAATGAAACTAGTGAAAACAATGAACAATGAACAATACAATGAACAAAGATTAAAACTTGAATGATAAAACAAGATTAAGAGAAGGGAAAAGAGAGATTATACCATACTAGAAGATGAATGGAAGAAGGAAAACTTGCATAAAAGAGAAAACCCAAATACATCAACCAAGGTTGTCAATCCTGGTAGAGATCTTCAAGAATTCAATTAATACAAGGATTAAACTAGGATTAAGGATTAACTAAGGACTAATCTACACTAATCTAGGCTAATCTAACCTAAAGTAGTCTAGGGTTTAGTGGGTAATGAAGAACATAAGCTAAGATAGTGTAATAATACAAGGGGGGGTATTTATAGGGTTACAAGAGTGAAGGAGGCGAGAAAAGCGAAACAGCCTATTTCTGGGCTCATCCCGTTTGGGATGAATGGTCCCGTCCGGGATGGCTTCATCCCATCCCGGTTGACTCAGCAGAAGAGCTTCTTTGTTTGCACATCATCCCGGACGGGATGAGGGTTGTCCCGACCGGGATGGGTCTTGTAGGCCTCTAATATGGTCCCAAAGGTCCCTCCTTGCTCTTGTTAGGATTATCATCGATTCTTGGTGCTCGGGATCGGGTCCAAGGGGCTCGAGAATGGGTCCCAAGGTCTCGGGATCGAGTATAGGCTACCGAGTGATCGTCGCTTCTCTTCGAAGGCTTTAAATGTGTCGGAAACGAGTCGGAATCGCTCCATATCTCCAATAATGGTCCTAGGAACCTAACAAAAGCTAGAAGAAGCGTAAGTAGCCTCAGAAACCGCTCCAAAGAGCGATTTCACAAGAGAAACCGGGACTAAACACAAGAAAATAGGCACTACAAACTACACTTATCAACTCCCCAACACTTAACCTTTACTCGCCCTCGAGTAAGCACAAACTAACTAAAGACTAAAAGAAACTAGACTACTAGCCGAGCGGGTATTAGCGCACCCTACACCCTTTCAACTCACGCGAGAAAACTTAGAGGACAAGTGCTCTCCGCAAGGCAAGTGGGGTCTTGCGACAAAACTGTGGATGCAACCGGACACGAAAACACACAAACAAACAAACAAACACACAAACAAACACCAAACGGTTGCATCCAAGACAAAACAAATACCGCTTCCCTCAACAAAGCGGTGAAATAGACACCGGTTAAGGACTCAAGGCAAGTGACAACGTTCCCAAGCTAGCAATACAAATCGAAATGGACAAAAACCTAATAGTATGACGACAAAGCAATAAAAACGTTGGTAACTTACCTAGGTTCGTCCTAACCTTCTAAGAACGTACTACGGGACGATAGGCGAGATGGAAAAAGGATGAACCACGGAGTTAGTCGACACTGTAGGTAAAGTAAAACCCCGCCCCCTTTAGGGATGAGCCAAGAGGGTTGTCCCATGTCCAAAACCGCCCAACTAGTCCAAGTAAAAAGATGGATAAGGTTGCAAAGCGAGGGAAGACCGACTATTTACCGCTATCATCTTTCCTAGGGACTCGGTCCTTTGCTAGGCTCTTCACGATAATAGTCGGACAAAGGCTTATTTTTGAGAGGGTAAGACTCTTTTTGTAGAATTGATTTTCTTTTGGCATTCTTTTCTTTTGCATTTGGCTTTTGAGTTGCTATGCCACTTCTTTTTCTTCTTATGTATTTTGTTTTTCTTTTGTTGTGCCTTTTCTTTTTCTTCTTTCTTTTCTTTTCTTTTTTTTTCTCTTTTCATTTTTCTTTCTTTTTCTTGGTTTGCCCTTTTGGCTTGATTTTGTAGGCATTTCTTGCAACCAAGTAACAACTTATGAAATTTGCAACTTATTGGTGGGAAATGTGCAGGAGGTAGGGAAATGGGTAAGTCGGGAGTCGCAATCTCCCTTCAAACTCACAAAAAGGTGGAGAACTTGGACTAGTCAAAGAAATTCCGAACATGGTCACCTAAGGGACGGGACTCGGCAACCAAGGCCTTTTCACTCCGTGGGTGGTCATAATGGTCAAAATGCAAATCCCGTAGTAAATCCCTTGTAAGCTAGGTGGACTCAAGGTAAGAAACCAACGAAACTATTGATTTAGGGTCAATCTACTAGACTAAAGTTCAAGACTCGATTCTCATCACCAGGAAGGGAAAGTAAACACTTGCGCACTAGCCTCAAAACCGGGTTTTCGAAAACCTTTTATTACACAAGACACAACTACACATCACAAAACAAAGACGCGACAAAAACAAAAGAAAATGAGACAAAGATGACAAAACAAAACAAAACAAACACACAAAGAGAACAAACACCACCCCGAACTTCCAAACAAGCCACCAAATCAACCTCAAACTCTACAAAGCTCCACCCGAGCACACATCATCACAAATTCTCCTCCAAACTCCACAAGAGATAAAGAGGAAAAAGGGATAAAAATATGTTACCGGATGTCTTGAAAGCCCTCCAAAGTTAACGGTGATTAAGCGACCCACAAGGAGAAAGGGAGGCAAATCACGCACAACACAACAAAAATACGACACAACGACACAAAAGGAAAAGACACAAAGGAAAAATCTTTTTGATTTTTCTGAAAAATTTTCAAATTAAAGATTTTTTTTTAAAGATTTTTTTTTTAAAAAAAAATTTTGAAAGGGTTTTTTTTTTAAGATTTTTTCGAAAAAACTACGAAAATAAAACTAAACTATGCTAGGATATCGCTCCCCCACACTTAAACCGAGCAATGTCCTCATGCTCGATCGCTAGTGTGCGGAGACACTAAAAAGATGAGAAACTACGAAAATAAAGCTAAAAAATCAAAAAGAGAAGCGAAGAAAGGGTAGAATGCGTCCGGCCGGGGTGTAGTCAAGCCACCATGGGCCGAGACGAGAAAAGATATGGATGGGGGAAGAAATAAAAAAGAAGGAAATAAAAGGAAATGGGAGGGGAGGACTAGGTGTAATGAAGTCACCTAGCCCGGATTCCGCCCGAATCCGACCAAATCCTAAAAAGTGAAAAATAAAGGGAAAGTGAAAAGGGCTTGTAAATTTCGATTTTTTGAAATGACTCTCGATGTAGTCACATCATCGAGAATCGGGAGCAAAGACTACCAAGACCCCGAGGGCCACCATGACACAACAATGATATGGGAAGGGGAATGTACAAAGGGAGACAAGCAATAAAAGACGGAAAAGAAAGGATAGTTGCCGTACCAATCGGTTAGAAACTCACTAACTCCATCATCTCAATGATCATTAATGGCACAAAGCTTGTCTTCTTCATTGTCATTCCTCTTCATTCTTGAAAAGGCCGCATGGTTGAAGTACTAGGCTTGCATTGGTGTAAATGAGGTGAGATTTGAGGTGAAACTCGGTGTGTAGTGAAGAGAAAATGAGGTGAGGGTACATATATGAAGTGTAGGGATCATGGATAGTCGCAAGGCTAGGTAGGGAGGTTGGGAGGGGATATAAAGTGGTTGGGTGGGCTCAAATGTCGAAGAAGAGGCAAAAAAGAGGAGCAGGGACCCATCCCGGTCAGGATGGATGGTCCCGGTCGGGATGACACACCCTTCCCGGTCGGGAAGCTCCCTTCCCGGTCGGGATCATGCTCCAGAAAACTCGATTTTCAGCACACTCATCCCGATCGGGATGACATCCTTCCCGGTCGGGATGGCTTATCCTTCCCGGTCGGGATGCTTTCTTCCCGGTCGGGAAGAGTCCTCTAACTCTTCATTTCCTTGATGTCTTCACCCACAAGGCCACCAATACTTCGGGATGCAAGATCTCGTCCCCAAAAGCTTGTCAAAAGCTTCAAAAACCAACTTCCATGCCAAAATCCAACCTTCATCAATAACCACTCTCCTTGAAACTTCATCTTCACTAACAACCTATCAAATAAACTCAATAACCATCATCAAATTCCCTCCCTCACATCGCTCATCAAATTCCAAATTACAAGAATTCCACAAACACACAAAAATCCTAGAAACAAAATCACAATAAACACAATTACAAACACAAAACTAAAAAGAAGAGAGAAAGGGGAATATACAACATGACGGTTCTTTAGGAACTCCGTCAAACCGAGAATGGTGGATTCCTCCTTCTTATCCATAGCCATCAAGAGCTCGGAGGAGCAAGTCAAACGCACGAGCCACATCATAATGAGGGCTCAAGCTAACGAGCCAAGCTATCCTCCATGGCCTCCAAGGTGGAGGCAAGAAGTAGTAATCCCAAGACCCAACGTCATCATTCATGTTGTCTCCCGGGTCTATCCATCCTACAAGCTTTACCGACCTCTTCCTCCCTAAGCACCGTCTCCTAGCACAACCAAGGCTTGAATTTCTAACACACGGGTCAAAAGGGAGTTTAACCCTCTTCTTTTCATCAAGCAAACTCAAGTCATCAACAAGTTCCGGCCCATTATCTTCCAATCCTAAAACATCGTTCTTCCCCACATCATCAATAAGAAGAGATTTAAAACTCATCAAGCGGTTTCAACCTCCTCTAAACCAAGATCCAAATTACACGCAAGGGCTTCACAATATTTCATTGGATTATCACATATGGGCGACTTGATTTCTTCATTCATGTCCCACGACTTCACAACACTTATCACTTCACTCAACTCATCCCAAAGTTCAACATCCTCAACAATAGGCTCACAAGAAGCGGCATGAAGCTCAAGAGGAGAGCAAGCGGAGGGGATTGAAGGTTCAGCAAGTATAGAGGGGGTAGACTATTGACTTTCCTCTATTATATCGGTGCTTTCATCAATGAAACTCTTCAAATTCCCACTATCCTCACCCAATTCTTCACCAAAAACTCCTCCATCAAGGATTATCTCCTCTTTCGCATCTTCTAGGGTAGACGATTGAGGTTCTTCAAAGGAAATTTCGCTTCCAAAAGGACCTTCATCGGCGGCTTTGTCATTGGGTTGTTCCCTTTGCTCAAGTGAGCACCCTTCATCTAGTTGCGATGTTCGGGATAAAAACATTATGGTTTTAACCGATAACGCATTTAATCGAGCATCCATCGCCTCGGTTTCCCTTTGATATTGGGCAATGAATTCCTCTTGGTTCTTTTGCATTGAATGGCCATTTCTTGTTGGCTCCTTTGCAATTGAAGAAACGATTGATATAACTCCAAGTTGGGCATTTGGTGGTCATTGGGGTTTTGGAGGGCTACTTGTAAACCTTGATGATGCCCAAATGGTGGGGCATCATATTGTGGGTAGTGAGGTTGAGGTGATTGGTAATATGGTGGGTTTTGGGGAAATTGGCTTCCATAAGGAGAAATATGATGAGGCATGGTGGGTTCATGATGGTAATTTGAGTAATAACCACCACGATCACGAGGTTGATAAGCACTCACTCGATGGAAGCCACTTCCATATCCTTGAAACTCATACCCACGGGTTTCTTGATTACCCGATGAAGCTTGGTGGTAGCTTGGAGACATCATGGCATAGTCTCGATTCATGGAGGAAAAGGAGTAGCTTGTGGTGGCTTCTATGGGTGGGGAGTTTAGATCGAACCTCATGCTATACTCGAAAATCGTGGCTCGTACCCGGTTGAGGACCTCTCGACCTAGCAACCGTCCGTTAAAGCGGCTCTAAGTTGTAAAGAAGAAGATGGTCACCACCTCTAGGTACAAACTGCAGAGTAGGAGCAAACGTGAGAAGTCTAGTGCTTTTTGGGCACTAAACAAGAAGGAAATAAACTTCGCACACACAAGAAGCAAAAGAACAAAAAGAAAAACACAAAAACAAAAGACAAAGTCAAGTAAATTGGCAAACAAAGTCTAAACTAGCACCGTCCCCGGCAACGGCGCCAAATTGATGGGAGGGATTTGCCGTGGATCCCTGCCAACAAATAAAAACCAACTATTCCTAACATGTAGATAGGTCAAGTCGGGTCGAGTCCACGGGGACGGTAAGAGGGTTTGGATCAAGTTTCACCCAAATACAAGACTAGGTCAACTAGGCTAAGCTAAACTAGCACGTTAAGAATGGAATAAACTAGGACTAGGACTAAGCTAAAGACAACAACTAAGGCTAGAGAATACAACTAACTAAGGGAACAATGACTAAGATGACGAATAAATCAAACAAGGAAAGAATAAGGTTAGGTCGGGTTCATAAGTGTAGTAGGATAATTGGGAGATCGATGGTGCAAGGTTCACTTAGTTACTAAGGTTGGTCCGCGCTCTCACGGAAAAGCCTATGTCCGCACTCTCGTGTCGAAGACAAAACCCGAATACTTATGCAAGATGTTACCCAATACACAAGGATTCAACCACAAATCAATCACACAATGAGAAGAGGAAGACAAGCAAGAGATGTATTTGCAACTACTACTCTAACAAGCATTTCAACAAACACATAGTGTGCATAATATGTGACTAGTAACAAAGAATTTACCTTTACCCACAATCAAACCCTAATCATCCATAATCAACACTTAATCCCCCAACTAACCCCACAAAAAGTCTACTCACACATAATGAAACTAATACTAACCATAACAAGAGAAATCAACACAAACAACAAAACATCCATAATGAAACTAGTGAAAACAATGAACAACGAACAATACAATGAACAAAGATTAAAACTTGAATGATAAAACAAGATTAAGAGAAGGGAAAAGAGAGATTATACCATAGTAGAAGATGAATGGAAGAAAGAAAACTTGCATAAAAGAGAAAACCCAAATACATCAACCAAGGTTGTCAATCCTGGTAGAGATCTTCAAGAATTCAATTAATACAAAGATTAAACTAGGATTAAGGATTAACTAAGAACTAATCTACACTAATCTAGGCTAATCTAACCTAAAGTAGTCTAGGGTTTAGTGGTTAATGAAGAACATAAGCTAAGATAGTGTAATAATACAAGAGGGGGGGTATTTATAGGGTTACAAGAGTGGAGGAGGCGAGAAAAGCGAAACAGCCCATTTCTGGGCTCATCCCGTTTGGGATGGATGGTCCCGTCCGGGATGGCTTCATCCCGTCCCGGTTGACTCAGCAGAAGAGCTTCTTTGTTTGCACTTCATCCCGGACGGGATGAGGGTTGTCCCGACCGGGATGGGTCTTGTAGGCCTCTAATATGGTCCCAAAGGTCCCTCCTTGCTCTTGTTAGGCTTCTCATCAACTCTCGATGCTCGAGATCGGGTCCAAGGGGCTCGGGATTGGGTCCCAAGGTCTCGGGATCAAGTATTGGCTACCGAGTGATCATCGCTTCTCTTCGAAGGCTCCAAATGTGTCGGAAACGAGTCGGAATCGCTCCATATCTCCAATAATGGTCCTAAGAACCTAACAAAAGCTAGAAGAAGCGTAAGTAGCCTCAGAAACCGCTCCAAAGAGCGATTTCACAAGAGAAACCGGGACTAAACACAAGAAAATAGGCACTACAAACTACACTTATCACATAATTACTATTATATCAAAATAGTTCAAAATGGAAAACGTTTAAAACAATATAGTAAAATAATGCAAAACAATTGTCAACCTTCAAGACAATACCAATCAATAATAATAACGGCATTATGGATATGAATCCGTGCAACAGAATAGACATTCACTAGGAGAATACTAAACTAGCTTCGAGAACTTAGTTCAAACAAATCAAACTTCGATCTCTAATCTAGGCAACTCAACCATAATAGGACAGCGACTTATCAATGCGAGGTCCTAGCTTAAGTAAATATGCACACCCCTCATGGAACACCAAGTGTGCCCAGTTCAACCCGACGGCGTCTTACATGCGAGGTACGAGCTTAAGGTCAAAATGAACATACACTCCTGGACAAGAACATGCCCAGTTCAACAACCAATGCATCCCGCTCGGATACACTAGCCTTATAGCTTATGGCAAAACGTATACTCTAGACTGTATTACTCTACCCGTACACTTCCTCTATTCAATAACTCCAAAACAAAGCCATTATCGTAATTCAATAGAAATATAGTTCGTTTTTCAAAAGAGAACTTTATAGAAATAGAACTTTGGTTAAGATAATAACTTTCCAAAAGTAGGTACTATTATAAATAGAAATCGATTAAAATAGGAGTTATATAAAATAGTTAATATTGGCCTCGAGATGTAACATTATATTTATTATATAAATGTATAAATCATGATTAAAAGTCAATTAAAGTCAAAATCATAATTATTTCTAAAAAGGTTGAAGCCTAAGTAATTAAAAGTATTTAAATAAAAAATTAACAGATTTTTCAGATTTGCACCGTCTTACTATAAAATTCTTAATTAAATCATTAAAAATCAAAACAATGTAAGACTAGTGGGGTTGAAAACTTTAGAAACTTAGTTACAACTTTTATTTCTTAAGAAAATCCAAATTCTAAATAAAACATTGATTTTTGTTAGTATATTTAAAAACTGTCAGAATTAGATTCCCGTTTGTATTTATTTAATAAAACACGTTTAAAAATTGATTTTAAAATAATTCAATTGGAAAAATTAACTGTACTCTTCATAGTTTATGTACGTAAATTACCAAGATTAAATAAAAAGTTTAACGTGTGTATCAATTTAAATCTTATTCACAACTGACAGAATCGCGGATTAGTTTGACACCTGTTCATAAACAATTTATTGTGACCAAACTACTTGGAATTAATTTACGAACTTAAATAAGAATATATTAGACCTAAAATAAATATTAGTCTCTTTTCAAAACTTTTGGAAATAAAGTATTTAAAATATAGTATTAATTCGCACAAAAACACTGACAGATTTTGAAACATGCTGTAACTTAGTTAAAAACAATAAAACTTTCAATTTGACAATTCTTATCAAAAATCACGAAAATTATGAAATAAATTAATAGGGGTATGTTTTAGTCTCGGCTTTGTAATACTTTTTATTAATTAAAAGGAAGACTTATTCGCAAATCTCGTAAAAACGATTAAAATAACGAAACATGTGAAAATTTACGATTTTAAAGCCTTCGTTATTAAAAAGAACACATACATACATTGTCTAATAGAAATCGAATTTAAATACATGCAACTACAACAATAACATCACATAATACCGAGTAACGTGTCAATGTTACCTTAATCGGGATCCGAATCAATTAAATAATCGTCTTTGTCGGATCTAGCACGATAGCTTACGAAATAATTAAACATATGGTATTAAAACAACATTAAGTGAATGGAAAGGAGAAAAAGAGATGAACAATGAATAAGAGTAATTAAATTACCCTCGAGATCGGAAAGATGTAGAGACGAATTAGGCTCGGATTGATGAACAAAAAGAGAAAGTTTAACGTGAAATAAGAGAAAAGAAGACTTGTGTTGTGAATAAAATAGACTTAGAATGAAAGAGAATATATAGAGAAATTAGGAAACTAAAAGATAGGAATAATTGAGTTACAAGGACTCTTAACTCAACTAGAAGACGAGATGGTTGAGATGGAAAGAACCAGCAACCAATTGATGTGATAAGTTTTCGATTAAAATAAATACGAGGATAAAAATTAAAATAAATAGGATAAAAACAATATGTAGTGTTAATAAAAGGTGTCTGAAAATATTTCTCAAGTCGATAAGAGAAGGTTCGTAAAATAATATAATCATTTATGGAGAAATTGGATTAAAAACGCATTAAAAAATAATTATTTATGAAATCGCGTAGTAAAATAATTAAATAGCCATTTTTCAAAATAAAATATTTTTGAGCCAGAAATCAGTTATAAACGTAATCAAGCATTTTCAGAAAAATAAATTGTTCAAACTCGATTTTAAAACTATTGTTCATAGAAAATATGTTTTCTCAAAAATAATTAAACATACCTGCGATGAAAAGAATTAAATAGGTTTTCGAATAAATATAGAATAATTAAAATCCTTTGACGAAAATAAATAATTTTAGGCTCGATAATGAAAGAGATCTCGAATTGGAAAAAATGTAATTGACGAAATATTACAGAGTTACGATATAATCGTAATGAAACAGATAGCAGAGCTAGGAAATTTGCGGGTGTTACAATCCTCTCCACTAAAAAAAAGTTTTGTCCTCGAAACTGAAAAAAGGCAGAAAGGAAATCGAGATTTCAAGTACGACTCTCACGAAATTCGGGTTCCTATTTCCATCAAACAATACTAGGTCCATTAATATCAGGCACTAGGTGGTCCTACACGGTCTACAACCCCCAAAATTAGCAACTGCTACAACCTCGAATACAAAGTCTTACATACTTATTCAAGAATCCACCAAATGATTCAAAGTCACATAATCATGCTACCAAAATTCCTCAAATAGCCACAACACGACCGAACCAGTTAACCAACAAGGCTCTAAAGCAATTCAAAGCTCACCAGATTGTACTCGAAAGATATTCTATGATTTTCGAGTAAGGAACACAAAACAAAATTCACCCATTAACAAGCTCGAAAACGAAGTGCTCAAAATTAATCACACCAACATGTTTTCAAACACATGATTGGGATAAAGTTTCTTAAAAGTCCATCAAATTAAGTTCTAATCACAAGGCTGCAACGACTATATGATTAATATCCCAACGAAGCCACAATTTCGTTGGTCTTACGGTTCTTAATTGTAAATTCCATTAAGGTGCGTGGTTTGCACTAAAGTGTTTCCCAAAATAAGTTTGGATCACTCAACTCAAAAGTTCATAAGTTATGACCTTATCACACTCCACGATTTAATCCACCAAAACCAAGGCTTAATCTATGTCAACAAAAATTACTAAAAACATTAATGAGAACCTGAAATGGTACCACAACACTCAGGCTAACGATCTAAACGAGGTTCTATGACCTTAAACGTCCATGACACATCTATTAAGTACGCATTAGGTAGGAATCCCAAAATAATATTATTATTTACACTTAGCTTGGTACTAGGTATCCGTCAAATAAAATATAATCTTACCATCCAAAACTGATTCAACTCTATGTACTCCATATAATCAGGTAAACTATAACCCAAGGTAAACACTTAAGGTACAATGTTAATTCCATTAATTAACTAATACCATCATATCCATCCTCAAAAGCTCTTACCATGTTAGGAAACAGGTACAACTCACAATCCTCAATCGTAGGTAATAAGGGTTACTAATCCTCAAATATCTTTAACTTCCAACAAGGTTTACTAAGACAAGAGTCAGTCTTACCAAAGAATCTCAAGAAGAAAGGTGGTAAAGTAGGAATATATAACAGAGATTTACCACAAGAATGGGGATGAGAATTTGTAAGAGAAGAATTGGGAAGAAGCCGAGGCTAGAGGAAAGCATAAATGATCATAGACTACTAAGGTCTTGAACTAGAAAAGAATCTTCGGGCCTCCAGAGTTCACCATTGTATCTTCCTTGTAGACCAAGGTTTCTACTTGAGTCATCAGATGTGGAGCAGCATTAAATGCACGTCTTGTCCACGCATCTTCTTCTTGGGCAAATTAAACAAATATTCAATGCTAATCATTGAGTTACAAGAACAGGTAAAACTTAACAGTTAAGTCCCTACTTTGGTTTCTACCCATCTCTCACTAATCTTTCATTAATGTTCTTCAAATCATTTACAGGTGTTTTTTCTAAAATCAGGCGTAAGCGTCGGGAGCAACGATGCTCTGATACCAACTGTAATCCCCTATAAATTCTAACGCAATACAGTGGCGGAAACACTGTAGATTTGAGATTAAAACACACTGATGTTCTAAATGTTACAAAAAGAAGAGTCAGTCAATACAAATGCCACTTTTCACAAAAGGGCTAAAATAAAAATTCTCCAAATGGGTTTAACAATCCAAAAAAAATATAAATGAAGTAGAGTAGGATCCATGCTACTCGCTAGCTCACACCCAAAACCCAGCAGCAAATTACCTGTCATGTTATAAACATAACAGCCACAATTCAGTGGGGAGTAACGACTTCTCTCAGCCATATTACATGACATTAAAGCATAATTACTATTATATCAAAATAGTTCAAAATGGAAAACGTTTAAAACAATATAGTAAAATAATTCAAAACAAATGTCAACCTTCAAGACAATACCAATCAATAATAATAACGGCATCATGGATATGAATCAGTGCAACAGAATAGACTTTCACTAGGAGAATACTGAACTAGCTTCGAGAACTTAGTTCAAACAAATCAAACTTCGATCTCTAATCTAGGCAACTCAACCATAATAGGACGGCGACTTATCAATGCGAGGTCCTAGCTTAAGTAAATATGCACACCCCTCCTGGAACACCAAGTGTGCCCAGTTCAACCCGACGACGTCTTACATGCGAGGTACGAGCTTAAGGTCAAAATGAACATACACTCCTGGACAAGAACATGCCCAGTTCAACAACTAATGCATCACGCTCGGATACACTAGCCTTATAGCTGATGGCAAAACGTATACTCTAGACCGTATTACTCTACCCGTACACTTCCTTTATTCCATAACTCCAAAACAAAGCCATTATCGTAATTCAATAGAAATATAGTTCGTTTTTCAAAATAGAACTTTATAGATATAAAACTTTTGTTAAGATAATAACTTTCCAAAAGTAGGTGCTATTATAAATAGAAATCGATTAAAATAGGAGTTATATAAAATAGTTAATATTGGCCTCGAGACGTAAATATTATATTTATTATATAAATGTATAAATCATGATTAAAAGTCAAGTAAAGTCAAAATCACAATTATTTCTAAAAAGGTTGAAGCCTAAGTAATTAAAAGTATTTAAATAACAAATTAACAGATTTTCCAGATTTGCACTGTCTTACTATAAAATTCGTAATTAAATCATTAAAAATCAAAACAACGTAAGACTAGTGGGGTTGAAAACCTTAGAAACTTAGTTACAACTTTTATTTCTTGAGAAAATCCAAATTCTAAATGAAACATTGGTTTTTGTTAGTATATTTAAAAACTGTCAGAATTAGACTCCCATTTGTATTTATTTAATAAAACACGTTTAAAAATTGATTTTAAAAAAAAATCAGTTGGAAAAATTAACTGGACTCTTCATAGTTTATGTACGTAAATTACCAAGATTAAATAAAAAGTTTAACGTGTGTTTCAATTTAAATCTTATCACAACTGACAGAATCGCGGATTAGTTTGACACCTGTTCATAAACAATTTATTGTGACCAAACTACTTGGAATTATTTTACGAACTTAAATAGGAATATATTAGACCTAAAATAAATAGTAGTCTCTTTTTAAAACTTTCGGAAATAAAGTCTTTAAAATATATATATATATATATATATATATATATATATATATATTTTAGGCTTTTTTCGAACGATCTCATTGGTCCGTTTCCTTAAGCCTCAAATTAGGAAAGTATCATAAAATCAATTAGAGAATCTTTTAATTATTACAATATATATTTAATCTATTATATTAATGTGATATTTTACAATTCTGACGTGAAAACCTTTAGAGTTCATTTTTTTAAAACATTATCGTAAAATAAATTATAAAAATGAAATAATTAGATTCGTGTTAAAAAATGTTTTCATTAGAGTATAAATTTCATATATAATTTGTTTCACATTATGTGATGACATATAACAGTTTTAAAATTATCCCACATCGACAAATTATAATATGATGATTAAATTCTATATTATAAATAAAGAGTAATAATTCATTTTTTTGATATCTACCAAAAGTCTTTTGAATCTCAAAAAGAGTTTCTAAGACTATAAACTTAAGTAATTATCCTACATTGAGATGATAAAATTTTACTCCGTATATTATAAATATAAGAGTAATCATTCGGTTTTAAATATCTTTTAAATTATCCCACATCCAAAAATTATGAGGGGTGATGGAATTCTATATTATAAATATTAGCAATCATTCGGTTTTAAATATCGACCAAAAAACTTTTGATATATAAGACTACAAATTTAAAATCATCCCACATTTACAAAATTACAGTGAGTTTATGAAATTCTATATTATCAACAAGACTAATGATGTATTTTTTTTAATCTTAAAAGGGCGGATGGAAGACTATAAACTTAAAAACTTAAGTAAAAATAATCTCACATCGAAAAAATATAATAAGGTGATGAAACTTTATATTATAAATAATACTCCGTAGTAACCATGTGCACTTAGATATTAACCAAAAATATTTTGAATCTTAAAATATATATTAAGACTATAAACTTAACTAATAAAACTATCTCACATTCGAAAAATTATAAATTTTCATCAAATATAAATCTTTTGAGTCTTAAAAAAGTTGTTAAGAGTATACACTTAAATAAAAAAATTATAATAAGGTGATGAAATTCTATATTATAAATAAAACTAAAAAAATTCTTTAGACATCATGAAGTTAAGTGATTCTCCCTCATCGAAAAATTATGATGAGGTTATGAATTTGTAATAAAGAAAAGTAATCATTGTTTTTAAATATCAACCAACAAAAAAACTTTTGTTTTTTTTAAAAAACTATGATGAAATTCTATATCATTGTTTTTTAAACTAGGATGAGGTCATGAATTTGTAGTCTTGAGTTTAAAAAGGGTACGGTAATGATTTTATATTATAAATAAGACTACAAATTTTAGTTAAATTTATCCCACATCGAAAAATTATAATAAGGTGATGAGTTTTTATATTATAAATAAGACTAATTATTTGTTCTTAGATATCAATCAAAGTCTTTTGAGTCTTAAATAAACTCTTAAAACTATAAACTTAAGTAAATTATCCCACATCGAAAAATTATACCCTCTTTTGAGTCTTAAAACACTCTTAAGGCTATAAAAACTTAAGTAAATTTTATATCTCACATCAAAAAATTAAACTCCCTTTGGTCACTATTTTTTGCATGACTATATAGTTGAAAAATGAAGATGGATTAATGAAATTCTATATATTATAAATAAGTGTAATCATTCGTCTATGAATAAAAATTCTTAATTAGACTATATCTAAACTTAAATAAACTTAAGTAAAATTATCCCACATCGAAAAATTATAATAATGTGATTTTTTTTATTATACAAATAAGAGTAATCATTCATCCAAAATATATAATAAGATAATCCATATGTTTATATTAAAAGTGGAATATTTTAAATGCTTAAATACAACCCTATGGGTTAAATACCGACAAAAAAACTTTTGAGTCTTAAAAAAACTTTTAGGGTTTTTCTACGTTGTACCCTCCTATTTTTCCGTTTTCTACCATGTACCTCTCCTATTTTCAAAACTCCCACTAATACCCCTGTAGTTGATTAACTTCATAAAATGTGACCTAATCACAATTATCTGTCTAATAATCCGTTAATTAGATGGCATGACGGTGACTCTAGACTATGGCATAACCTGTTTTGATGACCTTAATTTGTATTCCCTCCATTTTCCCCAACTTTTCATCTATTTCATTAATTTTCCCCACTTTCCACATTTAATACATCAACTTCTTATTCTTTTTTATCTTATTGATTTTCCTCTACTTTCTCCTCAACTTATTCTTTAGCTTAAAATAATGATATTTTACTGATTTCTAACTAATTAATTTAATCACATTAACAAACAAAGCAATGATGTTGCATTTAAAATAAACAGTGAAAGGATTATGATAAAATGAATAAAATAATCAGAAATTATGCATGCAAAATTAGAATTAGAGAAAACATAGGAGACGGAGATGAAAATTAATTAGGATTTTTGAGTAGAATAATTGTAATTAGGTCACATTTAATGAAATTAATCAACTACAGGGGTATAAGTGGGGGTTTAGAAAATAGGAGGGGTATATGGTAGAAAAGGAAAAAACAGAAGGGTACAACGTAGAAAAACCCAAACTTTTAATATACAAGACTACAAACTTAAAATCATCCCACATTGAAAATTGTGATGAAATTCTATACTTTGTATTATAATCAAGAGTTAAAAAGAGTTTTTAAGACTATAAACTTAAGTAAATTATCTCACGTCGAAAAAAAATTGACGAGCTGATGGAAGACTATAAACTTAAATAAATCCACCCCACATCGAAAAGTTAGGATAAGTTAATGAATTCTATATTATAAATAAGACAAATCATTTGTTCTAATTAAATACCAATAAAAAAACATTTAAGTCTCTTAATAAGACTACAAAGTAAAAATAATCTCACATAAGGTGATGAAACTTTATAGTATAAATAAGACTAATCATTCGTTCTTAAATATCAATAAAAAAATTTAAGTCTTAAAAAGTCTTTTAATAAGACTACAAACTTAACTATCGAAAAATTATAATAAGGTGGAACTTAAGTAAAACTATCCCACATCCGAAAAATTATAAAGTTTTATCAAACAAAAATCTTTGAGTCTTAAAAAGTTTCTTATCAAATAAAAATCTTTTGAGTCTTAAAAAGGTTCTTATGACTATACAAAAAAGACTAATTATAATTTTTTTCTTAGATATCAACCAATTTCTACTAAATAAGAGTAATCATTGTTTTTAAATATCAACCAACAATATTTTGAGTTTAAAAAAGTCTTAATAAGACTACAAAATTAAAATTATCCCACATTGAAACAATTAAAATAAGGTACGGTGATGATTCTATATTATAAATAAGACTACAAATTTTACTTAAATTATCCCACATCGACAAATTATAATGTGGTTATGGTTCTAGCTATATTATAAATAAGACTAATTATTTGTTCTTAGATATGATATCAATCAAAATCTTTTGAGTCTTCAAAAAACTCTTAAGATCATAATAAGACGATGAAATTCTATTGTAAATAAAAGTAACCATTTCTCCAAATTATGATGAGGCGATAAAATTCTATATATTATAAACAAGACTAATCATTCATCATTAGATGTTAACAAAAAAAATTATAATGAGGTGATATAATTCTACGTAATCTTTCATTCTTCTTAGATATTAACCAACAATTTTTTGAACTTAAAAAAAGTATAATTAAAGTATATAGTTAATGTATAATAATTATCCTGCATCGAAATTAAGATGGTGTGATGGAATTCTATGTATTATAAATAAGAGTAATCATGCATCCGTCTATAAATAAAAGTTCTTAATTAGACTATATCTAAACTTAAATAAACTTAATTAAAATTATCTCAGTGGAAAAATTATACAATAAGGTAGATTTTTTTATTATATAAATAAGAGTAATCATTCATCAAAAGTATATACTACAATAAGATGATCAAATTCGATTATATAAATAAAGAGTAATTGTCTATCATTTAACTTAGATATAAAAACAAACTCTTTTAAGTCTTCAAAATAGCTCTTAAAACTATAAACTTAATTAGGTAATTAAATTATACCACATCGAAAAATTATGATGAGGTGATGGAATTTAATATAATAAATGAGTAATCTTTTGGTTTTAAACATCAACCAACAATCTTGAGTCTTAAAAAACTTTTTAAAAAGACTACAGACCTAAAATTATCTCATATTGAAAAAATTAAAATAAGGTGATGATTCTATATTATAAATAAGAGTAATCGTGCGTTTTTCTGGGTCTTAAAAGCATATCTTAAAACTATAAACCTTGAATAAATTATCCTATATCGAAAAATTATGATGAGGCGATAGAATCTTATATTATATATCAATCAAAAACTTTATTCACATGTATTTTTTGAGTTTTAAAATAAGATTAAGACTATAAACTTAGTTGAAATTAAGTTTGATTACTAATATAATGTGATCATCTTATTTATTATAATGATATAGATTGATCAAGTTTCTTATTTAACAAATATACATCATCAATGTAATTAGCCAATTAACCCGAAGCCAACTAACCCGTGCAGCGCACGGGCTTTAATCTAGTATAGTATTAATTCGCACAAAAACACTAACAGATTTTGAAACATGCTGTAACTTAGTTAAAAACAGTTAAACTTTCAATTTGACAATTCTTATCAAAAATCACGAAAATTATTAAATAAATTATTAGGGGTATGTTTTTAGTCTCGGCCTTGTAATACTTTTTATTAATTAAAAGAAAGACTTATTCGCAAATCTCGTAAAAACGATTAAAATAACGAAACATGTGAAAATTTACGATTTTAAAGCCTTTGTTATTAAAAAGGAGACATACATATATTGTCTAATAGAAATCGAATTTCTATACCGAGTAATGTGTAATGTGTCAATACCGAGTAATGTGTCAATAACATCACATAATACCGAATTTCTATACCGAGTAACTACAACAATAACATCACATAATACCGAGTAATGTGTCAATGTTACCTTAATCGGGATCCGAATCAATTAAATAATCGTCTTCGTCGGATCTAGCACGATAGCCTACGAAATAATTAAACATATGGTATTAAAACAACATTAAGTGAATAGAAAGGAGAAAAAGAGATGAACAACGAATAAGAGTAATTAAATTACCCTCGAGATCGGAAAGAATTAGAGACGAATTAGGCTCGGATTGATGAACAAAAAGAGAAAGTTTAAGGTGAAATAAGAGAAAAGAAGACTTGTGTTGTGAATAAAATAGACTTAGAATGAAAGAGAATATATAGAGAAATTAGGAAGCTAAAAGATAGGATTAATTGAGTTACAAGGACTCTTAACTCAACTTGGAGACGAGATGGTTGAGATGGAAAGAACCAGCAACGAATTGATGTGATAAGTTTCCGATTAAAATAAATACGAGTATAAACATTAAAATAAGTAGGATAAAAATAATATGTAGTGTTAATAAAAGGTGTCTGAAAATATTTCTCAAGTCGATAAGAGAAGGTTCGTAAAATAATATAATCATTTACGGAGAAATCGGATTAAAAACGCATTAAAAAAATAATTATTTATGAAATCGCGTAGTAAAATAATTAAATAGCCATTTTTCAAAATAAAATATTTTTGAGCCAGAAATCAGTAATAAACGTAATCAAGCATTTTTTGAAAAATAAATAGTTCAAAATAGATTTTAAAACTATTGTTCATAAAAATATGTTTTCTCAAAAATAATTAAACATACCTGCGATGAAAAGAATTAAATAGGTTTTCGAATAAAAATAGAATAATTAAAATCCTTTTACAAAAATAAATAATTTTAGGCTCGATAATGAAATAGATCTCGAAATGGAAAAAGTGTAATTGACGAAATATTATAGAGTTACGATATAATCGTAATGAAACAGATAACAGAGCTAGGAAATTTGCGGGTGTTACAATCACGCTCCACCAAATCAATATAATAAGGCTCAATATCGAAGCTAGGACCCTCAAAACCCCCAATGTTAATGGGTGAGGCAAACAAGTCAGAATCTGGTCTACTATGATCAGCAAGAGAAGGCATTATAGATAAGAAAGAAAGAGAAGAGATGCAAGAAAGAACTGACAAAATAAGACACAAGAGAAAAGACAACGAGAAACATACAAATATATACAAAACAAGCTACCAACTATTAATTAAAAAAACAATGAAAGACTAATTCCAAAACTAAACTAAGACAAATATCTAACTAAGCACCATCCCCGGCAACGGCGCCAATTTGACGGACTGGGATTTGTCGCGAATCCCGGTCGATCAAAGTAAAAATCAACTAATCCTTAACTTGGTAGTCGAGGGTAAGTCGGGTCGAATTCCACAGGGACGGTCTAGTTAAAATAAGGGTCTCGGCCTAGCTAAGGGATTAGTCAAAAGAGAAGTTTTGGTTTAAAGAGGTCTAACTACTCAACTAAGCGAAAGAAACAAAAAAAATGAACTAAACTAGTCAAACAAACAAATGAAATAAATACGATGAAAAGGATTAGGGTCAAGGTCAACGAGTTAGTCTCAAGGGGATTATCGGAGTTCACAAATGAGTCGATTACGGTCGGTAACTGGGGAGATAAAGGGTCTCTCTCGAGTCTCTATTTACCCGGGACGGTCCTAATAACAGGCTCTCGCACTTATTACTAAGTCAACCCACCCCAAAGAAAGCTCGACACGATATAATTCACCCATCGCGGCCAAGACTAGTAAATCATACAAAAATCGTAATCAAAGGAGAATACTAACAATAAGTCGACAAAGTCCGTAAACAAACAACAAACCTACCAAACGAGACAAACTAAGTCTTCTCCGATCCTAGAAATTAACTACTCAAACATCATTAAAACTAGACTAATTAAACTACCCACTACTCTAAACATAATATTAAACACTAATAATTAATAAAGATGCAAACTTTAATAAGAATGAAATGAAAGAGAAAGAGTAAAGAAATTATACCAACTTGAAAGAAGAATTCCATAAAATGAAGAAGGAAATAGTATAGAAGAATCTACGTGAATACAAGATTAAAACTAATTAGTGTCTTCATGAAAAAAAAAGGATGAGGGAAAAGAAAATCTAACACTACTGCTACTCCTCCGTGTGCTGCACACTACTGCTGCTTGTTATGCTACTCCTACGCCCTCCTAATTCCTACCCTGTTGCTGCGTGTTACTTCCTCTACTACCCTCCTTTTTTTCCTTTTTTTAATTCTCCTCATTCTAAGTCCAGCAAACAGCACCCAAACCTCATTTGCACAATAATGGGCCGGCTGTCCATGGATCCATTTGGTGCATGGGCCTTACCTTCGCTTTGATTGAGTAGCTGCCATCTTGTAGTCCGATTTTGACCCATGATATAACAGAATTGAGTCTCACTTCCTTCAACAAAATTTTAGGTCTCAAACTTAGTTTTCCAACGCATGCTAAATCACTTGATTCCGATGTCGTATGAGTGAGATATCGTCATTTCAAGACAGCCCGATCGAATTGACCTTTGACTTTTGCTTGACCCGTCTTAACCCACTTTGTTCATTAAATCGGTTTTTTTTCTCGTCTTTTACTCGGTCATTCTTCAGACGGTACCTACAAAAATACACACGAGACAAGGCAGTACCAAATTCTCGGGAAATAACATTTATTACGATAATTATAATTAAAATGACTAATTAACACTTAATATCGTATAATAACCTATATTGAGCTATAATAACAATTAAGCACACAAAATCGACCCGAATAGGTAAATAAATGTGGGTAAAATAATCACTAATATGTCGTTTTTATCACTGTTACCTTGGTGATATAGGCAGTAAGCATTAGGGGTCCAATTTTTGCCTCGTCTGCCGATTGATGGGTTCGGGGTGGGACCCATAGGCAAGAGAAATGCTTGATCGACTAGGTGCTTAAGAGTTTCGGTGTAGGATGAACTGATCGGGGTGAACTCCCTGGGTGACATTTCTACTTTGTTGGACATGGCTTTATAAGGTCTTGAGGTTTTCTCCATATCGACTTTAGAAAGTTTCGATTGGGCGGAGCATTGGGATGATCTACCCTGGGTAAGTTTTTGGGCATGGTAATTGCCCGGATTGGCGTTTGTTTCGCTTTCCATGTCCCTACCCTCAAGAAAATTGAGGCGGCTATTGATATGACGGACGGAGGAGGTCAAATGGGTTACCGAAGTATGGATGTAGGGAACCAATTTGGTTAGAGTATTGACATCGTTGCAGATGATTTTGATGGTGTTTGGATCTACCGACATGTTGGAGAGTAGTGACTCTATGGGAAAGGATCAAGAGATCAGAACGGATCCACCGAACGACGTAAGAGACTCGAGGAATGCTCTTGACCGAGCGACGTAGAAACGAGACCCTTAATTCGCGCGTGTTTGCGGTCATCGGCTTAGGGACTCAGGTGCTTTAGACTCTCGGTGTATTCGGCGGAACGCCTAGTGAATCTATGTCTCTAAAACGAGATGATATGACACAAATCTCGGCGTTGAGATTTAAAGAAGACTTTCTCTAGGCGAGACGACCCAAAACGTAAGACCTCGGGTAGAGGTGACCCTAGTAACTAACACAGACAGTTAATCACACGGTTGTACGACGTAAGAAGTTGATCGCGATCCCGGCTCAGGATCAAGGAGTTTTGATGCATTTTTTTGAAAACGATCGAGTTGTTTGCAAAGGAAGTCTTTTCTTTCGAAAGGGAGGATTTGTAAAATTGGGGTGACGATGGTGTGGTGACATCGTTGTTGGCGTGAAAATGTGTTGCTATATATATGTGCGTCGAGAATTCGGCGATAGCGAAGGTGTAGACGATGATTTTGTAAAAAAGTGCAGTTCTAAAGGAACCGGTTTTGAAAGTGTGAAATTGGGCTTTTATCGAGACGACTATTAATAAGTCAGTTCGATATCCGTGGTTTAGGCGGTGTTTATGACAGAACGTGATGTCTGGTGATGGTGTTTTGAAAATGTGACCAAATTTTATTACCGTTTTTAGGTAACAAAGATAATTTTAGGAAGTTTTTTTAAAATGTGCGGTCACATTTGTCCATCCCTAGTATTTTGATGGTGTGTAAAATGATGTTTTGTGAATGTGACCGCTTTGGGTTCCTTGACTTCATTATATGAAGCTTCGGTCGTGCGTGTTAACGGTATGTGCAAAAAAAAAATTCGCTTTTTTTTTAAAATAAAAATGTGACCGTTTGAGGTACCTTGATCCCATTGATCGGGAGTTTGGTGGTATGAACGGTATTTATTGTTGGCAGGCGTTATTTTGACCGAAGTGATGGTGCTCGTAAAAAAAGTTTTTTTTAAAAGATCTGTCGTCATGACATTTTTCTGAAAGGAGAGGTTTTCAAAATCATTTTAGATTGGCCGGAATATCGTTTTCTTTCTTTGAAAAGAGAGAGACGATTTTTTCTTTTCGAAAACGGAATTGGGTGTGGTTGAATATGTTGTCCTGGTTGAATCCAGATTTTTAGTGTTTTATTTGGGTTGTTCAAACACGCTACACATAACTAGGAATGCATACACTCATGCAGGATGCAGACACGGGTAGGTTAGGGTAGGCTACCGCCCACGAATAGCCCTTGCTTGGGTGGCGACCAGTCACCGGAGAGGTCAGTGTCGTACCGTCTGTTTGGACCATTTGCTTAATTTATCCGCGGGGTGCGCGTTAGGCGGCCGGAGCGTCAACCGAGGATCTCTTCGCGTGTCCATAAGGATCTTACCGCAAAGAGGTCGATTGGTCCTGATATCAGTTAGGGTGGGCTTTTTAGGGCCAAAACCTGTAGTGACAACAACTAGGAACTAGGAAATGAGCTTCATCGACCTCGTTCAAGTTACACCATCGCTGGAAACATGTTTCCAAGTCCCCAGCGGAGTCGCCAAACTGTGGACGTCCGTTCGCACCAGCCGGCTCCCCGCGCGCGCCTACGCGGGAACAACCCAGTTTTTCAATATATGGCGGCGGTCACCCACGCGGTCCCCTCTCGTTCGGGGGCCGATCCGATCTCGCGTACGGGGTGATGTTTCGGATGACGATCCGAACTTGTACTAGACGAGTGCGGGCACCCGTGTTTCCGTTGGAATCGATCTAGTCGTGATTGTAAATGTTTAAAGGCCGATATGTTTGGTAAGGCGGCCTTATTAGTGAGCTGAATTCGTTGCCAATTTGTGGAGTCGCCACCGAGTAAATTATGGGGACACGGAAACCGTTCAAATCAACTTTGATCCTTAGCCGGCTCAAAGTTGAGGGGCACGGGACTTAAAGATAAAGACTTGTACCCTTAAGCACTCCATGCCTGGAATGACTCTCATTGCCAATGGTTTCGGACATCCGGAAACCATCGATTCTGAGTAAGGGGTGAGGGTACGTATTGGGAAGACAACGCCCGATAGACATCGACACCCAATGCCGCCCGCACTATAGCGGCCTTTACTAATCAATCGGTGGGTTGATAACTTTGTTCTTTTGTTGTGGCGGAAGTACTGTAACATCCATTGTTTTCACCCTATACCTTTTGCTATGTCGGTTGTTTAAGGACAAGTAAGTTTTCTCGTCGAAATAGTTGTGTTTACATTCTTTGCATGCGATTTCACGTGACAAGCAGGCCATGAAAAGATGCACATTGGAGAGTAGAGAGTACTAATATTATAGGTATTAGCAAGTCAGTTTTAACGCGGTAATACGGATATTAGTCGTTCTCGTGGTATACCTTACCTGGTATTCTGCTTAAGATAAGTCGATTCGGTATTAATAGGGATGCATCGGACCATACATGGCGAGCACGTGGACTAATATGGAACGCGACCATCATTTTGTTCAATTTTAGTTAATTTACGTTTTGAATTCCGTGTTAGGAGATTTAGCATGCGATTATAAGGTCATAAAAGCTATAAATCATACGAAAAACTGTAAATGCGAATATAAGTAAATCACGTAGTGAGGGGTTGCACCCTCGGAGTATACACTAAACGGGACACGATGCATAGATAGTTGAGAACGGATCTCGGAATTGCTCGGGTCTACTTAGAGTATTTTAGTGCTTGTGGTTGAAGTTGGGACGTTACGTGTTTCAATATGTGCAGCGGACCTAGTGTCCACTTTTGACATTATCGTAGTGCATAATAAAGGTACAAAAATGTAATGTTTTGTTTAGATGACAACCTAGTGACGATTCGACTTCAAAAGGCGGATCCTCCTAGCTTGCCTAGCGATTTCGATAGAGTTCCGTTACCGTTGACCCTTCGTGCAGCTATTCCGGCAGAGCTCCACTACTACTGGCTGATTCTGCGGCTAATCCAGTAGAATTCCGTTATTAGACTACAAATAGGTAGTCGAACACAGGCACCTTGGGATCGAGTGGAGTGCTCGAAGGTGAGGAGTAACATCGATGTCGCTTTATCCGAACTACGATTGAGTGGATCGTTTGCCTCGGGTGTCGGAGTGCGAGCCCTTAGCGAGAAAAGAGAGGGAAGAGAGAAATGTATTGTGTGTCGAATGAAGAGGGTGGAGGGGGGGGGGTATTTATAGATGTTTTCGGCTCTCGTCGCCGGGATGGACGCCTGAGTCCAGGCGCATCGGAACTCAGGCTCCTGGGTTTAGGCGGGTGAAGCCTGAGGCGCGAAAGGTGAGGCGCTCGGGATTTTGAAGATACAATTTTGATACTTTCCAAAACCGATAGTTGAGCGTATAATACAATGCTTGGGGACTAAGTCTTCCCCGCTTTGACCTAGCGTCGTGGTGTTTAGTGGGCCTCAGGTGTGCATCCTGAGGTTCGTTTGGCGCGGTACTGACTCGGTTCGTGTTTCGGGACCGACTCAGGGTCCCGGTGTCAGAATTGACTTTAATTAGTGTCTATGCGACCGTAACGACACGACTAAGGCTGCCTTGATGTCAATTTGATTTTTCCGAGTAATTTATTTGATCCGTTCTATAGAAAAACTATCTAAAACATCGCGAACCCGCGTCGCATTGCAGTCCGATCGTCATCGGGTGTTTGTTGGGCGCTCCTGCAGTCACCAAGTCCAAATCTGGGTGTCTACAACCAAACATATCGGCCTTTAAACATTTAGAACCACGACTCGATCGATTCCAACGGAAACATGGGTGCCCGCACCCGTCTAGTAATGGTCTAGATCGTCGTCCGAATCGAGATCCAAAACATCGCTCCGTACGCGAGATCGGACCGGCCCCCGACTGGGAGGAGGCCGCGTAGGTGGCCGCCGAGATGAAACCAGGTCAGTCCCGCGCGGGGCGCCTCGCGGTGCGGACGGACGTCCACAGTTTGGCGACTCCGCTGGGGATTCGGAAACAAGTTTCCAACGGTGGTGTAACTCGAACGAGGTCGATGAAGCTCATTTCCTAGTTCCTTGTTGTGGTCACAACAGGTTTTGGCTCTAAAAAGCCCACCCTAACCGATATTAGGACCAATCGACCTCTTCGCGGTAAGATCCTTACGGACACGTGGAGAGACCCTCGGTTGACGCTCGGGCCGTCCAAGCTAGTTGCGTATTCCGTGGATATACCAAACGAGTGGTTCTAAGCAGACGGTATGGCACTCACCTCCCTGAGTGACCTGTCGTCACCTAAGCAAAGACTATTCGTGGGCGGTAGCCTACCCTAACCTACCCGTGTCTGCATCCTGCATGAGTGTACGCATTCCTAGTTATGTCTAGCGTGTTTGAACAACCCAAATAAAACAATAAAATCTGGATTCAACCACGTCAACATATTCAACCGCACCCAACTCCGTTTTCGAAAAAAGAACATCTTCTTTTCAAAATCGTCTTTTAAGCGTCGATGCTTCGGCCAAATCAAAACTATTTTCAAAAACACTTTAGCACCGTTACCATGGCGAATTTTACACTCCACATTTTCAAAAGACCCTTTTGAGCGTCACTACTTTAGCCAAAGTAAAACTCGTCATTTCCAAACAACAATGAGGACCGTTATTATCACCGAATTTCCGACTAATGGGACCAAGGCACCTAATACGGTTGCATTTTATTTTTTTTCAAAACATCTTTTCGCTCATACCGTTAACACAACCAAAACTACACTTCAGTGTTACCAACAACCAATAGGCGGCCACACACACATATCAGTCAAACTAGACTTCCCGGTTACCAACAACGCAGCCGAATACGAAGCATTCCTAATAGGGCTAAAAGCCGCCGTAACTCTAGGAGTCAAAAACCTTAGAGTCCACGGAGATTCATCCCTAGTAGTCAACCAAGCCACGGGTACCTAGAAGGTCTATAACGATAGTCTCCCCCGTACCAAACCGAAATAGAAACAATATCCCAGAAATTCACTGAAATCAACTTCATACACATACCCCGCGAAGAAAACCAATTCGCCGATGCCCTATCCAAGTTAGCCTCTGTGGACGTCCGTCCGCACCACCCGGCACCCCGCGCGCACCCGTGCGGGACTGACCCAGTTTTTCAACGTGTGGCGGCGGCCACCCACGCAGCCCCCTCCCTGTCGGGGGCCGGTCCAATCTCGCGTACGGGGCGATGTCTCGGACCTCGATTCGGATGACGATCCGGACTTGTACTAGACGGATGCGAGCACCCGTGTTTCCGTTTGGAATCGATCGAGTCGTGGTTGTAAATGTTTAAAGGCCGATTCGTTTGGTAAGGCAACCTTTTTAGTGAACTAAATTCGTTGTCGATTTATGGAGTCGCCACTGAGTCAATTATGGGGACTCGAAAATCGTTCAAGTCAACTTTGATCCCTAGCCGGCTCTAAGTTGAGGGGCACGGGACCTAAAGATAAAGACTTGTACCCTTAAGCACTCCATGCCTGGAATGACTCTCATTGCCAATGATTTCGGACATCCGGAAACCGTCGATTCTGAGTAAGGGATGAGGGTACGTATTGGGAAGCCAACATCCGATAGATGTCAACACCCAATCCCGCTCGCACTATAGCGGTCTCTACTAATCAATCGGTGGGCTGATAACCTAGTTCTTTTGTTGTGGCGGAAGTACTGTAACATCCGTTGTTTTAAACCCTATACCTTTTGCTATGTCGGTTGTTTAAGGACAAGTAAGTATTGTCGTCAAAGTAGTTGTGTTTACATTCTTTGCATGTGATTTCACGTGACAGGCAGGCCATGAAACGATGCACGTAGGAGAGTAGAGAGTACTAATATTATAGGTATTAGCAAGTCAGTTTTAAAGCGATAATACGGATATTAGTCGTTCTCGTGGTATACTTTACCTGGTATTCTGCTTAAGATGCGTCAGTCCGGTATTAATAGAGATGCGTCAAACCAAGTAAGGCGAGCACCGGGACTGATACGAAACCCGACCATCACTTTGTTCAGTTTTAGTTATTTTACGTTTTGAATTCCGTTGTAGGTGATTTAGCATGCGATTATAAGGTCATAAAAGCAATAAATCATACGAAAAACTGTAAATGCGAACGTAAGTAAATCACATTGTGAGGAGTTGCACCCTCGGAGTATACACTAAACGGGACACAATGCATAGATAGTTGAGAACGGATCTCGGAATTACTTGGGTCTATTTAGTGTATTTTAGTGTTTGTGGTTGAAGTTTGGACGTTACATGTTTAAGTAGATGTTCGCGGACCTAGCGTCCACATCTAGTGTTGTCGTAGTGCATAATAAAAGAAAGTGCGGAAATATAAAGTTTGTTTAGATGGCAACCTAGTGACGACTCGACTTCAACAGGCGGATCCTCCTAACTTGACCAGTGACTTTGGCAGATCTCCGTTATCGTAGACCCCTCCTGCGGCTACTCCGGCAGAGCTTCGTTACTATGGACCGTTTCTACGGCTAATCCGGCAGAACTTCGTTACTAGACTTGAGCTAGTCGAACACAGGCACCTTGGTATCGAGTGGGGTGCTCGAAGGTGAGAAGTAACGTCGATGTCGCTTTTATTGGAACTACGATCGAGTGGATCGTTTGCCTCGGGTGTCGGAGTGCGAGCCCTTAGCGAGAAGTTTAGAGGGAGAAGAGAATTGAGAGAATTGTGTCGAATGAATGAGGTGAAGAGGGGTATTTATAGGTGTTTTCAGCCCTCGTCACCCATATGGACGCCTGAGTTGCGGCGCACCAAGACTCAGGCGCCTGGGTTCGGGCGTGGGGTGTCTAAGACTCGTGAGCTGGGGCGGTTGGAGTTTTGAAGATACGATTTTGATACTTTCCAAAACCGAGAGGGACGAGTATAATATGTATCTTAGAACCTAAGGCTTCCCCGTGTTACCCTAGCACCGTGAGCTTAGCGGGCCTCGGGTGTGCATCTCGAGGTTCGCTTGGTGCGGTGCTGACTCGGTTCGAGTATCGGGACCGACTCGGGGTCCCGGTGTCAGAATTGACTCTAATTAGTGTCTATGCGACCGTAACGACACGACTAAGGCTGCCACCATGTTAGGTTAATTTTTCCGAGTAATTTATTTGATCCGTTCTATAGAAAAACTACCTAAACCATCGAGAACTCGAGTCGCGTTGCAGTCCTATCGTCATCGGGTATTTGTTGGGGGCACCTCTGCAGCCACCAGGTCCAAATCGGGGTGTCTACAGAAGCCCCCACTTTGACTGAGGCTTGGACAAGGCGAAAGTCAAAGTATAGCCACCCAGGTCAATCGAGGATTACGACCTGGTTGCTGTCCGGTCGGGTCGTTTTAAGTTCATTGGACTACGTGTTGAGGCTCGCCAGCCAAGGCTTAGAAATTATACCTGACGTCTTCGCTTGTGGTTGCTTGCTTGGGCCCGGGCCGGTGCTTGTCGTCTCGTTCTTGGTTCTTCATGCGCGCGCTTGGCCTTTTCGGATCGTTTAAAAGTTCGTTTTAATTTTAAATGTTTTTGTGACGCGTTAAGCGTAAGTGCAAAGAATGCTCATATGTGTTGGCTTTTATTTGAACAAATGTTTTTGGGATGCTTGTGAACCCTTGATAAAATGTTCGAGGGCGTCAGTCTCCACTCGAGCAGTCGTCTTCGGGATGCTTGTGACCCCTTGGGCGAAAACAAAGCTAAATAGAAATGTTCGAGGGCGTCAGTCTCTGCTCGAACACTTGTCTTTGGGATGCTTCTGACCCCTAAGACAAAAACAAAATGAGATAAGCTACTCGTGGACGTCAGTCTCCACTCGAATAGCTGTCTTTCGTGATGCTTCTGACCCCTAGGACAAAGTAAAACAAGATAAACTACTCGAGGGCGTCGGTCTCCACTCGAGTAGCTGTCTTTCGGGATGCCTCTGACCCCTAGGACAAAGTAAAGCAAGATAAACTACTCGAGGGCGTCGGTCTCCACTCGAGTAGCTGTCTTTCGGGATGCCTATGACCCCTAGGACAAAAGTTGTTGTTGCTGTGCCTCCGGGATAACTAAGATCCCTCGGGCAAAATTGTTGTTACTATGCCTCCGGGATAACTAAGACCCCTCGGGCAATTTGCTGTTGCTGTGCTTCCGGGATAACTAAGACCCCTAGGGCAAATTGTTGTTGTTGTTGTGCCTCCGGGATAACTAAGACCCCTCGGGCAATTTGTTGTTGTTGTGCCTCCGGGATAACTAAGACCCCTCGGGCAAAATTACTGTTGCTGTGCCTCCGGGATAACTAAGACCCCTCGGGCAAAATTGCTGTTGTTGTACCTCCGGGATAACTAAGACCCCTCGGGCAATTTGTTGTTGATGTGCCTCATGGATAACTAAGAGCCCTCGGGCAATTTGCTATTGTTTATTTGTTTTAATTAAGTGGCTTTTGTTTTTGCGGGTCTATCTTATTTTTTTCGGGTTTGTTCTTGCTTTGTTTTGGTTTATTACGCATTTGAGATTTGTTCAGAGTTTGTTTAGATTGGTTTGGTTTAGGTTGCTTTACTACGCGTTCGGGTGCGGCGTTCATGTTAAGTGCGGCTCTTATGCTTGTTTCATTATCGAGTGTGCTTTATCGATGTCGATTAGTAAATGTTCCATTATTGCTGTCTTGCTTTTGTGTATCAAATGTTGAGCTCCGTTCCTTATTTATGTTAATCTGTGCTGGAATACTTGGACGCGCGTCTGTCTGCGCCCCAAATTTCAGGCGCCTAGCTCCCAGCGGTTCAGGATCCGGGCGCGTCATCTGATGCGGTCGGGTTCTCGTGGACCGGGTCTGCTTAAGTAAACGAAAGTTGGGGGCGATCGTTCATTCGATCCCAATTTTGAAAGCGTCGCCCCTTTCGCCCCCAAATCAATTTCTCGATTTTTCTACGTGATTTTCCTCTCGATTTGCGACAATGTCGACTCCGGGTAAGTGTTCTTTACTTGTTTATTGTCGGTTTTGCTTGGTTTGATTCATTGTGAGTTTGTTTTGTTGAAAACCTAGAAAATCGATTTGGGAATTTTTTATTTACTAAGTTTCGATGCTTGTGTTTGGTCACATTGTTAAATTAGGGTCGATTAGAGCTTGTTAGGGTAATTATAAGCTTGATAGGGGTTTTCGAGGTACGATAATGGCTCCCTATAATGATAGGTTCGAGATGCTAGGGTTAAGGACCATTTTCCCGGATATTCCCGCAGTTGTTTTGCGTAATCTTGCTCAAATAGTGTTTGTGAGGATGTGGGTAGCTCCCTCGTCGATTTCTATGGGCTAGGATGGCTTTTAGGGCTTTCCGTGAGGTTTTGTGTGTCTTAAGACGGACCAAAAGGTGTCGTAACGATGTCGGATTTTCCCGAAACCACTTCCATCGTGACCAGGAACAAAAATAGGCGCTAGTGGCCTTTTTGGAATTTTAATATCCTAATCCGAAATTTTGACCCTATTTTGACTTGTTTAAGCTGCTTTAGCCTAACCTGAGGTATGGGTTTTTCGTTTTTGTTTGATTTATATTTAGAGGTAACACCGAGCATCCCGAGGGAGCTCTTTCGGTTGGTACTAGTGGCGAGGCTGTCGGGACAAGTTCACAGACTCCCCATGGGATTTGTAGGAGACGGAGGAGTATCTCGTCTCAGTGTCGCGATCCAGAGGCCATAAATGAGGCCGATTTTGATAGGGTGAGGAAGAGCAGGCTTCAGAAGACAGTTGCTAGGAGAGCTCATGTCCGGTTCCTGTACCGGAGACTGAGGAGATTGGTTACGAGGATCCTAAGTGGGCTCGGGACTGGGATGGCCATCAGCTGTTGTTCCACCTTGACCTTCACGTTTCTCACTACATCATGCGTGGTCTGGTGAGTGTCCTATTCGTGCTTATTAGTTATGTCTTAGATTTTTGGCTCAGGTTAGGTTAGGTTTGTTTTGTTTATACTTGTATTGTTTTGGTTTGCAGCCCCCAGGCCCGATGAGGACTTTCTCGGGCTTTACTACATGTCTCGAGATCTATTCTTAGAAGTTAACCCCCGCGGTAAAGGGAATTATTGCGAGGACTGCTCTAGGTCCCGTGGTCGAGCAGTGGGTCCGGCTGGTGGGTTTCAAGACTAAGTGCAACCTTATGGTGATTAGAGCGATGATAGATCGCTTCCATGATACTACCTCGACCTTCCACATGGCTTTTGGGGAGGTCGGGATGACCCTAGAGGATTTTGGGATGATTACCGGTTTGCCTTGGGGTCTGGATAGGATTAGGTGGGCCGCTGAAGGCCCTAGGCTAGATAGTGATGAGGTGCGGGGCCTCATCGGGGATTGCATGGAGCCTGAGGCATATAGTGCGCCTCATGCTTTGGTGAGCTCGTACATCACCGATCACTTTGAGCGGGTGGTAGTGTTGGAGGGCCGAGAACCCAACACGCCGGAGCAGGATGCCCAGTTGTGGTTGTGGTACTTCTTAGGGTCGGCCCACTTCTCGGATAAAGGCGAGAGATTCAGCACTAGGATTTTGCCTCTCCTAGCTGACCTGGCTCAGCTAGGACATTATAATTGGGTAACCGCGGCTTTCGCGGAGATGACTCGCTGCCTGCAAGTCATGGTGAGGCCGCTGGTGATAGAATCGGCCTCAGCTTTGCCCATTGTGGGTCCGGGCCTTATACTGGAGGTTAGTTACTATTCTCACTTTTGCATCTCGAGTTCTGCTTAATTTTGGCTTAGTGTTGCTAAAGGTATTTTGGGATTTTGCAGGCTTGGGTTTATTCCTTGTTTGGCACCTAAAACGGTGCGGGTTCATCCGAAGAGATTTCCGGCGGGGATTGAGTGGAGGTTGGCTCAGTCTAAGAGTACGATCAGCCACTACCCGTCGGAGAATGCGCTGGTCAACCAGCTAAGCCTCGGGGATGTAAGTTTTCTCTTTATGTCCTATTTCGCTTAGCAGCCCCCAAGGTTTAGGACTTATTGAGGTGTTGGTTTTATTTGTGTAGTTTGTGGCCCGCCCTTGGGCCGATTATGAGGGCGTGCCGGAGTATGTAACTGCGGAGCTGAGGCCTCGGAGTTTTAAGAGGATGCTCCTTCCTGCGTTGTTTCGCCCGGTTTGGTATCTGGGCGAGCGGTTGGTGCATTAATGCTTGTATGACGATTTCAGGGTGCCGGTTGATCCTCCCTGGACCATGTTCAGACCACCGACCACCGCAGAGGTCCTCGAGAATAAGGACGGAGAAGGAGGCGATGCGCTCTTGGTGCCTAGTGCCTCATATCTATCTCACGTCAGCCAGCGGCTAGCTTGGTACCGCCTCGTGGTAATGTTCAAATTCTTGTTTCTAAGGTTTGTTTCATTGTTTAGTGTTTTCTTGCCCCATGACCGATCGATTCATTGCTTTCTCAGTTGGCCGATCCGGCTGATGAAATCCAGGCCCAAATTTTCCCCTAACGCTGCTTAGGGTGGACACGGCCGGGATAGCTTTCACTGAACCTCTCCCTCTGTGTACGGCCGAGGAGATGGACGCTGGGCTAGAGTGGTGTGACCGGGTATACCGGGTGAGTTTTGGCTTTCGTTTTATGTTTGGGTTCTAAGAGTTAGGGTCGGTTTGTCTAACTTCTATGGTTTCATCTCTCAGGTTTCCTCAGCTTGCCATCAGCGGTTGTGGCAGGCCGCCAATTGCTTCCGGGTCTTTGCCTCGAAGGTTTCCCGTGACACTTCGGGACCTCGATCGGTGAGTTTGCGTGACTAGGGTGGTTTTCTAGGCTGCTTGTGTGTTTTCCTAATGTTTAGGTGTATTTGTAGGATGTCTAGGATATGGTGGGGCAGCTGGAGACTCGGGTGACCGAGCTGAAGGCGGAGGTGGCTGAGGCACAACAGCTCTTGCAATCTCGGGCCGACGAGATTGCCCAGCTTAAGAAGCGGCTGGCCCGGTCTCAGGGCGAGACCTCCGCGCAAGGTGAGGCAAGACATCGGATTGAGAGGGAGGCTGGGGTTGAGGCTAAGGCTACGGGTGCTACGGGTGCTACCGATGAGATTGAAGGGATTCCCGAGACAACTATCTAAACATGTTGTCGAGGATGGACGGTAGTGAGTCTCCTACCTTCGACTTAGAGGACCTTGGTCTGGATGAGAACCTAGGTGAGCTTGTGATAGCCATCGGTGCGGCTTCTAGGGGTCCTCCATAGCCTCGATTTGTGTACGGATTTATATATTTTGTATATTTGCTTTAAATTTTAGTATTTGGAATTAGTTGGATTGGCCTTGTGTTTTTGTTTGGCGAATTGTTTACCTAGATTGACAAGTAATCACTTCTACGTTTATTCAATTGCGAACTGACCTAGTTTAGGGTGTGTGGGCGTTGCATGGGAGTACGAAAACAGTTCCTTTTGGATGTTTCGAAATGCGTTAGTTTGACCCGGGGATCGGATCAGATAGTACGTCGATTAAAATGTTTTGACTCGAGACGGGTGAGACGTAAAACATTAACGTGTTCTGACCGAGTATATCAGGGTGTGAGTGTAGTTGTTTTGACATTCAGAATGAGGCCGAAGTTAAAAATTCGGGCAACCTTTGAAAAAAAAGTTAGACCACTTTTGCATATTTATAATATTGCCTTATTAGGCTACAGACGTGACTCGTCAATAACCGTTAAAAGGCTACAACGCCTAGGTGGGGTAGCTTATCTCCCTAAAAAGAAAAAGAAAAAGAAAAAAATGCCTAAGTCTCGAGCGTCCGACGGGTGAACCTGCGTTCCTGTGGCTCCTGCATGGGTATTTCGGTTTCCGGAGCAGGTTTTAGTGACTTCGGGAGGTCGTTCTCGGTGTCCGAGGTGTCGTGTGGTAGCTATAGTGATGATGGAGGATCTATACAGAAGAAGATAAAAGACCCACTTACGACCATGCAACTCCTTGCTTATTGAATTACTGCATCAACAAAAATACACAAGGTTAAAACTTAGAACGTGCTACATATACAGTTCAAAACACTAAAAAAGTTAGTTTTGACATTCAATCAAGTATTCTTCGAGCAAAATTGAGCATTGATGTGATGAAGCAAGCCACCTTTCTAAAAAATTAAAAACCCTAAAATCTTAAAATCTAATAAACTTCAATTGACAACAACAACAACAACAATAACCAATCATCTTTTCAGCAAAACCTAATTACAAACCATCAATAACTCTCAAATCAAACAACTACAAACACACAATCAAATCAAATCAGAACAATTTAGATTCACGAAATATAACCAATAGTGACTAGGCGAATTGATGAGGTACATATGAATAGGCTAAGCTGGGTTTTCGGATTCGTAGAACTGCTGTTGGCGACAAAGAAATGTTATACCGGTAGCGGTAGGCGAGCAAACTGTTGGTGATGGAGGTCGACAATGGAGGTTTGCAAGGAGGGAGATATTGTGCCGAGTGAATGTGATTTAATAATAGAGAATGAGGTTTTAAGTGGGTGTATTAGGGTTGTGGAGACCTAACCCGTCAATTTATTAGGTTAATTAGTGGCAAACGACCCCATCATCCTACTACCAAATTATAGGTAAATGGAATAAGTCATCAAAAAGACTTCATCTTCCCCCTACGGATCTAAGTCGATAAGACCTCCGCAGAACTATAAAAAACACCTACCTTCGAGATTGGAATCAAGAGATCCACGGAAGTTGTAACGCTCAATCATTCGATTATCAAATAAAACTCTTGCTCTCATATTATTTTGTATCTGTTATTATATTATCGCAGATGTGAAATTTTATGTTTTACACCACGTCAGCGTCTCCTTCCACCGGTCTCTTGATAGGAAGTCGGACAAACTAAAAAACGCATAAATTAGATCAAATCAAACGAAAATCAACAAATCAAACAACCTTAATCGAAATTAAGAAGAACAACACTCAACATTCATCATGCATCAGAGAAAAAAATAAAGAATAAATCACATCAATTAGGTCTGAAGAATAAATCACGAATAATCATCAATCAGCGACAAATTGCAGATTAAAACCGCATCAATTAGGTCAAATCAGACAAGAAATTACGAGGAACGTCACTCAACATTCAATATTGAACATTCATCAGCGAAAAGAATGAAAAAAAACCGAATAAATTCGATCAAATCAAATAAAAATCAACCTTAATCCGTCACTTAATGGTGGTTGTCGGGTGGGGAATTAAGGTTAGTGGTGAAGGATGCGATGGCGAGGTTCATTCCGTCACTTTTTTCCCCTTTAGTTTGTATTTTGGTGGGGGCGAAGAACCAAAAAGAAAAAAGAGGAGAGGGAGTCATTAGGATTGATACATGGGAATTGAATTGAATAAAAAAACAAAGAGGAGAAGGATGAGTGTGTCTCGGTTCATTAAATGTGTGACGGTTTAAGATGGAGCGGTGGGTATTGATTACTAATTTACTACTCTCCTCCATTTTATTTAACATACGACACTTCTATTCATATTTTATATACGTGGGTTTTATTTTAACCTATGTCTATAATTTATAGACATAGGTTATGATTGTAACCTATGTATATTCTCTTTATATACATGAGTTTTCTCATTACCCTATGCCTATTAAAAATAGATGTAGGATATTTTTTTAACCTATGTCTATTAGGTGATGTCTATGACCAATTTTGTAGTAGTGAAATTTGAAAATGGAAATGTATAAGTAGGATAACTCATAGATGAAGGAGTGTGTTTTAGGAGAGGAAAAGTATCTTCTCCATCTTAGCAATTAGCTTAATAGCGATGTGGTCAAGGAACTGCTCTACTTGATTATCAAAGACAACGAAGTGACACTCTATTCCGGAGAAATCTTGGACGACAAACTTCAACTGAAATCTGAGGCGGTTGTAGAAACAATTACATATAACAGATCCTAGAATGGGGGGTTCTACGAAACATAAAAGTAAATTTCAGTTAGTGTTAGAATTACTTTGTATTGCAACTCATGTACCCATTTTTGCTTCCCTCACATCCGATGTTCTTGCATAGCCACCTACCCCTGTTATTCTTCACTGTTTTCGTCTTGCAAGACCTGCAACTGCGGTAGTACCATCCAGCTGATGAGTCTATGTCCAAAATAGTTGCCACAGTGTAGAACGATCCAGCCTGTATGTTAGGAATTCAACAATGTTCATAAATGAAATAATAGAAGAAAATGAAAGTGGGAGTAAAATGGTTGTGATTAGGTGGTTACCTTTTCGTTTTCAACAATCTGTGAAATTGAAAGAACACCGTCAACGGGCAAGTTGAATATCTCTTCCTCAGTACCTTCCTCTATGATTTGGAGTGAGTTGCTCGGAGCTTGAGATGATAGGCTGGTAATAAATGAAAACTATTACACTACTACAAATAAGATTAAAGAGGATGGTTGGATAAGAAACCGTCCTTTAGGTCGATGTCCTATTAAATCAAATAGCGCGGTTCCAAGAAGGTCAAACCGTCATATTTAATTGATAACAAAGGACGGTTCAGTAGAATAACCGTTCTATTTGTAAACAAAGTAATAGGACGGTTCTGTCTTCGATCGTCCTATTTGTAAACAATTTAATAGGACGGTTCTGCAATTAAATAGGATGGTTTGACCTTCTTGGAACCGCGCTATTTGATTTAATAGGACGTCGACCTAAAGGATGGTTCCTTATCCAACCATCCTCTTTAATCTTATTTGTAGTAGTGTTAACACGATAGAGGTGAAAGCAACTGCACTCAACTTAGTGGTATACTGTACAAAGGACAATGCAATGACAAACCTCTTCTGGAAAGCTTCGACCTCGGAGATCGCTGGATTAAACTCAAAAGTTGTAGCGTTGTATGTGGTTTGCACAACCCAGGCATCTATAAAAAATGCAACGTGAATTGTTAGGTTTCCTCATTACTGATGTTATGAGGGAATAGATCAAATAAAACACTGCAGAAGTATCTTACTGTCAAACAATTTTGTCTCAACTAGGGATGGCAATTTCACCCGCATCTGTTCCGCACCCGACCCATCCGCGAAAATTAAATGGGTGAAAACCCAAATAAATGGATGAATAGCGGGTGATGGATGAAACGGGTGATGGATTGGGTCGGATCCGGGTGGAGCATCATCCCACCCGTAATCCGTTAACCACCCGATCCGACATCATCCATTTTAAAAAAATGTGGCTTCAAGAGTCGAGACTATGAAGCTTAATATTTGTATCACATGTTAGTTTGTGATGGAGATTTTATAATGTCTAATTTTCATGTCAAAACTATGAAGCTTCCATGTATGGATTTAATTTTCATGTCGGATTTGTAATGTTTAAATTTATATTGTATTTTCGCAAGGCAACGAAAGACGTCGAGTCGCAAGCTAGGGCTCGCAAGAATTTTTTTTCCGATTTGGTATTTATTTCATAAAATAATTAATGGTACAAGTGAAACACCCATTAAGCACCCGAACCATCCGTTTCATCCGTGGATGACGGGTGGATCGGATATGGATGGCACCTTTAGTGGATGATGGGTGGATCGGATGAGCGGATAAAGACGGGTGATGGATGCGGGTGAGGCTCCACCCGATCCAAATCCGACCTATTGTCATCCCTAGTCTCAACTCCTCTGAGAACAACAACTTTAGATTGCTGCGGGCAGGGAAGAAGTTGCAGAACCTCCGGGAAATTAGTAGCATGAGGTACCCAAAGTGTGCACTGAAGAACGACACCACTGGAAGGAGAGAAAAGAGTGAGTGGTTAATGCATAGTAGAATTCAAGTGCACATAAAATGTTAGCCTGAAAACACACTAACACAACCAAATAGGAATCCAATAGGGGAACATACTCAACATCTTCAAGTTTGATTTTTCTGCACTTGTAAGCCTTCTTCGTTTCCTGCATTGGACCAATTTCTTACACCTTGCCGACGATATCTGCAAAACGGGTTAATCATTATACGACGTGAGAAAAACAAAATGTAAATATAAGAGCAGAAGTGTGTAAAAGGAGGAGTAATGGAGACCTATGTACTGATTCATTGGTACTTTGCCATTGACGATGTCTTCAAACCTGGCGAAACGGTATATGTTCAAAGGAATGGATGAATTTTTAGGCAAATGAGTAACCTTCGTCGAGAATTCAACATGGAGCCTGCAGCCATGGGTAGTAGCCCGCTCGGATCCAGTATTAGACGTGACGGTGAGACTCCGGATGTTGTACGCCTCCTTGACAACGAATTTGTCCTTGAACATGCTAATCAAAGACTTCTTAATGGTAGCTTGAACCAAGTCATCTTGATAAAGAAAACAACGAACAAATGAACAAAACGTTAACGATTTTATTTTAAAACATGTACACGAAGGTGTTCTAATAATATATCGAATAATACATAGCGAACAACCTTCTCGTCAATAAGCAGCAACTCAACTGAGTCGATGACAGATTTGTCATTGAAATTTAGCCTATTCCATCTATTGGCTACCTTCACGTTTAAATCCTTCACTCGAACACCCTCACAAAGAGTGACAATTGAACACTGCGTACGTCACACATATTGAAATAAAGAGCGATAAATAAAGATATAAAAACAGAGAACGAAGAAAAAACAACTGAGGGAGAAGAGAGGATATCAGGAATGGTCACAGATTGAAATGGAAAATCAACAAACCTGCTCAATCTAATATATAGACAATTCTTAGAAGTGATTGACGAAGAGGAGTGCAGACGATGAGACGCCCATAACTGACATCACCATTTCCGAAGGGAAGTGTTGGGATACCTATGCAGACGGTGATCGAGGAGGCATCAATCAGTAATGGGAATTGATGATGAAGGAAAAACAATTGATTAATTTCATTAATTACCGAGAAAAGGGGATTAATGATGCGACGCAGCAATTAATGAGCCGGGTTGTTGAATTAAGAGGGATGAGATTTGATTGCAATTGATTTGAAATTGGAAAATGGAATTGGAATTGGAATTACTTGGAATCCAATTGAAATGGAGCATTGTATTGCTGCGTGAAAATTGGAATCCAATTGGAATCCAATTGAGTGAAAATTGAGACCTAGTTTGAAATGGAGCATTGTATTGCTCTTGAAATCTGTATACTGGTCCCTAATTTAATATATAGAGGATTTTTGAAAGTGATCTGTTCTGAAATTTTTGTTAACAATTTATTACCCAACAATATGTTCGAAGTATGGCGTAACTAGCTTAGAGGTTTCTACCGGTGTTTGTTTATAAAAGCTCTGCATCTTCCCTCCTATTTCACACTTCAATTTCCCAATTCCTGTTGCACGATTTCCTTTCAAAACCCTAGAATCTTACAATCATCTCAATTACCCCAAATCAGCTGCTTGCTATTGAAGAAGAACGTAGTTCTTGTATGAATCAGTGGTGAATGTTGCGATGAGCGATGGTGGAGGACTCAAAAGATGCTGAAAAGGAACCTCAATCTCTTCAACCTCCTCCTCCTCCTCAACAACAACAACTACAACTACAACGTTATTCGCGAAAGCCGTCAGAGAACGAGGATTTCACTCGTACAATTGCCAAGATTGCAGTTGCCCAAATCTGCGAAAACGAGGGATTCCAAGGCTTCCAGCAATCGGCTCTCGAAGCTCTTTCGGATGTTGCCATTCGATATCTTAAACAACTCGGTAAAGCTTCCAATCTTTACGCCAATGTAGCTGGTAGGTCAGAATGTAATGTGTTTGATTTGATACAAGGATTAGAAGATTTAGGGTTAGTTCAAGGCTTTCCTGGTGCTTCTGATGTTCATCGTCCCCTTTCAAAGTCAGGGGTCGTTAAGGAGATCCATCAGTATGTGAATTTTGTTGAGAATGTACCATTTGTGTTTGACGTTCCCAGATTTCAGGTTTGTAAAGAATGTAAGTTGCCACCCACTTTTTCGCATTTGGGATATAAGCACCTTGGGGACCATATCCCTACCTGGTTGCCTGCCTTTCCGGGAATTGGAAATGGAAGGGATGGCTCTCCTGATGAACACATTGATGGTGCTAAAGTAGATCAGGGAGTTGAGCTGGTGAAGGATGAACAACGGGACTTGCATTTGGTCCCTAACGATAGGGCAGAGGCTAATGTGAACCCGTTTCTTGCTCCACCTTTGCGACATGGTGACAAGGAAGTTGCTTTGGTTGAACCCCCATCAATATTTTTTGTGCGAAATCATGGAAGTATGATGGACACATATGGTGGGATGAGTGAAAACGAAGGTGTGCCCAAGGACTTATGTGAGACTGAGGTGAGGAAGGATACATTAAGATCAGATGGGAGGCCCCCAGTGAGACTTCAGTTCAGTAATGAGAAGAAGTCTGTGCTCAGTTCTGACTTATCTGGCCTAAAGAAGAGAAATCAGAAGCTTTCTAGTTTCTTTAGGATTGAGGAGGAGGAGGAGGGAGATGATAAGAAATCATGGGCCGAGGAACATTTGAAGGTGTCTTTAGAGATACGACAGTTGGATTCCACTTAGTTGTAGAATAGGTTTCTTTCCCTCAGGATTTGTGTGAGCTCATAGGCTATTTCCAATTAGAGCTGGTTCGACCAGTTTTTGAAAGAGGTTTGCTGTTTACCATTTAGGATGACTGTTCCACAGGTTGTGGAGGTACGTACGTTCTCTATTCATGTAAGCTTTCTTCGATGTTTGATTCATTTCTTATTAAACATTACATTGTGTCTTACATGGATTACTCGGAGATCCTTTTTTCTGCTTGATGTGATTTGTGATTAATTGTAATGTCATCTCATCTCAATGCAAGTATGAAGGTGCAGAGTTGTAGCATAATGTAAGATATCTTCATTGTTTGATTCATTTCTTATTAAACATTACATTGTATCTTACATGGATTACTCGGAGATCCTTTTTTCTGTTTGATGTGATTTGTGATTAATTGTAACATCATCTCATATCTATGCAAGTACAAAGACGCAAAGTTGTAGCACAATGGATAACCATTTGGTTATAGTTGTCAATGAGTAGAGTTGAAACTGCAATCCTCTGACTAGTGCCAGTGTTTCTCGCTTGGAAGTGAAGAGCTTATAATAGTGTCGGAATAGTATATTTGTACTGTCACCCTGTTCTTTTGTTCTTACTTTTTTCTTCTTTACCAGTTTGTTATTTAATAATCGTTATTCTGGGTTTGTCAATCTGTTTAACGGCTTCTTGGTTAACATTTCTGGTGAATTTCTGATTAATTAGGAAGTTTCCCCTTTGCAAATACTAAGGGGGTGTTTGGTTTGGGGCCTACATAAAAGGGAAAGAGAATCCTCGCACCCCACACCTCAGACCTCATTCCCTTTGTTGTTTATTTTACCAATTTTGCTTTTCTCTTTCCCGTTTTCATTCCTTCCCATACTCCCAAATCTTTCTAACTTCATTCCCCAACCCCCGAAGGGTATAAATTCCCTTTCCCTACACTATCCCTACCTCCCATGACTACCACCAAACGTCACCGGCATGCACCACTACAGCCGCCTACTTACCGGAAATACATCACTTACTTGCTGGAAATGCCTCGCCAGAGAAACCTCATGTTGGAGACGCTCGCTGTTGACGCGTTGCCCTCCACCTTGTCGGCAAACCCACCCCACCCTTAAAACCCCATCAACAACCTCCTCAATCCACTATTCAAACACCTTCTACCTTCCGTCATACTTTTCTCTTGTTTTTAATGGCTTTTCTACCTTTTCTTGATAAAAAGTAGTAATCATGTTTTCAATCAATTTTCTCTTCCCCCCCCAATACGATAGACATACCTAATGATATGATGTTCTTTGGTTCCTTGGCAATTTTATGGGTTTTAAAAAACGTGGTTGGTTAAATTTGTTTGAAAAAGAACTTGAGCAGAGGGTATTGAAGTTCATGTTTAATGGTTTGCACATGTCACTACGATGTATGAGATAACTATGATGCATTTACAGGTACCATTAGAATGAAATTTCACGCACAAAAAACAAGATTATATGATATAGGTCATTATGATGCCGCTTTGTTGGTGGATATAATGACGGGTGTTATTTGGATGGTGGTGGATCAGTGGTTGTTGGTGTAGTGGGTTTACATGGTGGATTTTGATTCCCAATTACAATTAGATACCTAACAAGTGCTTTAATCGAGGGTATCTGTTTGCATTCCTTTTCCCTTTCCTTTTCTATTCCCTTCCCCTATTTTAGCGAAACGCCCCCAAACTCTTATATGTCATAATATATTCAAATACATATATTTCTTCCCTTTAATATTAATAATGCGAATTTATGATTTTTTTTCAAGTACAACAACGGGTAGAGAATCATTTTGGATTTGGGTCATTTCAGTGTATGTTATTTTCAACTTTTTTTAGGGATATTGGCTCGTCGTATGCAACAATAAACATCCGGGGTCAGTTCTTGTCGAGTCAAAGGTCTTCAGTTTGGGTGTCGAGTCGGGTTCGATTGGGTTATCCACATCGTGTCGGTTTTGTCAGGTGTATCTTAGGGTGAGTCGGTTCTGGTTTCGGCCATTGTTTTTCAGTCTGTTCATCACCCGGTGAAGTGTGGAGTCGTGGTTTATTTGGGGTTATTTTGAATAGTTAACTGTGTATTTTCAATATTAAAACAAAAGCATCAGGCAAGTGCTTGAAAATATCCGTTTATTCACTTTCTAAGTTGAATATAAGAGATTTTGTTGGAACATCGTGAAGCGATTTCATTGTCGGGTCATTTTTGCTTATGGGTTGAGATCAAGATAGGCCCAGTTCAGTTTTGGTTTACCAAAATGAAGCTTTTACCAGGTCGAATTTTAGGCATTTTGGGTTGGGTTAGCTTTTGCCAACTATAGTAGGGTAATTAAATTGATATCAGTGCATTGGTTTCATATTGGGGACACTGGTTTTAATATGGCTTTTAATGCATATTTGTTTTCAGACTACTCTCTTCATGTAGGCTTTCTTGTTCCCACATTCTCCTATGTGACAATAGATTAACATGTTTCCTTAAGAGTTAAGTCTATATGTTAATATTTACACATTGCCTCTCTTTCAACTTGCATGAATATGGATTAGGAAGCTTAGTTCAAATAGTGAACAGTTAAAAGAAGTTATAAAGTGAGCACATTACAATCCTCATATCAGGAAACTAATAGGGACAATTTTCTAGAATCCATAGTTCTAGGTTATAAGGTCCTTGGACAACTCTTTGTCAATGTTTCGTTTAATGTAGGCCCAATACTTGTAATATATGCTTGTAAAAAAAGTTGAGATACCTAAGACACCTATTTAATAAGATGGGAAAAATCACCGTGCACTTGGAAACAAAAATACCTTGCTAAGCTAAATCATGTGATTATTTTGTAGTGTGGTTTATTTATTCTTCGTAGAGCAGTACATACATTACGTGGAAAGCTGAATACTCGTGCTACTACCCATACTAGTTTTCCGAAACCAAGTCCGCTCCTAGTGAAGATCCAAAACCATACTCACCTTATCTATACGCTACCTATCTATCCATCATTCCATGTACCATTTTCATGTAAAAATGATTTTTTTACCTCAATATTTTTTTTTTGTTAACTTCTCAAAATTTAAGATTTGAAAAACAAATCTAACAATTTAAAAAATATGCACAGTGGTATTTCACATATAAATAAAAATTTAACAATTTAAAAAATTGTATAGTGGTATTTCACATGATTAAATGGTACTCTGTAGTTTTGAAAGAGAGAGGATGAAAAGTCTACCTTTGCCCTACTAGATTGTTACCCATGGCGGGCACTATTACATTAGGTCGCCGGTATTTCACCCAGGTCGTCGGCGCTTTATACGTGGTTTTACCTTTTTGCCCCTTTTTAATTATGATTAATGATATTAATTATTTTACTTAATTAATCTAATTATTATTTCCCGACTACTTTAAGATTACGGTTTGATAATTTTTGACGGTTTTTGAGACACGTGTCTCAATAAAGCTCGGGAATCTTTATATTTTGTAAGTGATTTTATTTAGCTCGATTAATTTCATTATAATTGTGATTAAGTTGATAGTTTAGTCTTTCCGTAGCTAACATGTGGTTAAGTAATCAATGAAATATTCAATTTTAGTTGTTACGGTTTGACGTATTCGATTTTATACGTCCCTATTGTTGATTATCGTTCGAAAAATTAAGACGTCCAAAACTGGCGCCCCTGCGACCAGTAAGGTGTCAATTTTTGACGGCTATGGGCGTCAGAATCTGATGCCTATTCAGAAATTACAGAAAGAGTTACTACCAAGGCTCGAGCCCATAACCTCTCGAACATAAATGTGACTCTTTACCACTAAACCAATTGAACGTTGTTGATAATCCTTACTAAAATATTATCTATATCTGATTCTAAAACTCCCTAAAATCGCCTATTAGTACACTTGTGTCCCCCTAACAATGACGGTTATATATGAATTTTTAATATTATTAATACATAATATAACAATGACGGTTATATTTTTAATTTTTAATATTATTAATACACTCACAAAAAACTAGTAATCAATATATATATATATATATATATATATATATATATATATATATATATATATATATATATATATATATATATATATAAAGGAGGAAGTTTTCGAGCGATATGATTGGTCGGTTGCATCAAAACTCAATTTAGGTAAGTATCATTAATAATAAAAAAAATCAAATAGAGAATCTTTTAATTATTACAATCAATATATTTAATCTATTATATTAATGTGATGTTTTATAAATTTTCATCTAAAAATCTTTAAATTTCTTTTAACAAAAAATTATCGTAAATAAAATTATAAAAATGAATTAATTAGATTCGTGGTAAAAAATGATTTCATTGGAGTATAAATTTCATATTATTTGTTTCATATTATTTGCTCGAAAAAGTGATGAATTTATTACATATAAAGATATTAAAGTTATCCCACATCGACAAATTATAATAAGGTGATGAAATTCTATATTATAAATAATAGTAATCACATATCGACAAATTATAATAAGGTGGTGAAATTCTATATTATAAATAGTAGTGATCATCCGTCCTTAGATATCCACCAAAAATCTTTTGAGTCATAAAGAACTCTCAAGATTATAATCTTAAGTAATTATCTCACATCACCTTAAGTAATTACCCCGCATCGAAAAATTATGATGAGGTTATGGAATTCTATAATATAAATAAGAGTAATAATTGTTTTTGAATATCGACCAAAAAAACTTTTGAGTCTTAAAAATACTCTTAATAAGACTACGAACTTAATATTGTCCCACATCGAAACAATTAAAATAAGATGATGATTCTATATTATAAATAAGAGTAATCATGTGTTCTTTTGGGTCTTAAAATGAGCTCTTAAGACAGTAAATTATCTCACATCAAAAAAATGATGATAATGAAATTTTATATTATAAATAAGACTAATAATTCGTTCTTAAATATCAACGAAAAAATCTTTTGAGTCTTAGAAAATATCTTAAAAAGACTACAAATTGATATAACATAAATAAGAAATAAGAATAATCAATTCTACAATATATAAGACGATGAAATTCTATTATACAAATAAAAGTAATCAATCCTCCAAATTATGATGAGGTGATGGAATTCTATATTGTAAATAAGTGTAATCTTTCGTTCTTAAATATGACTAATCATTATTAGATATCTTCCAACACTCAATTGAGTCTTAAAACCTTTTAAGACTATAAACTCAGTCATGACGAAGTACAAAAGTTCTTAAGATTATATCTAAACTTAAATCAAAATTTTTCATTCTATATCAAAAATTTATGAGGTGATGGAATTTGATATTATAAATAAGATTAATCATTCGTTCTTAGGTATATAAAAAAAATTAGAAGACTCACAAAAGTATTTGAGAGTTGAGACTATAAACTTAGGTAAGATTACCTCACATCGAAAAACTATGATAAGGTGATCGAATTTTATTACTCCCTCGGTTCCAATGAATTGTTTGCCTATTCCATATTGGGGCGTCTCAATGAATTGTTTGCCTTTCTATTTTAGGAATGCTTTTTATATGTAATTTGACCCTTGACTCCACATGTCACTTCCCCATTGGTTCTCTTTCCCTTGGTGCCAAAAGCAAAGGCAAACAATTCATTGGAACGGAGGGAGTATATAAATAAGAGTAATAGCTCATTCTTAAGTCGTTAGATATAAAAACAAACTCTTTTATTATTATAATTATCCTAACGTTGTCTCACATCGAAAAATTATGATGAGCGAATGAAATTTTATATATTATAAATAATAACCATTTGTCCTTGGGTATCAGCTAAAAAAATTGAGTCTTAAAAATGTTCTTAGGATCGTAAGCCGATGAAAAAAAAGAGAAATAATTTATGTTTAGATATATATTAACCAAAGATTTGAGTTCTAAAAAGAATTTTTAAGACTATAAACCTGAGTAGAATTATCGCATATCAAAATTATGATGAGGTGATAGAAATTCTATATCACAAATACGAGACATCATTCGATTTTAGATATTAACCAAAAAAATTGTCTTATAAAAGCAGCTATAAATTTAAGTAAAATTATCCCACATCGAGAAATTATAATAAAATGATGGAATTCCACTATATAAATAAGGAGTAAAAACAATCATTCGTCTTTAGATATCAACGAGAAATCTTTTGAGTCCTAAAAGAACTTTTTAAGACTATAAACTTAATAAAGTTATCTCAAATCAAAAAATTATGATGAGGTGATGAAATTCTACATCGTCAATAAGAGAAAATATTCGTTTTTAGATATTAATCATAAAAAAATTGAATCTTATAATACTCCTCTTAAGGCTACAAATTGAAGTTAAATTACCCCACACCGAAATATTACAAAAAAGTGATGAAATTTTATTATATAAATAAAAGTAATCTATCGTCTTTAGATATCAAACATAAATCTTTTGAGTCCTGAAAAGAGTTCTTAAACTATAAATTTGAGTGAAATTTTCACGCATCAAAAAATTATGATGAGATATCATAAATAAGAGAAATTATTTGTTTTAGATAATCATTTGTCCAAAAGTATACAAGGTGATCGAATTCTATTATATAAATAAGAGTAATCGTTCGCCCTGAATAACTTAGATGGAAAAAGAAAATCTTTTGGATCTTAAAAAAAATCTTAAGACCATAAACTAATTAAGTAAATATATCCCACACTTTTGAGTCTAAAAAAAACTCTTAAGACTATAAACTTAATTAAAATTTCTCATATCGAAAAATTAATACAAAGTCATGAATTTCATAGATATAAAACAAACATCTTTTTAGTTTTAGAAAAACTCTTGGGACTATAATAAACTTAAATAAAAATTTTCTTTTGAGTCTTAAAAAAACTCTTAAGACTATAAACGTGTGTGAAATTCGACAGCATCAATAAGAGAAATTATCCGTTTTTAGATATTAATAAAAAATCTTTTGAGTCTTGTAATATCTCTTAAGGCTATAGATTGAATTAAAATTATCTCACATCGAAAAATTGCATTAAGGTGATGAAATTCTATTATATAATAAAAGTAATAATCGTCTTTAGTAATCATCGTCTTTTGAGTCCTAAAAAGAGTTCTTAAAACCATAAATTTAAGTAGAATTATCACACATTGAAAAATTATGATGAGCTGATTCGTTTTAGATATTAATCAGAAAAATCTTGACAACTCTTAAGGCTATAAATTGAAGTAAAATTATACCACATCGAGAAATTATAATAAGATGATGAAATTCTATTATATAAATAAAAGTCTGTAAACCAGTAGTTTTGACTTGGTGTCATTATTATTTTCACTAAAAATAGGCCCGTGCATCGCACGAGCTTTCCAACTAGTAATATACATAATACAAACGGTGAGGAATATGACGAGGACCTCATGGAGTCTGTCTTGGGTGAGTCATCTTCTCAGACGATTGTGCGACCATTCAGTTTTCGCAGTGGCTTGGGGAGTATTGAGGAAGAGGATCTGGGGAGCGAATCATCTGACAATGAGGAATCATGGAATATGGTTGGAAATAACACTCAACGACCTAAGCAGAACTTACTCAAAATTCCTATTGAAGATGTTCAGGGTGAGCTTGCTTATTGGGCTACATCGGTTTACTGCTACGTGTTAGGGGCTAATCCTCCGGGACATGTGCTTGCGGGGTTTGTCCGGCAAATGTGGAAGCAGTATGCGGTTGACAAGGTGTCGATGAGGAGCAATGGGATTTGCATCGTGAGACTTAAGTCAGCTGAAGACAAGGCAGCTGTACTGCAGGCTGGTCCGTTGTTCTTTGACAATAAACCATTTATTGTGAAGAATTGGGCACTAGATGTGAAGATTAACAAGTCTGATGTGGATACCATTCCGGTTTGGATAGGATTGTATAATCTGGATCTCAAATTCTGGGGCCCTCTGGCTAAGATTGTTGGGCTCGTTGGTAAACCAGTGAGATGTGATAGATTGACACAGGAGAAGGAGTTTCTGGGATTTGCTCGGTACATGGTGGAAGTCACAATGGGTAAACCCTTGACTGAGTCAATTGAGTTCTTGGATGAAAAGGATTGCAAGCACTCCTTGAATGTTCACTATGAATGGAAACCGATCTTGTGCAACCATTGCCAAGGGCTAGGACACGATGCTGAGGCTTGCAAAAAGAAGGAAAATGAAGTGAAGGTTGCCAAACCGGTTAAAGCTTGGGTTCCAAAGAAGATTAACCCGACTGTACAACCAGTTCAGCAGGTACTTTCACTTGTGACACCAGCTCCAATTCCAAGTCGTGGGCTATCTATACCAGCAGACAAACCGCCAAGGAACTGGTATCCAAAGAGGATTATCGTTTACTGAAGCACTTACAAACTCTCTTAAGAAAAATATTATGAATAGCTTGGGAAGGGGTAAGCACAATTCACAACCGGATCATGGTTAACATGGGGTTTTGGAATGTAAGGGGCATCAATAAAACTAATAAGCAAGGGGATGTTAGACGTTTCTTGCACATGAATAATGTGAGCTTATGTGGACTTTTGGAGACTGGAGTTAAATCCATTAATATGAATAAGGTGAAGGAAGGTCTGGGAAGACAATGGAACTTCATTACTAATAATAGTATCAAGGAGGGAGGACGTATCTAGTTACTGTGGAATGATAACTGGTTTGATGACAGTCAAGTATAGAAGCACAGGTAATTCATTTTGATGGAATTTATTTGCCTAAGGGTTTTAAATGGTGTTGTTCGTTGGTTTATGGATTTAATAAATTGGAGGATAGGAGGGATCTATGGGCATCCATTACAGGATGCAGTTGAACAGTTCAGCAACCATGAATTCTTTTGGGGGATTTTAATAATGTACTGTACCTAAATGAGAGAATTGGTTCCCAGATGACAAGTGCGGAGGTGGCTGACTTTCAAGCTTGTGTGAATACCTGTGGTTTATATGATGTTGTCTCTATAGGCGCGTATTTTACCTGGAATAACAAACAAGATGAACAAGGCCGAGTTTTCAGTAGAATTGATAGGGTGTTGATCAATGATATGTGGATTCTCCAAGGACCAACTGGGACAATTACTTTTTTACTGAAGGTCCTTAATACCATAGTCCGTGTATCCTTAATTTTTAGGATGGGGATAATGGTTCAAGTGGAGTGAAGCAGAGTTTTAAGTATTGTAATATGTGGGGGCGACATGAAAGATTTATTGATATTGTGCAGGAAGTCTGGAGGCAGCAAGTCTATGGTTTTAGAATTCAAATGATCAAAAAACTTAAGATACTTAAGAAACCATTGAAGGATTTGAATAAATCTTATTTTGGTGATATAGAAAATGCTGCCAAGGTTGCGGGTCTCTTGCTGCAAGAAATTCAACACAAATTACACCTTAATCCTAGTCATAGGGATATTCAATTGGAGGAATTAGCAGCTGCAGATACCTATCGAGAGTTGGACAAGGCAAGATTATCTTTTCTTGCCTATAAAGCTAAGGTGAACTGGCTGCAAGATGGAGATGAGAACTCACTTTACTTTCATTGCGCCATTAAAGCTAGGCGGGCTGGAAATAAAGTCCTTGCTATTAAAGATAAGATGGGGGTTATGTGTACTGATAATAATTCAATTGAGGCTGTGTTTGTTGGGTGTTATGTAGAGTTGCTGTGCAGTTTTGCACCAGTTACGCAAGTGAGCATACCAGTGGTACAAGCATGAGTCACTATACAGGCCGAGCAAGCGGAGGAGCTAATAAAGGAGATTAGCGACTATGAAATACTGATGGCGCTTAAATCAAAACAGGATGATAAAGCCCCTTGCCAGATGGCTATTCGTCCAAGTTCTTTAAGGATGCGTTTCCAGATGTAGGTGCTGATGCAATCTGTCAAGGAATTCTTTAGTTCTGGTCGGCTATTGAAAGAAGCGAATTTGACCGTCCTTACTCTCATTCCTAAGAAAGACCGTCCCGTATCTGTCATGGATTTTCGACTGATTGCATGTTGTAATGTTCTTTACAAATGCATATCAAAAATCATATGCAATAGGATGTCGGTGTTACTTCCGGAGATAATTAGCTTGAACCACAGTGCTTTCATTCATGGGCGTGACATTGTTGACAATATATTGATTTGTCAAGATCTTGTTCGACTATATAATAGGAAAGCATGTTCTCCACGGAGTATTATGAAGATTGATTTAAGGAAAGCATGTGATTCAATTGAGTGGAGTTTTATTAAGGATATGTTGAAGGGATTAAAATTTCCTGCACGTATGATTAATTGGATAATGGAATGCATCACGACTCCTTCGTACACACTGGCTCTGAACGGATCCCAATTTGGGTATTTTCAAGGCCGGAGGGGGATTCGTCAGGGTGATCCAATGTCGCCATTATTATTCGTTCTGGGTATGGAATATTTAACAATGATCTTAAACAAGGTTACTGCAAGTGGAAACTTTTAATTTCACTCTTTATGTCGGCCTATGCAGCTATGTCATCTATGTTTTGCTGACGATTTATTAATGTTCTGCAGAGGAGATCTAGTCTCTAATAAAATCTTGATTAGAGCAATGCTGACTTTCTCCCAAGCATCTGGTTTGGTGATGAATATGGAGAAGTCTGAAATATACATGAATGGAGTTAGGGATGAGGATATGAGAAGTATATACAAGATGACAAGATTTAGGCAAGGGTGCTTTCCTTTTAGGTATCTGGGTATACCTATTTCGTATAAAAGATGACTAATGGAGAATGTGCTACCCTTATTGAGAAAGTGGTCAAGCGTATTCGATGGGGAGCAAGGAAATTAAGCTATGCGGGCAGGCTAGTGTTAGTACAAACTGTTCTTACCCAGCTCCATTCGTATTGGGCGCAGATTTTCTTGATTCCTGCTGGTGTCATACGCAGAATTGATGCTATTTGTCGGAGCTACCTCTGGTCTGGGGATTCAAAGTGTTCTAGGATCCCTTTAGTATCCTGGAAGGCGTGCTGTAGACCACAGAAACAGGGAGGGTGGCATGGGCATCATTGACAGTATGAGCTGGAATCGGGCAATGATAGCTAAATACACATGGTGGATCGCCCAAAAACATGATCATTTATGGATTAAATGGGTAAACCACATTTATATGAAACATCAAGATTGGTTTGGTTATACACCTACACCCAACTCCAGTTGGAGTTGGAGACAAATTTGCAAAATTAAGAAGCTCTTCAAAGGAGTTTATCATCAGGGATATACTTTGCTTCAGGAGCCGAGTCCTCGTGTGGAATGGAATGCGTATGTATGGAATAAATATGCTCTGCCTAACTATAGGTTTACAAAATAGATTGCTAACTAAGGATAGATTGGTGCAGTTTGGTGTCATTGGAGATACTACTTGCGTACTGTGTGAGCAGCAGGAGGAAACAGTATCTCATCTATTTTTTGACTGTCCATTTTCGAGGAGAATACAAGTCTTGTTGAAGAGGTGGACTGAGGTTGCTTATATAAATAGCTTGCCTGATATGGTGAAATGGAGGTGCAGGTCGCTGCTTGTCAAGAAGAATATCCAGGCCATATACGCAGGGGTGGTATATTTGATTTAGAATTGCAGGAATCAATGCCGAATTGAATGCACAGTGCGTAGACCTGAGGTAATCGTCCAGCTAATCAAGGTGCAAACGAAACAACTAATTCGTAGGGATACATTAGCTTATTCTAGTAAAGGTAAGAAATGGATTGAGCAGATTTGTAATGGTTAAGTGTAAGACGGAGGAACGTTGCTGAGGCTAGTGAGCTTGATTATCTTGTATGGTGCAAATGCTTCATTGATTAATATAAATTCATATTTCACCAAAAAAAATATTATTAATAATATTAGTGTTGTGGTGGGTGGAGGAGGATATATAATTTGACATAATCCGTAACATAATAAAATGATGGTTTTAAAAAAAAATCATTTCATTATCGAGTTTCATTAACACGATTAAACTTTTTAATTTCATTAACAAAGTTAGTGAATGTAATTAGGGAAGAGCGTTGTTGTCTTTTCACATTAAAAAGCGTTGACAATATGGCTGAAATGTCGATGACTTGAAACAGCACTCATGGTGGGTCGGGTCCAATGTTTCAGCCCCATACCCTATGTTTATAAGCTGTGATATTGAATATGAACCAAGTATCAATAGTGTGGAGTTTACGACTACCGTATCTTAACGCATTTGGAGGCGACATTGGTCGCATTTTGTGCCCCCCCAAACAATCTAGCTATCGCGCAAACCCTCTCATTTCATCCTTAGAATGGATATGTTGCGGTTTCCACTTTTTGCCATATCTAGACTCAAGCACTGTAACTTTTCTTCAGGTCTTTTTTCTTATCTTCGGTGAAAGTTTATATCTTTACACAACATGCACTAAAACTAAGGAATTTCAACCGTAACGTTGATGCCCTTTGTATGTTTTTGAAGAGTTATTCAGTCATCTCCAAAGCCAATTGATTCACTTATACATGTCTTTCTTATATTAAGAAATACAAGTTCATCAACTCGTTTTATAGCATAATTCGCAATTTCACCCAGAAAAGCTTCTTTGTTTCTTCCGCACATGGATAAAGGTTCCTTACATCCAATTCTACTTATCTTGCCATAGCCGTGTAGATAAGATTATTCATAATTCTGCTAACGGCTTGTTTGGGAACTAAGAATTGGAATTGAATTCCGGATTTGAGATGATTCAAGTGTTTGGGAAAACCAAGAATTTGGAATTGGATTTGAGATGAATTCCATACCAATTCCAACCTTGTTTAAATCTGTGTTACTCAGACTCGTAGACACGTGTCGAACACGGACACGTGTCGACGTGTCGGACACGTAATTTCTGAAATTCTAGGATACGTGGACACGGTCAACGGAGTGTCTTGACCAATTAAGCAGACACGACACGGAACGTCACTATATATCTATGGCCTTGAACATTAATATATATATATATATATATATATATATATAATCCGTAATATTAGTAGTTCAGTACTCATAAAATAGTAAAAAACTAGGTCTATCCTACGAGTAATATTACTACTATCCTATGTCATCCTTTCAAGATTAAATTAATAGTACTGTCACTTCCCCCATAAACCAACTTCCCGAGAAAAATATTTTTTAATAATATCACTACCACTTCCCCATAAACCTAACTCCTTCATCTTTATTCATTTTTTTCCCTTTCACCTAGAAAAGCACCATTCTCCCTTCATCTTCTTCTGCTTCCCAGTTCTCGGTCCTTCGTCAATGGCTTCTAAGATTATTATGTAAATGTTTCTTATTTTTAATGTGAAGAATAAGGTAAGCTCTTCACCTACTTTATGTTTTTCCTGGGTGCTTATCTCTCTCTCTCTCTCCCTACCTTCTTCTTCTTTGCTTTTTTTCTCAAAATGTGTCTTTGTCGTGTCTGTCCTGGCCGTGTCTGACACGTGTCTCGTGTCGTGTCTGCAGCCGTGTCGTGTCAACACGGGACACGCCCTCCAAGAGCCGTGTCTGAGTAACACAGGTTTAAATTTGACTTTCTCAAATGACTACCCAGGGTAGTCATTTCAATTCCGTCATTATTCATTGTTTTTTTTTTCCGCGTAAATCTAGTCGGAATATATTTTTTTTATTAAATTTTGTCCCTAATTGAAAATATACATTTTTGTCATGGAAAAAAAATTCAAAAATTAATTTTTTGTGACCTTGACATGGCTCCGCCCCGCCCAATTCCAATTCCATGGATACCCAAACAACATTTTGGAATTGGAAATGAAATTGAATGTCAATAATTCAATATCTAGAATTAGATTCATGAAAATGAAAATAATTCCATGTTTCCAAACGCTCCCTAAGGAGTTTCTGTCTATGGGAGTATGGGTCTTTGGTGTGGGGTTGTGGGAGTGATGTGCATTCACAGAATCTTTTTATAACCGCTAGTCGGATCGTCTTCGTTTGAAGAGAATGATACCTCATTGTTGTATGATAGTTTAATTATATAAGGGGATTATTAAATTAAAATAAACACTCTTAACAAAAGAAGAGACAACAATTTAACCCTGGAAGAGTGGTTCATGTGCATAGAGAAGAACCAATTTTTAGATTTTGGTGATTCGTGTGAGTAGATCAAGTAGTTAAGCTTCATTTCCGCTACATCGATTTGATTATTTGTTTAGTTCTTCTATTGGCCTCCTCGGAGATTACACTTTCCTTGTCAGCTAACAAGATAAGGTGTTAGCACACTTCATGTTATAATGCCTTCTGCCTACATTCCTTTCTGTTTGGTAACTATGAATATTACTCGTAGCAAAGTACTATGGGAAGAGGTATGCTTTTCTGAGCTTCTTGTTTCTGTCAATTTGTTACTTGATTGGACTTTTGGTCATCCCAAATTCTCTTTTCAGCTTCTGGGATTTCTGTATTGAGTTATTGGTAGTGCTAACATGTTATCTCCAGCTGTGTGGGTAAGGTGTTTCAAGTTAGTGAAGAGTTTTGATTGAATTTAGCTATGTGTTGGGTGTAAATGTGTTTATAAATAGCATCTCGCCAGCATTGGTAAGAATTACGATATAAAGTGACAAGCTTGATGTATCTGCTCCCCCCTGCTGTCTCTCTAATGTTTTTTTGGTTTCACTTTTTTGTTTCCACCAATTCTATGATAAGAGCGTCTTTTTGTATATGATCTTAACAGTAATTAATGTCACACCTAAATTGTATCCTATACGAGTATTTTTTAGTTCTTAAGTCACTTTTTTATTATAAAAGTTACCTTCTTATATTTATGTTGCTTTTCAAGTTATAAAAAAGTTGCTTTTATGGTGTCTTATACGAAGAGACGGTCTTAATTTTAGAAATGTTCCTTTTTTACGTTAGTCTATTTCTTAGCCGTTTTGGCCTAATCAGAAATCAATGTATTTCAGAAATTATATATGCAAATAGGTGTTTATTTGCATTCATAACTAAGCTGAGTTCGTTAGCTCAATCAACACATCTCTTAAAACATTCCTTGTCTGTCTCATTTTTTGTCTATTTCTTAGCCGTTTTGGCCTCATCAGAAATCAATGTATTTCAGAAATTATATATGCATATAGGTGTTTATTTGCATTCATAACTAAGCTGAATTCGTTAGCTCAATAAACACATCTCTTAAAACTTTCCTTGTTTGTCTCATTTTTGGTCAACCATTGAAATGCAAAGTAAAATCTTTGTATGTAGGATCTTGCTTTACTTGTTTACAGTGAAAGCTTGTTTGGAGGTACTGGGAAATTATGACGATAATGAATTATAGTCAAATGAAGTAGTTTCTGCATGCCCTCTCTTAGGAACATGTTCTGCTCAAAACAGTGTGTTTTTGGTATCCTGTCTTGAATTAGATGTTTCTTTGGAACTTCATGCCTTTAACTCCATTCCAATGCCTTGAAATCGCCCTTACCTAGGCCATTTTAGTGGTGTATTTTGATCATTAGAACGTCGGAGATCTGTTATGATGTAATCAGATACTCTGTGTGAGTTTTATAGTAATTGCTCACTTTCTGATATTATGCTCTACGATATACATATAGACAGTTTATTTGCAAGGAGGGCCAAAATGTGGGAATTTCAATTATATCCGCAATGATGGCAAAAATGGGTGTATATGAATCCACTACCGATGGTAGTAGTGCCTCTTTGGTTCTTCTTAGTTAACGAGCTATACGATCAGGTCTTTAAGAAGAAATATTTCAATGTTTAGTACTACTAACCTTGGTATTTCACATTTTTCACTTCTTACGTTAGGCCATTTTGTTGTTGCATGAGCAAGATCCTTCTCAATTCTGGTTGTAAGAAAGTAATTCTCATCGTTGACACTTTGATTCAAGCTGTTCTCTTGGAACTGATCAATATCTTTGAATATCTATTGCAAGAACCCCCAACTGTTCATGTTTCTTAAACCGAGTCTAAACTTCTTGCCTTTTTTTTTTTTGTTTTTTTAACATTCTCTAAGTATTGTGTGCATCTGTGAGATTTCTTCTCTCATGTTTTTTAGTTTAATGTACGTATTTTTTTTCATGTCTGAGAAATGCTGACCATTGCTGATCATTTTACAATGGTCATCTACGTCCCTCAGAATGTGTGTTTTTGTTGTCAGGGCCGTCTAATGAATATGAGAGGCCCTCTCTAAAGGTTAAACCGAGGCTCCATTTATTAAAAATGAAATTTTGAGACAAAAATGTTCACTTATCAAATATTCCCTCCGTATCTATTTGTTCGTCCACTTTGTTTAATATATGGGGGAGTATTATATTGACAGTGGACAAACATATAGATACAGAGAGAGTACTTAATGGAGGCACTAAATATAATTATAGTATAAGAAATTAATTTTGATAAGCATTTTCTCAATTTCACAAACAAAAATGCATTTTTATCGTTCTTCTACTTATGAAATTTTATTTTAAAATCATCAATTTTTAAAAGTACTTCGTAAAATACTGTGCAAATTAATTTTAAAAAATACTGCATAACTAGGATGAAGTTCAAATGGTAATGGTTCAATGGAGTACTTAGTAGTTTGTACGAGTAGATGGAGTAGTCCATTTAATTATACTTGAGCCCACTTTATACACAAATATAAAAGGGACGAAAAAAGTGGCCTCATTGAGGCTGAACCTGGGTTGTCTTGTTTGGGGCAATATAAACAAACCACTGAACCAGAAACAGAATACTGCTATTGTAGTCATTAAATTGTATATATTGGGCCCTTTAGGATTGGGGCCCCTGTTCCTGGAACAGGTTGAACAGCCCAATCGACGGGCCTGTTGGTTGTAATTTCTCAGTTTCACGGTTTGGCTTGTGTTGCTTCCGTTTAGAACCTAATATTGTGTCTGCATTGTAATTGCATATCCTGTTGCTAATGGCATAAAAATTTCACCGGGCTGAGAACATACACCTTGGTCATAGGTTGGTCCTTCGAAGATGCTTTTGAACTTATAGTTCTTTCACAAAAAGTTATTGTATGCTGTGCAGTGGTTTTGTCGGGATGAATCATGTAAATGTTGTATACTTGATGGTTTTCTTAGTGCTACATATTTGATTCCATTTTCTGTCTTTCCATCTCTGATTCTATAAGGGCTTTTTAGAGGTAAATCATGCATAGAAATGACAGCTTCTTTCTTAGGGCTTGTGACAATTTTTTATGGTTTTGTGTCCCTTGATATAATCTTGGTATACCTGTAAGCTTTGTCTATGGTTGGTATCTGGCCAATATGTTCTCGATCACGACATCTCTTTGCCGTTGCAGCAGTTCTCAATTTAACAATTTGTATGACAATTCTTATTAATGCTTGGAATTCCTCAGTCTTCTTGCCGTGGATTGATTCAAGAGCCTGTATGAGATCTAAGGGAGCGTTTGGTTGATCAATTTTGGGTATAAGACATGAGTTTGGAATGAGCTAACCCGATACCTTGAGTTTGTTTGCAAAACAAATGATTTTCATACCCATACCTCAAACCCATGAGGTCTGGGTTCCCATATCCAACCCCCTCATTTGGGATGAGATTGATAATTTGATAGCCATGAGTATCAAATTAACAAAAAAATGGTACTTACATGAAATGTTTTAAATAAAATATACTTCCTCCGAGTTCCTATTTTTGTTCGACGTTCTTTTTTGAGTTGAGTTTGATATCTGTCACACTTACCTTTTTAGGCTATCAATGTGTGGTTCACATTTTCTTCCATTTATCTCGCTTCCTTCTTTTTTAGCCACTTATTTCTCTTTCTTAATTTTCACCCAAAAAGCAAATGAGACAATAATAGAAACTCGGAGAGAGTATATGATTAAAGCATAATTTACATAAAATTAATTAACTTGTTAAAAATAAATAATTTAAATGTCTTTTTCCGAAGATTATTGATACTAGTCAATTATTAACCTGATACCAACTAGAATTGAAACAAACATGAGGCATGAGTAATCAAGTTTCAATCCATATCACCTTGGTATGATTCCTTGTTCCAAACTCATTCCTATGAACGAATAAACGCCCCCTAAGATCTTCCTCAGATCTTTTTCAGTCCAAACGAGTTATGTTTCTTCAATTGTCTCATACACAACAAGAGATGTTTATGTGTTTCACGGCTGAGTTCTCGATGCTTAGAAATGGAGTACTAATTACCTTTAAATTAGAATTTTTGTTTCACTGCAACTGTTTTTGGGTAATGCCAAATTCCCTTCACTTTGCCTTCTTTGATGGTTCTTGATATCTTGGGAGTGATCTTGCTGTACTATAATCTCATTGGAGGACTGTAATTTGGACCCATTAATTTTGCTCGTATGGCAGTTTATTACGAGTAAAAATTTGTCTCACTCCGTAAGCGTGTGAGGACTAATCGCCGTCTTTGGACTTACAAACTGTAATCCCCTATAATTTCTAATGCAAAACAATGATGGAATTACTGTTGAGTTGGGATTAACACACTGATAACTAACTTTATTAAGTTAAGGTAAGTCAGTACACTACCACTATATTAAAAGGGCAAAAATTAAAATCCTCAAAATGTTGTGAAAGATAGTTAAGAAGAGAGAGTAGAGAGAATTGGGAGAGAGTTTATTCCTTAATGGTGAGTACATATATATATAGGATACAAGGGGAATAAGGTTTAGGGTTAGTGATTTACATGGGCCTAAACACTATACATGGACATCCATATTATAATACATAACACTCCCCCTTGGATGTCCATTACTGAAGGGATTGCCTCGTTAAAACCTTATTAGATAAATCCAGTGGGACAAAAATCTAATGAGGAAAAAGAGTACAATAATCTCCATGATACGAAAAAATGTTGTCTCGTTAAAAACCTTGCCTGGAAAACCCAGTGGGACATGGCGAGGGAAAAAGAGTGCAACACGTATTCACTCCTCCTGATTAAAACATTGCTTGATGTCCTTGAGACGACATAAACCGAGTCTAGTGATTAACTTCTCAAAAATCTTGCTTGGTAGTGCCTTCGTAAAAACATCCGCAAGATTGTCACAAGAAGAGATTTGTTGAACGGTAATAAAGCCATCTTTCTGAAGATCATGAGTGAAAAAGAACTTTGGCAATATGTGCTTCGTTCTATCTCTTTTGAAGAATCCTGCTTCGAGCTGGGCGATACAAGCTGTATTGTCTTCGTGTAGGATAGTAGGAGCCTTAATTTCAAGACATATACCGCATGATTCTACAATGTGATGAATCATGGATCTTAACAATACACACTCTCGGCTTGCTTCATGAATCGCCAACAATTCTGCGTGGTTGGAAGAAGTGGCAGCTATCGTTTGCTTTACGGAGCGCCATGAGATGGGAGTATCACCACACGTGAATACATAACTGGTTTGTGAACGGCCATTATGAGGATCAGATAAATAACCAGCATCTGCAAAACCAACTAAATCTGTTTTGGATTTGTTAGAATAATATAAACCCATATCTGACGTACCTCTGAGATATCGAAGTAAATGTTTTACTCCATTCTAGCGTCTTTGAGTAGGACATGAGCTGTATCTTGCTAATAAGTTGACAGAAAAGGATATGTCTGGTCTTGTATGACTGGCGAGGTACATCAAGGCTCCAATTGCACTTAAGTATGGTACTTCAGGGCTGAGAACCTTTTCGTTCTCTTCTCGGGGTCGAAATGGATTAATCTTCACATCGAGTGGTCATACTACCATTGGAGTATTTAGAGAATGTGCCTTGTCCATCTTGAACTGTTTTAAGACTTTATCATTATACGTTCCCTGGTGCAACAGAATCCCATTGTCAAGATGCTCAATTTGTAAGCCAAGACAAAATTTCGTCTTTCCTAGATCTTTTATCTCTTCGGGAGTACCAATAATATTCAAATCATCAACATAAACAGCAATAATCACAAATCCCGATCCGGATTTCTTTATGAATATACAAGGGCAAATAGGATCATTTTTGTATCCTTTTGCCAATAGATATTCACTAAGGCGATTATACCACATCCTTCCGGATTGTTTCAAGCCATATAGTGATCTGTTTAGTTTGATTGAATATCGCTCACGAGGACTTGATTTCATCTTTTCAGGTAGCTTAAGACCCTCGGGAAGTTTTATGTATATCTCATTATTAAGTGACCCATATAAATAGGCTGTAACAACGTCCATGACGCGTAAATCAAGTCCCTCCCTCGTAGCGAGGCTTATTAGATAACGAAATGTAGTTGCATCCATTACCGGAGAGTATGTCTCCTCATAGTCAATGTTAGGTCTTTGTGAAAAGTCTTGTGCAACTAATCGAGCTTTATATTTGACTATTTCGCCCGTTTTGTTTCTTTTTCGCACAAACACCCATCTATAACCCACCGGCTTTACTCCGTCGGGTGTGCGAATTACCGTTCCAAACACATCACGTTTGGCCAATGATTTTAACTCTGCCTCAATGGCATCTTTCCAATTTGGCCAATCAATTCTACGTCTGCACTGATCAACAGACTTTGGTTCATGATCCTCATTTTCATGCATGATATCTAGCGCTACATTAAATGCAAAAACACCATCATCGATGTCGATTGTATTTCGGTTCCATATTTGTCTAGACATGATATAATTTATTGAGATCTCTTCATCATTTTCAGGTACCTGAGTCTCTTCAGGAGACATATTCTCAGTCATGTCGTCATACTTTTCCGAGGACTTTTCAAAAGTCACTTCTTCCTCAGATTTTGCTCCTTTACGTTTTCGAGGATTTTTATCTTTGGAACCAATAGGTCTACCACGCTTTAGGCGTGTCATAGACTCATTTGCAATTGAAGGTCCTTCCGGGACTACAATTTTAGCTGGAGCATTTACAGCTGGTATATGAAATTTAATCACACCTTTTGGATCAGTAAAAGCATCGGGTAATTGATTTGCCAATCGTTGTAAATGAATTATCATTTGAACTTCGAATACACATTGTTTGGTGCGAAGATCTAAATGAGATAGTGATAATTCATTCCAACTAATCTCTTTTTCCAACTGTTTATTATCTCCCCCTAATGTCGGGAAAACTGATTCATCGAAATGACAATCAGCGAAGCGGGCTGTAAATAGATCACCTGTAGAAGGCTCTAAATACTTGATAATTGATGGAGATTCATACCATTCCCAACCTCCTTTGAGGTCCCATCTTTGTACGTTGTGGCGGGTTAATTGGAACAAACACCGCACAACAAAAAATTCTTAGATGAGAAACATTTGGTTCTTGACCAAAGACCAATTTTAGGGGGGATGATGTATGATAACTTGTTGGTCTAATACGAATTAATGATGCTGCGTGCAAAACGGCATGTCCCCATGCAGAAATAGGTAATTTAGGCCTCATAAGCATTAGTCTCGCAATCAACTGAATACGTTTAATTAATGATTCGGCAAGACCATTTTGAGTATGAACATGTGCTACAGGGTGTTCAACACCTATCCCAATAGATATACAATAATCATCAAAAGTTTGTGAATTGAATTCACCCGCATTATCAAAACGAATAGCCTTAATGGGATAATCTGGAAAGTGAGCTCTTAATCTTATCAATTGAGCTAGTAATCGTGCAAATGCAAGGTTGCGAGTTGATAACAAGGACACATGTGACCATCTAGTAGATGCGTCAATTAGAACCATAAAGTAACGAAATGGTCCACTTAGTGGATGTATAGGTTCACAAATATCACCTTGTATTCTTTCCAGAAATGTCAGGGATTCATTCCCAATTTTAGACGGTGATGGTCTAATTATTAATTTACCTTGTGCACAAGCAGCACATGAGAATTCTTTGGACTGGAAAACCTTATGATGCTTTAATGAATGTCCACATGAATTTTCGATTATTTTTCACATCATCACAGATCCGGGATGACCAAACCGGTGCCACATAATGAAATTTGTTTTATCAGTAACCTTTCGGTTTACTACAACGTTTGATTCAATCGTACTAATTGTCGTATAGTACGAGCCGGAGGACAAAGTAGTAAGTCTCTCCAATGCACTTTTATTGTTCGAATGTGAACATGTAATATGGAGGTATTCAATGCCTCTTTCATTTGATGTCTCAACGTGATATCCGTTTCTACGAATATCCTTAAAACTCAACAAATTTCTTTTTGCCTGTGGAGAATACAAAGCCTCCTGAATTTCGATACTTGTCCCTTTTGGCAACAAAATCTTAGCTCTTCCGGAGCCTTCAATTAGTTTTGTACTACCGGCAATAGTATTAACATTTGCCTTTTGCTCTTTTAATAGAGTAAAATACTTTTTATCCGTAAGGATAGTATGTGTTGTCGCACTATCGATGAGACATATATCTGCTACTGTAGCGTCCATAATCTTCATAATTTTTTTAAAAATAACATAAGATGGATTGTAAATAAAATTGTTTAGTGGTGAGTGATTTATTCTAATGCAAAAATTTAATATTCATTCATGAAATAAACGTAATAAAATGGTAATTTAATGCGACTACAAAATATTTAATAGCTTCTCATTAATAATTAAAGTAAATTAGAAATTACTCCCTTCAAAGATGTGTTTATTAAAATTTACTCCCTTATGAATTTTTTTTAATATTTAACGCCCAAAATGATGCAAAACTTCAAAATTTACTTGCAATTTACTTTAATTTATTCTAATAATTAATGCAAAATAAAATAATAAAACTTAATAATAATGTAAGATGCTACCCGATACACAAGGATTCAACCACAAATCAATCACACAATGAGAAGAGGAAGACAAGCATGAGAAGAATGGCCACCACTACTCAAACAAGTAATTCAACAAACACATAGTGCTCTTAACATGTGACTAGTAACAAAGAATCCGCCTTTACCCTCAATCAAACCCTAATCATCCATAATCCACACTTAATCCCCCTACTAACCCCACAAGAGTCTACTCAATCATATTTAAACTAACATCAACATAAACAAGAAAAATCAACACAAACATCCAAACATTCATTATGAAACTAGCAAGAACAAGGAACAATAAGCAAAGATTAAAACTTGATTGATTAAACAAAGATTAAGAGAAAAGAGAATAAGAAGATTATACCAACTAACAAGAGGATGAAAAGATGAAAACTTGTATTAAAAGAACACCCAAAAACCTCCACCAAATGTTGTCAAGATTTGATAGATTCTTCAAGAGATCCCTTGATACAAGATTAACTAACTAAATTAAGCTAAGATTAACAAAAGATTAAGGAAAGATTAATGTAAGACTAAAATAAGGATGAAGAGAGTCTATTTAGGGTTAAGAATAGTGTAGAGTAATGTAAGGTGCTTAAACAATACAAAGAGAGGATATTTATATGGGTTCTCGAGCAAAGGAATTGAAAAGAAGTGACGCGGGCTACTGTGGGCCCTTCCTGGCCGGGAAAGGTGATGATCTCGACCGGGATGGGTGGTCCCGACCGGGAAGGACCTTGGTCCCGGCCGGGAAGGCTGTCCAGACCCGCTGCTTGCTTTCCTTCTTCATCCCGGTCGTGATGGATGCAATCCCACCGGGATGGGTCATGTAGGCTTCAAATAAGATCTCAAGGGTCCTTACTTGCTCTTCATAGGCTTCTCATCGATTCTCGGTGCTCGGGTTCGAGTCTAAACTACCGAGTGATCGTTGCTTCTCTTCGTTGGCTCCAAATGTGTTGGAAACGAGTCGGAATCATTCCATTTCTCCAAGATTGGTCTTAGAAACCTAATACAAACTAGAAGAAGCGTAAGTAGCCAAGAAACCACTCCAAAGAGCGATTCCACAAGAGAAACCGGGACCAAACACAATGAAAAAGCACTACAAAACACACTTATCAAAAATCTTTTGATCACGTATGTGTATGAATAGTAGATTGGTGTGCACCATCTAATACACCATCTAATAGTATAATCACGTATGTAGAATTACGTAGGTATGATCCTATTGCAAACGTGATGGATTTTCTTACCTGATAAAAAAAATAGTGTTAGAGTTCGTACTGATAACGTGTTGTGAAAGATAGTTAAGAAGAGAGAGTAGAGAGAATTGAGAGAGAGTTTATTCCTTAATGGTGAGTACATATATATAGGATACAAGGGGAATAGGGTTTAGGGTTAGTGATTTACATGAGCCTAAACACTATACATGGACATCCATATTATAATACATAACACAAAACTGTTTAACATTCAAACCAAAATATGAAAATAAATTTATGGCGTAAGACCAAATGCCGCTCGCTAGCCCACACAAACCCGAACATATAATACCTGCCATGTTATAAAAGTAACAACCACAATTCAGTGGGGAGTAACAACGGCGTTCTCCCAGCCATATTACATGATATAAAAGCACAATTACTAATATATCAAAATAGTTGAAAATGGAAAACATTTAAAATGATATAAAATAATTCGAAATGATTGTCTACCTGCAAATCAATGTCAATCCATAATAATAATAGCGTTATGGAAATCAATTAGTGTAACAGAATGGACTTTCATTAGGATCATACTAAACTAGGTTCGGGAATTCAGTCAAAACAAATTAGACTTCAGTCTCTAACTAGGCAACTCAACTATAATAGAACTGCGTGCATCGAGATCCTGACTTAAGTAATGTACACCCCTTCTGGACACCAACCGTAATCTAGTTCAACCCGACGGCGACTTACACGATGCGATATTTAAGTTTAAGGTCAAAATATACACACTTCTGAACACAAACCATGCTCAGTTCAACGACCACTGCGTCTCACATAGACACACCAACTTTATAGTTGATACAAAACGTATACCCTAGGCTTTATTACTCTACCCGTACACTTGTCCTTATTCCATAACTCCAAAACAAAGCCATTGTCGTAATTCGATAGGATTATCAAAATGTTCTTAAAAGAAAACATTCTAATTTGGAAACTTTCTATTTTAGGAAACTTTCTATTTTAGGAATATTTTCTATTTTAGGAAATTTTTTTCAGAATAGCATCACGATGAAAATAGCGTTATAGAAAAATATCGAGAATAGTAATTTACTCTAACTATAAAGTAAATATTATTAATTTCGCAAACTACTACTTTCGGCCTTAACAATTATTAAGTTCTAAATCGAGTATAAATTATTTATAAAAATTATCGAAACATTTCACACATATAATTATTATGAATCAGGGTGTTTCGAAAATATATAAAACTAAAATTTCCTAATTATTATTAGTTTCGACGGAATGAGCATAAAATAATGTTTACGGCAATCATAACTTTATAAAAGTAATTTATTTAACATTCTTTGTTTTATTAATTTAAATCATTTTTGAATAACGTAAGGGGTAACTTAAGATGAAACGCTTAAATTTTAAGAAAGTTCGAAGTTGCTGGAAAAATAAATAAACTGCTGTAAAATCGCATTTTAACGGCAATTCACGATTTTGCTTAAAAATTGATTCTACCATTTAAAAGTTTCGAAAAATAGTGTAAAAATTATGATAAAATGATTAAAACTATTATTTAGAAATTCTGTCCATAAAATCATTTTTTTCAAAATATGGAAACCCGGTTTTAAAGACTTTTACGGAAAACGCGCTAATTAAACATTAACGATTAAAGATAAAAGTTAAATACAAAATGATTTATGCGCGGATGTCCAAAAATCATAACTTATCAAGGAAATACAAATTTTCCAGAAACTTTTCAATTTTAATTTTTTTTTCCAGAATTAAAAAATAGAAGGAAAAACCGTCTTTTAATCATCGGTTTCGTTTTAAAAGATTAAATAACGATTTATCGCCCCTTTTATTTTATTAAATGTCGAATGTTGAAAAAATAAATATTTTGTAAGAAAATATCAGAAACTTTATTTCGAATCGAGAATTTAAAATAAAAAATCAGAAATTAAAAGGAATATTCGGTTTTAACGATAAACGGTGTTTTAGGACTATTAATTATTTCACCCACTTATAAAATTCAAAAAATTGTGAATAATTCTAGAAAATTAAATTTCGTCAGAATGAACTTACAATTTTTTTTTCAGATTTAAATAAGTAAATTAGACATATGAACATTAAATCGGTTTTAAATCATTTTTATACGAAATCTGTTAAAAATTCATTAAACGACTTTAAAAATTCAAAATCTGTAAATTTATATTTTACCAGGAACTTTATAAATATATTAGTCATCGGCCAAATATTATGATTTAATAATTAATATAACGATTTATTCAATAATCTCGTAAACTATAAGTACAACGAAACAAACCAAAAATTAACGATTCTAAAACTTTATAAGAAAATTGACATATTGTAAGTGTCAAATAAAATTTAAATTCTATACATGTAACTAGGACAAAAATATCAAGCAATACCGAGATCGTCGATGTTACCTTAATCAAGATCGGAGTCGATAATGTACTCGTCCTCCTTGGGGTTGTCTCGAAAGCCTATAAAAAAAATATAAAAAGATACAAGACCCTTATTAGCATAGAAATCGAGAAGAATGAAGAAGGAATATAGGTTTCGATGATTACCCTTCGAATTAGAATGAACACGGAATGAAGAGAAGGATCAGAATTGAGAAAGAGCTGAAGAATAGTTTACTGTGTTGTACGTTCCATTGCCCTTTTTTTATAGAGAAGATGAGAAGAGGGAAGACTGTATTGGGGTTTAAGAGAAGTTGGGGAGAACGTGCATAGGATTAGGAGTGGATAGTGGAGTCAATTTTTGACTATCTCAACTGATCCACGAAAAATATCTTAGTCTGATGAAGGAAACGGTTGGGGCTGCTTCAGTTTGAGCCCGATTCGCGCCTAAAATCGTAAATGGATCACTTTAAAAAGAAAGTAGACGGAAATCGTATAAGAACGTGGTTATGAGAAAGTAGTATTAAAATCACGTTTCAAAAATAATTATGTATGAAATCTCGTAGAAAAAGATTAAATAGCAATTTCTCGAGATTAATTGAAATTCTTGCGAACAAGGAAGTTAAAATGGTTTTTGAACGAAAATTTATTAAAGTCTTATTACGAAGAATCGAAATTAAGTTGGATGAAAAATAACGAGACTCGATAAGAGTCGATTTAATCGCAACGGGACGGATAACAAAGTTGTAAATTTTTTACGAGTGTTACACAAACAATTTAATCCAGTGATAGTCTTGGCACGTTTCTAAGCTTCAAGCTTGAAATTTAAATGTTCCCATGTAAATGTAATTTGGGTGGTTTCAACAGTCTCGGAGAGACGACTGATTTTTTTCCATGTTTGACTGCTTATTCTATGTGTAGTTTTAATTGGTGCTTAATAAGTGAAGGTTAAGTCGTGCTTTTTATGGGTTACTCTATTTCATATTGGAGCGTCTCAATGGATTATTTGTCTTTCTTTTTTAGGAATGCTTTTTATATGTAATTTGACCCTCCTCATGAGTTTGGCTCCACATGTCCCTTCATCATTGGACCTCTTCCCCTTTATGACAAAAGGAAAGACAAACAATTCATCGGGACGTAGGGACTATTTGACAACTTGAAGAATAGAATTGTTCACCTTGCATTCTAAAGGGTGTTCGCCAATCAGTGCAAATGCTTTCACCAAATGGGGACTATGTTTGTTCTTCCCCATCTCCATTCAATGTTTAGAGCGAATATCATTTTGAAACCTAGAAAGAAGCTTGGAATAGGCTCAGGCAAAGATAAAGCTTGGTTGAGCTGCTTCCAAGTGACGTGCCCGACGTCCAGTTTCGGCTTTGTGAGGGTATATCGGGATATGTTTTCATGATAATATATGAAATAAATACTCTGATTAAGAAAATAATATGATTATTTGACAAGAATAATCCAAACTATAGCTAGCTTTCTCAAAATAATCCAAACTTAATTTCATCTCAAAATAATCCTCATTATTGACACCTTCTTATAATAAAATTCAGTCAATTCTGACCTAATATCTCACGTAACCCATCATGTGACATTTTTTTTAAAAAAAAAAGACTATTTAACAAAAATAATACCAATTATAGGACGTTCTCTCAATAATCACTTTTTTTGGAGACAAACTTTCGTGTGGAATCACTTTCGTCGAGTTGTTGTTCCGGAATATCAATATTCGCCTTGTTCTCACCGATTCGGGGTTGAACAATGTTGGAGACAAACGTTTTTTAGAATATAACTCAAGTGGAAGGTGAGTTTCCAAGCACCAAATGGTGCTAGGGTAGAGAAAAATAAAACTGGAAGCAAAACCAAACAAAAAAAGACAAAAACTCAATAAACTAATCGCCGTCCTCGGCAACGGCGCCATTGTGATGTGCGGGCGTCGCGACCCACACAATCAACCAATATTTATAAACACGACTAACCTAACTAACTATGTAGTAGTGATAGTCAGGATCGATCCACAGGGACGATCTAGGTAAAGTCGGTCAAGTTTAAGTCTAAGTACGTTTTGGATCTAAGGGAGTTTGAGTAGGATTAGAACTAAACTAACATAGTCGATCTACAATGACTAAAAATGAAATTCAATAAAAGGAAAGCGTTAGGAGGAATCCGGGGAATCGGGTCTAGGTAAGATCGTCTAGGCTAGTCTACTAAAGTCGATTGTCGAATCGGGTAGTGAACGATCTTTAGACCTTGTTCACCAGCCACCAATCACCGCTCAACCCGCTTTGGCGGCGAAAAGGGGATAAGGTCTCTAAATGGGGTAGCTATGTCCCTCGGATTTCTCGCATCGGCACAAGCGATCACATGTCAAAATTAATCGTCACCAAGAGCGACAAATAAACAAAACTCCAAATTAGACTAGGAAACGACTCCTAAACCAATCTTAACAAATTATCCATAAACAATTAATACATAATCATTCATCCCCTTCAACTCTAACAAAAAATCTATTCACTATTCATGAGGAATTTAACAAAAACAATAAACAAGGAAAATAAGGTACAAGGATCCATACTATAAATGAGAAGGAAGTTGAACATAACTGTGGACGTCATGTAAAACCCGGTTCTTCCAATGACATTAATTAACAAGGCAAAAAATAATTAAGTCGTAAAAAGTGGTAAAAATTAAAAATCGTCGACTCAAGTGAGTCTTTTACCGATAAATGATCCGTTTGTTAAAATACAACAACTGAAAATCAAATTACAAATTTCTAAATACAATAGTCTTACAAAATTTGTTTTACAAAATTTATAGTTTGACACTCTCATCCGCCACACTGTATCTCTTGCACTCATGCATGCCCCATGTCCAGTCTTGAGGGTTCGTCAACCTGAATGCATATTTAAATATACATGTCCCACTTAGTGGGAGTTATCTAACCGTCCTTCTAACACGGCCCGAATAATCATTGTAGTACAATCTTTAGGTTATCTAATTAACAGATAAGCAGGGATGTCACATTACACGTCGACATGTATACAATGTGAGATAAACATGAAGTGAGTTAAGTTTAGCATGTAAATATAATGGCATGTGAAACGAGCATGTGATGTGAATTACGATAAAGCATACATTATGTGAATAACATGTGAAAAGCAAAACATTAAAATATACATCATGTGAGTAACATGTGAGAAGTGAAACAGTAAAGCATACATCATGTGAATGACATGAGAGAAGTAAACAGTAAAGCATACATCATGTGAATGACATGAGAAACATAATGGATATATCATCATCGAGCATACGTCATGTGAATAAACTCATTCAGTAGGTGATAGTGAAACACGAGGAGTATATAACTTTCGAATATATGTGTTCATTCAAACTAATTTATCATGTGTATATAGAATAATAATGAGGCATACCGAAACATATGATTTAGAAAACTGTAGTTATTTAGTTTTAAAAACAATGATTTCTTTTACACACAATGCACGGGACGTGATTACTAATGTCTCATGCGTACTTAAGGCTTGCATCTCACCATAAGTACGGATGGGAACATCAATCCCGCCAATCATATCGATACTAGGAGGTTTACATCTCACCCCTAGTTCTCAATAGGATCAAACACCTAAATTGACTCGGTTTAGTTGACAGACATACGGAGAAGAAGGACTGCAAGTGCTTGGACTCAGAGGCCCCGCTAAAGAGAACATGTCCCATACACTGCTAAGGCAAAGGTCGGAAGGTATTTTGCCCCCAAAGATATCCGATATAGAGAGTGAGAGCTGATCAGTGCCCTTGTCTATGTATGCGCACACACCCAATCCATACTCTTGGTCTCGGGAAAGAGAACCTTTACACAACCGAGCACCTCAATGGCAACTGGACGACTACTACTCTACCGACAAACTCATAAAGAGTTGGCTGCCCATTTACTTCTTAGCATTTTCTCGCATCGGCAGGATGCATCATGGCCTCCCATGAGCAGTGACTCCGAGTGTCGTAGTCTACTTTCGAAGCTGTCTTCTATCGCATCGCCTTCTAAACTTTACCAAGATAGCGCCCAACACAAAACATAAGCTGGATTCGGGTGTCTTATAAAGACAAAGTCTCTGGAATATCGAGCTCAGCAGTCATCGTGGGGCACATGTCTGATGACTAGAGGTATGAAAGAATACCAGGTTCTATAAGGATGACCGGTCTATGGGCTTTGCATTGACTCGGAACAACTCATTACAACATGGAATGGTGAAGACAACTCAGAGAGTACTGCCAAGGCACTTGTTCATTTTCACCATGATTGGTGTCGATAACATCGTTCGTGAAATACGTGTCTGATCACGGGCTTAGGTAACACACCGACTAGAAGTACGGTTGTTCTTATGGAATTTAAGTATGTCGATTTTAAGATTAACAAACATTATCAATCGTCGTAAAATTTATCTTAACTGATAGTTTTTAGTATACTGATGTAAGAGATTTGGAACATTTTATTTGAGATATATTATTTGAAGCGTTAATTAGTTGAGATTTGATTAAAGATTTAATTATTTCTAAGTACGTTATTTAAGATGAGTTTCTTTATCTTAATTTGGTCTATGTTGACTTAAAAAGCCAAAGTTTGACCAAGAAGAACTACTCAACCCTTAGTTTTGACTTAGTCAGTAATAGTCCTTAAGTGCTTATTATAAAGTTAAGTGTTGTTTTGCAAGTTTAAGCATTGTTTAACTTTGTACTTTTGGGTTATTCGTCTTTTAGTACTCTATAATTTTTGGGCACAAGTATTTAGTACATTTATTGTTCAAGTGTACGTATTTAGTATTTTTATACGGTTTCGTATTTGTACAAGTATACTTATCCCTTAAAGCCTATTTATACTTAGTAAAATATTTCAAACATCAAATAAATCTATAATAATTATAAAAATCATTTTTAACCTTATTATGTATCATATTTCTCAAAACTTAGAGTTTTACAAAAATAACTTTAAGTAATAATGAAATCGATAATATTATTAAGGATACTAAACGAGTCATTTTTCAAATGTTATTTTTAACTTTCGATTTTTGTACTCAACATACTTTTATGAATTAGGTTTCCGGAAGTCATTTTTCAAAAATAATAAGGTTTATTATTTTTAACAAATTAAAAATGAAAACAATACTGTTTTCAATACTTTCTTTTAAATCGTTTAAAATACTTAAACATCAGAAAAGTGAACCAAATTTTTATTTTGGATACCTATACTTGTACATAAGTACATAACGTTTCCCCAGAAATGTAGATTAAAATACTTTATAAATGTTCTTAAATAAAATCTTCTTTCCAGATCTGACCCCTTTTAGTACAAATTTTATAAATGAAAATATATATGATGGATTTATATGAAATTTGACGTACACATAATAGACATCATCAGGAACATAATATAATTTTTCCCAATAAAAAAAACGTTTAAAATCATGAGACATATTATTTTCTCAGACAGTACGTAAGTTCATACAGTACCAAGTTACGAAATAAATCAGTAATAAATACAGATATTCAGAAAAACTTACTTTTGATATTTTCATCATATTCTAGACACTCAGATCTACAACTTTCATGAAGGAACCTAAGACTAATTCGAAATATATTGTACACAGAAAAATCGTAAACATACATCATACATCACAGAATCCATTTTACAGCATGTATTGTTAAGTGATAAATCAACAAATAGTTAACTTAAACTGGGTGATCTAATGATTCAGTCCTAAACATGATGTTATATGTTAGTTAGAGTCTAAACACTATACTACGAGATTTGAGGGCGTTAGGTTACCTTTAGCATAAATAATCGATTCTACAACATATAAGAAAACGAAGATCGATGCTCCTTTTCTCTTGCTCCTTTTCATTAATTAGTTAGAATGGCACAAAAACAAACTAAGTTAGTAGTTATACTATTAAATAACTCTGAAAATAAGTAGTATAAGATAAGAGAAAGAAGGGATTAATGTTCTTCAAAATGGTGGTGTAAAGGCTTAAGAACTTAGGATTATTTTGATGGATTTTCTTTGCTTTTAGAAATGATTTTAAGGAGGATGTTAGGTGGATGAAAATATGAGTTTGAGAGTCATATTAGGGTGATTATAAGAGCATTTGGTCGTGCCTTTGGTGAGGGAGCAAGAAAGGGACAAAGAAATGACAATTACTCAAAGTAGCTAATCATGCTTTAAGAAGTACATTACTAGAAATGATGTTTTTGATTAGTTAGGCATATTTTGAGGGTTGGACTTCAAAGTGACGGTATGGCATGCCTTAGGGGGATATTTTTGAGTTTATTAGGTCACACAATGGTTAGGAAAGAAGTACGGAAATCGAATATCGAGAAACGATTCGTCGAGTGACGATTTTCGTAGTAGAGGAGTTGTCCAGTAAAATATTTTTATGATGCACTTATAAATTGTAATTTTTTATTTCTGAATTCTGTAGATATTGGAAAATTAATAAAGTTGGGCTTTTGAAACGCCTCAATCGGAGTCCGTATGAGAAAATATGAACCGTTTTACGAAATCGCGCAGAATTGCGATTACGATAGAAATTTCAGTTTTGCAGACAATGAAGTGAAATAGAAAGGTTACAAAGGCACAAGAATTGAATATTAATATATAAAATAGTTTTTCGAGACTCAATTTATTAATATTAATCGTTATTATAAATAACTAAAATGGTCAAAAATACGGTGTGTTACAGACTACCCCCCTTCAGAAAATTTCGTCCTCAAAATTCACAACTACTAGGTTGGTAAAGTATATATTTCCTAAGGTTAGACTAAGGTTTTCCTTTAATTTTTTTGGAGGTTGGTATTTATCCGTAGGATATTCTCAAGTTCTCAAAAGTAAAACAATCTCGGGTCATTTCGAGATTTGGTTTATTGTGACTTCTAACTCCATATATAACATGATAATCTATGTTCCCTTTAAAACAATATTGGATGTTCTATGGAAATGTTTGGTTTGGCTTAAGGTATTAATCCATTCAAATAAAGGTTGTCCTAATTTCCATAAAATTTCAAAACGTTTATTAGTTTTGATCTCTTTAGGTTTATCATGACTGTTACTTGTATATCCTAAATTATCAATCATATCGAAATTCATGGTTCTTATGGCACCCTAAACATTAATATTCAAAAAGTTTGATCTCCTAGGATTACATGGTTCTTTCAGTGATAAGCTCTTAGGGTTAATCCAAAACTCTAGTATTGATTTCTCTTAATTTTCCAAAATCTCCAATTGTTTTCTTGTTTCTCAATTCCTCGATTGGTAGGTTATTCCAAAATTCGAATTCACAATGTGTTGGGTTTTGAAGTATCCGTCATCATTACAACACTCGGGGTTGTAATATTATCAACCATCATTCAAAACACAAGTAATTCTCCAAAATAAATACAGTTTTCCTGAAGATTCCCAAAAATCATGGTTATAAATCAATCAATCACTGGATTTCTAGATACGTGATAAGTCATGTTCACATATTATACCTTAAAACAGCTTGTAATCTCTATAAAGGATATCCTCAAAGGAAATTCGATCGATGATCGTTCGTATACATCTTTCGAGCACATAATTCCACAAATAGAAGGTAATGACATCTCAAACATCTCTTGACCTCAAAGGTATTCTATATTTGTTATAACAGGGTGACTTAGATTTTGGATGGAAAAAAAGGGCTATGTTTCACGATTGGTTACTGCTCAAAGACGATTATGCGTAAGACACACTGATAACTTGACTTAATAAGGTTTCAAATCCTAAAAGTGTTCTAAGGTCGGCAAATGGTCAGGCAAAACAAAAACATAAATTAGGTTAGCAACGCTTCAGTCAAAGGTTCATACGACGATCTCGTAGGTCTTCTTTGATGATATGGTCCTTGACCAGGTTTCTGAACTCTAGGTTTCTTAGTGATTTCCTTCTGCATCAACATTGAGTAGGTTCATCATGTTAAGAGTCTTTCTTCTATACGATCCTGGTGAAGTCGTTCTCTTGCTCCCAGCAGTTCCAACATTACATCTACTCATATAAGTACTAAATCGTTAGGTAAAAGATTAATAACAATATCCTAGTTGGTTGGGTTAACTCGATCGGAGATGCATAGAAAAGTTCTATGAAAGTATGTAGGTACAGTTGATCAAAGAAGGGGTATTAGGTTTCACCAAAGAACGTATATGAATAGAAGTGGTAAGTGAAACCAAAAATTGTCATTGGGCTCGTCACATAAAAGAGGTAAGGGAAGTGACACCCAATAGAACATTGTTCCAACCAACCAAAGAGTTTCTCGCCCAATAGAAGGAATGAGAAGATAATTTGAGTTTATATAAGACAACTTCTAGCAAAGTTCATTTTTCAAAGAAATAAGCAAGGTAAAGATCGAGATAGATATGTTGTTGATGTACTCCTCAACGATAAGAATAGAAGTATTAGCGAGTTTTCAAATAACATATGAGGTTTAAGGTAATAGGCAAAGCAGAATTCAAGACCAAAAGGTCAGGGTTGAAGATTTGCATAGGTTCTGTTGTGGTACAAAGTCGGGCTAAGAAGTGTTACCACGACTCTAGATAATAAATAGAATAGGAACATGTAGGATCATAATGGGATCACTGATCCATGAAAGGCTTCGTTTAAGTAGTAGCTGGAAAATATTCCACATGAAAATTGATATGGAGTAATTTAACAGATAATGGAAACAACACATCATCAATCAAGAACCAGGTTAGATTGGGTCAGTCATATGTCTATATTCTTATTAGTAACTTCGTCATTCTACATTCCTTTCTAGTTAATCCTCAAAATGTTTTTTTCTTTGTTCCTCCAGTTGTTTCTCTAACCTTTATATTCAGAAGTTTGGTTCCTTAAACTCTCGGCATATTATTCCTCAAGTATTTCATATGAGTATATCTCGCGTAGTTATACATCTCCAATAGTATAAGATTGTCCTTTATTTGCTCAATTATACTGATTAACTTAATTCTTTCAGTCAACTCCCTGATAACCAATAAGGTAGGATCCATCGGTGTTTCCATTCATCAAGGATTTTTCCATAGAGGTTACACAACCTTACATCCAATTTGGATTTAAACAATCCCAATAAATTTTGAGTTTTCATCTATATCCTCGAATTAAAAAATTATAATTAACAAATTCATTGGAAGTCTACCCCACTCAAGTTACAAGTTCTCAGATAATCAGGGTTCTCTTTTCAATCATTGGCTATTGACCTCGATTTATAAATTCTAAAGCTATTCATGATTTAGCTAAGAGTTTCATCAATCCGTTCAATCGGAATTATGCATCTTATCATTGGATTACAAGTTTCATTCTTCAAAATTTTCATAAAATTCTCTTAGTCCTCAAAATAACTACAACATGCATTGTTAAATTCTATCCCTTAGTACTCTTCACTGCTTCTTTTCCCCGATATCTTTTCATCAAGGTCAAAACTCTCTTGTTGATTAGTAATAGTTACTCATCTATAAAACTCGTCGGTTGGCTAACATAATCCGCAAAAATATTGAAAATACAAGGGCTCTAAATTCCACAAAAATCTATATGACTTAATTTCTCATCAAGTAATCACTATGTATGTGAATTAGATTTCCATAAATGTCATTCTTTCTTATCTTTCCTTAGCTTACAATTTTAAATCTTCCAATCCTCCGTTATTCTTTACTATCCTCAAAATTGTTCAACCTAAATTCAACACTCAACGACATTTGTTGATTCTCATCTTTTGCAACATGTAGACACCCACATTTGACCGCCAGGTGTCTAAAATAATTCCCGACAAACACCCGATGATGATCGGACGCAAACATGCTTTAACGTACTCGGAAATGGGCTCGAAATCATGGATATTTAACTTGGGCTTTTTACGGAGTACAAATTTCACAAAACCAACCTCAAATTCAGGCCCAGTGGGTCGTTTCGAGTCAAATAAGACTAATTTGGGTCGAATTCGACACCAGGGGTAAAACCGTCTTTTAGCGATCGAGTCAAAACCCGGTCAAAGATTTTCCCGAGACACGTGAGTCAGCCGTGACACTTCACACGGCTGGTTCGGACTCCAATACTACAAAAATCAACTACACAAAATATTAAACAAATCCATTTAAGGATAGAATTTGATCTCGAGAAGGAATTCTATCCGAAAACCGAATCAAACACCCGACCAAGTGCAAACACTCGGCCGAGCAGCACATATCAGCCGGTTTCCCTTGCTTCCTCGACAAGCAAGCGGAATCCTCACACCTTTCGACTTCCTATATTTCCTATCCTAAGCGGTAGTTCTAATTCAAAAGCACCTCTCCTAGCCAAGGTCGGGAATCTCCTATAAATAGCCCCTTGCACGATACAAAAAGAACGACGAATATTCATTATAAAACATCAACACCTTTTTACAGAGCATCACATACAACAAATAGATACACATCAACTTTTACATCGAGAAACCGATAGTACAAAAAACCGAAAGAGCCGGTCCCCTACCCGACGCCTTTCACGTCCAAAGTCAAGCCACCACAACTCACCAACTTCCACTCGACGCTCTTGTGCCCAAGCCACGTCCCGACGAGCCCCGAACCGAGTAAACCGAAGCATGTAGGTTGAGGGTGTACCAAACCCGATTTCTCCTTCTTCTTCTCTTCTCCTTCTCGTCGTCCGTCTTTTATAAGGGTCCTCGTCCGTCTTGTTTTTTTTTGGGTCGTGTGTCGTCCTTTTTACGGGTCCCTTGTCGTTTTTTTATTATTTCTAATATCGATAATACTAAAAAGCTATTTTCATATATCGAACATTCTTAAAAAATATGATATCAACTCTATAGTTGAATATCGTATTAAAAAAGAATTAAATCAAATCTCATCGATGCTAAAAATCGTTACTTTTTTACAAATACAACGATTCTGACGCGGAGAGAACTAACATCTTTTTTCGTTCAAATTTCTTTTACAAAACTTTTTAAAATTCATTCCGAATATTCGTTATCGATTTCATAATCAAATATCGGGTACGACGAATATCGAAACATAAATCGAGTATAAATTAGTTCGTATTTGTACGCGATTTATCAAATTAGCAATTTTCGAACAACAAACGAGACCGGGACAGACCCGCACGCGAGTCGCACCCATCCCAGGCGACTCGCGCACGGGCCTGAAACTCGAGTCCTTTTTTTAGCTTTCGTTCGTTTTTTATTATTTATTCTACAAAACGATTTCTCAAAATTTGTATCTTTTCTAAAACTATTCCGAGTATTTGATATCGATTTCATAATCGACTATCGAATATAACGAATATCGAAAATATTAAGTCAAGCACGAATTATGCAGTTTCGTACGCGATTTAATAAAAGCATCGAATTTTCAAAAATCGGTCTCGAAAACAGGCCGGGACGCGAGTCGCATGCGTCCCGGGCGAGCCGTGCGGCCGGCCGAAACGCGGCTCGTCCTTTTTTTTTTTATTATTCTTCGAATTTCATTTTTTATACAAAATAGCGTCTTTTTAACAATATTTTTCAGATCTCGACTAATATATTCTCGATCTTGCATATTCATCATATTTGCTATTGTTCCGGTCACGGAAACAATTCACCCGGCCTAGGATCCGGGTTGTACAATCGGGTTAATGGTGAACAATTGATCGTTTGATTCCCTTGGTCTCCCCTTCCTCTCACTCCTTGGATCAGACTTCCCCGGCGGAAATGGCCTGGTCCCTGCACAATGAGCGCACAGGGCCTCGGAGGTTGTCCGAGGAAACCCTCTCCGATGCCTAAGTCAGTCCGTGAAATGCCTTTACGAACCTAGCTCGTGAGGAACTAGGCGGCGTTTTAGGAGTAAGAGTCTAGAGAGAGAAAATCCAACCCCTCTTATGTGGGAAATGGGTAAGTATTTATACCTTCCCACAAGAGAGAGGAAAAGAGAAAGAAGAGGAGGGAAATGGGTGGATGTTGGCGCGACACGTGGACTCACCTTGTCCACCCATCTCCCCTTACCTTAGGTAAAATGACGGATGGGTCCTCGGTTCTCCTTCGGTTCTGTTCAGGCGGGAACGCCCTGGGAGCAGGCGGCAGGCCTGGTTTGCTCTGTTTGGCGGGTGGCTCAAGGGATTAGGGCCACACTTGGAGATTTCAGTGACTTTGATGGAAAGGCTGCTGGGCAGACCTTTTCTACCTCTGGGACTGGTCGCCCTGGGGCCTGATTTGCAGGCGGCCAAAGGCAGGCAACCGACCCCCATCAATTGGCCCTCGCCGGCTGAGGAGGAACGGGGTTCCAGCTCGGCAGGCGACGTCTTGCTCAGGGACGGCGGGAGGTTGCTTCTTTGGACACTTGCATTTAATGCGTCGCACGTTCCCGAGGGAACATGCTTTGATTTCTCTGGGCATGCAGGGAGTTCAAACGTCTTTCGTTATGATTACCCTCCTTTGTGTAGAGAATTTTCGGGCAGTGTGCCAGCTTGGTGATTGGCTTTCTTTCTTGCAGAGGTGGTTGGGGCACCATTAATGCTCTGCTTCTGTTTTTCGTATAAATGGCATCTTCCCTCACTGTCCTTATGACCCATTTCCAATCTTTGTTTTGTCTTTGATCATGGCTTGGATCAAGAAAAGTGTGATTCGTCATGGAGCTAGGCATGTTAATTTCATCTTCAGAGGCTTTTGGAGGCTCCGGTACGCCCGTGCCGCCCACCTAGTCGTTCGCCGGAGTCGCCGTTCACAACTTCGCTTTCGCCGGAGAAGTCAGAGGGCTTCTGTTAGGATGGGCAAACGCCCTAGGAGGTCTTCGTCCCCTGCTGCGCCTAGGTTCAGGCGCTGCTCCCAGGGGGGGGGGCTGTTACGACATGGGGTGCCATGAATGCTTTCCATGGCTGCACCCTGAGCAATTTTGCCCCAACTCTGACACCGATTCCTCCTTGGCGTCGGGTCCCTCTTCGCCTGTGAAGAAGACAGGCTGTCGCACCTGCGACGAGTCCCGGGCTGTTCCCTTTGGAAGGGACTGGGAAGACAGCAGCCATGACTCTGATGACAGCGAGGGTCTGGGCTGCCTGAGCGACAGGGATGAAGATAGAGCTTCTGATGACCCCTTCCAGGGCTCCCCAGACTGGGACTGGGGCTCGGCTCTAGGGAGCCCAGGTAGCCCTGGAGATTGTTCCCCAGATTTGGGTGATGACTAGGCCTGCGAGGCGTTGGATTTCTGCCAGGCCGGAACTTTGGGCCTTAATGTATTTTTCTTCCTGTATCTGTCTTAAGATGTAATTTCCTTTTGTAAGATCTTAATGAAATGAGGATCAGGCGGTGCATTTATGTGTTGCGATTTTTTTTTTTTTTTTTTTTTTTTTTTTAGGGGGGACGTCATAGGGTGACCAGTCTGCTGACACCCTTTGGTCCTCCCAAGGTTTTTCTTGGGAAGCTGCCTAGGGCAAACCTCCCCAGGGGTGACACGTGGACCGCAGCCCTTGGATGAATTCCAGAGGGTTGAGCGACTCTTGGCATGCCTTCCTCTATAAAAGTGATCAATTATCCATCACTCTCCTCTTTTCCAATCTTTCTTCTCTTTCGTCGTTCCTTCACTCTCTTCATCTTGTCAAAAACCCTTGAGCATTGACGGATTGCATCTACCTTGCACCCCCATTTCCCTGAGACTCTTTCTTCGGGCTTGTGACGTGCTGTCAGGCGATCTTTAGGTCAGATTTTCATCCTCCATTCTTTTTTCTTTCTTCGATTTCCTTTTTCCGCTCCTTTTTTAGAGTACCATGTCTAGAAACCGTGGATTGATTTTGCCCTTTGTCGACCCAACAAAGCGGGGAGAAGGGATGGATTTCGCCTCCTCCTCTAGGGAGGTTGCTCTTGAGGAAGAGCATTCGTCAGGCAGTGGGGGCGGTAATTCTCCTGACCCCCCTTCGCATGATGCTATTGACTCAGACGATGGGGCTTTGGAAGTTGACCCTTCCAGAACTTCCGGCCCCCTCGTTCGTCGGGAAAGGGGTAGGGTTTACTATCTAGACAAGGTTAAATACCGCATCCCTCTGAGTACTTTTCCCGACCGGAAAAATCGAGAGACGATTCTTGCTAAGAATGCCGCCGTTGTGATTGAGCGGCTTTATAACTTCGGGGAAGGGTACACGGTTGTTGTCCCTGGCGAAAAGGACACCGTATGCAACCCCCCGGATGGGTGCATAGCGGTTTATCACAAATGCTTAGAGTTTGGTCTTCGCTTCCCTCTCCATCCTGCTTTAGAGGAGATCTTCAGGCGCATGAACGTCGCCGTCGCCCAGCTGACAGCCACAGCTGTCAGGGCGCTGATCTCATATGTTTGGACCTGTCTTTTCCACCGCATGGAGCCTTCCATCGACGCCCTGCGGTTCATGGTGGGTTTACAGATGGTTTCTTCTGGGAGTACGGGCTCCCCTGGTTATTGGTCCCTCCTGAGGCAGAAGGGACATTGTTTGGTGTGGCCTGGTATGGACAGCCTGAGGGACTGGAAGAACAACTTCCTTTACATCCACTGTACCCACGGGTGGAGGATTCCTCGTCATTTCAGGAATCACGTCCACACCAGGATGGAGACCCCTGAGGAGTACCACCCTGGCGTGGGTGGGAAGGCCTTGGAGGTTAAGCTAACTGAGAAGGAGAAGGAGCTGACGGCCTACTTTGCAGGCCACACTAACAAGTACGGGGTGTATGGCCCCACCTTATGGCTCCCTCACGCGGAGCTTATAGCGACCGACAATTATTTGACCCGGTTGGGCATGAACCCGGGTCTGGATAAAGGTAGTTCAGGAGTGCTGGTGATTCCTTCTTACTCTTTTTTCTTTTGAAAATATTTTGACTGCCTGTTTGTTTGTCCTGCAGGTCTTGCCACTTTTCTTTGGAAGAAAGGGGAGGTGAGACGCCTGGGCTTGGACGAGAATCTTACTGTTATTCAGAGTCGCCCTTCTCTTCTCCCTGGTTTTAGGAGAGGCGAAAAAAATCTGATGAAGCATTTGAAGGGCCTGTCATTCAGTAGGCCAAGGCTTCCCCCTCCTCCTCGAGTCACGCCTGCTAAGACGGCGGTTTCTGAGGCTACCCCTTCGCCAGCTGCGAGGGCGATTGCCTTCGAGGCTACTCCTTCGCCGGTTGGCAGGCAAGAGGGCCTTTCAGAAGGGATTCAGATTCCCCCGCAGTCGCGGGCCGCAGGCTCCGAGGAGACTGGGGAGAGTACCCCCCAGGCACTGACCAGAAAGAGGAGTCGGGAGGCCCCTAACGTTGACCAGGTGGTGGATTTGGAGACTGCCACGCCTGAACCCAAGCGTCCTGCTCTGGAGATTCCCGCTACCCTTTTTTCTGAGGAGAACGTTGAATTCCACTATAACGCAGGTGACAGCCAGGATGTTTCTGCCCTACTCTCCGACTCAGGGGCGGTTTTAACTGACCATCTTCTCAAGACCGTCAAGTCTGCTGCCAGTCAAGTGACCCAATATATTAAGCGCACCTCCCGAATTATGCAGGCTTCCGCGGAGCTGGCTGCCCTTGGTCGCCTGAGTGATGAGGAACTAGCCAACCCCGACCGCCTGTCTGCAGTTGAGAGGGACGTTGCTCTCATTGCCAGCCTGAAGGATCAGCTGGCGAAAAAGGAGACTGAGCTAGAAGAGGCCAGGGGTCGGGCTATCCACTGGAAGTCTGAGAGTGAGAAAGCTACACGGGAAGTGTCTCGCCTGGGGGAAGAGTCCAAGAGAGCTCAGCAGGCCTTTGCTGAACTGTAGCAGGCCAGAAAGGCTTTGGCTGAACTGGACCATGCTAAGAAGAGCGTTATTGACCTTGGTGAGCGCCTTTCCAAGGCAAACTTTGATCTGCAGACGGCCCTCGGCGATCTGGCGGCGAAGACCGAGGATCTGGCGGCGAAGACCGAGGGTTGGGAGAAAGAGAGGGGTGAGATTCTCCAGGAGGTGGAAATGGCGGTGTCGGCGGGCTTCGTTAATGGTGCCAACTCCTGCCTGAAGGTTGTCATGGAAGCTGTCAGGGAGATGTTCCCGGGTTTTGACGAAGATGCCTTCCGGGCCCTCTACACTGCTAAGGATGAAGCTCAAATGAGTAGGCTGTCTGAGGGAGATGCTTCCGGCCCAGACGCTCCCCCTGCTTAACATGGAGGGCAGTCTTCCTCAGAGGGCTCTTGCTCGTCCCCTGCTGCGCCTGTGCCAACGTTTTAATTTCCTTTCTTTGCGCGCCGAGCCCTTTGGTGGCCGGCTGCCGTACTCTTGGCTGTAACTATTTGTCTTGAAAGCTTGAAAACTTTTGCCTTGTATTTCCTTGACACTACTTTTTCTTTTATATGCGAATTCTGTTTGCTTTTTTGTATTTTGATTTCTCATGAATTTGATTCGCAGACTGCCTGCCTGTAAGTAGGAGGGTTTTTGTTTGCTTGACCTGCCCCTGGTATTTGTTTAAAATCCAGGGAGCCTGCCCCCTGCCTGCCCAGGGGTAAGCGGGGTAGCCTGTGTGTTTTTTATACAAGGTTGGGGGGCTTGCCCCCAGTCCTTGTTGGTCTGGCCTGTCCCTGGCTTTTCGTTCAAAGTCCAGGGGGCCTGCCCCCTGCTCGCCCAGAGGTGGGCAGGGCGGTTTTTGCGTTTTTTATACAAGGTTGGGGGGCCTGCCCCCAGTCCTTGTTGGTCTGGCCTGTCCCTGGCTTTTCGTTCAAAGTCCAGGGGGCCTGCCCCCTGCTCGCCCAGAGGTGGGCAGGGTGGTTTTTGCGTTTTTTATACAAGGTTGGGGGGCCTGCCCCCAGTCCTTGTTAGCTTGGCCTGTCCCTGGCTTTTTGTTCAAAGTCCAGGGGGCTTGCCCCCTGCTCGCCCAGAGGTGGGCAGGGTGGCTTTTGCGTTTTTTATACAAGGTTGGGGGGCCTGCCCCCAGTCCTTGTTAGCTTGGCCTGTCCCTGGCTTTTCGTTCAAAGTCTAGGGGGCTTGCCCCCTGCTTGCCCAGAGGTAAGCAGGGTAGCCTCTGATTTGCGTTGGGGGGTTCACTTTACCCAATTTTGGCAACAGGGGGGCCTCCCCCTATTGCCCCCTGCTCGTTTGTGTGTGAAAGACGCGAGTGTGAACAGGCAGCGAGTATAAATCTGTATCTTCTCATTTCTCTTAAAATTCTTTTTGACATTGGGGTGGTCGGAGCCGTCGACATTTTTGATCGTCCTCCGCCCTTTTTTTAATAAAAGTAAAAACTGCTTGTATTCTTGTTCAGACGTAATATTTCTTTGGTGTGTCTGCATTCCAGTGAGCGCTCAGCTCTTGTCCTTCCAGATTGGCTATCCTGTATGTGCCTGGCCCCAGAACCTGAGTTATTTGGTAGGGGCCCTCCCAATTGGCACTCAGCTTTCCATGCTCTCTTGACTTCCCAATCGCCTGTGTCTTCCTCAGAACCAGCTCGCCCGTCTGAAAGCTCCTCTGTCGGACCTTGCTGTTGAATGCTTTCCTCATTCGCTGCTGGTAGGCAGCGATGTTGGTACTGGCTTCCTCTCTTAGCTCATTTACCAGGTCCAAGGCTTCGACCATTGCAGCTTCATTTTCAGCCTGGTCGTACTGCAGGGAGCGCAGGGAGGGAATCCTTGCTTCGATTGGCAATAGTGCCTCTGCGCCATATACCAGACCAAATGGGGTTTGGCCTGTAGACTCTTTCTTGGTGGTTCGGATCGACCAGAGTATACTGGGGAGTTCGTCAGCCCACCTACCCTTGCAATCATCCACCAATTTCTTCAAACCGTTCAGGATTTGTTTGTTGGCTGCTTCTGCTTGCCCGTTTGTTTGAGGATGACAGACAGCTGAGTAGGCGACTGAAATGTTGTGGCTTTCCAGCCAGATTCTCAGCGGATCGTTATCGAATTGCCTGCCATGGTCAAATACCAACATCTTTGGTAGACCGAATCTGGTGATGATATTTCGCCAGATCACTTTCCTGACCGTCGGTTCAGTGATATTGGGCACTGCTTCGGCTTCCACCCATTTGGTGAAGTAATCTATGGCGACAATTAAGAATTTTCTGCCCCCTGTTGCCACCGTGAAGGGTCCCAGGATGTCCATCCCCCATTGAGCGAAGGGGATGGGGGATAGGATTGGCCTGAGCTCTTGGGCTGGGGCATGGATTGAAGGGGCAAATAGTTGGCATTTCCTGCATTTCTGGGTCAGGCTCTTGGCGTCTGCCAGCATGGTAGGCCAGTAGTAGCCTGCCCGGAGGGCTTTGTGGGCCAGTGCTTTTCCACCAATGTGATGTCCACATATCCCTGAGTGGATATCCTCTAATACCTCAGCGGCCTGATCCGCCCGCAGACATTTGAGTAGTGGATGAGTAAAAGATTTTTTGTAAAGCTCTTCATTGATGAGTATGAACCAGGCTGCTTTAGCCTGCGTCTTCCTCTTTTGTAGCGGGTCTGATGGTAAGACACCATGCCTCTTGTACTGGATGAAGGGAGTCATCCAGCTTTCCAACTCTTCTTCCATGGCGTTAATCGTTTGACAGGGATTGGTAGACTTCTCGTGTAAAACGTCGACCCATACTGATCTCCGGATGTCCTGCAGACTGGAACTTGCCAGTTTTGACAGGGCATCTGCTCTGTTGTTCTGGGATCGGGGGATTTGTTTGACCTCATATGATTTTAAGTCGGACAATTCTCCCTTTACCATCTCCAGGTACGTGGCCATTGCTTGGTCTCTTGCTTCGTATTCTCCATTAATCTGGTTGGCGATGAGTTGGGAGTCTGTCGCCAAGACAATTTGTTCTGCCCCTGCGGCTTTAGCTAGCCTGATGCCTGCGAGTACTGCTTCGTACTCTGCTTCATTGTTTGATGCTGGGAAAACGAATCTGAGAGCATGCTCAAAGTCGGTCCCTTCTGGGCTGGTTAGTACGACGCCTGCACCCGCGCCATTGGCCGTCGAGGACCCGTCAGTATATACGGTCCATTCCTGGGCAGGGGCTTCCTCTTCCCCTGAATGGGAGCACTCATCAAAAAAGTCTGCCAAAGCTTGGGCCTTGATGGCTGTTCTTGACTGATAAGATATACCTAGCCCACTCAGCTCAATTGCCCATTTCAACAATCTCCCTGATTTTTCAAATTTTTCCAACACCTTTTCCAGGGGTTGGTCGGTGAGGACTACGACTGGATGCGCGTCAAAGTAAGGCCTGAGCTTCCTGGCCGCAATTATGACCGCGTAGGCGGCTTTTTCAACCATCGGATAATTCTTCTCAGCTGCCCCCAGCGCATGAGTCACAAAGTATATAGGTTGCTGGGCGCCTGCCTCTTCTCGCAGGATGACCGCGCTGACAGTTATATTGGTTACTGCAATGTAGAGGAAAAGTTTTTCTCCTGCTACCAGTCTTGCCAGGGTAGGGAGCCTTTTAAGGTGGTCCTTCAGTTGCTCGAAGGCCTCTTTCTGCTCGTTTTCCCATTTGAACTGTTTGTTTCCTTTCAGTATCTTGAAAAAAGGAGTGGCTTTGTCTGCTGATCGGGCAACGAATCGTGTCAGGGCGGCCATTCGACCCGTCAGGCGCTGGATGTCTCTGATGGTCTTGGGCTCAGGGAGGTCTAGAACTGCCTGAATTTTTTCAGGGTTGGCATCTATACCCCGAGAACTGACCAAAAACCCCAGGAATTTTCCGGAGCGGACTCCAAACGTGCACTTTTTCGGATTTAGTTTCATTTTGTAAGCGCGCAGAGAACTGAAGGTTTCCTGCAAGTCTGTCAGGTGTTCCCTGTCTTCCCTGCTTTTTACGATGGCATCATCAACGTAAGCCTCGATGTTTCTGCCTTTTTGTTTCTCAAACACTTTATCAACCAACCGCTGGTAGGTAGCCCCTGCATTTTTGAGCCCGAAGGGCATCATCTTATACATGTAAGTGCCCGAACTAGTGATGAACGCACACTTCACCCTGTCCGGCTGCCACAAGTACACTTGGTGATACCCTGAAAAGGCGTCTAAGAAGCTTAGCATGGTGTAGCCACTGGTGGCGTCTACCAATTGATCGATCCGGGGGAGCGGATAGCAGTCTTTCGGGCAGGCTTTGTTCAGGTTCGTAAAGTCGACGCACATTCTCCATGCGCCAGACGATTTCTTGACCATGACAACATTCGCCAGCCATTCTGGGTAGTCGCAGACTTCAATAAAGTCTGCTTTCAAGAGTTTGTCAATTTCTTCCTTGATTGCTGCGTCTTTTTCTGCAGACATGTTTCGTTTCTTCTGCTTTACAGGGCGAGCTTCCATGCTTACGTTCAGTTTGTGAACGATGCATGATGGATCAACGCCAGGCATCTCGTCTGCAGAATAGGCAAATACGTCTTTGTTCTCCTTCAGTAGCTTGACCAGTTCGGCCTGGTAGGATTCTTCCAGGCCTGCTCCTACCAGGACCTGTCTTCCTGGCTCCAAATCTACCAACATACTCTCACCCCCTGGTTCCAGGCGGTCAGACAGCGGGTGCTCGACTGGGACTTCACCTTCTCTGCAGGGGGAATTGTCGGCTTTTCTTTTTCCTTTTCTGTCTCTCTCGTGCTCTTGCAGGGCCACGGAGTAGCATTGTCTTGCTGACTCCTGGTCCCCACGTACCTTTCCTTCCAGCCCGAAGTCAGTGACATACGCGATGGTGAGAGCCCTGATGGAGATTGCCGCCTTGATTTCATCCAGCGTGGCCCTGCCAATCAGGGCGTTATAGGCAGACCTTGCGTCCACAACAACAAAGGTTGCCCTGACATTCCTGGCTGTGGAACTTTCCCCGAAGGTTACAGGCAAGTCGATGACCCCCATGGGCAGCACGCCTGCCCCACTGAATCCATACAGGGATCCGGGAGCAGGCCGCAGGTGCCTTTTTTCCAGGCCCATTTTTTCGAAAGCATCCTTGTACAATAGATTCGTGTATGCGCCCGTGTCCACCATACATCTTCGCACAATATGGTTGCTGATCTCTAGGGACAGCACCAGAGGATCACTGTGCGGGTATATCACCCGTCCTGCATCATCAGGGGTGATACTTAATGTCACTCCCCTTGGACTTCCTTCTTTCTCAGTATAGCAGATCTGGTTCCTCAGCTCGCGCATTTGCCTTTTTTGGCCTCTTCGACTGAGCTGGCCCTCAGTGCCCCCTGAAATTACATGGATTACCATCCGGTTCTGCACTGACCCCTCGGGTTTCTCAGACACTTCCTTCTGAGACTTATTTTTGGCCGCATAGTTGGCTAACCATCCGTTTCTGATCAATTTTTCGATCTCGTCCTTTAGGTGACGGCATTCCTCGGTGGTGTGGCCTATACAGTCGTGGAAAGTGCAGAACTTCTTGGGGTCGCCTTTTGGGCTGCGAGGTTTGTTTGGGCGGTTCCATTTGGCAGTTTCTTTTTCCAGTTCGAAGATTTCCGCCCTGGATTTGTTCAGAGCGGTGTAATTGTCGAATCTGGGTTGGTAGACTGGGCGCTCCTTCTTGGGAGTGTCTCCCTCTTCCCTTTGCTTGCCTGGCTCACTTCTGCCCCTTCCACCCTGCGGTCCCCCTTGAGGCTTTGTTTGGCCTGCAGGGGTATCCGTCAGGCCGTGGAATTCCTCCTGCAGAATGAACCCATCAGCAATCTTCCTGGCCATGGCCAAGGTTTCTGGCTGGGCCCTGATCATCTGGTTTTTCATTTCCCCTGGAAGTAGGGAGATTGTCAGGGCGTAGGCGGCAGTGGAATCATCGATCTCCTTGACCTGTTGGTAGGATAGATCAAACCTTCTCATGTACTCTCTCACACTCTCACCCTTTTTCTGTTTCAGGGTCATGAGATCGAAACGGGTAAGGCGTCTTCTCTTGTTTCCGGCATACTGTTCGAGGAAAGTTTCAGCCAACTCTATGAAGAACCTGATCGACCCCTGGCGGAGGTCTCTGAACCATCCCTGCGCGAGCCCCACCAGGGTGGTAGGGAAAACTTTTCACCATATGGCATCATCTACGTCATACATGCCCATGTGGCTCTCAAAGGCTGCCAGGTGGTCTTCAGGGTCTGTCGTCCCGTCAAATTTGATGGTTGGCATTTTGATTTTTGGAATGGGGTACTCTTGTACCTCAGGGTGTAGCGGAGTTTTTGTGGGCCTGCCCACCAGTCGTGACCTGCTTTCCCCAGACTGGTTACCGTGAGAGTCCCACTGTTTATGGGTCGGTTTCCTCGCACTGGGGGAGCGGTGCCTCGGTGGTGGCCTGCTTACCGCCTCATCCTCTGTTTCCGGGGAGATCTGCCTGGGCCTCTTCCTCTGAGAGTGGCAGAGGTTTTCACCCTGATGGTGTCTGGACTCGAGCGGTTGTCCCCGGTTGAGCCGGGATTGCAGGCTTTGGGATAAGCCGGGGACCGACTGTTCCTTGGCTGCAGGTGTCAGCCTGGAGAAAACTCCGCCTGGCCTTTCTCCCAAGCGTTTTGACACAGGCTCCCTGGGCCTCATGCGCTCCTGTAGTCCTTGAGATAAGCCCCCCTGTCCTCCAGACGCCGATTCTGTTGTGTGAATGGAGAACGCCTGCTGGACAGGTGGCTCTCGATTACCAGTAGTAATGCGCCTCTGCGCATGCGTATACACTTGAGCTGTTCTTCTCACTTTTCTCTGAGCATTTCTGGCGGCGGTCCGCCTCGTGCCCCCGGCCTCGTCCCTGCTGACTGGGGACGGTTGCCTGGGAGCCGACGCGACCCTGCCCACCAAGTCCTCAGGTGTGAATTCCTGATTCAGCATCGCAGAGAAGAACGCGGCCGCCTGTGCCATCTGAGCTGGGGTCAGATTGAGAGCACGTCCTGGGTGTGTCCCCAACTCAGGTGTCGCAGCAGTGTTTGATCCATCGAGGGGATTGGTTCCCCCTACCGCTAGGATCGTGGCAGGAGGAACCCTATCCGACTGCGGCATACCATACAGGGGGGTCACCGGCGGGACCGTCGGACCCGCTCCTGTACTGGCATCACCGATTTCTGGCATGATTGTGTTTGATTTTGTGATTATGAGTGGTTGATTTTAGTGGGTAACTCGTGAGCACAACCGTAAGTTCCCCACAGACGGCGCCAAATTGTTCCGGTCACGGAAACAATTCACCCGGCCTAGGATCCGGGTTGTACAATCGGGTTAATGGTGAACAATTGATCGTTTGATTCCCTTGGTCTCCCCTTCCTCTCACTCCTTGGATCGGACTTCCCCGGCGGAAATGGCCTGCTCCCTGCATAATGAGCGCACAGGGCCTCGGAGGTTGTCCGAGGAAACCCTCTCCGATGCCTAAGTCAGTCCGTGAAATGCCTTTACGAACCTAGCTCGTGAGGAACTAGGCGGCGTTTTAGGAGTAAGAGTCTAGAGAGAGAAAATCCAACCCCTCTTATGTGGGAAATGGGTAAGTATTTATACCTTCCCACAAGAGAGAGGAAAAGAGAAAGAAGAGGAGGGAAATGGGTGGATGTTGGCGCGACACGTGGACTCACCTTGTCCACCCATCTCCCCTTACCTTAGGCAAAATGACGGATGGGTCCTCGGTTCTCCTTCGGTTCTGTTCAGGCGGGAACGCCCTGGGAGCAGGCGGCAGGCCTGGTTTGCTCTGTTTGGCGGGTGGCTCAAGGGATTAGGGCCACACTTGGAGATTTCAGTGACTTTGATGGAAAGGCTGTTGGGCAGACCTTTTCTACCTCTGGGACTGGTCGCCCTGGGGCCTGATTTGCAGGCGGCCAAAGGCAGGCAACCGACCCCCATCAGCTATATTTTTCTTTTTTACAAATCGATACTAACTCGTTTGTTCATCTTGTAGCAAATTCATTCTTTTTTATCGTTTGTTTTATTATACTAAAACGAACCTCTCATGCTAAATTCAACTTCGACGTTAAATTTTTCATGCATTAAACCGACTTAGCAACCCATTCAATTATTCACATGCTTAGGAAAACAATGTTTGCATATCATTCATTGTGCATATCTTATAGACTGACCGAGACTTAGCTTAAGAGCATACATGGCGTCATTATACTGTTTCCATGACTACGTGCTACTTGATCCACATCTTTTTCAAAAACCGTCATTTTCAAAAATTTGCATCCTTTTCAAAATATCCAATTTCAAAACCCCCGGACATATACCGAATTTAGGACTTATGATTTTACTCAAAATAGCCTTTTTCTAGCCGGTATTATGCCCAATTTAAACCTCGAAATTGTTTTCGAAATTTTCAAACCGTCACCCGGCCCACCTTTTCCGTTTTTTTTCTCGAAAAAAATGGGCCGGATATCCCCGAATTTTTCGGGCTTTTAAAAAAAAATCATATTTCAAAACTTCCTCTTCTGAGACTTCCCGTATTTAGCAGTGTCGGGTCGTGTCATAAGTCGTTGAAGTCTCTAGCGTCGAAACTCTGTCGATCTTACATCACGAGTTTCCCCCCTATCCCAGTCCGCCTTATTCTACTAAGGCAAGGCCCACCTACGCAGGACACACTTCTACAAAGGTTGACCCATTTACAAAATCGAGTCTAAAGTCTGGGAATGTCTCACGTGAACCTTCCTTCGAACAGGGCCCAACCCACATAGTTAGATCCTGAGGAAGGCCCACCTTTTCACAAGTCACCCGTCTAGGTGTCTTTTCCGAGTCATTACCGTTTTAGTCTTCTTCCTTTTCCCTTGCTCAGGATGTACTTTTCTTAGGATTCGGGTTAAGTTGCTGATTACGCGGTGTTCTTACAGACAAGCCACCCTTCACTCGAACCATGACGAAAGAAGCCATCGATGAGTTGACAGCTTCGTTGACCAAAATCCAAGATCAATTGCGACAAATGAGGGAGGACCAGATTGCCATCGTCACTCGGGCAAGTGCCGTAGAGCAAGGAACCCCCAATGCTTCGATCGAAGATGACGGACCCTTGGCCGCATTGGCCGGCGCGGTCCAAAAGTTGCAAGAACAGGTCCACTCGACCACCAGAAACACCATTCTCACGGAAAATGCTCGTATCTATTCGCCTTTAACTGATCAACTGCCCGCTAACCTCAACTTAACGGGCTTGCCAATGTTCGACGGAACTGAAGACCCGGTACTCTATATTCGGGCTTTCAAGGACTTTATGGCTGTTAAGGGGGTCAAATCGACCATGTGCAAGCATCTCTTTGCTTCCTCTCCGGAAAAGCACCCGAAAGCCTGGTACTACAGGCTTGATCCTAAGAAATACAAAACCTGGGACGATGTTGCAATGGAATTCGCGCGAAACTACGTGGATAATGCTGAAATCCAGACTACCATGCGTACTCTGGAAGTTATGGCCCAAGAGCCTAAGGAGGGTTTCACCGAATACCTTCAAAGGTGGAGGACTGAAAGTGTTAAGCTGGTGGACAAACCCAGCGAAAAAGTACTAGTGGAGGCCTTTGTCAAGAACCTCCTCCCCGCTTACCGAGTCCATCTCCGGTACGCCATCATACCCGACTTCGCCACTATGACCGAAATGGGTACTAGAATCGAAGACGATCTAAGGCTAGAGAACCTTACTAAGGCCTCTACCAAGGGGTATCAAGGAGCCAGTTCATCCTCCAGCAAGCCCGCAACCACAACGGCGGCCCGAAGTATCTTCGACGAGGTTAACTCATTGGACACCTCGACCAAAAAGAATACTCCAAATCGGGTATTCACCGACATAGGGACAACCTATGCTAATGCCTTACAAAGGCTGTCTTCAAAAGGCCTAATCCAACCGATAGGCCCAATTCCGGAAGTTCCCGTGGAAAAGCGATCTAAGAGCTACAACATTCAAGCCTATTGCCATTATCACCGAGGCAACGGGCATGACACGGAGAAGTGCTGGAAGTTGAAGCATCTTATTCAAGATCTGATCGAAAGTGGGAAGATACCACTACCCAGCGATAAGCCGTGTAACAAAAATAATCCTCTTGCTACTCACGCCATTTTTACTGGAGAGGTAGTCGACTGCTCTCATCTCATTTCCCTTTTCATTCCCCAAATCAATGGGATATGGAACGACGATGAAGATGATGTTTATCTGGCCAAGGGGGAAGCTGTCCCCGTCACCATCGAAGAAATCCGGAAAGCTAAAGCCAAAGCTCTGGCCGGCACACACACCATCACGGCCGGTCTCGCCACTCCGGAAACCGTCACTGAACCTTCCAGGACGGAACTCACTCCCGAAGAGCCAAACGCTGACACGGCCCTAGTCAGACAACTAAAGAGGGTCCGAACTAATATTACTATATGGCAGCTTTTGGTTAGTTCTCAGGAGCATCGGGCAGCACTTACTAGGGCTCTTGATGAAATCAAGGTTGACTCATCGGTTACCCCCACCGAAATGGTAGCCACTATCTTTCCACACCTCAAGGACAAGTCTAAAGAAGAAGGCCCACTTATCACTTTCTCCGAGTCCGACCTTCCACCATTCGGGGCCACCCATAACTTGGCCCTATATATCACTGTGATCTGCCACAACAAATACCTCCCAATGACCCTAATTGATGACGGGTCCGCAGTAAACGTCCTTCCCTTAAGGACGGCCAAGGCCCTCGGCATTACCGAGGCTGACTACCTTCCGACTGCACAAACTATCCAGGCTTTTGATGGGAGCCCAAAATCAGTTGCTGGGGCCGTTAAGTTAACAATCATAACGGGCCCGATCGAGAAAGAGTTAGCATTTCAAGTGATCGATCACTTCATCTTTCAATCTGCTACTCGGGAGACCATGGATTCACGCGGTCAAAGCCGTGTCTTCCACTCTTCACAGGAAAGTCAAGCTACCTTTACAAGATGGGATCGTTACTCTCGAAGCTACCCCCATAACCGTGTCAAGCTGCAACACGGCAGGCTCAACTGACCCGCGAGGTTTCAACTTCGTGGGAATGATCGAGGAAGAATATCTTTTCCGGCCATACTTCACCACTAGCATCGATACGATGCTACAAAATCTGGGCTACCTACCAGGAGTTACTTCAAGGCCTTATCTTCCGGCCGGGAAGATTATCGAGACCCTGAACAACGAGCAATCTCGCCTCGGTCTGGGTTACACTATGACGCCAGAACACATGGATAAAACAGAGGCAGTCACGTTCGTCACTCCAGTGTTCGGAGCTGTTCAAGTGGGCCTCTATCAACCCACCATTTCATATCCCGGGACCAAATCGGCTCGGGAATGCAATTTCATCCCGGATGATATCGTTGCCCTTATCCAGGCCGAATCAAAGGAGGGCCCAAATAATACCGAGCCCGTCCTAGGACTACTATTCGGGGAAGACAAGGTCGTCCCGACCCCTAAACAAGAGTTAGTCAGCCCGATTCTCCGCAGCAGCAGGTTCGATCCAACCAAGTTGATCTCCGACGTGGGTGCCAACACCGGGAAGAGAGCTTGGAGGAAGACAACTAAGTGGACCGACAGTCAGGGTCGAATCTACAAGCTAACTACTGGTGAAAGAGATATGCATGGTGCCGAATCCAAGTCCGAGTCCGAGTCTGAGTCTGAGTCGGAGTCGGAGTCGAAGTCTAGAGGGTCCAGTACTAGGATCGAGTCTGTAACCCCTCTCCCTTCTTTAGTCACACCATCGGGAGCCCCAGAGTCTGTCCCGAGGGCTCTCCCTATCCCGCCTCTGACCAACGATCAGATGGCAGCTCTCTTCGAGCTATTTTCAAAATTCACTATCAATAATAACGATAACCGTTCTGTTTACGACTTGTCTTATTTTCAAAACATTTTTAAAAATCTTACTTGAAATGACATTGAGAAACCCGAGGAACAGGTGCCATTGCCTCCGCATCTAATCGAGCAACTCGAGCAAAGGGAGTCCCGAAATCCGGTTATCGAAGAAACCGATTCCATCAACGTAGGAACCCCTTTAGAACCTCAGATGCTTAAGTTGGGCCTATCTTTAGATCCCGAGGAGAAACAACAATTCACGGATCTCCTCCAGGAATTCAAAGACGTCTTTGCATGGTCCTACAAGGACATGCCGGGAATAGACCGGGAGATAGCTGAACACCGAATACCCATCAAAGATGGGTATAAGCCGGTAAAATAGAAACTTCGAAGAATGAGGCTCGAATGGTCTCTCAAAGTCAAGGAAGAAGTCGATAAACAATTCAAAGCGGGCTTTATCCAAGTGTTTGAATATCCAGACTGGGTTGCAAACATAGTACCAGTACCCAAAAAAGATGGCAAAGTCCGAGTATGTGTAGACTTTCGGGACCTTAATAAGGCCATCCCAAAATACGATTTTCCGTTGCCACATATCGATATATTGGTGGATAACACGGCCGACCGTGCCCTTCTATCATTCATGGACGGGTATGCCGGATACAATCAGATCAAAATGACGGAAGAAGACATGAGTAAGACCACCTTCATTACACCTTGGGGGACTTACTGCTATACCGTGATGCCATTTGGGCTTATCAACGCTGGTGCCACTTATCAACGGACCGCCACCACTTTATTGCACGACATGATGCATAAGGAAGTGGAAGTCTACATGGACGACATGATCGTCAAATCAAAAGACCGAAACGGGCACATTGCGGCCCTAAGAAAGTTCTTCACCCGACTACGCAAGTACAACACGAGGTTAAACCCTCAAAAATGCAGTTTCGGGGTAACATCGGGCAAGCTACTGGGCCACATCGTCAGCCAACGTGGCATCGAAGTCGACCCAGCAAAGATCAGAGCCATTACCGAGATGCAACCGCCTAAGACCGAAAAGGAGATAAGGGGGTTTCTCGGGAAAGTCCAATATATCAGCCGGTTTATTTCAAAGCTAACCATGGTATGTGAGCCCATTTTCAGGAAACTGAAGATAGGAGAACGAACACTATGGGACGATAAATGTCAAATGGCTTTCGATAAGATCAAGGAGATTCTATCCTCTCCACCGGTGTTAATGCCACCTCAGCATGGTTTGCCTCTGTCGCTATACTTAACAACGACCGAGACGGCCATGGGCGCTATGCTAGCCCAGACGGTCGATTCCGAAGAACGGGCTATTTACTACATCAGTAAAAAGGTCTTGGAATACGAATGCAAGTACACAATGCTCGAGAAGACGTGCCTAGCTCTGGTTTGGGCCACTAAAAAGCTCCGACACTACATGCTTAGTCACGAGGTACATGTGCTATCCAAAATGGATCCAATCAAGTATCTATTCGAGAAGCCCATCCTCAACGGCCGTATATCCAGATGGACTTTAATGCTAGCTGAGTTCGACCTCAAGTTTGTACCTTTAAAAGCCATTAAAGGCCGGGTAGTCGCAGAATTCCTCGCCGATAGTCCGGCATCCGAGGAAGAACACACCGATACTTGGGCCTTCCCAGATGAAGATATATTCCATACTGACACCAAAACATAGGATTTATATTTTGATGGGGCGTCCAACTTTCGAGGGTTTGGTGTCGGGATTTTGCTAATCTCATCACAAGAGGAACACACCCCGCTATCCATCAAGCTAGATTTCGACGTGACTAATAACGCAGCCGAGTATGAAGCATGCATTCACGGGCTACAAGCCGCCGCTGATTTAGGAGTAACAAACCTCCGGGTCCACGGTGACTCATCTTTAGTCATAAATCAAGCCCTACAAAAATGGAAGACTCGGAACGCAAATCTCGTGGCTTACCAAGCACGAGTGAGGGTTCTCGAAAAACAATTCCAAAAAGTAGAGTACATCTATCTGCCTCGGGAAGAAAACCCGTTTGCGGATGCTCTCTCAAAATTAGCATCTTTACTGAATATCCCAGCACATCTAACCAGCATGCCCATTTGCGTCGAAAGACGATCCGAGCCAGCATACATCCACACTATCCAAGATATGGAGATAACTGATCCAGAACCTTGGTATCAGGCTATTCTAACCTACTTAACATCAGGAGAATATCCTCCGGGAGCTGAAAACCGGGCCAAGAAAGCTCTACGAAGATGGGCAACCCAGTTCATCCGCACAGACGATGGACAGTTATATAAGAAGACAACACAGGGGGCTCTACTCCTATGCATTGACAAAGCGCGAGCCGAAAGAGTCATGGCTGAAGTACATGATGGTGAAAATGGTCCGCATATGAACGCCCATATGTTGGCCCGGAAAATCACGAGACTCGGCTATTATTGGAATAGCATGGAAACTGACTGTCAGTTATATGTCAAACACTGCCATAACTGTCAGATTTTCGCCAATGTACAGCATATGCCTTCATCCCTATTATATACAATGACATCACCATGGCCATTCTCAACATGGGGAATTGATATAATCGGGAAAGTGAACCCTTCCGGAACAAGAGGTCACTGCTTCATCCTAGTGGCTATCGACTATTTCACTAAATGGGTCAAAGCCGAGTCGTACCGGATCTTGAATGCCAAACATGTGGCTAAGTTCATCCAAAACAAAATTATATGTCGATACGGGATTCCGCACGAGTTCATCAGTGATCACGGGACCCATTTTCAAGCTGAAACTGCCACTTTGCTGGAAAAATACAAGATTCTAAGGCATACATCTTCACCCTACCGACCCCAAACGAATGGAGCGGTAGAGGCAGCCAATAAGACAACTGTCACCATACTTAAAAAGATGGCTGAGAATTACCAGAACTGGCCCGACAAGATACCCTTCGCCTTATGGGGATATCGAACATCAATTCGCACCGCAACCGGAGCAACTCCATACTATTTGACATATGGAATGGAGGCAGTTCAACCAGTCGAACTGGAAGTACCATCCCTCAGAATTCTACTCGAGAGCCAGGTACCTGAAGTAGATTGGGTCCAAGCCCAATATGACGCACTAGTCCTCTTAGACGAACGGCGATCTCGGGCTCTAAATAATATTCAGATATATCAGAAAAGGATCCAACGGGCCTTTAACAAAAGGGTTAGGCCCAGAAATATCAAAGAGGGCGATCTAGTCCTAAAATCTGTTCGGGCTTTACTACCATTTTACCCAAGGGGAAAATTCAAACCCAATTGGGCTGGGCCATACTTAGTGAAGAAAATTCTTTCGAGAGGAGCAGTAATGCTAACGGACTTGGACGGAAACGAGTTCGTCAACCCAATAAACTTGGACCAACTGAAGCGTTACTACCCATAAGACCTATCTCAATGTCATTTGCAAAAATTTATAAATTTTTTTTCTTTTTATGAATTTTCAAAAATTTTAAGCAAGTCAATAAGTTAGGATTACTTATCTTACCGTTGCACATCTCGAATTAATAATCTTGATGTATTTCGAAAAATTGCAAAATTACTTTTGAACTACGGAAGGTTTGATTCCATTAATTTTGGATACGTAGGCAACCCCTCAAAAGGGTACAACCACTGCAATAACGAAAAGACGGGAACGGTATTCACTAATATGTCTTTTTATTATATAAGAAAAACCGATAAACTCGGGAATTTCAAAAATACATCACAAAAAAAAAAACAACAAAAGTAACAAAATCACACCACAAAAATAGTAGTAATACTTAAATAATAAATTTAGGAGACTACTCGTACATTTTTCCTTTCCCCATATCTTTCGGATCACGTGTTGCCCGAGGCCGACGAGGCGGGGGCGAACGTTCCCTAATCACAAGGGGAACTTCTTTTGCTCGAACCCACTTCTTCGATTTTGGGTCTTCTACCGCTTGCACCGGTCCAAGCCGAGCCCTGACGGGCTCGGGAAGTCTGTCTCGAGGACCAAGTCGGTCCTTAACCGCCAGCTTTGGCCCTAGTCTCCTTTCTAAATCCGTCTGGGGGCTCACCTTCCCCCGTGCACCCTTAGTACTGGACCCTTCAGTCTGAGTCCTAGATTTTCCTTTCTGACCTGCCGGAGTTGTGTCCTCGTCAAAGAAGTTTCTATTATCTTTAGCATGTTCCCGGCGTAACAGGTCGAAGGCCTCGTCAGTCTTCAAGGCAGCTCGGGTTTTAGCTGAATCAGCTCTTGTCCATCTCACATAAGAGTCAGATACCCAGATCGAATGAGGATTTTTAGGAACGGGCCAAGTAGCTCGTGTATACCACCTTTGCATCCAGGTGTCACACATTACATTCGTCAACTGAGTAGATTCACTCACGACTGCCTCGATTTCTGAGATTCTTTGCGCCCGACCATATTGCCTAAGTATGCGATCGGGAAAGAGGTGAATTGTCTGTCTAAAAGACAGGATTACCTGATATCGAGCCCTATCTCGGGACTCTAAGCCGGTCCGAACATAAATGGGCCACCATGGGACGGTCCAGCGAATCAAGGGGCCTTCATGGAAGGATAACACTTCATCCCAGTATTTTTGGGTGTTGAAGCGAGAAAAGGCAATGGTCCGTCTCCTCATCATCACTTACTTGGGTTGATACCGGCTCACGTCTAGGGGAGGATCCAAGATCGATAGCCTCTCGAACAGCCACAGCTGAAAAACCCGCAAAAAATCAAAATCGCGAAAAAGTGTCAAAATCAAGTAAAAAAAAAATGTGAAAAACACGAAAACCGAGAAAACTGCAGAAACCGGGAAAATCGGGAAAAAACCGCAGAAACCGAAAAATTGGAAAAATCAGAAAAAAGCCGGAAAAAAAATCAAAAAAGCCGGCCTACCTGTAAAAGACGGGTACTCCCAGTCAACCGGGCTGACGGATCCCTTTTGCCATTATCCAAACCCTGGATAATCTCTCCTGTAATCAACCAAGCCGGGCTGTAAATGACATTGAGATAGGGCTTATGGGTAGTAACGCTTCAGTTGGTCCAAGTTTGTTGGGTTGACGAACTCGTTTCCGTCCAAGTCCGTTAGCATTACTGCTCCTCTCGAAAGAATTTTCTTCACTAAGTATGGCCCAGCCCAATTGGGTTTGAATTTTCCCCTTGGGTAAACTGGTAGTAAAGCCCGAACAGATTTTAGGACTAGATCGCCCTCTTTGATATTTCTGGGCCTAACCCTTTTGTTAAAGGCCCGTTGGATCCTTTTCTGATATATCTGAATATTATTTAGAGCCCGAGATCGCCGTTCGTCTAAGAGGACTAGTGCGTCATATCGGGCTTGGACCCAATCTGCTTCAGGTACCTGGCTCTCGAGTAGAATTCTGAGGGATGGTACTTCTAGTTCGACTGGTTGAACTGCCTCCATTCCATATGTCAAATAGTATGGAGTTGCTCCGGTTGCGGTGCGAATTGATGTCCGATATCCCCATAAGGCGAAGGGTATCTTGTCGGGCCAGTTCCGGTAATTCTCAGCCATCTTTTTAAGTATGGTGACAGTTGTCTTATTGGCTGCCTCTACCGCTCCATTCGTTTGGGGTCGGTAGGGTGAAGATGTATGCCTTAGAATCTTGTATTTTTCCAGCAAAGTGGCAGTTTCAGCTTGAAAATGGGTCCCGTGATCACTGATGAACTCGTGCGGAATCCCGTATCGACATATAATTTTGTTTTGGATGAACTTAGCCACATGTTTGGCATTCAAGATCCGGTACGACTCGGCTTTGACCCATTTAGTGAAATAGTCGATAGCCACTAGGATGAAGCAGTGACCTCTTGTTCCGGAAGGGTTCACTTTCCCGATTATATCAATTCCCCATGTTGAGAATGGCCATGGTGATGTCATTGTATATAATAGGGATGAAGGCATATGCTGTACATTGGCGAAAATCTGACAGTTATGGCAGTGTTTGACATATAACTGACAGTCAGTTTCCATGCTATTCCAATAATAGCCGAGTCTCGTGATTTTCCGGGCCAACATATGGGCGTTCATATGCGGACCATTTTCACCATCATGTACTTCAGCCATGACTCTTTCGGCTCGCGCTTTGTCAATGCATAGGAGTAGAGCCCCCCTGTGTTGTCTTCTTATATAACTGTCCATCGTCTGTGCGGATGAACTGGGTTGCCCATCTTCGTAGAGCTTTCTTGGCCCGGTTTTCAGCTCCCGGAGGATATTCTCCTGATGTTAAGTAGGTTAGAATAGCCTGATACCAAGGTTCTGGATCAGTTATCTCCATATCTTGGATAGTGTGGATGTATGCTGGCTCGGATCGTCTTTCGACGCAAATGGGCATGCTGGTTAGATGTGCTGGGATATTCAGTAAAGATGCTAATTTTGAGAGAGCATCCGCAAACGGGTTTTCTTCCCGAGGCAGATAGATGTACTCTACTTTTTGGAATTGTTTTTCGAGAACCCTCACTCGTGCTTGGTAAGCCACGAGATTTGCGTTCCGAGTCTTCCATTTTTGTAGGGCTTGATTTATGACTAAAGATGAGTCACCGTGGACCCGGAGGTTTGTTACTCCTAAATCAGCGGCGGCTTGTAGCCCGTGAATGCATGCTTCATACTTGGCTGCGTTATTAGTCACGTCGAAATCTAGCTTGATGGATAGCGGGGTGTGTTCCTCTTGTGATGAGATTAGAAAAATCCCGACACCAAACCCTCGAAAGTCATTGAAAGTAAGATTGAAAGTAAGATTTTTCTCGGGTTTCTCAATGTCATTGAAAGTAAGATTTTTAAAAATGTTTTGAAAATAAGACAAGTCATAAGCAGAACGGTTATCGTTATTATTGATAGTGAATTTTGAAAATAGCTCGAAGAGAGCTGCCATCTGATCGTTGGTCAGAGGCGGGATAGGGAGAGCCCTCGGGACAGACTCTGGGGCTTCCGATGGTGTGACTAAAGAAGGGAGAGGGGTTACAGACTCGATCCTAGTACTGGACCCTCTAGACTTCGACTCCGACTCCGACTCAGACTCAGACTCGGACTCGGACTTGGATTCGGCACCATGCATATCTCTTTCACCAGTAGTTAGCTTGTAGATTCGACCCTGACTGTCGGTCCACTTAGTTGTCTTCCTCCAAGCTCTCTTCCCGGTGTTGGCACCCACGTCGGAGATCAACTTGGTTGGATCGAACCTGCTGCTGCGGAGAATCGGGCTGACTAACTCTTGTTTAGGGGTCGGGACGACCTTGTCTTCCCCGAATAGTAGTCCTAGGACGGGCTCGGTATTATTTGGGCCCTCCTTTGATTCGGCCTGGATAAGGGCAACGATATCATCCGGGATGAAATTGCATTCCCGAGCCGATTTGGTCCCGGGATATGAAATGGTGGGTTGATAGAGGCCCACTTGAACAGCTCCGAACACTGGAGTGACGAACGTGACTGCCTCTGTTTTATCCATGTGTTCTGGCGTCATAGTGTAACCCAGACCGAGGCGAGATTGCTCGTTGTTCAGGGTCTCGATAATCTTCCCGGCCGGAAGATAAGGCCTTGAAGTAACTCCTGGTAGGTAGCCCAGATTTTGTAGCATCGTATCGATGCTAGTGGTGAAGTATGGCCGGAAAAGATATTCTTCCTCGATCATTCCCACGAAGTTGAAACCTCGCGGGTCAGTTGAGCCTGCCGTGTTGCAGCTTGACACGGTTATGGGGGTAGCTTCGAGAGTAACGATCCCATCTTGTAAAGGTAGCTTGACTTTCCTGTGAAGAGTGGAAGACACGGCTTTGACCGCGTGAATCCATGGTCTCCCGAGTAGCAGATTGAAAGATGAAGTGATCGATCACTTGAAATGCTAACTCTTTCTCGATCGGGCCCGTTATGATTGTTAACTTAACGGCCCCAGCAACTGATTTTGGGCTCCCATCAAAAGCCTGGATAGTTTGTGCAGTCGGAAGGTAGTCAGCCTCGGTAATGCCGAGGGCCTTGGCCGTCCTTAAGGGAAGGACGTTTACTGCGGACCCGTCATCAATTAGGGTCATTGGGAGGTATTTGTTGTGGCAGATCACAGTGATATATAGGGCCAAGTTATGGGTGGCCCCGAATGGTGGAAGGTCGGACTCGGAGAAAGTGATAAGTGGGCCTTCTTCTTTAGACTTGTCCTTGAGGTGTGGAAAGATAGTGGCTACCATTTCGGTGGGGGTAACCGATGAGTCAACCTTGATTTCATCAAGAGCCCTAGTAAGTGCTGCCCGATGCTCCTGAGAACTAACCAAAAGCTGCCATATAGTTATATTAGTTCGGACCCTCTTTAGTTGTCTGACTAGGGCCGTGTCAGCGTTTGGCTCTTCGGGAGTGAGTTCCGTCCTGGAAGGTTCAGTGACGGTTTCCGGAGTGGCGAGACCGGCCGTGATGGTGTGTGTGCCGGCCAGAGCTTTGGCTTTAGCTTTCCGGATTTCTTCGATGGTGACGGGGACAGCTTCCCCCTTGGCCAGATAAACATCATCTTCATCGTCGTTCCATATCCCATTGATTTGGGGAATGAAAAGGGAAATGAGATGAGAGCAGTCGACTACCTCTCCAGTAAAAATGGCGTGAGTAGCAAGAGGATTATTTTTGTTACACGGCTTATCGCTGGGTAGTGGTATCTTCCCACTTTCGATCAGATCTTGAATAAGATGCTTCAACTTCCAGCACTTCTCCGTGTCATGCCCGTTGCCTCGGTGATAATGGCAATAGGCTTGAATGTTGTAGCTCTTAGATCGCTTTTCCACGGGAACTTCCGGAATTGGGCCTATCGGTTGGATTAGGCCTTTTGAAGACAGCCTTTGTAAGGCATTAGCATAGGTTGTCCCTATGTCGGTGAATACCCGATTTGGAGTATTCTTTTTGGTCGAGGTGTCCAATGAGTTAACCTCGTCGAAGATACTTCGGGCCGCCGTTGTGGTTGCGGGCTTGCTGGAGGATGAACTGGCTCCTTGATACCCCTTGGTAGAGGCCTTAGTAAGGTTCTCTAGCCTTAGATCGTCTTCGATTCTAGTACCCATTTCGGTCATAGTGGCGAAGTCGGGTATGATGGCGTACCGGAGATGGACTCGGTAAGCGGGGAGGAGGTTCTTGACAAAGGCCTCCACTAGTACTTTTTCGCTGGGTTTGTCCACCAGCTTAACACTTTCAGTCCTCCACCTTTGAAGGTATTCGGTGAAACCCTCCTTAGGCTCTTGGGCCATAACTTCCAGAGTACGCATGGTAGTCTGGATTTCAGCATTATCCACGTAGTTTCGCGCGAATTCCATTGCAACATCGTCCCAGGTTTTGTATTTCTTAGGATCAAGCCTGTAGTACCAGGCTTTCGGGTGCTTTTCCGGAGAGGAAGCAAAGAGATGCTTGCACATGGTCGATTTGACCCCCTTAACAGCCATAAAGTCCTTGAAAGCCCGAATATAGAGTACCGGGTCTTCAGTTCCGTCGAACATTGGCAAGCCCGTTAAGTTGAGGTTAGCGGGCAGTTGATCAGTTAAAGGCGAATAGATACGAGCATTTTCCGTGAGAATGGTGTTTCTGGTGGTCGAGTGGACCTGTTCTTGCAACTTTTGGACCGCGCCGGCCAATGCGGCCAAGGGTCCGTCATCTTCGATCGAAGCATTGGGGGTTCCTTGCTCTACGGCACTTGCCCGAGTGACGATGGCAATCTGGTCCTCCCTCATTTGTCGCAATTGATCTTGGATTTTGGTCAACGAAGCTGTCAACTCATCGATGGCTTCTTTCGTCATGGTTTGAGTGAAGGGTGGCCTGTCTGTAAGAACACCGCGTAATCAGCAACTTAACCCGAATCCTAAGAAAAGTACATCCCGAGCAAGGGAAAAGGAAGAAGACTAAAACGGTAATGACTCGGAAAAGACACCTAGACGGGTGACTTGTGAAAAGGTGGGCCTTCCTTAGGATCCAACTATGTGGGTTGGGCCCTGTTCGAAGGAAGGTTCACGTGAGACATTCCCAGACTTTAGACTCGATTGTGTAAATGGGCCAACCTTTGTAGAAGTGTGTCCTGCGTAGGTGGGCCTTGCCTTAGTAGAATAAGGCGGACTGGGATAGGGGGGAAACTCGTGATGTAAGATCGACAGAGTTTCGACGCTAGAGACTTCAACGACTTATGACACGACCCGACACTGCTAAATACGGGAAGTCTAAGAAGAGGAAGTTTTGAAATATGATTTTTTTTTTAAAAGCCCGAAAAATTCGGGGATATCCGGCCCATTTTTTTCGAGAAAAAAAAACGGAAAAGATGGGCCGGGTGACGGATTGAAAATTTCGAAAACAATTTCGAGTTTTAAATTGGGCATAATACCGGCTAGGAAAAGGCTATTTTGAGTAAAATCATAAGTCCTAAATTCGGTATATGTCCGGGGGTTTTGAAATTGGATATTTTGAAAAGGATGCAAATTTTTGAAAATGACGGTTTTTGAAAAAGATGTGGATCAAGTAGCACGTAGTCATGGAAACAGTATAATGACGCCATGTATGCTCTTAAGCTAAGTCTCGGTCAGTCTATAAGGGTCTACACTAGTGTACATAGCCTATTCGAGAATCGGGGCGAACTTCCTAAGTCGAATTGAACTTAGAACATGCCGTAAAACCCATACAAATCTGCTATGCACACCTTTTGACATATCCAATTTGGACTACATCAATGGTATAGTGGGACGTCGGTCACCAGTACCGGCCCGGGAAAAATGGGGTTATGTATGAACCGTAAAACTAAAACGCGTACTGTACTAGTCAAACGATTTCTATTCGAGTCTCACCCTGAGGATGCTGATGGTAAGTCACACATCAGTTAATCCCCAGCGGAGTCGCCAAATTGTGGACATGACATAGGTCCACCCCGACGCGGCCACGCGCGGGTTTGGGGAGGCGAATGAATCTCCATATGAGAATGGATCGAATTGAAATACCCGTGTTTTATATTAAGTCAAATCGAGTCATGACGGTATAGGTTAACCCGAGACCTTTAGTAATATTTTATATATCGGTCAACACGTAATAAATCATTTGTTTTAAAACCCGAGTCAAGTAATCTGGTTAGGCCCACTTAATACGTGCATATCTTACATACATATCTTAGCCCACTTAATACATGTATATATTATTCTTATTTAAACAACCCACCATTCTTTCATCACTCATCCTTATTACCACGAAACACAAAATAAAAAGCAAACCGTCACCATCACACAAACACAAACCGACAAACCACCATAAAAACCGACAAACCACCATACAAACACAAACCACCGCACGGAGAAGAAGCAAAGGGAGAAACTTAGGAGTGAGATCGGACTGTCGATAGACTAAACTCAATCGTACCCGCGTCTTAGGTATGCCACGTGTTTCATTCTTTTCTTGGTACCGTTAGCAAGTTTTAATGTCGTAGTATCGGTGATGGCGTTTGGTTATCGTATTATCATTATTATTGTTATTATTATTTGTATAGTCGTGTCATGTAGTTGTTTATGACGGGTTTGGTCGTAGAGTAGTCGGATTGGCGGTTTCGGATGGTGCGTGTCGTCGTAATTGGTGTTGTAGTGTCGGAAAGTCATCTTTGTTGTCAACGAGTTACTGTCACTGCGTAATTACGGTGGTCGGTAAACTAAATATATTGACGGTTAGACTTCGTGGTGCATTTCGTCATTTTTACTGTACTAGTGGGTTTGTTCTTGTCGAGAGACCGGCGGTTGTGGTTGGGTTGCCGAGCAGGAAGGAGTATGTAAGTTAACGTAGGTTGGTTGGTTGTCGGGATAGGTTGGTTGTCCAAACAACGTAGTTGGTTGGTGTCAGCGTAAGTTGGTTGTTGTCGGGATAGGAGGAGTCGTGTAAGTTGTTGTAGTTGGTATAATTATGTAACTCGTCGAAGGAGTATATAAGTTTACGTAGTTGTAGTGTGTTGTAATAATATAATAATAATAATGGATGGCGTTGATGTAGTGTTGCCATACTGTTGCTGTAGAATAATAATAATAATAATAATAATAATAATAATAATATAGTAATAATAAGTTGCTGTAAGTTGATGGCAAAGTTGAAAGTTATAGATCATGTTAAATCATACGGACGTACTCTAATACTAAATTATAGTATTTAATTTCTGAGTCACTATAGTATAGTAGTAGTAATTATACGGAGTCTAATACCAGTACATGTCTATATATAGCGTAATGATAACGATAATAATAAGTTGTAGGTTACGTTAATTAGACGGTACCAGTTCGCTTTATAAATCAAATTCGTTACGATCGATATTAATCTATGTATATATATAATATTATTAGGTTCGGACTTCGTAGAAATTCCGTGGTGAATTGTACTGACGACGTGGTCGTGATCTGCTAATTAGGTAAGGTTATCCTTACTTAGTTTACGTTGTATGTTTGCATATAGTATGATATATTGGTATAATGATGATATTGAGATTGTATGATATAATGATATAATGATGATATTGAGATTGCGGTTGTGTACCGATTGAGAGAAGCTAGCTAGGACTAGCTAGGCCCGGTTGATCTCGGGACTTTCCCTAATGTTTCCTCCTAGGAGAGCCTAGGAAGGGTGTGCACACTCGAACTGACGGGGCGTGACTGCGGTCGCGATAGTGATGATAGGAATGACGATATTAATGATGATATTGTGATATGGATTGTACTGATATTGTTTAATGTTATCGTAAACTGATCTTGTGTGTGTATTTCTGGTGTCTGTGATGATCCACTTGGCGGTTATGGTCATTTGGGGAGCAGAGATGCATTCAGGTGCTTGATGGAATGTGCTTTTGACTCGGGATGCTATTTATGGGATGGGAAGAGTGCGAAATCATCAGAGTAGTATAGATCATGATCGTTCATATTCCATCTTATTTATTAGACCATCATGAATACTTTTTATTGTTCGGTTTGAAGACTAAATTTCTATAATCTATTATTAAGTTTTAACGTTTGGACACTCAATTATTGTGAGTAATGATGGCTGCTACCTCGGTTTACCGAGATGGTAACACTCGTATTTGTTTAGGATGTCTTGTTAAGTCTACTGAACAAATGAGGGTGTTACATATTGGGAAGCCAACGTCCGCTAGACATCGACACCCAATCCCGCCCGCACGTAGCGGCCTCTACTAATCAATTGGTGGGGTGATAACTTTGTTCCCTTGTTGTGGCGGAAGTATTGTAACATCCGTTGTTTTAACCCTATGTTTTTACTATGTTTGTTGTTTAAGGACAAGTAAGCTTTGTCGCCGAAGTAGTTATGTTTACATTCTTTGCATGCGATTTTACGTAACAAGCAGGCCATGAAAAGATGCACATAGGAGTGTAGAGGATACTAATATTATACGTATTAACAAATCAATTTTAACGTGATAATAAGGATATTAGTCGTTCTTGTGGTATACCTTACCTGGTATTCTGCTTAAGATGCGTCGGCTCGGTATTAATAGGGATGCGTCAAACCGTGTGAGGTGAGCACCGGGACTAATACGGAACCCGACCATTGCTTTGTTCAGTTTTAGCTTGTTTACGTTTTGGATTTTTTGTTAGGTGATTTAGCATGCGATTATAAGGTCATAAAAGCAATAAATCATACGAAAGCGGTAAATGCGAAATGTAAGTAAATCACATAGTGAGGAGGTGCACCCTCGGAGTATACGCTAAACGGAACGCGATGTATAGATAGTTGAGAACAGATCTCGGAACTACTCGTTTAGTGTTTATAGTTGAAGTTGGGACGTTACGTGCTTTAGTACGTGCTACGGACCTAGTGTCCACGTTTGACATTATCGTAGTGCATAATAAGAGTACAAAAATGTAAAGTTTTGTTTAGATGACAACCTAGTGACGATTCGACTTTGAAAGGCGGATCCTACTAGCTCTCCTTGTGATTTCGGCTGAGTTCCGTTACTACTTGCGGGTTCTGCGGCTAATCCGGCAGAGTTCCGTTCCTAGACTCGGTGTAGCTAGTCGAACACAGGCACCTCGGGATCGAGTGGAGTGCTCGAAGGTGAGGAGTAGCGTCGATTTCGCTTATCGGGACTACGATCGAATGGATCGTTGGCTTTGGGTGTTGGAGTGCGAGCCCAAGCTAAGAAACTCCTAACGAGTAAAGGGAGAAGAGAAGAGGTTGTGTTGTGTCGAATGAATGGGGTGAAGGGGGTATTTATAGATGTTTTGATAAGTTCCAATCGAGTTTACAAACGCCTGAGTCCAGGCGCACCAGAACTCAGGGGCCTGGGGTCGTACACACAAGGTGTAAGATGCTCGGGGTGAGGCGCCTGAGATTTTGAAGATAGGATTTCCAAAATCGAGAAGATGCGTATCATTCCCGTAACCTTGTAGGTTAAGTCTTCTCCTTGACCTAGCGCGCCGTTGCGCCGAGTGGGCCTCGGATGCGCATACGGAGGTTCGCTTGGCCCGGTGTGCTGACTCGAGTTTGACTTTGTGTATTTCGGGACCGATTCGGAGTCCCGGTTTTGGAATTGAATCTAATTAGTGTCGACGCGACCGTAATGACACGACTAAGGCTGTCTTGATGTTAATTTAATCTTTCCGAGTAATTTTTTGATTCGTTCTATAGAAAACTATCTAAAACATCGCGATCCCGCGTCGCTTTGCAGTCCGATCGTCATCGGGTGTTTGTTGAGCACTCTTGCAGCCACCAGGTCCAAATCTAGGTGTCTACAGAAGCCCCCACTTTGACTGAGGCTTGGACAAGGCGAAAGTCAAAGTATAGCCGCCTAGTTCAATCGAGGATTACGACCTGGTGGCTGTCCGGTCAGGGCGTTTTAAGTCCGTTGGACTACGTATTGAGGCTTGCTAGCCAAGGCTCAGAAATCATACCTGACGTCTTTGCTTGCGGTTGCTTACCGGGGCTCGTGATTGATATCTCGTCCTGGGTTTGTTGCATTCATGGGTTTATTCTTCGGTTGGGTAAGAATCTATTCGAATCTGTACTGCCCTTCGAATGCTTATGAGGATGTTTGCTTTGCCTTTAGAATGCTTATGACTCGTCAGACTTGGACTAAATGCTTGCCTTCTGGATGCTTATGACCCGTCGGGCTTGAAAATTGAAAAGGTTTGTCTCCAAGATGCCTATGACCCATTCGGCTCGAAAAGGATGTTCGAATGTGTAAGTATCCATTCGAACTTAGATTGCCTTCGGGATGCCTATGACCCCTCGGGCTCGAGAATAAAATGTTCGAGTGTGTGAGTATCCACTCGCACAATTGCCTTCGGGATGCCTATGACCTGTCGGGCTCGAAAATCGAAAAGATGTGTCTTTAGGATGCCAATGGCCCGTTAGACTTGAAAATATTTGAGCATGTCACTATCCGCTCAAACTCAAACGGCCTTCAGGATAACTAAGACCCGTTAGGCTCGAAAATGTTTGAGCGTGTCAGTATCCGCTCAAACTCAAGTTGCCTTCAGGATAACTAAGACCGGTTAGGCTCGAAAATGTTTGAGTGTGTCAGTATCCGCTCATACTCAAATTGCCTTCAGGATAACTCAGACCCGTTAGGCTCGAAAAATGTTTGAGCGTGTCAGTATCCGCTCAAACTTAAATTGACTTCAGGATAACTAAGACACGTTAGGCTCGAAAATGTTTGAGCGTGTCAGTATCCACTCAAACTCAAATTGCCTTCAGGATAACTAAGACCTGTTAGGCTTGAAAATGTTTGAGCGTGTCAGTATCCGTTCAAACTCAAATTGCCTTCAGGATAACTAAGACCCGTTAGGCTCAAAAATGTTTGAGCGTGCCAGTATCCGCTCAAACGCAAATTGCCTTCAGGATAACTAAGACCCGATAGGCTAGAAAATCTCTGAGCGTGTCAGTATCCGCTCAAACTCAAATTGCCTTCCAGATAACTAAGACCCGTTAGGCTCAAAAGTGTTTAAAGATATTTATTTATTTTGGTTAAATTAAATTTGCTTTGCGGATTTGCTTTGCTTTGTTCGGATTCGTCTTGCTTTGTTCGGATTTGCTATGTGCTCGGATTTGTTCGGACGTTGCTCGGATTCGCTTGCTTCGCTTGGATTTATTATGTGCTCGAGTATGAGTATTCCTGTTTGTCGATGTTTTTTTCCTTTTTCCTTTTTTTTAGGCTTGTTGTTGTTGTTTTAATATTTCGTTAGGCAGATTTTGGTTAGAGGGTGTTTATATGCTTGCTTCGCCGGTATCGGTTAGTAAATTGTTTTATCGTTGTTTATTTTGTTTGGTTTATGAGTGTGTGTGTTGCGAGTGTTGGATAACGTGTTTCGTTTGATCATGTTTTAGTCTTGTGCCGAGAAGTTAAGCGCGCGTTCTACTGCGCCTTAAAATTCAGGCGCCTAGCCTCCAGCGGTCCAGAATATTGATGGGAGGGATTTGCCGTGAATCCTACCAACAAATAAAACCAACTATTCCTAAAAAGTAGCTAGGGCAAGTCGGGTCGATCCACGAGCACGGAAAGAGGCGTCTAGACTAAGGTCTACCTAAGAGATGGGACTAGGTCACAATCAACACAAAGGGGGTAAACTAACAAGAATTGACTAACTAGGACAATGAAAAGGGGAGAAAGCTATGATTAAGAATGAACTAGGTATAATGTGAACTAAATGATACTACTAACACGAAGATGAAACAATAAACTAGGGGAACAATGACTAAGGAGATTAAGAAATCAAATAAGGGGAAGAGTAGGGTTAGGTTGGGTTCATAGGTGTATAAGGCTAGTGGGGAAATCGAGGGTGTAGGTTTCATCTAGTCACAAAGGTAAATCGCGCTCTCGCGTCAAAGACAAACCCGAAAACTCATGCAAGATATTACTCAAAACAAGAGAGTTCAACCACAAATTATGCATACAATGAGGCGGAAACAAGCTAGAGAAGCATGGCAGTACTATTCTAACAAGCATTTCAACAAACACATAGCATGCTTAACAAGTGACTAGTAACAAAGACTCAACCTTTACCCACAATCAATCCCTAATCACCCATAATCAACACCTAATCCTTCTACTAACCCCACAAGAATCTACTCACTCGTATCTAAACTAACACTAACTTTAACAAGAGAAATCAACATAATAACTAAAACATTCATAATGAAGAATAAACCAAGATGTACAATAAACAAATGATAAAGATTGAAACTTGAATAACAATGAAAGATTAAGAGAAAAGAGAAGAGAAAGATTATACCAAACTATAATAGAGATGAAAAGATTGAAACTTAAATAATAAAGAAAACCCAAATAAATCCCCCAAGGTTGTCAATCTTGGTAGAGTCTTCAAGAATTCCCTTAATGCAAGAGTAATTGCTAAGATTAAGCTAAGATTAACAAAAGATTAAGGAAATATTAAAGAGAAACCAAACTAATGAGAGGATTTCACTATCTAAGGTTTTGTATAATGTAGGGTGCTTAAAACAATACAAGAGGGGGGTATATATAGGGTTCTAAGAACAAGGGAGGCGAAACAAATGAAGACAGGTGCAGCTGGGCCCTTCCCGGCCGGGACGGACTATCACGGTTGGGATCATGCATAATACTGGGCGGGATTATGCATAATACCGGGCTGGATTATGCTCTTCTCGGTCGGGATGATGTCGGTCCCGGACGGGATGGCCCCACAGGAAGCTGTCTTTTTCGTCTTCTCATCCCGGTCGTGATGGATGATGGTCCCGACCCGGATGGGTCCTTATTTGCTCTTCCTAGGCTTCTTATCGATGCTCGGTGCTCGGGATATCATCAAGTGGGCTCCATGGGACTCGGGATCGAGTCTAAGCTACCGAGTCATCGTCGTTTCTCTTCATTGGCTTCATATGCGTCGGAAACCAGTCGGAATCATTCCATTTCTCTAAGATAGGCCTTAGGAACCTAAAACAAGATAGAAGAAGCGTAAGTAGCCTCGAAACCGCTCTAAAGAGCGATTCCACAAGAGAAACCGGGACCAAACACAAGAAATAAACACTTTAAAACACACTTATCAACTCCCCCACACTTAACCCTTACTCGCCCTCGAGTAATCACGAACTAACTAACTAACTAAGACGAATTAAACTAGTAGCCGAGCGGGTATTAGCGCAACCTACGCCCTTTTCAACTCACGCGAGAACACTTAGAGGAAAAGTGTTATCCGCAAGGCAAGTGAGGTCTTGCGACAAAACTACGGATACAACCGAACACGAAAACACATAAACACACAAACAAACAATCGGTTGCATCCATGAAGAAACAAATACCGCTTCCCTTAACAAAGCGGTGAAAGAAACACCGGTTAAGGGCTCAAGGCAAGTGACAACGTTCCCAAGCTAGTAATACAAACCGAAATGGACAAAATCCTAATAGTATGACAACAAAGCAACAAAAACGTTGGTAACTTACCTAGGTCATCCTAACCTTCTAAGAACGTACTACGGGACGATAGGCGGGATGGAAAAAGGATGTAGCACGGGTTAGTAGACACTGTAGGTAAAGTGAAGCCTCGCCCCCATTAGCGATAAGCCAAGAAGGTCGTCCCATGCTCAAAAATAGACTAACTAGTCCAAGTAAAAAGGTGGATATGGTTGCAAAGTGAGGGAATACCGACCATTACCGCTATCATCCTTCTTAGGGACTCGGTCCTTTGGTAGGCTCTTCACGATAACAATCGTTAAAAGGCTTATTTTTGAGTGGGTAAGATTTTTTTGTGGAATGATTTTTCTTGGCATTTTTCTTCTTTCATTTTGCTTTGATTTGCTATGCCATTTCTTTTTCTTCTTTTCTATTTTGTTTTTGATTAGTTGTGCCCTTTTCTTTTTCTTCTTTTCTTTTCTTTTTTTTCTTTCTTTTATTCATTTTTTTTTCTCTCTCTTTTTTTTGACTTGGTTTGCCTTTTGGATAAATCTTGTATTGTAAGCAATTCTTGCAACCAAGTAAGAAACATCAACAAATTGCAACTTATTTGTGGAAATGTGTAGAAGGTAGGGAAATGGGTAAGTCGGGGGCGCCTTCCCTTCAAACCCACAAAAAAGGGGGAAACTTGGACTAATCAAACAATTTTGAACACGGTCAGATGAGACTCGGGAACCAAGGCCTATTCACTCCATGGGTGGTCAAGGTGGTCAAAATGCAAATCCCGCAGTAAATTCCTAGTAGACTAGGTGGACTCAAGGCAAGAAACCAACATAACTATTGATTTAAAGTCATTCTACTAGACTAAATTCCAAGAATCGATTCATATCACTTGAAATGAAAAGTAAACACTTGCGCACTAGCCTCAAAATCGGGTTTTCGAAAACATTTTCTACACTAGACTCACAAACTATACAAGACAAAACAAATCAAAACGAAACAAAACTAAAGGAAAAGAAAACAAACGTACAAAGAAAACAAACACCACCCCGAAACTTCCAAACTAGCCACCACATCAATCACAAACTCCAAAAAGATCCACCCGAGCATACACCATTACAAAACATCCTCCAAACTCCACCAAAGGGAAAAAAGAGAAAGAAATGAAAGGATATTACCGGATGTCTAGAGCTTTTCAAAACTTATCGATGATCACGCAACCTACAAGGAAATCGGGGGGGCAAAACACACAACACAACAAATATACGACACAAAGACACAAAAGAAAAAGACACAAAAGAAAATCTTTTTGTTTTTTTTATGAAAATTTTCAAATTTTTAGGGATTTTTAAGATTTTTCGAAAAAACTACGAAAATAAAACTAATCAAGACTACGATATCACTCCCCCACACTTAAAACGAGCAACGTCCTCATGCTCGATCGGTAGTGTGTGGAAGACACTAAAAAGAAAAAGGAAAAAATAAAACTAAAAATGAAAACTGAAAGTGAAGAAGGGGTAGAATGTGTCGGCCGAGGTGTAATCAAGTCACCAAGGGTCGAGACGAGAAAAAATATGGATAGGGGAAGAAATAAAAAGAAGAAAATAAAAGGAAATGGGAGGGGAGGGCTAGGTGTAATCTAGTCACCCAGCCCTGATTACGCTCGATTCCGACTAAATTCTACCAAAAAAGGAAATAAAATTAAAGAAAAAGTGAAAAGACTTGTCAATTTGAATTTTTCAAATGATTCTCGATGTAGGCACGTCATCGAGAATCGGGAGCAATAACTACCAAGGCCTCGAGGGCCACCGTGGCACAAAAAGGATAAAGGGAAGGGGAACATACAAAGAAAGACTAGCAAATAAAAGACGGAAAAGAAAGGAGAGTCGCCTTACCAAACGGTTAGCAACTCAATAATCTCCATCGTCTCAATGATCGTTATCGGCATTTTGCTTGTCTTCATCATTGTTATTCCTCCTCTTCCTAAATGTAGCCGCATGGTTGGAGCACTGGGCTTGCATTGGTTACATGAGGCTGTGGACGTCCGCCCGCACCGCCCGGCGCCCCGCGCGTGCCCACGCGGGACCGACCCGGTTTTCAACGTGTGGCGGCGGCCACCCACGCGGCCCCCTCCCTACCGGGGGCCGGTCCCATCTCGCATACGGGGCGAAGTGTCGGACCTCGATTTGGATGACGATCCGAACTTGTACTAGACGGGTGCGGGCACTCGTGTTTCCATTTGGGAATCGATCGAGATGAGATTGTAAATGTTTAAAGGCCGATTCATTTGGTAAAGCGACCTTTTTAGTGAACTGAATTCGTTGCCGATTTGTGGAGTCGCCACCGAGTCAATTATGGGGACTCGGAAACCGTTCAAGTCAACTTTGATCCCTTGCCAGCTCAAAGTTGAGTGACATGGGACCTAAAGATATATACTTGTACCCTTAAGCACTCCATGCCTGGAATGACTCTCATTGTCAATGGTTTCGGACATCCGGAAACCGTCGATTCTGAGTAAGGGGTGAGGGTACGTATTGGGAAGCCAACATCCGATAGATGTTAACACCCAATCCCGCCCGCACTATAGTGGCCTCTACTAATCAATTGGTGGGCTGATTTCCTAGTTCTTTTTTTGTGGTGGAAGTACTGTAACATCCGTTGTTTTAACCCTATTCTTAACTACGTTGGTTTGTTTAAGGACAGATAAGTTTTATCGTCAAAATAGTAGTGTTTACATTCTTTGCATGCGATTATAAGGTCATAAAAGCAATAAATCATACGAAAAACTGTAAATGCGAATGTAAGTAAATCACATTGTGAGGAGTTGCACTCTCGGAGTATACTCAAAATGGGACTCGATGCATAGATAGTTTTGAGAATGGATCTCAGAATTACTCGGGTCTGTTTAGTGTGTTTTAGTATTTGTGGTTGAAGTTGGGACGTTACGTATTTTAGTAGACGTTTTGTGGGCCTAGTGCCCACGTCTAGTGTGTCGTAGTGCATAATAATAGAAACTGCAAATATGGAAAGTTTTGTTTAGATGACGACCCAGTGACGACTTGATCAACAGGCGGATCCTCCTAGCTTGACTAGTGACTCAAGCAGAACCCCGTTACCGTTTTCACCATCCCGCGGCTACTCCGGCAGACCTTCGTTACTAAGGACTAGTTTTGCGGCTAATCCGACAGAACCTGGGTACTAGTTTTGAGTTAGTCGATCACAGGCACCTCGGTATCGAGTGGAGTGCTCGAAGGTGAGGAGTAGCGTCGATGTCGCTTTTTTATCGGAACTACGATCGAGTGGATCGTTTGCCTCGGGTGTCGGAGTGCGAGCCCTTAGCGAGAGTTTTTGAGGGAGAAAGAGAGAATTGAATTGTGTGTGAATGAATGAGGCGGAAGGGGGTATTTATAGGTGTTTTCGGCCCTCGTCGCCCATATGGACGCGTGACTTGGGGCGCACCAGGACTCAGGCGCCTGGGTCCGAGCGTGGGGAGACCCAGGCGCGTCAGGTGGGGCGGTTGGAGTTTTGAGGATACGATTTTGATACTTTCAAAAACCGAGAGGTGGGTATGTGATATCTTGCTTGGTCGCGAAGGCTTCCCTACGGCTTGACCTAGCGCCGTGGGTTTCCTGGGCCTCAGGTGTTCATCCTGAGGCTCGCTTGACTCGGTGTTGGCTCGGTTCGAGTTTTGGGGCCGTCTTGGGGTCCCGGTGTCGGAATTAACTCTAATTATTGTCTATGCGACCGTAACGACACGACTAAGGCTGCCATCATGTTAGTTTTTAAATTTTTCTGAGTAATTATATGATCCGTTCTATAGGAAAACTACCTATAGCATCGCGAACCCGTGTCGCGTTGCAGTCCTATCGTCGTCGGGTGTTTGCTGGGCACTTCTGCAGCCACCAGGTCCAAATTTTGGTGTCTACAGAAGCCCCCACTTTGACTATGGCTTGGACAAGGCAAAAGTCAAAGTATAGCCACCCAGGTCCATCGAGGATTACGACCTGGTAGCTGTCCGGTCGAGTCGTTCTAAGTCCGTTGGACTACGTGGTGAGGCTCGCCAGCCAAGGCTGAGAAGTCACACCTGACGTCTTCGCTTGGGCCCGGGCCGTTGCTTGATATCTTGTTCTTGATTCTTTGTGCACGCGCGCTTTGTCTTCTTCGGTTTATTTAAAGATTTTGTTTAATTTTTAAGTGTTTTTGCGCGCTAGCAACGCATTAAGTTGGCCTTTACTTGTTGTAGACACCCACATTTTGACCGCCAGGTGTCTCTAGTAGTTCCCGCCAAACACCCGATGATGATTGGACGTAAAGGTGCTTTGACGGACTCGGATATGGGCTTGTAATCATGGACATTTGGTTTAGACTTATTAAGGAGTACAAATCATACAAAACCAACCTCAAATCCAGGCCCAGTGGGTCGTTTCGAGTCAAATAAGACTAATTTGGATCGAATCCGACACCAGGGGTAAAATCGTCTTTTAGCGACCGAGTCAAAACCCGGTCAAAGGTTTTCCCGAGACACGTGAGTCAACCTTGACACTTCACACGGTTGATTCATACTCAAATTCCTACAAAATTTCAGCTTCGTTAAAACATTAAACAATTCCGTTAAAGGTAGAATTCGACCTCAAGTAGGAATTCTATCCGGAAACCGAATCAGACATCAACCGAGCTCCAAACACTCGGTTTAGGCGTCCCAAGTCAGCCAAAGTACTCTTCCACCGGCCGAGATTCATGACTTCTTCACCAAGAAACGAGACTTTGATTTCCTCTCGAACTCTCGTGTTTCCTATCCAAACCGGTATTTCTTGTCACACAAGCAAGGCTACCTCGGTTCCTATAAATAGGACCTCTTGTCCAACACAAAACACACGGTTTTTACACACAATTAACGCCAAAAAAACAGCCTCATATCACGGTTTACACATCCTATATCCTCGATATCTAGCAAATCCCGACACCTTCTCGAAGAAACCTCGAAATACCGACGAAACCGCACTACCATCCGGCCAAACCCGACGTCCAACCACCCAAACCGACCCCCTAAACTCATCCTCATCATCTCGACGCTCCCAAGTCTAAGCTACTTTCCGACGAGCCTTATCCCGAGAAAACAAAGCATGTAGGTTGAGGGTGTAAATCAAACCCGCTTCTCCTTCTTCTCTTCTCTTCTTCTTGTTTTTTTTATTATTACGGGTCTTTCGTCGGTCTTTTTTATTTTCTAATATCAACATTAGTAAAAACTATTTTCATATATCAAACCTTCTTAAAAATATGATATCGATTTTCTATAATCGAATATTGTATCGAAAAGAATTATATTAAGATTTCGACGATATTAAAAATCGTTACACCTTTTTTCATTCAATTTTTTTTTAACTTTTCGTTCAAAAAAACCTTTTCTAAAATCATTCCGACCATTCGATATCGATTTCATAATTGAATATCGAATACGACGAACATCGAAAATATGAATCGGGTATGAATTAATCCATATTTGTACGCGATTTATAAAATTCAACGGTTTTCGACAAAAAATAATAAAAACGGGCAGACCCGCACGCGAGTCGCGCCATGCCCAGGCGACTCGCGCACGGGCCTGAAACCCGAGACCCTTTTTTTTTTTTAGTTTTTCGTTCTTTTATTATTATTTATCCTACGATACGATTTAAAATTCTATTCGATCCATCTCATATGGAAATTCATTCGCCTCCCCAAACCCGCGCGTGGCCGCGTCGGGGTGGACCTATGTCATGTCCACAATTTGGCGACTCCGCTGGGGATTAACTGATGTGTCACTTACCATCGGCATCCTCAGGGTGAGACTCGAAAAGAAATCGTTCGATTAGTAATGTACACGTTTTAGTTCAACGGTTCATGCATAACCCCGTTCTATCCCGGGCCGGTTACTTGTGACCGACGTCCCACTATACCACGGTGCATTCCCACTTGGGTGCACTAAAGACTTCGATGGCGGAACTCGCATGGGTTTTACGGCAGATTCTAAGACCAACTCGGCTTAGGAGGTCCGTCCTGATTTGCGAGAATGCGATCGTTGTTGGTATAGACCCTATTCGACCGACCGAGACTTAGACTAAGAGCATACATGGCGTCGTTATACTGTTTCCATGACTACATGCTACTTGATCTTCTTTGGTCTTTTTCAAAAACCGTCATTTTTCAAAAAGCTTACATCTTTTCAAATCCATTTTTTTTTTCAAAACCCGGAAAGCTGCCGAATTTAGGACTTATGATTTTGACTCAAAATAGCCTATTTTTAGCCGGTATGCTGTCCAAACCTTTTCAAAAAGCCCGAAATCTCGGCCCGATACCCTTCTTCCCGGTTTTCAAAAAAAAAATCGGGCTATCCTACCCGACTTTGTTCGGTTTTCAAAATTCAAATTCTCTTTTCAAAACCCTCTTCTTCTTAGGACTTCCCGTATTTAGCAGTGTCGGGTCTTGTCATAAGTTAGAATCTATAGCGTCGAAACTCCGTTGATCTTACATCACGGGTTTCCACCCCATCCCAGTTCGCCTTATTTGTCAAGGCACGGCCCACCTGCGTAGGACAGACTCCTACGAAGGGAAGCCCGTTTACACACTCAAGTCCAAAGTCTGGGGAACTCTCACGTAGACCTTCCTTCGAACGGGACTAGGCCCACTTTGCCGAATCCTCAGGAAGGCCCACCGTCCACGGGTCGTCCGTCTAGGAGTTAGTTTCCGGTCTTTTTCTCGTTTAGTCTTTTCCTTGCTCGGGATATACTCTTTGATTCTAAGATCTGGGTCAGTTACTGATTACGCGGTGCCCTTACAGACAGGCCACCCCACACTCGAGCCATGACGCAACAAGCCGTCGATGAATTGAAGACCTCATTGACCAAGCTGGAAAACATGATCACGTCAATGAGAGGGGACCAAATCTCCATCCTCACCCGGGTAAGTGCCATAGAGCAGGGAACTCCTAGTGGCAGTGTCGATACTACTGGGCCTTTAGCTGAGTTGGCCAGCGCAGTCCACAAACTGCAGGAACAGGTCCATCTGTCAACCCAAAACTCCATCCATACGGAGAATGCCCGGACCTATACCCCACTGACCGATGAACTACCCGCCAATCTCAATCTGACGGGTCTGCCAATGTTCGAGGGTACTGAAGACCCGGTCCACCATATCCGGGCTTTCAAGGAGTTCATGGCCCTTAAGGGAGTTAAGTCCAACATGTTCAAGCACCTGTTCGCTTCTTCCCTCGAGAAGCACCCAAGAGCCTGGTACTACCGGCTCGATTCCAAGAAATACAAAACTTGGGATGACGTGGCAACGGAATTCGCTCGGAACTACGCCGACAACACGGAAATCCAGACCACTACGCGCACCCTGGAAGTAATGGCCCAGGAACCTAAGGAAGGATTTACGAAATATCTCCAACGCTGGAGGGCTGAAAGTGTCAAACTAGTCGATAAGCCCAGTGAAAAAGTGCTGGTTGAAGCCTTCGTCAAGAACCTCCCAGAAGAATACCACTCCACGGGTATTCACTGACATAAGCACCACCTATGAAAATGCCCTCCAGAGGCTATCATCAAAAGGCCTGATCACCCCGATAGGCCCAACACCTAATTTCCCGGTCGAACGACGCTCCAAGGCCTACAACCTCCAGGCCTACTGTCACTACCATCGTGGTAAGGGGCACGATACCGAGAAATGTTGGAAGCTAAAACACCTTATCCAAGATCTCATCGAGAGCGGGAAGATCCCTTTGCCCCGCAGTAAACCCAACAACAAGGATAACCCGTTGGCCACTCACGCCATCTTCTCCGGGGAAATAATGGATTGTTCACACCTCATTTCTCCATTTATCCCGCAAATAAACGGGATTTGGTGCGACGACGAAGGCGACGTCTACCTCACAAAAGGGGAAGCTGTCCCCATCACGCCCGAGGAGATTCAGAAGGTTAAGTCCAAAGCCTTAGCCACTAGTCAAGCCCTCATCATTGCTGAGCCACTTAGGGTCGAGCCCGCCCCAGAAGAGCCAACTGCTGAAAAGGCTCTTATAAAACAGCTAAGCAAGACTCGAGTTGACCTCTCTATATGGCAACTCCTAGTTAGCTCCCAGGAACATCGAGATGCACTCACTAAGGCCCTCGATCAAGTCAAAATCGACTCCATGGCTACTCCAGCTGAAATGGTGGCCACAGTTCTACCCCACCTAAAAGGGAGATCCATAGAGGAAGGCCCACTGATTACTTTCTCTAATGTTGATCTACCACCATTCGGGCCAGCCCACAACATGGCCCTCTACATCACGGTCATCTGCCGTGGAAAGTACCTACCAATGACCCTAATTGACGACGGGTCAACAGTCAATGTCCTTCCCTTGAGGACCGCCAAAGCCCTCGGCATTACCGAGGCCGACTACATTCCTACAGCTCAAACCATTCAGGCTTTTGACGGAAGCCCGAAGTCAGTAGCTGGAGCCACAAAACTCACTATCATAACGGGCCCGATAGAGAAAGAGCTGGAATTTCAAGTGATCGACGTGACTTCCTCCTTTAACCTTCTTTTGGGAAGACCTTGGATCCACGCTACCAGGGCTGTGTCCTCCACCTTGCATCGGAAAATCAAACTACCTTTGCATGACACTGTCATCACTCTAGAAGCCACACCTATGACTGTGGCTAACTGCAACACCTCGGGCCGCACCGATCTCTGGGGGTTCGATTTTGTAGGGGCCATCGAAGAAGATCATCTCTTCCGTCCTTACTTCACGGTCCACCTTGACCGGATGTTGCAGAATTTGGGCTTTCTACCAAGGGTTACATCAAGGCCCGATCTCCCTGCAGGAAAAATCCTCGAAGTTCTGGATAATGGGAGGACTCAAACAGGCTTGGGCTACACCCTAACCCCGGAAAACATGGGTCAAACCGGAGCCAGCAAGACTATCTTTGTCACGCCAGTGTTCGAGACTGTCCAAACTGGCCTATATCGGCCCACAACCACCCGCCCTGGGATCCACTTGGCCCAGGACTGCAACTACATACCGGACGACAGCTTCGCTCTCATCCAGTCTGAAGATGCTAAGATTGCTGAGCCCCCGCTAGGGCTACTTTTTGGAGAGGAACTCGCGGTCCCAACACTGAAGGAAGAGCTAGTCAGCCTCATTCTCCGCAGTCGCACATTTGATCCGTCTAAGCTAATCTCAGAAGTCGGGTCCGGGACCAGAGCTTGGAGGAAAACTGTCAAATGGACTGACAGTCAAGGAAGGACTTACAAGCTGATCACAGGGGAAGGAGAGATGCCAGAATCTGAGTCTGAGTCCGAGTCGGAATCCGAGTCAGAGTCTAAGATTGAGTCTAGTGAGTCCGGTGCTAGGGTCAGTCCTGTAACTCCCTCTCTCCCTTTAGCCACTCCTGGTGCCTCGGGGTGTGTCCCGGGCACCCTGCCTATCCCGCCACTGACTAGCGATCAAATGGCAGCTCTTTTCGAGCTCTTTTCCCAATTTATGATCAATAATAACAACCGTTCTGCTTACGACTTGTCTCATTTTCAAAACTTTCTCAATTTAAAAAATTTTATGTGCAATGACATTGAGAGACCCGACGAACAGGTATCATTACCTCCACATCTGATCGAGCAACTAGAGCAAAGGGAATCTCGTAATCCGGTAATCGAAGAAACCGAATCCATCAACGTGGGAACAACCCTAGAACCTCAGATGCTTAAGATAGGGTTATCCTTAGAACCCGAGGAGAAACAACAATTCATAGTTCTCCTTCAAGAATTCAAAGACGTCTTCGCATGGTCCTACAAGGACATGCCGGGAATCGATCGCGAAATAGCCGAGCACCATATACCGATCAAGGAAGGGTTCAAGCCAGTTAAACAAAAACTCCGACGCATGAGGCCCGAATGGTCCCTTATGGTCAAGGACGAAGTCGACAAACAATTCAAAGCTGGGTTCATACGAGTCTCCGAGTATCCAGATTGGGTTGCAAACATTGTACCGGTCTCTAAAAAGGATGGTAAGGTTCGTGTCTGTGTAGACTTTCGGGATCTTAATAAGGCGAGCCCGAAAGACGATTTCCCATTACCACACATCGATATACTGGTGGATAACACAGCTGATCATGCCCTTCTATCATTTATGGACGGGTATGCGGGGTATAATCAGATAAAAATGGCAGAAGAAGATATGGATAAGACCACCTTCATTACACCTTGGGGTACTTATTGCTATACTGTTATGCCATTTGGTCTCATCAATGCCGGGGCTACATATCAACGAACCGCCACAACTTTATTACATGACATGATGCATAAAGAAGTGGAAGTCTACGTGGACGACATGATCGTCAAATCTAAAGACAGGGACGGTCACATCACCGCCCTGAGAAAGTTCTTCACCCGATTACGCAAATACAACATGAGGCTAAACCCTCAGAAATGCAGTTTCGGGGTAACATCTGGCAAATTACTGGGTCATATCGTTAGCCAACGTGGTATCGAAGTCGATCCAGCCAAAATCAAGGCCATCACCGAGATGCAGCCCCCTAAGACTGAAAAGGAGATAAGAGGGTTTCTCGGAAAAGTCCAATACATTAGCAGGTTCATTTCAAAGCTAACCATGGTATGTGAACCGATCTTTAAGAAGCTGAAAATAGGGGAACGGTTTCTATGGGACGACAAATGTCATGCAGCCTTTGATAGAATCAAAGAAATTTTGTCTTCACCTCCGGTCTTGATGCCACCTCAGCACGGTTTGACTTTGTCACTATACCTAACCACGACAGAGACAGCCATGGGGGCTATGCTAGCCCAGACGGTCAACTCCGAAGAACGGGCTATATACTACATCAGCAAGAAATTTTCAGAGTACAAGTGTAAATACACCATGCTCGAGAAAACATGCTTAGCTTTGGTCTGGGCCACTAAGAAGCTCCGACATTACATGCTCAGTTACGAGGTACAGGTATTATCCAGAATGGATCCCATCAAGTACCTTTTCGAGAAGCCCATTCTCAACGGCAGAATATCAAGATGGACCCTAATGTTGGCAGATTTCGATCTAAAGTTCGTACCATTGAAAGCCATCAAAGGACGAATAGTAGCCGAATTTCTTGCTGACAGTCCCGTAACCGAAGAAGGACACACCGACACTTGGTCCTTCTCGGATGAAGATATTTTCCACACTGACACCGAAGCGTGGGACTTATACTTTGACGGGGCATCCAATTTCCGAGGATTTGGAGTCGGGATTCTCCTAATCTCACCAAGAGGGGAACATACTCCCGTGTCCATCAAATTAGACTTCGACGTCACTAATACGCTGCTAAGTATGAAGCATGTATCCACGGTCTACAAGCCGCCGCCGACTTAGGGGTCACAAACCTTCGAGTACACGGTGATTCATCTCTGGTCATTAATCAAGCACTCCAAAAATGGAAAACTCGAAATGCTAATCTCGTGGCCTACCAGGCACGAGTAAGGGATCTTGAGAAATAGTTCCACAAGGTAGAATATATATACCTACCTCGGGAAGAAAATCAATTCGCAGATGCACTCTCAAAACTGGCATCTTTGCTAAATATTCCCGATCATATGACCAGTATGTCAATCTGTGTCGAAAGACGATCTGAGCCAGCATATATCCACGACATCGAAGAAATCGAGATACCTGATCCCGAGCCATGGTATCAAGCTGTGTTGACATACCTAGCAACCGGGGAATATCCACCCGGAGCTGACAACCGAGCCAAAAAGGCCCTGCGAAGACTGGCAACCCATTTCATCCGCACCGATGATGGGCAAGTTTACAAAAAGACAGCACAGGGAGCTCTCCTTCGATGTGTGGATAAAACCAACGCTGAAATAGTTATGGCTGAGGTACATGATGGCGAATGCGGCCCACACATGAATGCCCAGATGTTAGTCCGGAAAATCATGAGGCTCAGATACTACTGGAATAGCATGGAAACCGACTGTCAGCTATATGTCAGACATTGCCATAATTGTCAAATTTTTGCCAATGTGCAGCATATGCCACCATCCTTGCTATACACTATGACATCACCATGGCCATTTTCAACATGGGGAATCGACATAATTGGGAAGATAAACCCCTCGGGAACCGGAGGACACTGCTTCATTTTGGTAGCAATCGACTATTTCACCAAATGGGTCGAAGCTGAATCCTATCGTATTCTCAACGCCAGCCATGTTGCCAAATTCATTCAAAATAAGATAATATGCCGGTATGAGATTCCCCACGAATTCATCAGCGACCACGGGACCCATTTTCAAGCCGAAACAGCAGCCTTGCTGACCAAGTACAAAATTCAAAGGCATACATCTTCACCTTATCGACCCCAAACCAATGGAGCGGTAGAAGCGGCTAATAAAACAATTGTCACCATACTCAAAAAGATGGCTGATAATTACCGAGACTGGCCCGACAAAATACCATTTGCACTTTGGGGATATCGAACCTCGATTCGTGCTGCGACCGGGGCAACACCGTATTACCTTACATACGGCATGGAAGCGGTCCAACCTGTCGAGTTAGAGGTACCGTCACTCAGAATCCTACTCGAGAGTCAAGTACCCGAAGCTGATTGGGTTCGAGCGCGATATGACTCGCTAGTCCTTTCAGACGAACGACGATCTCGTGCCCTCAATAATATCCAAATCTATCAGAAGAGAATCCAGTGGGCTTTCAACAAAAGGGTGAGGCCCAGAAACATCAAAGAAGGAGACTTGGTTCTCAAGTCCGTTCGAGCTTTACTACCAGTAGACCCAAGGGGAAAATTCAAACCTAACTGGGCTGGGCCATATCTGGTAAAGAAGATTCTATCAGGTGGAGCAGTAATGCTAACGGATCTGGATGGGAATGAGTTTGTCAACCCAACTAACCTGGATCAGCTGAAGCGCTACTACCCTTAACCCACCTCTCTCAATGTCATTTGCAAAAGTTTATTAAAAACATCTTTTTTTCAAACTTTTTTTAAGACAAGTCAAGGGCTAGAATTATTTATTCTACTGTTACAAACATCTTGAACCAATAGTCGTGATGTATTTCGAAATTGCAAATTAAGTCTGAACTACGTTTGGTTTGATTCCATTTATTGTGGATACGTAGGCAGCCCCTCAAAAGGGCACAACCACTGCAATCGAGAAAAGGAAACAAGAACGGTTCTTTAATAAACTTCTTTATTTCAAAAAAAAAAAACGACAAATTCGGAGAAATTACAAAAAAATCGAAAAAATAAATAATACTAATACTTAAATAATAAAAAAACTAAGGCATTTTTCCCTTTCCCTTGTCCTTAGTTTCCTTTTCCATCCCCCGGCGTCGAGGTGGAGGTGAATGCTCCCTAATCACCAAGGGAACCTCTTTAGCCCGGGCACGTTTCTTCAAACTTGACTCCCCGGTCACCTCGTTATCACGCGGGCCTAGCCTGTCTCGGACCGCTAGTCTCGGTCCAAGTCTTCTCTCCAAGTCACTAGCACCGGTATCATTAGCTCGAATCTTAGTTTTTGACTTAGAACCTGACCCCGGCTCAGCAAAGGCAGTTGGAGCCTCCTCTTTATCAAAGAACCGCCTATTGTCTTTTACCGATTCCTGACGGGTCAAGTCAAGTGCCTCTTCAGTCTTCAAAGTCTTACGGGTCTCCTGGGATTCTTCAGAAGTCCACTTTCGATATGATTCAGAAACCCAAGTGGTTTGACAAGGGCGAGGTATAGTCCACAGGACACGGGTAAACCAGCGCTGTAGCCACGTGTCACACATAGCGTCCGTCAATTGGATCGAAACGCTAATAATTGCCTCAGTCACAGGGATCTGCTGAAACGAACCGAACTGTCTTAGAATACGGTCCGGATAGATATGGACAGTCCAGTCCAAAGACAAGATCACCAGATAACGGGCCTTGTCCCTTCTAGCTAACCCTGTCAGCCTTGAAAGGAACCACCAGATGACATTCCATCTAATCAAAGGCCCACCATGGAATGTTAGCTCTTCATCCCAATATTTTCGATTTATATGATGACTTGATCTTATTCGTCGGGAACTTGAGCCAATCTGACAGCTACGATATCTGGATATATTCACTGGGGGCTCTATGATTGACAGACGCTCGGACAGCCAGATCTGCAAAAATTTTCGGAAAGTCAAAAACTTTTGAAAAATAAAAAAAAATCAAAAATTCGAATTTTCGGAAAATTCAAAAAAAAAAAATCAAAAAAAAAATTTTGAAAAAAAAAGCAAAATTTTCGAAAATTGGAAATTTCGAAAATTTCGGAAAAATCAAAAATTTTCGGAAAAATTGGGAATTTCGGAAATTTCGAAATTTCGGGAAAGAATTCGGAAAATCGGGCAATTTTTCGAAAAACGGTTAAATACCTGTAAAAGACGAATGCCTCCAGCCAATTGTCGATCCGGGTCAAGTCTTCTAGCGTCAAGACCCATAATAATCTCCCCAGTTATCAGCCAAGCCGGGCTGTGACCTGTCTCCATTTGGTCAACTATGCTAATTAGCCTGATCTCACCCAAACACGAGTCAGCATCCATCTGACCTTCGAAGGCATATCGATGCAGCATACAAAAGGCGAAAGCCCTACGCCTATGGGTAGAAGTAATTCTTGCGCCAACTGGATTCATAAATTTGTCAGCCAGGTCAAATAGGGAAACTGAATCTCCCTTCACCATACGGGCTGTCTCAGCATGTAACAAGCCTAGAAAATCCCTTAATCTCCTCCTTGGGTCAGGATAAAATGGGGGAATAGCAGGACGAGCATTAGGGCACCAACCGCCTATAGCTGCAGTTTCTTCAGGAAGGGGACACATTTCTCCTCGAGAAAATGCAAAAACATGGTGGGTAGTATCCCAAAAGGATAAGCAAGCATCAAGAAAGTGCGAATCTACCCTAAGCCGTTGAAGTGGAAAATAAAGCCACAATTCCCATTTGAGTTAGCTGAACTTTATCTTCATCTCGAAAATCCTGGGCCCACGCCTGAAGCATCGCAGTCAAGTGATCAATACCCATTGCAAGAATAGTTTCTTTATCCTAAAAGGTCTAAAGGGATTCTAAGATGAAAGAAAAGATTTGGGTTAGAATATGAAAAATAAGAAGCCAAAGCCCTCTATTTATAATAGGGAATATCCCTTTTCCTAGTCATCGTAGGAATAAGCTTTATATCACTTCCTCTAGTTCACCTAGGCATACAAGCCTAACCATGAAGTTTCAGGAGTCCATGTCAGAATCCGATTAGGAATCAAAGTCATCCCAAGCATCCTTATTTCCAAACTTTTCAAAAAAAATTCAGCATTCCTCTTTTCAAAAATTTTCGAAAAAAAAATCATCACTTCTTCCCCAGCATGAGTCGGTGTTTCACCTAAATGTTACATACAAATTATGCCAGCATACAGGTACACCTAACACTCCCAAGAAATTCTAAGAAAGATTCCCCAGTGGAAAGTCCAGGCGACATTTTATATTTGTAAACAAATATACCCATAGCTTCAAAGGCAAGCTCCCGCGCAATTCTAAGACAGGATGTACCTGTAAACAGGTATACCCATAACTTCCAAGACAGCTCCCGCGGCATTATCAGCATCAACCCAGGTATGATTTCTATCCTATGGCTGGCGAGCCCTTCACGCAGGTCTAATGGACTATAAACGACCCGATCGGAAGTCTGCCAGGTTTTAATCCTTGATTGACCTGGTAGCTACTCTGACTTTTGCCTTGTCCAAGCCTCAGTTAGAGTGGGGGCTCTGTAGACACCCACATTTTGACCGCCAGGTGTCTATAGTAGTTCCCGCCAAACACCCGATGATGATTGGACGTAAACGTGCTTTGACGGACTCGGATATGGGCTTGTAATCATAGACATTTGGTTTAGACTTATTAAGGAGTACAAATCTTACAAAACCAACCTCAAATCCAGGCCCAGTGGGTCGTTTCTTGTCAAATAAGACTAATTTGGATCGAATCCGACACCAGGGGTAAAATCGTCTTTTAGCGACCGAGTCAAAACCCGGTCAATGATTTTCCCGAGACACGTGAGTCAACCGTGACACTTCACACGGTTGATTCATACTCAAATTCCTACAAAATTTCAGCTTCGTTAAAACATTAAACAATTCCGTTAAAGGTAGAATTCGACCTCAAGTAGGAATTCTATCCGGAAACCGAATCAGACATCAACCGAGCTCCAAACACTCGGTTTAGGCGTCCCAAGTCAGCCGAAATACTCCTCCACCAGCCGAGATTCATGACTTCTTCACCAAGAAACGAGACTTTGATTTCCTCTCGAACTCTCGTGTTTCCTATCCAAACCGGTATTTCTTGTCACACAAGCAAGGCTACCTCGGTTCCTATAAATAAGACCTCTCACTAGTACAAAAAGCACATTTCGCAACGGTCAAAAACAGCATATTGCAACGGTCACTAGCCGTTGTATTTCGAGGCGTCACAATAGGTCCAGTACTTTTCGCAACGGTTTCTAAAACCGTTGTGAAAAGATATTTTGCATCGGTTAAATGTTGTAACCGTTGCAGAAAATAGTCATTATGCATCAGCTTTACATAGTGACCGTTCCTAAAAATAGACATTCTACATCAGTTAAAACTAATGACCGTTGCTATAAGTAGACATTTCGCATCGGCTCTGATGGACAACCGTTGTCTTAAATAATAATGTTTTTAAAAAAAATATTAGCTGTATATATATAATACATACGGAGTATCATTTAGATAGTATTATAAGTTGCCAGCTAGACAATTGACATTCAATTAATAAGGCTTTAGCATGAAAGTTGTCAATAAATTTACACATTTCGAAGACTAGAAATTTCAAACTATAATTACTTTTCCCCCGTAAAACATATATATATATATATATATATATATATATATATATATATATATAAGGCTTCATGTTATGACGTCTACTATCTCGGAGGCCAGTATGCATGTTGGAGAGTGTCCTGCAACAATGGTTGAAATGACAACAAAACTCATCAATAGAGACAACCTCAACTTGTAAGTATTACTCCATACATTCGAATTTAAGGATGCATGTTGGATAATGGGAAACGTCAAGTTATTAAAACTCATATGAAGGCTGAATTTTCAGCCACACTTGTCATAGTGTGTTTCCTCAAAATGAAATAGTAAAATAAGATGAGTACGGAGATATCACGTGACCAAATATTCGTGAAACGTCCTTTAGACATGTATCGAATCTTCGGAATCCATGGTATAGCAGGTTAGCTTTAGAAAGCCTGAATCTTAGAGTGTTTTGTAAAACAGGTAATAATCTTGCAAAAGTGAAGTTCTTAAGATTTTTTTGAAAAATCCACATAAAACGATGAAGACCCTGGTAACAAGACTAATAACCCATGAGCCATAGCACAGATAGACAATTGAATGATGAAGAATGCATCCATATGTTCTCAGTTCCTCTAAATGGTCAAATAAAAAAATTACTTAAAAGAGTTAAACATTTTAGTGTTGACTTACACTATCCTGAGGAGATAGAATTCAGACTGTAGCACGTAGCTCCTGGATGGCTGCCAATGGGGGAGATGTTGTTGGACGACAATAGCCAGTGTGCATGAGAACCGGAACACATATATTTCTACATCAGTTACTCATCTGAAAATGTTCATAATATCCATAACTACTCTGACACGACATACCAACAACAAGATCGGAATCATCAGTATACAAATCATATCTAGAAACACAACATACTAAAACAAATACGCTGCTTTCTTGAGTATATATCTAGAAAATAGAGCATAGATCTACTTCAGAATCCTAATCCACATACTCTTAACAAACTTCAAAATTGAATACAATATCATACAAGTTTAACTTTCCATTCTAACCAATAATATAACAAACCATGTTTGTTATACGGTCATAAGTGGATCAAGATTGAATTGGGACAAAAAAAAAAAGCAAGCAAAAGGGAAAGGGCCGGACAATGAGAATAGTAAGAAATGGAGAAGGGAAAAAGATTACTTGTGTGTCCACCATTTATCAAAAAAATCGTATAAGTAGTTGAATATTGGATTACTGTATGGTTAATAAAGAGATATAAGATGTTTTACTTATAGGAGTATAAAGCAAAAGATAACAAGATAGAATAGAAAAACCAAATGGCTATGGGAAACATAATTACAATGTACAGAGTAAGTAGGAAAGTTCATTATATTTTGTACTATTTGTAATACGAAGTAATAGGGAGGCGTGGTGAAAGACGTAACTATTATATATTTATTCGTGTAGTAGTACATCATTCAATCTTTTTTAGTAAGCCAAAAGTGTAAAAGGTTAATAATGATGTTTATCATCTCAAGTTAATTTGAGATTAGTTAAGGATAATTTAGTGATAGAAGCTGTCTTTTGGTCTGCTGAAATGTGTACCTTGGCTTTTGCTCAAATCCAAACAATAATAAAGCTAGCTAACATATTTGAGCTTCTAGCTTCTAATCTAAATCTAATTACCCAACCCAACAAAGCTAAGGTGTGGCCAATAATGTTGCAGCTACTAAATACTACTCCGTACTTATCTAACGTGCCAATTACTCAATTGTCATTTTCATACTCCATATAATCTTAGCTTACAATAAACACAATTAATTAAACCGGTATACCAAAACAAATATTGGTAACTTCCTTTTTCATATAGTACAGTTACACCAAAGACAATACATACTAACCGTGTCTACTCAACTACTTCCTTTCTGAGTATACTATTTCGATCGGCTTCCGCTTTTATTCCAAATTACGATGAAGAAATATATCTTAAATGGTTCAATTCTTGTGTTGCTAACAATAATCAAGAGTTAGGTTTAACTAAAATAAGAACAATTTCAAGTTAATTGACAATTTACTCACTAAACATCATCATTAAATCAAACTAATTGACAAGTCATTCACTATGAGGGATTAAATCCAACTGATGTATCAAACACGATTCAGCAGGTCTATTTTCTCCAACCTCAAAATACATGCCCTTTCATCAAAACACTTTACACCATTAAAATTTTTGCAACTGTGGATTATAAAAATGCTTGATTAAACCGCAACTACTTTTTACCGTCGGCGCTTTACTTCTTACCGTCGGCGTTAATTACGTCAAATGACGACTTTGCCCTTACTATTTATTCTCAAAATAATATTACTTTTACATTTTATAGATTATCGATTTATTAAAACTCGATAACAAAACCGTCTTTTTCGATTATCGTAATAAACTAAAACCGACTTCCTATATAGTTAATTACGCAAAATGACGAGTTCTCCTTTGCAATTAATTCTCGAAATATTATCACATTTACATTTTATATCGGTTTATTAAAACTCGATAACAAAACCGTCTTTTTCGATTATCGTAATAAACCAAAACCGACTTCCTATATAGTTAATTACGCAAAATGACGGGTTCTCCTTTGCAATTAATTCTCGAAATATTATCACATTTACATTTTATATCGGTTTATTAGAACTCGATAACAAAACCGTTTTTTCGATTATTGTTACGCCTCCGATTTTAAACAGTTAATTAGATTAATTAATGACTTAATACAATTTAATAAACGTAATTACCAAATACGTATGCAAATTAAATCCTAATTAATCTACGACAAGTCGACAATTAAGATTTATTATACAGATGGATGCAAATAAAAAAAAAATCCGGAAATGGGTCGGGTCGAGTGGGTTTTTCGACCAACCCAAGGGTCGTATTTTTTTCTCTATAATACTTGAAAGTTTGATTTGAAATGTGAAGTATAAGGTGGTGAAGTTGGTTATGGGGATAACTTTTCATTCAAGTGACCCGGGTTCGAATCCTCTTGTTTACACCTTAATTACTTTTGAAAATTTAAAAAAAAATCAACAAACAAAATGCTATCAACAAGGTTCGAACCCCTGACCTGCCGACTGAGAGTCAACTAACCAAACCACTAGACCAACACCAACATACTGATATTTCAAATGATTGAAAACTACTTGTTTCGAAAAAAAATCCGGAAAAATGAACTTAGTCGAAAAAATTCGTCGACTTACCGATGGGGGAGTCGACGAATTTTCTCGACTTGCCGATGGGAGAGTCGACGAATTTTCTCGACTCCCCCATCGGTAAGTCGAGAAAATTCGTCGACTCTCCCATCCTCGAGTCGACGAATTTTTTCGACTAAGATCATTTTCCCGGATTTTGTTTTCGAAACAAGTAGTTTTCAACCATTTGAAATATCAGTATGTTGGTGTTGGTCCAGTGGTTTGGTCATTTGGCTCTTAGTCGGTAGGTCAGGGGTTCGAATCTTGTTGATTGCATTTTGTTTGTTGAATTATTTTTTAAATTTTCAAAAGTGATTAAGGTGTAAACAAGGGGATTCGAACCCGGGTCACTTGAATGAAAGGTTGTCCCTGTAACCAATTTCACCACCTTATACTTCACGGTTCATATCAAATTTTCAAGTATTATAACAAAAATAATACGACCCTTTGGTGGGTCAAAAACCCACTCGACCCGACCCATTTCCGAATTTTTTTCTTTTAGTTTGCATCGATTTGTATAATAAATCTTGATTGTCGTAGATTAATTAGGATTTAATTTGCGTATTACTCGTATTTGTTAATTACGTTTATTAAATTGTATTAAGTCGTTAATTAATCTAATTAACGGTTTAAAATCAGAGGCGTAGCAATAATCGAGAAAACGGTTTTATTATCGAGTTCTAATAAACCGATACTTTATAAAATGTAAATGTGATAATATTTCAAGAATTAATTGTAAAGGAGAACTTGTCATTTTGCGTAATTCCATATATTAATTATATAGGGAGTCGGTTTTGGTTTATTACGATAATCGAAAAAGACGGTTTTATTATTGAGTTTTAATAAATCGATAATCTATAAAATGTTAAAGTAATATTATTTCGAGAATAAATATCAAGGGCAAAGTCGTCATTTTACGTAATTAACGCCGACGGTAAGAAGTAAAGCGCCGACGGTAAAAAGTAGTCCCCGATTAAACAAATAAACATCATCACTAAATCAAATCAATTGATGATTTACTCACTATGATGAGGACGTCAATCCAACTGTTACTAAACATCAAACACGATTCAGCAAGTTTAACTTCTCCAACCTCAACATACATCCAATTGAAAACACACATTGCACCATCAAATTTCGCAATGCTTGATTAAACAACTAAAAATGTCATCAGACTCATCACTAAATCAAATTAATCGACGATATATACTCATTATGCAGGATTAAATCGAAACCGGCACCAAAAATCATGATAATGAAACTGGTCACCACAGAACCGTAATCCCGATTTTCCTATTACATCACAAAACCGTAATCCCGTAGCCCTAACTCCACAAAAATCAAGCTCCAGATTTTGGTTCATCAAAGCCACCCACTACCTGGCTCCACATTCCAAAACCAACCAAGCCAGTCGCCCTGACCCAAACGCGGTATCTCGGTAATTGCCATCTCCAAGGGGTCACACCCAATCACTTCACCTTAGTTCTTTAACTAGGATGAATGCACTCTAAACATCACACATCGATAATTGGCATAACGAGTCTGAAGCAAAATCACTCACATCTAAAAGTGAACTACGAACATGGTTTGATTCCGTTTAAACACGGATATGTAATCAACCCTTCCCCTGGTACAACCAACAAAATAACAATATCGATTGCTCGGTTAACATTCAAACCGGAACTGTAATCCCCTATAAATTCTAACGCAACACAGTGGCGGAAACACTGTAGAGTTGGGATTAAAACACACTGATGTTCTATATTTTAATAAAAGAACGGCCAGTCAATATAAAGACCACTTTTTACAAAAGGGGCTAAAGGAAAAATTTTCTCCAACAGAGTTACAAAAATCCATAAATAAACATGAATGAAGAAAGAGTAGGATCCACGCTACTCGCTAGCTCACACCCAAAACCCAACAGCAAATACCTGTCATGTTATAAACATAACAGCCACGTCAGTGGGGAGTAACTCGGACGTTCTCCCAGCCATATTATACCATAAGGAAAAATAAAAGTATTACTATATCAAAATAATTAAAATGGAAAACATTAAACGATATAATAAAAATAAGCTTTCGGAGAAAACTCAAAATATTGGAACAATAAAATCAGAACAAGTTTTCAGAAGAAAACTTTAAATATTTGCCAACCTGCAAACCAAAATGTATCGATAATAATAAAAATATTTAAAACGGCGTTATGAATAGGATTAGTGATGAAGGCTAGACTTTCACTAGGAGAATACTAAAACTACCTTCGAGAACTTAGTTCAAACAAATCAAACTTCGGTCTCTAACTAGGCTACTCAACCATAATAGGACGGCGACTTATAAATGCGTGACCCTAGTTTAAGATAATATGCACACCCCTCCCGAGCACCATAAATACTCAGTTCAACCCGACGGCGTCTTACACTGCGAGGCATGAGTTTAAGGCCAAAATGTACACACACTCCCGAACACCATATATGCTCGGTTCAACAACCAATGTGCCCCATAAAGACACACCAGCCTTATAGTTGATGGCAAAAACGTAAACCCCATAATATATATTACTCTAAACCTCACACTTGTCCTTATTTCATAACTCCAAAACTGCCATTATCGATATAAACAAGAGATATAATCATTATGAATAATATGAAGATAAAAGTAATAAACATTTTATATTAAAAGGAAAACTTTCTATAAATGGACACTTACTAATTTTAGAAACTTACTTAAAATAGAACTATTCTTATAGAAAATACGTAAGTCATTAAAATAAGTGAAATGTATTAAAAATAGCATTTCTAACGAAATTAACATTTTATTATAGTCGTTATCGTAACTTTAATATATTTCTAAATTCGCTACTCAAAATATAATTAAAATATAATAAGTCAATATATAGTATTTTATAAATAATTAGGAAATCGAGTTAAAATTATAAATTTTAGAAAAGAGATGTTTTACGAAAACGATATCAAAATTAATTGAGTCGACGAATTTTATAAATTAAACGAGATTTTATAAAGCTTGCAAATTAGTTTTAGCAAATAGATTTTATCAATAAATAATACTGATTTTACTAAAAATAATCAATCGTAGCCAAATGAGAAATTATTAGGGAAAATAGTCTTCACTAAAAAAAATATTTGAAACAAAATCGACTACTTTCTCATTTATTAATATAAGTCGTAAAACGAAATTAATTTATTGAACAAATATACAAATCTAGATTATAATATAAAAATACGATTTTGAGTTTAAAAAATTTATAAATTAACAAAATATGACTAAAATATGAAATCGATATTATTTAGTTACTAGTGTCACGATAACCAACAAAATATTATAACGATCATAAATAATAACATCACTAACGATTTATAAAATGATATCGAAAGTTATAGAAATATTGATAAGGCAAAGGATTTAAAATTAATATAATTAGCAATAATATATAGCTAAAATTAGAAAAGCGAAGTTGAAATATTTACTACATACTACTACTCAAACATACGATATAAAATCGAGTAACGTTCTAAAGTTACCTTGTAATCTTGTGATATACTTGTTCTCCTTGTATGCTCCATGCTCCGTGACTTCAAAATTAACGTCTTTATGTTCCGAGTTCTAGAATTGATAGCCTTAAGCGTGCTCCACAAAATAATCGAGTTGATAAAAACAATAGAAAGAGACGGAGATTGGATCAGGCAGAACCGATAAACTAAAATAATGAGAGGGCTGAAACGAATACGAATGGACCGGAATAAAAGGGTACTCAAGGTCGAGACAAAGGGAAAACGAAGGGAAAAGAGTAATCTTCATAATACGGAGGAAGGAAATTATGTGCCAAACAGAAATCCGACAATACGACCAACACCGCAAACAGCCCCGAGAAAGCACCAACGTACATACAACGGTGAGCAGTAGCACAATGATTGAAAATGAGCAACAATGTACAGACACAACAACATCAGCAACGAGTACCAGGAGGGTGAAGATCAGAACACGAATAGTCACAAGTAGCAGCACGAAACAAGACCACAACACCGACACGAGACTGAACTAGCAGCAACAACAAATACGATGCGAGACGATCCACGACAACAGTGAAAAGAACTAGCACAGCGTACATCCATGACCAAAAGAAATGTGACGGATACAACGACAACAGAAACGGTCCACGAAACAAGACCACAACACTGACAGGAGACTGAACTAGTAGCAGCAACAAATACGATGCGAGACAATCCACGACAACAGTGAAAAGAACTAGCACAGCGTACATCCATGACCAAAAGAAATGTGACAGATACAACGACAACAGAAACGGAGACAGAACAGGGTAAGAACGATCGAAGGCAAATTTCTCAATGTGCTATGAAGAGGTAACCGCTTAGAGAGAGAAAACGAAGAGAGAGAAACCTTCAAAAGAGCTGCAATGGCGCCCTACAGGAAGGTGAACTCGGCTTCTGCTCGAAGCGGCTCACACAATAATCACAAAACTAAAAGTAATAAATCATCATCTAATAAGCAAACACACAATAATATCATAACTAATAAGCACACTTCTAGTAACAAAAATTTGCAGATGAACGATTAAGAGGTGGTTCTGGAGGAACTTGATGTGGTCCTGGAGGATGTTCTAGAGAAGACACAAGGAGATGGTGAAGCTACATCTATGCTACAGCTAACGGCAGAGGATACAGAGGCAGAACGGAGCTACTGGAGTACTGCAATATATGGATTTGTGGTTGGAGCTAATCCTCCTTGGAGTGTTATCTCTGGCTATGTTCACAGAGTATGGAAACAACTCAAGATTGATAAGGTATCTATCATGCCAAATGGAATTTTTCTTGTTCGATTTCTTGATAAGGAGTCTCAGCAGTTGGCGATTCAATCAGACCATCTCATGTTTGATAACAAACGAGTTATCATACATGAGTGGACTGAGGAAGCAAATTTGGCTAAACATGATGTGAAATCCCTACCTATTTGGATCAAATTGATGGAACTTGATCTAAAATTTTGGGGACATGAGTGCCTACGTAAAATAGGGGGGATTGTGGGTAAGGTTATCAGAACAGCTATCACTACAGACCAAAGACAGTTTGTGGGTTATGCAAAACTGTTGGTGCAGGTGGAACTCAATCAGGAATTCCCAAAATTCATTATGTTTTTGGATGAAAAAGGCATTCAACACAAGATCCAGGTGCATTATGATTGGTTACCTATTGTGTGTACCAGATGTAAAGGGATGGGGCATGATGAGGTGCAATGTAGGAAGAAATTCGAGGCTCAGAAGGTAAAACAGGTATGGAGACCTGTGCAGAAACCTGAAGTTCCAATTGCAAACACACCTGTAGGTGCATTACAGCCAGCAGTGACATCAAATCTCCTGCGGGCTGCAACAAAGCCAACCAGGGAAACTGGATTAAAGTACACCCCTGATGGTCTGTCATTTTTGGAAATATTAACATCATCATTGAGAAAGATAGGGAATACAGGTGGTCAAGCAGGTGATAGGGAATACAGGTGGTCAAGCAAAATGATTCTAGAACCCCGAAAAGAAGCCCGATGCAGCCGGACACAAGCGTCAAGATCTAGAACAAGCTCACCCAAAATGAGTAAAGAGGGTGATCGCCCATGTTCCATCCCCATTACGACATCCAAAACCAAAGGATTACCCCAACCCTCATGCACTAATGCATCCTTAAAGAGATAGTAAAAAGCCACCGCAACATTAAAAGCCCACCTACAAGCGAGGGGTAAAATGTCACGAGAAGCCCTATGTGAGAATGTCCTAAATAGCAACTCTAGGTCAATACCGTCCTTCCCAAAGAAATCCATAGCCTCCTCTAGCGAAGAAAGGTCCAAAAAGTGACGAAACCGTTCCACAAAAGCATCATTTCCCAAAGGCACACAAGGTCAAACCAAACACCACCCGCCTATAACGTCTAGCTCCTCGGGAAGAAGACAAACCTTGCCTCCGGAGAAAGCAAAAACATGAATTTTCACGTCCCAAAAATTAGAGCATGCTAACCAGAAGTCGTCTTGCACCTTAAGGCGACTTAACGCGATAACCATTGACAAACCGTCACTTGGACAAACCTCGAGGTCACATTTCTTAAAACGACCCACCCACTCAGTTAAGAGATTCCCGAAACTCGACATGACTCAAAACAATACAAGGAAGCTATAGACACACTATGGGTATTTTTTTTTGAAACCCAACTGGGTAAATATATTAATTAATCGGGTTCAAGCAGCTTGCTAATTCAGCTGAATGAGCGTCCCATACAGATTTACCAATGTTCGATAAACGAAAATGAGCTAAAGCGTGGGCTACATAGTTATTCTCACGCCTCGTAAATGACCAGCTAACTGAAGAGAAAAAGTTACAGTACTCCTGAATATCCTCTAGCACAGCATAAAACATGTTCCTCCCCTTCTTTTTCGACTTTAGAGCTTCGATGACAAATTCACAATCGCTCTCCACTATAACCGCATCATGACCAATCCTAGCAGCTTCCTCGAGACCGTCAAGGATCGCCATTGCCTCCGCAACATGGGGTTCCCAGCACTCGGTCCTGTGATACGACATACCCACTATGGGTATTTTAGTAAGTCTAAAACAAGCACCCGTGACCCGCATATATAGCCCTAATCACACAACAATTAGGAAACTACAAAAATTTTCATAATCGAGAGTTGAGCCGCCCGAGCCCAAGCGCCCAAATACCACGCCCTTCGAACCCAGGCGACCCGAAACCAAACCGCCCCAGCCCGGGCGCTTGAGCCCTAAATCGTTAGCCTTCCTAACACACAAAAGTCGTGACATCAACCCCGATTAACCACAATAACTACCACCTGACAACCCTGAGCATCGGGAACGACCTCCCGAAGTCACTAAAACCCTTCTCGAAAGCCGAAATACCCGTGCAAGAGCAACAAGGTCGCGCGGACAACACGTTTCACCCGTCGAATCCACCAGACTTAGACGTCTTTTTATTTTCTCTTTTAGGGGGATAAGCTACCCCACCTAGGGGTGTTATAGCCTTTAACGGCATCGTCAATTCGCGTCTGTAGCCCAAATACGGCATTGCCATGAATATACAAAAAGTGGTCTAACTTTTTTGTTTTTTGAAAAAATAGTCTACCCCTTTTATTTTGTTTTCCTCATTCTAAACATGAATGTCGAGACAACTGCACATGTCTCCCAACGCACACTCATTCGAAACATGTTAATTTCTTACATTTCGAAACGTCTCGAGTCAAACATCTTTAATCGACGTACTACTTGATCCAACTCCCAGCTCAAACTAACGCATTTCAAAAATCTGAAAAACTATATTCGTGCTCTCATGCAACCCTAACACATTTAAAACATACTAAAACAATAACGAAGTCGCAAACGAACAAACCTGAAGTGATTACTTGTCAATCTAGGTCAACATTTCACAAACGCAAGACTAACTAATCAATTCGAATATTAAAAGTCTTAAAAATATACAAAATATACAAATCCATACACAAATCAAGTTCATAAGCTAGGGAGGACCGCTAGAAGCCGCGTCTATAGCTATCACGAACTCACCAATGTTGTCATCCAAACCTAAGTCCTCCAAAACAAAGGTAGGAGACTCGCTACAATTCATCCCCGACAGCATATCTAAAGTAGGTGTCTCAAGAATCCCTCTGACATCCTTGCAAGTGCCCGTAACTTGACCTTCAGCCTCAGCCTCAGCCTCCCTCTCCATCTCAACCCCTAGACTAGCATCGCCCTGCAATGAGGTCTCTCCTTGATACCGAGCTAATCGCTCCTTATGTTGGGCAATCTCGTCATCCCGGGATTGTAGGAGCTATCGCGCCTCGGCCACCTCCGCCTCGAGCTCGATCACCCGAGTCTCCAGCTGCCCCACCATGTCTGGGGTATCCTGTAAATACACTTATACCTTAGGAAAACATACAAACAGCCTAGAAAACCAACCCTAAATACACATACTCACCGATCGAGACCTCGAAGTATCACGGGAGACCCTCGAAGCATTGACCCGGAAGCAGTTGGCAGCCTGCCACAACCGCTGATGGCAAGGTGACGAAACCTGAAAGGCAAAACTAGACGAGATAGCCAAACAAAACCTAACGCTTAGAACCCAAACCCAAGGCAAAAAACCAAAACTTACCCGGTATACCCAGTCGCGCCACTCTATCCCGCGTCCATCTCCTCGGCAGAACATGGGGGGAGAGGCTTAGTGAAGGCTACCCCGGCTGTGTCTACACTGAGCACATCAAGGGGAAGTTTGGGGGCTGAACAGCATCGGTCGGATCGGCCAGCTAAAAGAAAAGCGAACCGGTCAAAGAGCAAATAAACATTAGGCCATAGAACAAAACAAGCACTAAAACAAAAATGAGTACTCACCACGAGGTGGTGGCAAGCTAGCCGTTAGCTGACATGAGATAGATAGGAGGCGCCAGGCACCAGTAGCGCATCACCTCCTTCTCTATCCCTACCCTCGAGGATCTCTGCGGCGGTTGGTGGTCTAAACATGGTCCGGGGAGGATCAACCGACACCCTAAAATCGTCATATAAGCACTGACGCACCAACCGTTCACCCAGATACCAAACCGGGCGAAACAACGCAGGAAGAAGCATCCTCCTGCAGCTCCTAAACCTCAACTCCGTCGTCACGTACCCAGGCACACCCTCGTAATCGGCCCAAAAATGAGCCACGAACTACACAAATATAATCGACACCTCAATAACCTTATACCTAGGAGACTATTAAATAGGACAAGCCGTAAGAAGAAAACTTACATCTTTGAGGCATAGCTGGTTCACCAGCACGTTTTCCGTCGGGTAGTGACTCATCGTACTCTTGGCCTGAGCCAATTTCAAATCAATCCTCACCGGGAACCTAACCGGACAAGCCCGCACCGTCTTAGGTGCCAATCGGGGGAAATAAGAATATATCCAAGCCTGCAAGACCCCAAAGGAAAACATCATTAGCAAAACAAAACCAAACTATGCAAAACCCGAGAAACGAATATAGGGGCGATGACTAACCTCCAACATGAGACCTGGGCCCACGATGGGCAAAGCCGAGGCCGATTCCACTTGCAATGGTCTCACCATGACTTGCAAGCAGCGAGTCATCTCCGCAAAACCGTAGTTACCCAATCAAAACGTCCGAGCTGATCTAGATCAGCTAGGAAAGGCAAAATCCTAGTACTAAATCTCTCGCCCTTGTCCGAGAAGTGGGTCGATCCTAGGAAATACCACAACCACAGCCGCGCATCCTGCTCCGGCGTGTTGGGTGCTCGACCCTCTAATACCGCCATCCTCTCGAAGTGGTCCGTAATGTGCTAACTCACCAGAGCATGAGGCATACTATAAGCCTCACGCTCCAAACAATCGTCTATCCATCCCCAGACCTTATCGTTATCCAACATATGGCCCTCGGAAACTCATCTAATCAACTCTGGACCCCAGGGTGGGCCCTTGATAACCCCAAAGTCCTCCAAAGTCATCCCGACCTCCCCGAAAGACATGTGGAAGGTCGAGGTAGTGTCGTGAAAGCGATCCACCATCGCTCTAATCACCAAAAGGTTGTACTTGGTCTTGCAACCCACCAACCGAGCCCAGTGTCCAACTACGAGGCCCAAAGTCGTCCTCACGATAATCCCTTTTGCCGCGAGGCTGAGCTTCTGAGAGTAAATCTCCAAGCATGTCGTAAAACCCGAGAAGGTCCTCATCGGACCTGGGGCTGCAAACCAAGGTAATACAAACATAAACAAACCAAACCATACTAACAAAAACCAAAATTTAAAGCCTAGACCAACAAGCATGAATCGAGATACCCACCAGGCCATGCACAATATGGTGAGAAATGTTCAAGTTAGGACGAAAAAACAACTGATGGCCGTCCCAGTCCCGAGCCCATTGAGGATCCTCATAACCAATCTCCTCGTTCTCTTGCGCGGGAACCGGGACATGAGCCCTCCTAGCAATCGTCTCAGGCAACCTACGTACGCTTCCTTACTCTGTCAAAATCGACCTCATTTATGGCCTCTGGATCACGATGCTGCGAAGGAACATTTCGTCGTCTCTTACGAATCCCGCGGGGAGTCAGTGAACTTGTCCCGGCTGCCTCACCACTGGTGCCAGCCAAAAGAGCTCCCTCGGGACGCTCACTATCATCTCTGGCTGCAAAACCAAGCAAATACAAAAATACATACCTCAGGTCAGGCTAAGACAGCAAAATTCTGATCACAATGGAAGTGGTTTCGGGAAAATCCGACATCGTTACGACACCTGTTGGTCCGTCGTAAGTCACACAAAACCTCACGGAATGCTCTAGAAAGCATTCAAAATCACAAAGGTCGACATAGAAAGCACCCATAACGTCACAAACACTAATCGAGCAAGATTACGAAGGGCAAGTACGAGAATAGCCGGGAGAACGGTCCCTAACCCTATCATTTCGAATTTACCCCAAGGGAGGCCATTAATACACCTCAAGACCTCCAATCAAGCTTATAATTACCCTAACAAGCTCTACTCAACCATAATTTAACAATGGAATCAAGCACAAACATCGAAACTTAGCAAATTCAAAATGCCCAAATCAATTTTCTAGGGTTTTAACAAAATCCACCCACAATCAACAAAATTGAGCGAAATCGACAATAGGCGAGTAAGGAACGCTTACCTGATGTCGACATATTCCCTTATGGCAAAAATCAAGATGGAAATCGGTTGAACAAATCGAGATGGCGAGATTGAGGCGTAGGGGTGCGCGCGTCTGAATTTTAGAACGAATAACTCGTACGCCCTCCCTTTGCTGATTTTAAATGAGTCTGACCCACAGAAACCCAGGCGCCTCAGGTCGCGCATCCGTATTCTGGACCACTGGGGGCTAGGCGCCTGAATTTTAAGGCGCGACTGGACGCGCGCTTTAATTCTCGGCACAAGACTAAAACAAGAGCAAACGAAACACGTTATCCAACACTCGCAACACACACACACTCATAAAGCAAACAAAATAAACAACGACAAAGCAATTAACAAACCGATACCGGCATAGCAAGCTTATAAACACCCTCTAACAGAAATCTGCCTAACGAAATAATAAAACAAAAACAACAAGCATAAAAAGAAAAAGAAAAAGAAAACGAAAACGAAAAAAAAAAAAAAACAAAAAAACATCGACAAACAGGAATACTCATACTCAAGCACATAATAAATCCAAGCGAAGCAAGCGAATCCGAGAACATAGCAAATCCGGACGAAGCAAGATGAATCCAAACAAAGCAAAGTAAATCCGCAAAGCAAATTTAATTTAACCAAAATAAATATCTTCAAATATTTTTGAGCCTAACGGGTCTTAGTTATCCTGAAGGCAATTTGAGTTTGAGCGGATACTGACACGCTCAAACATTTTCGAGCCTAACGGGTCTTAGTTATCCTGAAGGCAATTCGAGTTGGGAGGATGCTGACATGCTCAAACATTTTCGAGCCTCACAGGTCTTAGTTATCTTGAAGGCAATTTGAGTTTGAGCGGATACTGATACGCTCAAACATTTTCGAGCCTAACGGGTCTTAGTTATCCTGAAGGCAATTTGAGTTTGAGCGGATACTGACACGCTCAAACATTTTCGATCCTAAAGGTCTTAGTTATCATGAAGGCAATTTAAGTTTGAGCGGATAATGACACCCTCAAACATTTTCGAGCCTAACGGGTCTTAGTTATCCTGAAGGCAATTTGAGTTTGAGCGGATACTGACACGCTCAAACATTTTCGAGCCTAATGGGTCTTAGTTATCCTGAAGGCAATTTGAGTTTGAGCGGATACTGACACGCTCAAACATTTTCGAGCCTAACGGGTCTTAGTTATCCTGAAGGCAATTTGAGTTCGAGTGGATACTGACACACTCGAACATTTTTTCGAGCCTAATGGGTCATAGGCATCCTGAAGGCAAAATTTTCTGATTTTTTGAGCCTAACGGGTCATAGGCATCCTGAAGACAAACTTTTCTATTCTCGAGTCCGAGTGGTCATAGGCATCCCGAAGGCAATGCAAGTTCGGATGGATACTTACACATTCGAACGTCATTTTTTGAGTCTAACGGGTCATAGGCATCCTGAAGACAAACCTTTTCAAATTTTGAGCCCGAGGGGTCATAGGCATCCCGAAGGCAATCTAAGTTCGAATGGATACTTACACATTCGAACGTCATTTTCGAGTCTAACAGGTCATAGGCATCTTGAAGACAAACATTTTCAACTTTTGAGCCGGATGGGTCATAGGCATCCCGAAGGCAATTGTTCGAGTGAATACTTACACAGTCGAACATCTTTTTAAGTTTTCGAGTCTAACGGGTCATAGGCATCCTGAAGACAAACTTTTCAATTTTCGAGCCCGACGGGTCATAGGCATCCCGAAGGCAATTTAAGTTAGAATGGATAGTTACACATTCGAACGTTCTTATCCTTGAGCCCAACAGGTCATAGGCATCCTGAAGGCAAATTTTTTAATTTTCGAGCCCAACGGGTCATAGGTATCCTGAAGGCAAACTCTTTTCATATTTTTCAAGTCTAACGGGTCATAGGCATCCCAAAGGCGATTGTTCTAGTGGATACTTACACACTAGAACATCTTTAGTCCGAGCCTAACTAGTCATAAGCATTTTAAAGGCAAAGCAAATATCTTCATGCCCAGCGAGTCATAAGCATTCGAAGGGTAGTACAGATTCGAACGGATTCTTATACATGCAAAGAATAAAACCCATGAACGCAACAAACCCAGGACGAGACAGCAATCACAGGCCCGAGCCCCGGTAAGCAACCGCAGGCAAAGACGTCAGGTATGATTTCTGATCCTTGGCTGGCGAGCCTCAATAGGTAGTCCAACGAACTTAAAACGACCCGACCGGAGAGCCACTAGGTCGTAATTCTCGATTGACCTGGGCGGCTATACTTTGACTTTCGCCTTGTCCAAGCCTCAGTCAAAGTGGGGCTTCTTTAGACACCCAGATTTGGACCAGGTGGCTTCAGGAATGCCCAACAAACACCCGATGACAATCGGACTGCAATTATGCGACGCGGGATAGCGATGTTTTATGTAGTTTTTATATAGAACAGATCAAAAAATTACTCGGAAAGATTAAATTAAAATCAAGACAGCCTTAGTCGTGTCATTACGGTCGCGTCGAGACTAATTAGAGTCAATTCCGACACCGGGACTCCGAATCGGTCCCGAAATACACAAAGTCAAACACGAGTCAGCACACCGAGACAAGCGAACCTCTGGATGCGCACTCGAGGCCCATTCGGCGCAATGGCGCGCTTGGTCAAGGAGAAGACTTAACCTCCTAGCTTACGAATGATACGCATCTTCTCGGTTTTGGAAAGTTTCGAAATCGTATCTTCAAGATCCCAGGCGCCTCACCCCGGGCGTCTTACACCTTGTCCGCACGACCCCAGGCGCCTGAATTCTGGTGCGCCTGGACTCAGGCGTCCGTAAATTCGATTTGGACTTAGCAAAACAACTATAAATACCCCTCTCACCCCATTCATCCGACACAACACAACCTCCTTTCTTCTCCCTTCGTTACGAGTTTCTTAGCTTAGGCTCGCACTCCGACACCTAAAGCCAACGATCCACTCGATCGTAGTCCCGATAAGTGAAATCGACGCTACTCCTCACCTTCGAGCCCTCCACTCGATCCCGAGGTGCCTGTGTTCGACTAGCTACTCCGAGTCTAGCAACGGAACTCTGCCGGATTAGCCGCAGAATCGGCAAGTGGGTAACGGAACTCTGGCGAAATTACAAGGCGAGCTAGGAGGATCCGCCCTTCGAAGGCAAATCGTCACTAGGTTGTCATCTAAACAAAACATTACATTTCTGTACTCTTATTATGCACTACGATAATGTCAAACGTGGACACTAGGTCCATAGCACATACTAAAACACGTAACGTCCCAACTTCAACTGTAAACACTAAAACACTCTAAATAGACCCGAGTAGTTCCGAGATCCGTTCTCAACTATTTATGCATCGTGTCCCATTTAGCGTATACCCCGAGGGTGCAACTCTTCGCTATGTCATTTACTTACATTTCGCATTTACCGCTTTCGTAAGATCTATTGCTTTTATGACCTTATAATCGCAGGCTAAATCACCTAACACAGAATTCAAAACGTAAACAAGCTAAAACTGAACAAAACGATGGTCGGGTTCCGTATTAGTCCCGGTGCTCACCTCACATGGTTCGACGCATCCCTATTAATACCGAGAAGACGCATCTTAAGCAGAATACCAGGTAAGGTATACCACGAAAATGACTAATATTCGTATTATCACGTTAAAACTGATTTGCTAATATGTATAATATTAATATCCTCTACTCTCCTATGTGCATCTTTTCATGGCCTGCTTGTCACGTGAAATTGCATGCAAAGAATGTAAACATAACTACTTCGACGACAGTGCTTACTTGTCCCAAAACAACCGGCATAGCAAAGACATAGGGTTAAAACAAAGGATGTTACACTACTTCCGCCATAACAAGGGAACAAAGTTATCAACCCACCGATTGATTAGTAGAGGCCGCTACGTGCGGGCGGGATTGGGTGTCGATGTCTAGTGGACGTTGGCTTCCCAATACGTACCCTCACCCCTTACTCAGAACCGACGATTTCTGGATGTCTGAAACCATTGGCAATGAGAGTCATTCCTGGCATGGAGTGCTTAAGGGTACAAGTTTTTATGTTTAGGTCCCGTGCCACTCAACTTTAAGCCGGCTAAGGATCAAAGTTGACTTGAACGGTTTCCGAGTCCCCATAATTGACTCGGTGGCAACTCCACAAATCGGCAACGAATTCGGTTCACTAAAAAGGTCGCCTTACAAAAAATATCGCCCTTAAACATTTACAACCACGACTCGATCGATTCCAACGGAAATACGGGTGCCCGCACCTGTCCAGTACAAGTCTGAATCGTCATCCGAATCGAGGTCCAAAACATTACCTCGAACGTGAGATCGGATCGGCCATCGACCGGGAGGGGGCCGCGTGGTGGCCGCCGCGATGAAACCGGATCGATTCTGCGCGGGCGCGCGCGTGGCGCCGGGCGGTGCAGACGGACGTTCACAAGTGTCATTCTTCTTAACCAAATGCCAAAGAAACTAGATGACTCCGATAGCTTCTCCATCCCTTGTCGGGTTGGAAATGTTGTTGTTAACCGAGCTTTATGTGACCTAGAAGCTAGTGTTAGCTTGTTACCTTATTCTATTGCCAAAAGACTTAGTGTGGGGGAGATGAGACCCACAAGCATGTCGATTCGACTTGCGGATAGGTCCGTCAAGTACCCACTTGGGATACTTGAGGATGTACCCGGGCAAGTTGGTAAGTTTTTCATTACCTCCGATTTTGTCGTTATGGACATGCCCGAGGACACCCTTAGCCCCATTATCTTAGGTCGACCATTCATGCCTATCGGTGGCACCATAGATGATGTTAAGAAAGGAAAGTTATCTATTAACATAGGGAACAAATCGGTAGAGTTTTACCTTTCTCAAGCTCTTAAACAACCAATGATTGAACAAATGTATTCCATTGAAGTTATTGATAGTTTGGTTGAGTATAGCTTGATAGATGACGATAATAAAGAAGAGGAACCACTTGATTCCCCACCTCTTGATGAAGAGATCGTGCATGAAGAAGAGGTAGAACCACTATCGGTGGGTGAAATTACGGTACCCTCTACTCTTAATCTCGAACTTAAGTCACTCTCCTCTTCCCTTAAATATGCCTTCCTTTAAGGAACTAGTTATCTCATTATCGTCAATGCCACACTTGTTGGTCCTCAAATAGAAAAACTTTTGGTTGTTTTGAGGAAACACAAAAAGGCCATCGGGTATAACATTGACGACCTCCAAGACATAAGTCCAAACGTTTGCATGCATAGGATCATCCTTGATGATGACCACCGTCCTTCGGTTGAGGGTCAACGTCGTTTGAATCCCACCATGAAAGAGGTTGTCATGAAGGAAGTCCTTAAATTGTATGAGACTAACATTATATACCCTATAATCGGAAGTAAATGGGTTAGCCTCGTACAAGTTGTGTCAAAAAAAGAAGGAATTACGGTTGTGAAAGGAGAAAAGAGTTAGTTAATTTCTACTAGGACTATCACCGGTTGGCGCATGTGTATAGACTTTCGAAAGTTGAACACGACCACCATAAAAGACCATTTCCCCCGTCCCTTTATCGATCAAATGCTTGAACGACTAGCACATCATTCTTATTTTTGTTTCCTCGATGGTCATTCGGGATTTCTTCAAATTTCTATTCACCCCGATGACCAAGAGAAGACTACTTTCACATGTCCCTATGGCACCTATGCCTACCGTAGGATGCCATTCGGATTGTGTAATGCGTCGCGAACGTTTCAAAGATGTATTATGGCAATTTTCTCCGGTTTTATTGAAAAGTTCATGGAAATTTTTATGGATGATTTTAGTGTCCATGGTACATCATTTGATTCTTGCCTTACTAATCTTGATCAAGTGTTAGTTCGTTTTGAAGAGTATAAACCTGTTTTAAATTGGGAGAAATGTCACTTTATGGTCGAACAAGGTGTAGTCCTTGGTCATGTTGTTTCTAACAAAGGTGTCGAAGTGGATAAGGCCAAAGGATCCGTGATAGAGAACTTGCCCCCCCCCCCCTCTAGGTCACACCGGCTTTTATAGGTATTTCATCAAAGATTTTTCTAAAATTGCCAAGCCTTTAACTTCTCTTCTTATGAAAGATGCACTTTTTGTTTTTGATGACTTGTGTCCTGAGGCCTTTTGAAGGATAAATACCGCTCTCACCACCGCTCCGATTATCAAACCACCCGATTGGAATCTTCCATTTGAGATTATGTGTGATGCTTCCGATTTTGCCGTTGGTGTCGTTCTAGGCCAACGTGTTGACAAAAAGTTGCATGTGATATATTATGCAAGTAAAACCTTTGATGAAGCCCAGTCCAGATATACCACAAACAAAAAGGAAATGCTAGCAGTTGTCTACACTATGGAAAACTTTCGAACATATGTTACCGGTTCCAAAGTTATTATCCATACCGATCATGCGGCAATTCGTTACATCATGTCCAAAAAGGAGACGAAATCCCGACTCTTTTCGTGGGTTCTTCTTCTTCAAGAATTCGACATCGAAATTAAAAATAAAGCCGGATCGGAGAATTTGGTAGCGGACCATCTTAGTAGATTAGCGGTTAGTGGAAGTGGTAATGAAGACGATGGTGTACCCATCAATGAAGCGATGAGAGATGAGTCCTTTATATATGGCCATTGAAACTATTACACCTTGATATGCAGATATTGTCAATTTCCTAGTGTCTAACTACATCCCAGACGATTATTCGAAGCAAGAGAGGAAAAACTACGATATGAAGCCCGACGTTATTATTGGGAAGAACGGTATTTGTTCCGCCGATGCATAGATGGCATTTATCGTCGATGTGTCACGGCCGACGAAGGATTTGATATCGTGAAGCACCTCCATTTGACCTCTTATGGTGGACACTTGGCCATCCAAAAGAGAATTGCCAAAGTCTTTCAAAGCGGGTTTTGGTGGCCTTCCATGTTTAAGGACATTTGAGCCTTCATTCTTACATGCGACGCTTGCCAAAGATATGGCAATATAACAAGAAGGAACGAGATGCCCCTTCAACCCATCCTAGAAATTGAATTGTTCGGCGTTTGGGGCATTGATTTTATGGGTCCGTTCACATCTTCATTCGACAACAAATACATTCTAGTCGCGGTTGACAATGTCTCAAAATGGATCGAGGCCGTAGCTTCCCCTACAAACGATTCCATGGTGGTAATTAAACTTTTCAAGAATGTGATTTCCCCGAGATTCGGTATGCCTAGAGCCATAATTAGCGATGGAGGCTCTCACTTTAGGAAGGACACATTTGATCACCTTCTTCGAAAATACGGTATTACGCACAAGATGACCTTAGCCTATCATCCACAATCAAATGGGCAAGTCGATATTTCAAATCGACAAATCAAAGGAATATTGGAAAAATTTGTAAATACACATCGAAAGGATTGGTCATTGAAGTTAAACGACGCCCTTTGGGCATTGGGAACGGCTTACAAAGCGCCAATTGGAACCACTCCTTATCGACTTGTGTATGGAAAAGCTTGTCACTTGCCGGTGGTATTAGAACACAAATAAAATTGGGCTATTAAAGAGCTAAACTTTGACGAGAATGTTGTCGAACATAATCGCGTTCTCCAACTACAAGAATTGGAAGAGTTAAGACTTGAAGCTTACAAAAATTCAAAGATCTACAAGGAGCGAACACGCAAATGGCATGATGCTAGAATACTTCGTAAAGACTTCTTCGTTGGTGACAAGGTACTCCTCTACAACTCTTGTTTTAAGCTTTTCCCGGTAAGTTAAAGTCAAAATGGTCGGGTCCTTTCGAAGTGACCAAGGTGCAACCATATGGATCAATTGAGATGTCTAGCCCGGAAATCAAGAAGTTTATGGTTAATAGGCAACGTTTGAAGATATATCGTGTTTGTCACGTTCGTGAGAGCGTCGCTACCATGAAAGTTGGTGAGCTCCCGTTTGGGAGCGTTGATTAATCCTCTCCCCAAATTGAAGTAGGTTTGGTGGTATCCTCAACAACCACCTTGTAAATATGTACCATATTCTTCGTTTGATTAGTTTTGTTAGCTTTGAGCGGCTGGATGAACTTTGATTTCATCTAGGAGCATATATTTGGACGGTCATCAAGCCCTTTGGAAAAAATTATGGATCTTAAATTGAAGACCACAAGTATGTTTGTGGAAGAAATTGATAATGTAATGTGAGTCATGTCATTAATTGCAACTTTAGGTGATCATTGAAGAGCCTTAAATTGGCAAGACGAAAAAATGGAGTATACAAGACCGTTGGGCAAAACTTCGCCCGGTGAGATATTGGAAGATTTACCGTCGGGTGAAACTTCACCCGATAGAATTATGCCACGCCTTTTGGATTTGCTGAAGACTTGCCATCGGGTGAAACTTCACCCAATGAGAATTTGACCGGGCGAAACTTTGCCCTACGAAAAGATCCCAGAATTTGCCAAGACTGCCAGAATTGTCCAAAAACCGTCGAGCGAAACTTCACCCGATGAGAATTTCACCTGGTGAAACTTCACGCGGCGGTAAAAAAATTGCAGAAGAAATTTTCATGAGGAAACCCGTCGGGTGAAACTTCACCCGATGATGCATGACCGGGTAAAATTTCACCCGTCGACATTGGCCGGATCACCTTTACCCACTTACTCACTAACAAATTTCAACTCCCTCCTTTCCCAAATTTACACATAACTTTCCCTCCAAAACACAAACACCAAATATTTCCAATCAACATTTCAAACTTTCTCTTCCTTCCTCAAACACCTTTATATATACCACCTTCACCTCACTTCCATTTTCACCTCATCACACCTCATATCATTAAACACATCACCTTCCATAACCCAACCACATTCATACCTCCATTCCATCCCACCTTGTTGTATATTTTTCAGATTTTAAAGAGGTGAAGCAAAGCTTTTCGGAACAATCTTACGAATTTCATCATGGAAATAAGGTCAAGACGAGCCGCTCCGAAATAAGGTATGCCTTCCACTTCTAAATCTTTTAAATCTACTAATTTACCTCGTCTTAACACATCGTTATCTCATAGCTTCTCTGAAAAGATCTTTTAGAGTACTAGATGGCCTTGTTCCCACACAATGACCAATTTGGATATTGTCGACGATATTAAAGAGTTATCGTCACAAACCGGAACTAGTGAACTCCTTAGCCTTGCGACTTTTACCTATAAAGAATTAACTTGTGAGTTCCTAGGAACTTTTGCCCGTGACAACCCGACCACACCTAGAGTAATCAAATTTAGATTATTCGGCAAACCTCATCGACTGACAATTCCTGAGTTCGGCCTCGTGCTAGGCCTACCCTCCTCGGGTACCGGACTCAGTGAACCCACGAGCAACATCAAAGCTTGTGTGTCTAGGAGAAACTTTTGGAAGCGTATACCACGATGTAAAAGGGGTTACTCAGCTAACTTATCTTATGCCTCCGAAATTCGTAACCTCGTCATTCGCTACTTTCACGAAATTCTCTCACATTGCTTGGTGCCCTCGACCGATAACATTTATTCTCGTAGTGTGTGTGTCTTGCAATTGATTTTAGACACTTTAGTCGGTAACTCGAATTCCTTAGACCTACCCATTGTTGTGGCGTTACACTTTCAATGCATCTTCGATACCCAATGCCCCTCCTTAGATTGTGGAGGTCTTGTGACGGTAATGGCTACCAAATTGGGATACTCGACCGACCACCTCACCCCGCTAGACAACTCAATTTGGCTTGACGAGCCCTATTTCCCTACTTGGATTTTTCATGTACCCCATCATCGCCACGTCTGTATTAGCCGTGGGCATGCTTTCATTGTCCCTAACACACACCAAACGACCATCCTCATTCACCACAATTGGGACCTACCTCTAGGACCCGGTGAACTTTGACTAACAAAGACTGAGTCGGGAGGACGACGGGATGACGGAGAGTATGGGAGTACGCGCATTATACATTACCCGAAGGTCGTACGATCTACGACCTTTGTGAGATTGAGTCAGGCTACGCCCTCTCGCTGAGCGATGGTCTAAAGGAGTTTTCTCCCGAGACGTCTTCCGAGGGTAAACTGTACTATTCTGGTCTCCCAATCCTTCATACGCGTCTGATGACTATTCGTACTAGACCCTCTCCCCGAGTCGGTAGGTGTCGTGGTGGGTGTGCGTGTGCAGGTTGGGTAGGTGAGTCTTTATGAGTCTATGATTGCATGTACTTGGTGTGGACATGACATAGGTCCACCCCAACGCGGCCACGCGCGGGTTTGGGGAGGCGAATGAATCTCATGTGAGATGGATCTCGGATTGAAATTTAAATCTAAATGAAGTCACCACCGAACTTTGTGGGAGTTCGGGCCCATTCGAACCCACTCTATATCTTGGTGGGCCGTGCACAGAGTACGGCCCATTCCGATTTCAGAGTTTATGGGGTTCGTCCCTTTGCATTGCGATACTGATTCTGACATTATCGGAAATTGTGTATTGAATGACTCTCGTATGCCGACGGTTTTGGACATCCGAAAACCACGGTTCTGAGTAAGGGGTGACGGTACGTGTTGGAAGTTCACAAAAAAGACCCAACCCCGCCGCACTTAGCGGCTTCTACTTAGATATCGTTCGTTTTTCGTGTACGCGCGTTAGTTTGACGGTTGAATGACATGCAAACAGTATTTTTGACTAAACATGTGAATTGCGTTGACTATGTCGTTTAATGCATCTAAACTACCGTCGAAGTTGTTTTAGCATGCAAGGTTCGTTTTAGTACAATAAAACAAACAACAAAAAACGCGAAAGTATATTAGAACATGCGAGCGGCATACCACCCGGAAATACAATACAAATATGCCACAATTGCGATAATAACGGAGCGTAAATAAATTAGATGATGTAGATATGATACGATGCATGGTTTTAAAAGGAGTAAGACACGTGATGGACTTGACACGTGTTGAACGAAGTCATGAAAAAGATTTATCGAAGCTTGAAATATGTTGAAGGCTCACAATTTTGACGTGATAAAGGGCTACTCGATCGAATCATAGAGGGACTCGACTGAGTGGTCCTCGTAAAAAACCTTATGCCCACTTTTTGGGGTGTCACTCGACCGAGTGGCCTATGGCACTCGATCGAGTGCCCCCGGTACGAACACTGGTTCGTGAATTTTTTAATTTTAAAATCGATAATTTTGCTAAATATAATATGATTTACACTCGATTCAGTTTTCGATACTCGTCATATTCGATACTTGATTACAAAATCAATATCTAATATTTAGAGTGAATTTTGTAAAATATGTTTATAAATCGTTTGAAATTGAATTAAGACGAAATAAATCCCTCCGCATTGTAATGTCGTAATTAGTCTTTTCGGACCATGTGACTATCATTTCAGCATCAACGGGATCGTGCTTAGCATGGTTTACTGATTGATTCCTTTAAATACGATATTCGACTACAGAGTCGATATCGTATCCTAGGAATAACGTTTTAGATGATAGTACGATAATATCGATATTATAAACGAGAAAAATAAAAATAAAAATAAAATAAAATAAAAACGTGAAGGAGATGAAAAAGACGGAAGAAAGGGAAGAGAGAAAAGGAGAAACTGAGATTTGTAACACCCTCAACCTACATGCTAATTTCGGCCTCGATCAAGGACTCAGAGTAACGTCGTTTGTGGGGGAGTAACGAGGATATAGGGAGAGTTAAGGTGTTGTATTTTTGGATCGGTTTGATTCGGGTTTCCTATAGGATTTCTAGAGGAAAAGTCGGGGTTGCACTGGTGTACAGTTTGCTTAAGGTTGCTGAAATTTTTGGGTTGTGAATTGTGTGTTTTGAAGGTTGCAAAAGGGGTGTATTTATAGGAAAAGGTACCCGGCTTTTGGATAGAAGATACCCGGCTTTGGATAGGAAAGGTACCGGTTTTAGATGGAAAAGGATTCTGATTTTGGATAGAAAAGGATTCGGGTTTCAGCTAGAAAAGGGGCCACTCGATCGAGTGGTACATAGTACTCGATCGAGTGCCCGGTCTGACGCTGGTTCTATGGGGTTTTGCGAGCCTACTCGACCGAGTGGGCCGATCCACTCGATCGAGTGGGTCTAGACGGGTGGAAGACCTCTTTAGAGATCGAGTTTTATCTCTAGCGGAGAGGTTTAATTGCTTGGTTCTTCTTCGTAGCTGATATTTTTGTGGTATTTGACTTCGAATCAGACTTCCAAAGCTGCGTGACTGATTTTTATGTCTCGGAAATGCCTTTGACCGGGGTTTGACCCGGTCGCTAAAAGACGGTTTTGCCCTTGGTGTCGATTTTTGACCCAAATTAGTCTCATTTGATTGACTCACTGGGCCTGGATTTAAGGTCAGTTCCGTGAGATTTTTACTCCGCTAAAAGCTCGCGCCAAATACTATTGATTTCAAGTCCAAAATCGAGCGTATTAAGTCATGTTTACGTCCGATCATCATCGGGTGTTTTTTTGGAAACTGCTATAGACACTAGTAGGCAAAATGCGGGTGTCTACATAGCCCCCACTCTGACTGAGGCTTGGACAAGGCAAAAGTCAGAGTAGCTACCAGGTTAATCAAGGGTTAAGACCTGGCAGACTTCCGGACGGGTTGTTTATAGTCCATTAGACTTTTGTGAAGGGCTCGCCAGCCATAGGATAGAAATCATACCTGAGTTAATGCTAATCGCTCCGTGGGGACTTGTTTTTTAAGCCCTGGGCGTATCTGTATGTGGATACATCTCATCTTGGAGCTGTGCGGGAGCTTGCCTAAGAAGCCCTAGGTGTGCCCATTGGCAGACACATCCCGATTCGGAATTACGCGGGAGCTTGCCTAAGAAGCCTTGGGTGTGCCCGTTTGCAGACACATCCCATGTTTATTTTAGGAGAAATGCCACCTTGTCCTTTCCGTTGGGGAGTTTAGTGAGTTGTGCAGGTCTGCTTCTGAAGTCCTGGGTGTACCTGTATGCTGACACATAGCTATTCGTATGTAACGTTTAGGCGAAACACCGACTCACGTTGGGGAAGTAAAAATTGATTTTTTTTTTTTTTAATTTTTTTTTTTGAAAATTTTGAGTTTTCTTGAAAATAGGAATACTCGGGATGACTTGATTCCTGTATCAGATTCGGAAAAGGGTTCGGCCTGTATGGGCTAAGAAAGAACTGGAGAATTCCTACTCCTAAGATAGTTAGGGATGTTAACAGGATTCCCTTATTATAAATAGAGGGTTCTTGATTCAATTTCTACATCTCAACCCAAATCTTTCTTCTCTTTTCTCAAAATCGTTTAGACTTTCAAGAAAAATATCTGCTATGGGTATCGAGATTTGACGGCAATGCTCCAGGCATGGTCCCATTATTTCCGGGATGAAGAAAAAGTTCAGCTGACTCAAATGGGAATTACTGCTCTATTCCCGCTTCAACGCCTCAGGGTTGATTCTCACTTTCTGGATGCCTGCCTAACCTTTTGGGATACTACCCACCATGCTTTCGCGTTCCCTCGAGGAGAATTATGTCCTCTCCCTGAAGAAATTGCAGCTATTGGCGGTTGGTGTCCTAATGCTCGTCCTACTATTCCTCCGTTTTATCCTGACCCAAGGAGGAGATTAAGGGATTTTCTTGGCTTGTCCCATGCTAAAACGGATCGCATGGTGCGGGGAGATTCTGTTTCTTTGTTTGACTTAGCTGATAAATTCATGAATTCTGACGGCGTAAGAGTTACTCCCACCCATAGACGTAGTGCTTTTGCCTTTTGCATGCTGCATCGATACATCTTTGAGGGAAAAATGGATGTTGACTCGTGCATGGGTCAGATCAGGCTGATCGGCATAGTTGATCAGATGGAGACGGGTCACAGCCTGGCTTGGCTAGCAACCGGAGAGATCAATACGGGCCTCGATGCTAGAAGACTTGACCCGACCAACAATTGACGGGAAGTACCCGTCTTTTGCAGGCATACCTTTGCGCTATTTTCTTCTTCTTTTTTCTTTTTCTTTTTTGCAAAATTCTGACGTACAGGGGCCACTAGATCGAGTGGACCTATCACTCGATCGAGTGACCTCAATAAAACCCATCTGCCTAATTTCAGCTAGTCCACTCGATTGAGTCAGGCGTGACACTCGATCGAGTGCCTGCCAGCGGAGCCCAAATTTGCTTACGGAAATTTGCATTTTTTTTTCAGATTTACCTATCCGAGCGTTTGTCGATCATAGAGCCCCCGGTGAGTATATCCAAGTATCGCAGCAATCAGATTAGCTCAAGGAGACGACGAATAAGCTCGAATCACTACATAAACCGAGCTTATTGGGACGAAGAGATAAAATTCCATGGTGGACCCTTGATTAGGTTGTCCATTGCTTGGTGGTTTCTTTCGAAATTGATGGGGCTAGCCAAGAGAGACAAAGCTCGTTACCTGGTGATCCTGTCGTTGGACTGGACCGTCTATATTTACCCAGACCGCATTCCTAGGCAATTCGGTTCGTCTCAGCGAATCCCCGAGACTGAGGCAATTATTAGCGTTTTGCTCCAATTGACGAACGTTATTTGTGACACATGGCTACAACGTTGGTTTACCCGTGCCATATGGACCATACCCCGCCCTTGCCAATCCGTTTAGGTTTTGGAATCATATCGGAAATGGACTTCCGAGGAGTCTGAGGAGGCCCGTAAAGCTTTGAAGGTTGATGAAGCTTTTGACTTAGTTCGCAGGGAGACGGTGAAGGACAATAGGGGTTTCTTTGACGAAGGAGAGACTCCTGCTACCCTTGTCCGATTGGAGTCGGGTCTTAAATCAAAAACTATGACTCGAGCTAAAGACACCAGTGCTAGCGGCTCACAAGGACAATCAAGCCCCCCGACGGACTTAGAGAGGAGGCTAGGGCCGAGATTGGCAGCCCGAGACCGACTGGGCCCACAAGACCGGATTGGGTGAGGGCCCGACTTGGGCCGAACGAAGTGACTGAGGACTCGAGTTCGAAAAAGCGAGTCTGGGCTAAAGAGGTTCCTGTGGTGATTTGGGAACGCTCGCCTCCACGTCGTCGCCAGTGGACGGAAAAAGAAGCCAAGGAGAAAGGAAAGGGCAAGATGCCCTAAATACCGAGTCCTTAGTTTTTATTATTTAAGTATTACTATTATTTATTTAGTGTCGTGTGCTCTTTTTTTTGGATTTTGAATTTTCGCAATTTGTAATTCTCCGAGTTTATCGGATTTTTTTAAGTAATAAATAAAGGAAGTTTATTATTTAAACCGTTCCTGTTTTTTCTCGATTGCAGTGGTTGTGCCCTTTTGAGGGGCTCAAACATAGTTCACATTTTTTAGGAATTTGTAATCTCGAAATACACCAAGACTATTGGTTCAAGATGTTTTACAATAGTAGGATAAATAATTCTAGCTTTTAACTTGCTTTTTGAAAGTTTATGTGAAAAGACGATTTTAATAAACTTTTGCAAATGACACTGAGAAAGGGTCTAGGGGTAGTAACACTTCAGCTGGTCCAGATTGGTTGGGTTGACAAACTCATTCCCGTCCAGGTCCGTCAGCATTACAGCTCCGCCGGATAGAATCTTCTTCACCAAATATGGCCCGGCCCAATTGGGTTTGAATTTCCCTCTCGGGTCTACTGGTAATAAGGCTCGAACAGACTTGAGAACCAAATCCCCTTCTTTAATGTTTCTGGGCCTCACTCTTTTATTAAAGGCCTGTTGGATCCTCTTCTAATATATCTGAATATTATTGAGAGCACGAGATCGTCGTTCGTCTAAAAGGACTAGCGAGTCATAGCGTGCTCGAACCCAATCAGCTTCAGGTACTTGACTTTCCAATAGGATCCTGAGGGATGGCACCTCCAACTCGACCGGCTAGACCGCTTCCATTCCGTATGTTAAGTAATACGGCGTTGCACCGGTTGTGGTGCGGATTGACGTCCGATATCCCCATAGTGCAAAGGGTATTTTATTGGGCCAGTCCCGATAATTATCGGCCATCTTTTTTAGTATGGTGATAATTGACTTATTAGTCACTTCTACCGCTCCATTCGTTTGGGGTCGGTAGGGCGAAGATGTATGCCTTTGAATTTTATACTTGGTCAGTAGGGCCGCTGTTTCGGCCTGAAAATGGGTCCCGTGGTCACTGATAAATTCATGCGGGATCTCGTACCGGCATATTATCTTGTTTTGGATAAACTTGGCAACATGCTTAGCATTGAGAATACGGTAAGACTCATCTTCGACCCATTTGGTGAAATAGTCGATTGCTACCAAAATGAAGCAGTGTCCGCCAGTCCCAGAGGGGTTTATCTTCCCAATTATATCAATACCCCATGTCGACAATGGCCAAGGTGACGTCATGGTATATAGTAAGGATGGTGGCATATGCTGCACATTGGCGAAGATTTGACATTTGTGACAATGCTTAACATATAACTTGCAGTCGGTTTCCATGCTATTCCAGTAATACCCGAGCCTCATGATTTTTCGAACTAGCATCTGGGCATTCATGTGTGGACTGCACTCACCATCATGCACTTCGGCCATAACCTTTTCAGCTTTGATTTTATCAACACATGGGAGAAGAGCCCCCTGTGCCGTCTTTTTGTATAGTTGTCCGTCGTCGGTACGGACGAACTGGGTTGCCAGCCTTCGTAAGGCTTTCTTGGCTCGACTGTTGGCCCCGGAAGGATATTCCCCGGTCGTCAGGTATGTTAGCACAGCTTGATACCATGGCTCGGGATCAGGTATCTAGATGTCCTCAATGTCGTGGATATACGCCGGCTCGGACCGTCTTTCGACACAAATCGGCATTCTGGTCAAGTGATCAGGAATATTCAACAAAGATGCTAACTTTGAGAGTGCATCTGCAAACTGATTTTCTTCCCGAGGCAAGTATATATACTCTACCTTTTGGAATTGTTTCTCGAGATCCCTTACTCGTGTCTGGTAGGCCACGAGATTAGCGTTCCGAATTTTCCATTTTTGAAGTGCTTGAGTAATGACCAGGGATGAGTCACCGTGTACTCGGAGGTTTGTGACCCCTAAGTCGGCGTCGGCTTGTAGCCCGTGGATGCATGCTTCATACTCGGCGGCGTTATTGGTAACGTCAAAGTCCAGTTTGATGGACACGGGAGTGTGTTCTCCTTTTGGTGATATTAAAAGAATTCCGACCCCAAATCCTCAGAAATTGGATGCCCCGTCGAAGTATAAGTCCCACGTTTCGGTATCAGTATGAAAAATATCTTCATTTGGGAAGGACCAAGTGTCGGTTTGTCCTTCTTCGGATATGGGACTGTCAGCGAGAAATTCGGCTACTACTCGGCCCCTAATAGCTTTTAACGGCACAAACTTTAAATTGAATTCTGCCAACATTAGAGTCCATCTAGACATTCTGGCATTGAGAATGGGTTTTTTGAAGAGGTACTTGATTGGATTGATGGGTAGGATTTGTCGTTGATCCCACCGATCAAATAATAACCAACTAAACCTAACTGGGTAGATAGGGTAAGTCGGGTCGAATCCACGGGGACGGAAAAGAGGGTTTCGACTAAGTTTCACCTAAAGACTTGACTAGGTCAACAAAGCTAAACTAAGCTCAAACTAAGAAGGGGTAGAAAACTATGACTAAGAATAAACTAAGTATAACAACTAAAGCTAAAGGATTCAACTAACTAGAGGAATAATAGCTAAGTCGAAGAAGAAACCAAATAAGAAAAGAACTAGGATTAGGTCGGGTTCAAGGGTGATGAGAAGATCAAGGAAGAGCAAAGGTGAACGGGTAGTTAAGCTATCTCGGTATAATCCGGGCTCTCGCTCCAAAACCGACCTAGAGGCTCCTCGCTCTCGCGCAAGAACCCATCCTAGCAATATACAAGGTCACAAGAAGAAGGCAAGAAAACATGCATTTGCAACTACAAGTCATTCAAGCATTTCATCAAACATGATCTATGCATACAACTAAGATGCAACCAAAACTTCCACCAACATCTTAAACAAACCCTTAATCACCCATTAGAACACCCAATCCCCCTCCTAATCCTAGCAAGAGGACTACTCACTTATGTTCAAGATAGTAAACCCAACAACCATAATGAAACAAGCATTAGCATAAACATTCATAATGTAATATTGAGGATTACTAAACATAAACACAAATGAAAACTAAATAGAAGAGATTAGGGAAAAGATGAATTATACAACTACCAAAAGATGAATAAAATATTGAATCTTTGCATAAATAAACCCAAAGGAAGATCTCCAATGTTGTCACTAGAGTAGATCAACCCAAAAAGTCTTCAATATTACAAAGATGAAACAAGTATTAAACTAGAATTAAGGAGTAATTAAGGAGAGATTAAACTACTCTACACTAATCTAAGCTAATCTAACCTAAAGTAGTCTAGGGTTTAGTGGATGTAGTGTAGGATAATGTATGGTGCTTAAAACAATACAAGAGGGGGTATATATATAGGGTTCCATAAGCAAAGGGGGGCGGAAAAGTGAAGCTCGGCAGAACTGGGCCCTTCCCGGTCGTGACGGACCATCACGGTCAGGATCATGCATAATCCCGGGCGGGATTATGCTCTTCCCGACCGAGATGGTCCCACAGTGGGTCGTCTTTCCTTGCTTCTCTTCCCGATCGGGAAGGCACTGATCCCGATCGGGATGGGTCCTGTTTTGCTCTTCCTTGGCTTCTTGTCGATGCTCGGTACTCGGGATATCATCAAGTGGCCCCCATGGGACTCGGGATCGAGTCTAAGCCACCGAGTCATTGTCACATCTCTTCGTTGGCTCCATATGCGTCGAAAATGAGTCAGAATCGTTCCATTTCTCCGAGATAGGCCTTAGAAACCTAAAACAAGCTAGAAGAAGCGTAAGTAGCCTCGAAACCGCTCTAAAGAGCGATTCCACAAGAGAACCCGGGACCAAAAACAAGAAATAGGCACTAAAAAACACACTTATCTTGGATCCATTTTAGATAGTACCTGCACCTCGTAGCTGTGCATATAATGTCGGAGCTTTTTAGTGGCCCAGACAAGAGCTAAACACGTCTTCTCGAGCATGGTATTTTTGCATTCATACTCTAAAAACTTTTTGTTGATGTAGTAGATAGCTCGTTCTTCAGAATTGACTGTCTGAGCCAGCATAGCCCCCATGGCTGTCTCGGTCGTTGTTAGTTATAACGACAAAGGCAAACTGGGTTGAGGTGGCATTAAAATTGGTGGAGCGGACAGGATTTCTTTGATTTTATCAAAGGCCGCTTGACATTTGTCGTCTCACAGCGTTCGTTCCTCTATCTTCAGCTTCTTGAAAATCGGTTCACATACCATGGTTAGTTTTGAAATAAATCTGCCGATGTACTGGACTTTCCCGAGAAATCCTCTTACTTCTTTTTCGGTTTTAGGAGGTTGCATCTCGGTAATGGCTTTGATTTTAGCTGGATCGACTTCGATGCCACGTTGGCTAATGATATGACCCAGTAATTTGCCTGATGTTACCCCGAAACTACATTTTTGAGGGTTTAACCTCATGTTGTACTTGCGTAGTCGGGAGAAGAATTTTCTCAGAGCGGTGATGTGACCGTCCCTGTTTTTAGACTTGACGATCATGTCGTCCACATAAACCTCCACTTCCTTATGCATCATGTCGTGTAATAAGGTCGTGGCAGTCCGTTGATACGTGGCCCTGGCATTAATGAGACAACGACATGACAGTATAGCAGTAGGTACCCCAAGGTGTAATGAAGGTGGTCTTACTCATATCTTCTTCTGCCATATTTATCTGGTTATACCCGGCATACCCGTCCATAAATGATAGAAGGGCATGATCAGCTGTGTTATCCACCAGTATGTCGATGTGTGGTAACGGGAAATCGTCTTTCGGGCTTGCCTTGTTAAGATCCCAAAAATCTACGCAGACACGCACCTTACCGTCCTTTTTAGGTACCGGCACGATGTTCGCAACCTAGTCCGGATATTCAGACACTTGTATGAAGCCGGTCTTGAACTGCTTATCGACTTCCTCTTTAACCTTAAGAGACCATTCGGGCCTCATTCGGCGGAGCTTCTGTTTAACTGGATTGAACCCGTCTTTGATCAGTATGCGGTGCTCGGCTATTTCCCGGTCTATCCCCGCCATGTCCTTGTAGGACCATGCGAAGACATCTTTGAATTCTTGAAGGAGGCTTGTGAACTGTTGTCTCTCCTCGGGATCTAGGGATAACCTTATCTTAAGCATCTGAGGTTCTAAGGTTGTTCCCACATTAATGGACTCGTTTTTCTCGATTATCGGGTTTCGGTATTCCCTTTGCTCTTGCTGCTCGATCAGATGTGGAGGTAGGGGTACCTGTTCGTCAGGTTTCTCAATGTCATTACACAAAACATTTTTGAAATTGAAATCATTTTGAAAATAAGACAAGTCGTAAGCAGAACGGTTGTTATTATTGATTGTAAATTTTGAAAAGAGTAGCCATCTGATCGTTGGTCAGTGGGGGGATAGATAAGGTGCTCGGGACAGACCCCGGACCACCGGCCGTAGGAGTAACTAAAGGGAGAGGAGTGGTTATAGAGTGACTCCAGCACCGGACTCTCTAGACTCATCTTCAGACTCTGACTCGAACTCAGACTCACACTCAGACATGTCTCCTGCTCCATTGATCAGCTTGTAGACTCGGCCCTGACTGTCGGTCCACTTGATGGTCTTTCTCCAGACCCTGTTCCCCGTCTCGGAACCAACATCCGAGATTAGCTTAGTTGGGTCAAACCTATTACTGCGAAGAATAAGGTTGACCAGGTCTTCTTTCGGAGTCGGGGTTATGGTTTCTTCCCCGAAAAGTAGCCCTAGCGCGAGCTCAGCGTTGCTGGCATCTTCAGACTGGATGAGGGAAAAGATGTCATCCGGAATATAGTTGCAGTCCTGGGCCAAGTGGGTCCCAGGGTGTACAGCAATGGGCTGGTATAGGACAACTTGGACACCCCGAATACTGGAGTAACAATTTAGTCGGTTAGTCGCGGGCTATAAGAGCTCAAGTGAATACCCTTAATGATATTGCAGGCCTTTTCAATTCCTGCTCGGACAACGTTGTCTGGAGTTATAGCATAACCGAGGCTGAAATGAGAGTCTTCATCTTTAAGGACATCGATAATCTTCCCAGCTGGAAGATTGGGTCGGGAGGTGGTAGCCCCCGGGAAGTAGCCCAGATTTTGTAGCATCGTGTCGATCCTAGTGGTGAAGTATGGCCTGAAAAGATACTCCTCCTCAATCATTCCTACAAAATCGAATACCCAAAGGTCTGATTGGTCCGTGGTGTTACAGTTAGCCACGGTTATAGAGGTTACCTCTAAGGTGATGACGTTATCTTGTAGGGGCAACTTGACTTTCCGATGAAGGGTGGAGGATACCGCTTTGACAGCGTGGATCCATGGCTTCCCTAGGAGCAAGTTGAAGGAAGAGGTGACATCGATCACCTGGAATTCTAGCTCCTTTTCTACTGGGCCTATTGTGACAGCCAGCTTTACGGCCCCAGCTACCGACTTCGGGCTCCCATCAAAAGCCTGGATGGTCTGAGAAGTCGGGATATAATCGGCTTCGGTAATGCTGAGGGCTTTGGTAGTCCTCAAGGGGAGGACCTTGACTGCGGACCCATCATCGATTAGGGTCATCGGGAGATACTTCCCGCGGCAAATTACCGTAATGTAAAGGGCTAGGTTTTGGGTAGCCCCGAACGGTGGTAGATCGGCTTCGGAGAAGGTGATCAGCGGGCCTTCTTCCTTACCTTTGCCCTTCAGGTGGGGAAGAACCGTGACTACCATTTCAGCAGAAGTAGCCATGGAGTCAATCTTAACTTGATCGAGGGCCTTAGTGAGTGCCTCTCGATGTTCTTGTGAGCTAACTAGGAGCTGCCATATAGAGAGGTCAACTCGGGTCTTCTTTAGTTGCTTCACGAGAGCCTTTTCAGTGGTTGGCTCTTCAAGGGCGACTTCCGTCCTGATTGGCTCAGTGACGGTTACGGAGGTAAGGGTGTCCATAGAGCTAGTGGCATGATAGGGACGAGCAAGGTGGTTACTGGCTAAGGCCTTAGACTTAGCCTTTCTGATCTCCTCTGGAGTAATGGGGACAGCTTCCCTTTTGGCGAGGTACACATCGTCCTCGTCATCGCACCAGATCTCATTTATTTGCGGGATAAATGGAGAAATAAGGTGTGAGCAGTCAATTACTTCTTCAGAAAAAATGGCGTGAGCACCCAAGGGATTGTCCATATTACTTGGCTTGACTCCGGGTAAGGGGATATTACCGCTCTCGATGAGATCTTGGATCAAGTGTTTCAGCTTCCAACATTTTTCGGTGTCATGCCCATTGCCTCGGTGGTATTGGCAATAGGCCTGGACGTTGTAGGCCTTGGAGCGTCGCTCGACCGGGACTTCAGGAGTTGGGCCTATCGGTTGGATCAGGTCCTTTGATGATAGCCTTTGTAAGGCATGTGAATAGGTAGTACCTATGTCAGTGAATACCCGAGGTGTGATATTCTTTTTGGACGGGGTATCAAGTAGATTAACCTCGTCGAAAATGCTGCGAGTAGCAGCTGCAGATGTGGGCTTGCTAGTGGATGAGCTGGCCCCTTGATACCCTTTACTAGAGGCCTTAGTAAGGCCCTCTAGTCTCAAGTCATCCTCAATCCTCGTCCCCATTTCGATTAAGGCGGCGAAGTTGGGTATGACAGCATACCGGAGATGAACCCGGTAGGAGGGGAGGAGGTTCTTGACAAAGGCCTCGACTAAAACTTTTTCGTTGGGCTTGTCGACTAACTTCACACTCTCGGCCCTTCAGCGTTGAAGGTATTTCGTAAAACCTTCCTTGGGTTCTTGGGCCATAACTTCCAGGGTGCGCATCGTGGTTTGGATTTCGGTGTTGTCGGCATAATTCCGAGCAAACTCCGTTGCCACGCATCCCAAGTTTTGTATTTCTTGGAATCAAGCCTGTAGTACCAGGGTTTCGGATGCTTCTCGAGGGAGGAGGCAAACAGGTGCTTGAACATGGTCGATTTCACTCCCTTAACGGCCATGAACTCTTTGAAGGCCCGGATATGAAGCACCGGATCCTCGGTCCCGTCAAACATTGGTAGGCCTGTAAGGTTGAGATTGGCGGGTAGTTCATCATTCAGGGGCGAATAGGCATGGGCATTTTCCGTGTGGATAGTGTTGTTAGTCGATAAGTGGACCTGTTCTTTCAGTTTCCGGACTGCGCTGACCAGTTCAGCCAAAGGCCCAGTAGTTTCAGCCCCAGCGCCAGGAGTCCCCTGCTCCACGGCACTCAAACGGGTAACAATAGCTATTTGGTCGGACCTTATAGTTGTCAATTGGGTCTCAATCTGAGCCAACGAGGTTGTCAGCTTGTCCAAAGCTTCTTGCATCTTGTGTCTTGTTAAAGGCGGTCTGTCTGTAAGAATACCGCGTAATCAAAAATGGAACCCGGATCTTGGAATCCAAAAAAAGTACATCCCAAACAAGGAAAAGACTGACAAGAAAAAGCGACCCGGAAGAGACACCTAAACGGGTGACTTGTGAATGATGGGCCTTCCTTAAGATTTGGCTATGTGGGCCGAGTCCCGTTCGAAGGAAGGTCCATGTGAGATTTTCCCTAGGCTCTGGACTCGAATGTGTAAACGGACCTTCTTTTATAGGGGTATGTTCTACGTAGGTGGGTCGTGCCTTAACAAATAAGGCGGACTGGGATAGGGGGAAACTCGTGATGCAAAATCGACGCAGTTTCAACAGTAGAGACTTCGACAACTTAGAAAAAGACCCGACACTACTAAATGTGGTAAGTCCTAAGATAAAGAAGATTTTTGCAGAGGTTTAAATTCCGAGAAAAATCGTAGGACGGTCCCGACTAGGAATGTCAATGGATCTCAGATCCTACCCTGATCCTGGGATCTAATACCTTCAAGGGTAGGATATGGATCGCAACATTTTTGGATCCTGAGGATAAGGATCGGATCCTGATCCTTTTTAAAATAAAAGGTTCGGATAAGGATCCCATCTATAAGATCCTGATCCGACCCTTATCCGACCCTTTTATTTTTTTTGCATAATATTGTAATTTTTAAATTTAGGCCCAAGCCCAAATGTCTATACCCGACATAGTTGATGATGATGATGATATGGAACATGAATCATCAAAATGATGAATAATGAAGAAATAGTAGCTGTGGACTTGTGTTTTTTGTGGTCTTGTGAAGTTAGTTTCTTTTAAGTAACGTATTTTAAATAATTGATTTTTGTGGTTGTATGGACTAGTGTAGCGTTACTCTAAACTCTAAACTCCATTTAGCTTTGTTTGAACATTTTATAATTATTGGTTGCTAAACCCTTTAAATGGTCTAAATTTAAATAATTACATAGGGTAGGAATATAATATAGAACCATAAATGAACTTAAAAATGAAAAGATCTTGATCCAATCCTGATCCGATCCTGATCCTTAGGATCCGGATAAGGATCCTATAATTTTGGACCCTTAGAATAAGGATCGGATCCGGATCCAAGGTGAGAAATAAGGATAAGGATCTGGATCCTATAGGATCCGGTCTAGATCCTACCCTTTGACATCCCTAGTCCCGACTTTTGAAAGTGGCAAAAGCGCCGTCGGGGGGCGTTTTTTTCGAAGGTTTCTAAAAAATTTGAAATTTGAAATGGGTAGCATACCGACTAAAAATAGGCTATTTTGAGTCAAATCGTAAGTCCTAATTTCGGTAGCATCCCGGGTTTTGAAAATTGAATAGTTTTGAAAAGATGCATTTTTTGAAATAACGGTTTTTTGAAAAAGATGACATGTAAATCAAGTAGCATATAGTCATGGAAGCAATATATCGACACCATGTATGCTCTAAACTAAGTCTTGGTCGGTCGAAATTGGGTCTATACCAACAACGACCGCTTTCTTGTAATTCAGGACGGACTTCCTAAGCCGAATTGGTCTTAGAACATGCCATGAAACCCATACGAGTTCGGCCATAGAAGTTTTTAGCGCACCCATTTCGAAATGCCCCGCGGTATAGTGGAACGTCGGTCACAAGTAACCGACCCGGGAAAGATCTGGGTTATGCATGAACCATCGAACTAAAATGCGTACATTACTAATCGAACGATTTCTTTTCGAGTCTCACCCTAGGAACCCTGATGACAAGTGGTACATCAGGTATCCCCAGGGGAGTCGCCAAATTGTGGACATGACATAGGTCCACCCCGACGCGGCCACGCGCGAGTTTGGGGAGGCGAATGAATCTCATGAGAGATGGATCTCGGATTGAAATTTAAATCTAAATGGAGTCATCACCGAACTTTGTGGGAGTTTGGACCCATTCAAACCCACTCTATATCTTGGTGGGCCGTGCACAGAGTACGGCCCATTCTGATTTCAAAGTTTATATGGTTCGTCCCTTTGCATTGCGATACTGATTCCGACATTATTGAAAATCGTGTATTGAATGACTCTCGTATGCCAACGTTTTCGAACATCCGGAAACCACGGTTCTGAGTAAGGGGTGAAGGTACGTGTTCGTAAGTTCACAAAGAATACCCAACCCCGCCCGCACTTAGCGGCCTCTACTTAGATATCGTTCGTTTTTCGTGTACGCGCGTTAGTTTGACGGTTGAATGATATGCAAACAGTATTTTTGACTAAACGTGTGAATTGCGTTGACTACGTCGTTTAATGCATCTAAACTAACGTCGAAATTGTTTTAGCATGCAAGGTTCGTTTTAGTATAATAAAACAAACAACGAAAAATGCGAAAGTAGATTACAACATGCGAGCGGCATACCACCCGGAAATACAAAACAAATATGCCACAATTGCGATAATAACGGAGCGTAAATAAATTAGATGATGTAGATATGTGTAGACACCCGCATTTTGCCTGCTAGTGTCTATAGCAGTTCCCGACAAACACCCGATGATGATCGGACGCAAACGTGACTTAGTATACTCGGATTTGGACCCGAAATCAATAATATCTGACATGGACTTTTAGCGGAGTAATAATCTCTCAAAACAGACCTCAAATCCAGGCCCAGTGGGTCGTTCCGAGCAAAATAAGACTAATTTGGGCCAAAACCGAGACCAAAAATAAATCCCGTCTTTTGGCGACCGGGTCAAAACCCGGTCAAAGACGAACCCGTCACAAAAACCAGCCAAATGCACCTTCTAGAAGCTGGCGCCCCAAATTAAATTCAAAAAAGATAACCAAATCAACCAAGTCAACCCCTTCCTAATTTACCTCGATTTACCTGATCCACTCGATCGAGTGAACTGACCCACTCGGTCGAGTGGAGCGTCAAAAACCGGATCAGGCCTATTTTCTAGGGCACTCGACCGAGTACACTAGGGCCACTCGATCGAGTGACCCTAGGTCGTGGGGTAAACTCTATAAATACCCCACGACCCTCACTCATTTGGGAGACTTTTTACACAGTTTTTTCACCCATATTCTACCTACTTTTTACCCTACATTCATCTACACTACAAGCCTTAGTAAGCCTAAGCACTACACACAAAAAACCGAGTCCCTTGTCCCTCAAAAAACCGACAAACACACACACATATACACATACACACCATAACTTGCATACATCCTCGATACTCCGACGTCCCGTCACTATTCGCGAGTTCATTTCCGAGGTCCCTGCTAAGCATGTATGTTGAGGGTGTCCTAAACCCCATTTCGATCTTTGTTACTCTTTTTATTTACGTTTTTCTATCGTTGATATTATATCTATACTAGTATTGTAATTCTAACTTCTAACATAATTCTAACATTTTACTTTTTTGTATACTAACTATTACATTCTCGTTACTAACACATTATCATACCGCGTATATATATAAACTAGTATCAAAGTCCGGCTCTAAATCCGTTTGACTATGATGTTTGCCTAAAGTCCGTCTAATCCCTTTACGAGCAACGACGGAGGTGGACCCCTTTCGAGGAGCCCCGCCCCAATGTACTCAAGGGCGTGACGTGATCGCAATCGGTCATAGTTGAACGAATTTAGTTCCATTTCTATAATTAGTACGGAACCCGTTGACACAAAAACCGACATCACGTAACCCGAAAGGGTTAGTTTCGATGTCGTGACGTAGAGGGATGCATTCCGTTGCTAATTCAAATTTTCTAATATAAACGTTTTCACAAAATCCCGACAACGGTATTATAATCGTACATGTACACGATTATAGTACCGGAGGTCAAGTTAAATTCAAATCGTGCGATATTTGTATTTAATCTGACCGACCGTTGATTTTTTTGAACCCAAAAACGAAACGAGTTGACACTCGTACAGGAGCTACTCGACCGAGTACGTAGGCTACTCGATCGAGTAGCGTCCATAAAACTGGGCAGACCACTTTTCGAGGACACACTCGACCGAGTCAGACCATGACTCGACCGAGTGGGTCCTGTAACCCAGAAAACCGAGGGCTTTGACACACATTTCAAGCCTTGTCCTTTTATCGACTTTAGTCATCACGTGTAAAGACAATCACGTGACTTCCCCTTTTTCAAAACTCATACGTATCATGACACTATAACAACTTTGATCGATTTTTCGATGTGATAAGTTGGGACAAGGCATTGAGACATGGGATCGGGCTAGCGTCACGCTTAGGTCCTATGTCTTCGTCCTTCGTTTAATACACAACGCAATGTGTATTTAATCGGGGTTAGTCCATCTACACATTTCAGGGTCTAATGCATATACGAGTCCGTTCCTAACCTTTTATTATTTATTATTCCATTTCTATATCGCTTATGATTTTTGTATTGGCCGGGTTGTATTTCCGCCCGTGTAACTTGTACGTTATTTATGTTTGAGTTTCATTTATTTACTTGCTTACCGCTTTATAAATGAACCTCGCATGCTAAATCATTTCGACCATAATTAAGATGCATTAAATGACGTAGTTCACATACTATTCATATGCTTAGCCCGAAAACGCTGTTTGCATATCATTTAATCGTTTTACTAGCGCACGCACACGAACACGAACGATGTCTTTGTAGAGGTCGCCATGTGCGGGCGGGGTTGGGTGTCCTTAGTGGGCTTCCCAACACGTACCCTCACCCCTTACTCAGAACCTTTGGTTTCCGGATGTCCGAAACCCTTGGCGCACGAGAGTCATTCTATATACGAAAGTCGGTTTAGACGGTATCGATATTGCAATGCAAAGGGACGAGCCCAATGAACTCTGAAATCGAAGTGGGCTTACTTTGTGTATAGCCCATGACGACATAGAGTGGGCTCGTATGGTTCCGAATAACCACAAAATTCGGTGGCGACTCCATTTTGACTTAAATTTCGAACCCGAGAGCAATCTCACCACGAGATTCATTCGCCTACCCAAACCCGCGCGTGGCCGCGTCGGGGTGGACCTACGTCATGTCCACAATTTGGCGACTCCGCTGGGGATACCTGATGTACCACATGTCATCGGGGTGCCTAGGGTGAGACTCGAAGAGAAATCGTTCGTATATTAGTGTGCGCGCATTAGTTTAATGATTCATGCATAACCCAAATTTTGCCTGGGCCGGTTACTTGTGACCGACGTCCCACTATACCACGGTGCATTCCTACATGGGTGCACTAAAGACTTCGATGGCGGAACTCACCGGAGTTTTACGGCAGGTCCTAGTTCCAAATCGGCTAGGGAGTCCGTCCCGTTTCGTGAGAATGCTATCGTTGTTGGTATAGACCCTACTTTGACCGACCGAGACTTAGTGTAAAGCATACATAAGCGTCGTTATAATGCTTGTTTGACTACGTGCTACTTGGTTTCCGTGTCATTTTTTTTCAAAAACCGTCATTTCAAAAAATGCATCTTTCCAAAAACACCCAAATTTTGAAAAACCCGAAATGCTGTTCGTTTCGGGACCCATCTTTTCAAAATATCCAATTTTCAAAACTTGGAATGCCGCCGAAATTTAGGATCAACGATTTGACTCAAAATATCCTTTTTCTCTAGTCGGCATGCTGCCCATTTTAATTCTTGGATTCCCAACACCATTCCGATTTTCTGAATTTTCAAAATTCGAATCTTGGTTTTCGAAATCCTGTGTTCAGTGTCCGAACTCTCGGAAGTTCACCCACCTTATATTCAAAATTCAAACATCCAACTATCCTAGTAAACCTTCCTTATTATAGGACCTACCGTCTAGCCGTGTGTCGGGTCTTTGCATAGTATGTCGAAGGTCAATAGCGTCGAAACTCCGCCGATCCTATATCGCAAGTTTCCCCCCTTTCCCGAGTCCGCCTTATCTGTCAAGGCACGACCAACCCGCGTAGGGCATACCCCTACAAAGGAAAGTTCGTCCATACACTCGAGTCAAAAGTCTGGGGAAAAGTCTCACGTGGACCTTCCTTCGAACAGGATTAGGCCCACAAAGCCGAAATCCTAAGGAAGTTATACCACCCATGGGTCATCCGTTTAGGTGTCTTTCTCGAGTCTTTAGTCTTCCTTTCTTAGTGTCGCTCGGGATGTACTTTTCCTTTCTTTTTCCAAGATCTGGGTTCGATTTCTGATTACGCGGTGTTCTTACAGACAGGCCGCCGGCAACTAGACACGCTCGAAGGATGGCTACTTTGAACAGCCTACAAACCTCTCTGGACGCCATGGTCGCGAAGCAAACCGACATCGAAGCCCAACTGACTGAAATGAGGGCTGGACAAGTGGCCATTGTTGCTCGCCTAGCTACGGTGGAGCAAAGGGCTCCTAATGTCGAGGCTAATGAGCCTCTAGCTGAACTAGTCAGCGCGGTGCGCCGACTAGAGGAACAAGTCCATTTGGCTGGGAGTAACAACATCCATCGGGAGAATAGTCGAGAGTACAACCCGCTGAGTGACAAGCTGCCCGCAAACCTGAACCTCACAGGTTTGCCCATGTTTGAGGGAACTGAAGACCCGTTACTACATGTACGGGCCTTCAAGGAATTCATGGCCATCAAGGGAGTGGATTCGTCCATGTTCAAGAACCTCTTTGCTGCATCTCTCGAGAAGCACCCACGGGCCTGGTACTACAGGCTAGACCCGAAAAAATACCCTACATAGGATGATGTGGCCACCGAGTTCGCTCGGAACTATGCTGACAACACCGAGATCCAAACCACAATGCGATCTCTGGAGGTCATGGCCCAAGAGCCAAAGGAAGGTTTTACTAAATACCTTCAACGCTGGAGGGCTGAGAGCGTGAAACTGGTTGATAAGCCCAATGAAAAGACTTTGGTGGAGGCTTTTGTTAAGAACCTCCTCCCTTCCTACCGAGTTCACCTCCGATACGCTGTCATACCCAATTTCACCACCCTTACTGAAATGGGTATGAGAATCGAAGACGATCTGAGACTAGAAGGCCTCACTAAGGCCGCTAGCAAAGGATACCAAGGGGCTTCTTCCTCTGCCACTAAGCCCCAAGATGCAACTCGTAGCATTTTTGACGCGGTTAATCTACTAGATGCCCCGTCCAAAAAGAACACCCCTCCTCAGGTTTTCACGGATATAGGTACCACCTATACCTATGCCTTACAAAGGCTGTCCTCCAAAGGCCTAATCCAACCGATAGGCCCAACTCCTGAAGTTCCGGTCGAGCGACGCTCCAAGAACTACAATGCTCAGGCCTATTGCCAATATCACCGGGGCAATGGGCATGATACCGAAAAGTGCTGGAAGCTGAAGCACCTGATCCAGGACTTGATCGAAAGCGGTAAAATCCCGCTACCCGGAGATAAGCCAAGCAACAAGGAGAACCCTTTCAGCTCCCATGCCATCTTTGCCGGGGAGGTGATTGATTGCCCTCACCTTATCTCTCCATTTATCCCGCAAGTAAACGGGATCTGGTTTGACGACGAGGATGATGTCTACCTCGCTAAAGGGGAAACCGTTCCCATCACCCCCGAACAGATTCGCGAGGCCAAAACTTGAGTCCTAGCCAGCAACAACCTAGGTCGTCCCTATCTGGCCACAAGCACTAGGGACACCCCCATCCCGACAACCATCACCGAACCACTCGGGATGGAAGTCGCCCTTGAGGAGCCGACCGCTGAAACGGCTATTGTAAAGCAACTGAAGAAGACCCGAGTTGACCTCACTATATGGCAACTTCTGGTTAGCTCTCAAGAACATCGAGAAGCACTTACAAAGGCTCTCGATCAAGTTAAGATCGACTCTTTGGCTACCCCTGCTGAAATGGTAGCCACGGTCCTACCCCACCTAAAAGGTAAGGCCAAGGAAGGAGGACCAATGATCACTTTCTCTGAAGCCGACCTGCCACCGTTCGGGGCCACTCATAATCTGGCCCTCTACATTACAGTAATCTGCCGAGGAAAGTACCTCCCGATGACCCTAGTCGATGACGGGTCAGCCGTGAACGTCCTTCCTCTGAGGACCGCCAAAGCCCTCGGCATTACCGAGGCTGACTATATCCCGACGGCTCAAACCATCCAAGCCTTTGATGGGAGTCCAAAGTCGGTAGCTGGGGCCATAAAACTGACCATCATAACATGCCCGATAGAAAAGGAGCTTGAATTCCAAATGATTGATGTCACCTCATCCTTCAACTTACTCCTAGGAAGGCCGTGGATCCACGCGGTCAAGGCGGTATCTTCCACCCTCCACCGCAAGATCAAGGTGCCTTTGCTCGACAATGTTAATACTTTGGAGGCAACCCCAATGACCGTGGCTAGCTGTAATGCCACGGGCCGCACGGACCTCTGGGGGTTCGACTTTGTGGGGATGATTGAGGAAGAGTACCTTTTTAGGCCTTACTTCACCACGAGCATTGACACAATGCTCCAAAACCTAGGGTACCTTCCGGGGGCTACCTCTCGACCCGACCTTCCAGCTGGGAAGATCATCGAGGTCCTTAAGGACGAAGACTCACACTTCGGCCTTGGCTATGCCACCACTCCGGGCAACGTTGTCCGAGCAGGAATCGAAAAGGCCTGCAACATCATGAAGGGTATCCACTTGAGCCCTTACAGCCCACGGTTGTCTGACTACTTTGTCACACCCGTTTTTGGGGCTATCCAGGTTGGACTATACCAACCCAATGCTACGCACCTCGGGACCCACTCGGCCCGGGATTGCAACTACATCCCGGATGAGGTGTTCGCCCTCATCCAGTCTAATGGAGCCGATGATGCTGAGCCCGCGCTGGGGCTGCTCTTCGGGGAGGACACCATAGCCCCGACTCCAAAAGAAGACCTGGTCAACCTGATTCTCCGCAGCAACAGGTTTGACCGACCAAGCTGATCTCAGATGTTGGCTCCGAGACAGGGATCAGGGCCTGGAGGAAGACTGTCAAGTGGACTGACAGTCAAGGAAAGATCTACAAGCTGGTCACCGGAGAGGGAGACATGCCTGAGTCTGAGTCCGAGTCTGAGTCAAAGTCTGAGTCAGAGTCTGAGGTCGAGTCTAAGAAAGTCGGTGCTAGACTCCTGTAACCCCTCTCCCTTCTATCATTCCTACTGCTAGCACTTCGGGGTCTGTCCCGAGTGCTTTACCAATCCTGCCACTGACCAATGATCAGATGGCTGCTCTCTTTGAGCTGTTTTCCAAATTTTCAATCAATAAAAACAACCGTTCTGCTTACAACTTGTCTCTTTCAAATTCTGCTTTCAAAAATGTTTTATGCTATGACATTGAGAAATCCGACGAACAGGTACCCTTACCTCCACATCTGATTGAGCAACTAGAGCAAAGGGAATCCCGGAATCCGGTAATCGAAGAGACCGAGTCCGTAAACGTGGGAACAACCTTAGAGCCTCAGATACTTAAGATAGGGTTATCTTTAGATCCCGAGGAGAAACAACGGTTCATAAGCCTCCTCCGAGAATTCAAAGATGTCTTCGCATGGTCCTTCAAGGACATGCCGGGGATAGACCGGGAAATAACCGAGCACCACATACCTATCAAAGACGGGTGCAAACCAGTCAAGCAGAAGCTTCATCGAATGAGGCCCGAATGGTCTCTCAAAGTAAAAGAAGAAGTCGACAAACAGTTCAAAGCCGGCTTCATACAAGTGTCCGAGTATCCGGACTGGGTTGCAAACATCGTGCCGGTTCCTAAAAAGGATGGTAAGGTGAGGGTATGCGTAGATTTTCAGGACCTTAACAAAGCAAGCCCGAAAGATGATTTTCCGTTACCACACATCGATATACTGGTGGATAACACGGCCGATCATGCCCTTCTGTCATTCATGGACGGGTATGCCGGATATAATCAAATCAAGATGGCGGAAGAAGATATGAGTAAGACTACCTTCACTACACCTTGGGGTACTTACTGCTACATTTTCATGCCATTTGGTCTCATTAATGTCGGGGCCACGTACCAAAGGACCGCTACCACTTTACTACACGACATGATGCATAAAGAGGTAGAAGTTTATGTGGACGATATGATCGTCAAATCCAAAGAACGGGACGGTCACATCACCGCCCTAAGGAAATTTTTCACCCGATTGCGCAAATACAACATGAGGCTAAACCCTCAAAAGTGCAGTTTCGGGGTAACGTCAGGCAAATTACTGGGTCATATCGTTAGCCAACGAGGTATCGAGGCCGACCCAGCTAAAATCAAAGCCATTACCGAGATGCAAGCTCCTAAAACCGAAAAAGAAATAAGGGGATTTCTCGGGAAAGTCCAGTATATTAGTCGATTCATTTCCAAACTAACCATGGTGTGCGAACCAATTTTCAAGAAACTGAAAATAGGGGAACGGATACTATGGGATGACAAGTGCCAAGCTGCTTTCGACAAGATCAAGGAAATTCTGTCTGCTCCGCCGGTTTTGATGCCATCTCAACCCGGTTTGCCTCTGTCGTTATACCTAACAACGACCGAGACAGCCATGGGGGCTATGCTGGCTCAGACAGTCGACTCCGAAGAACGAGCCATTTATTACATCAGCAAGAAGTTTTTAGAGTATGAGTGCAAATATACCATGCTCGAAAAGACGTGTTTGGCTCTAGTCTGGGCCACTAAGAAGCTCCGACATTATATGCTCAGCTACGAGGTCCATGTTCTATCCAAGATGGACCCGATCAAATACCTCTTCGAAAAACCCATCCTCAATGGCCGAATTTCTAGATGGACTCTAATGTTGGCAGAGTTCGACCTAAAATTTGTGCCATTAAAGGCCATTAAAGGACGGGCGGTAGCTGAATTCCTCGCCGATAGCCCAGTAACCGAAGAAGGACACATCGACACCTGGTCCTTCCCGGACGAAGATATTTTCCATACTGATACTGAAGCATGGGATTTATACTTCGATGGAGCATCTAATTTTTGAGGGTTCGGAGTCGGGATCCTTCTAATTTCACCAAGAGGGGAGCATACTCCCGTCTCCATCAAACTGGACTTTGATGTTTGATGTTACCAATAATGCAGCAGAGTACAAAGCATGCATTTATGGGCTACAAGCCGCCGCCAACCTGGGGATCACAAATCTCCGGGTACATGGCGACTCATCCTTGGTCATTAACCAAGCACTCCAAAAATGGAAGACTCGGAATGCTAATCTCGTGGCCTACCAGGCACAAGTAAGGGATCTCGAGAAACAGTTCCAAAAGGTAGAGTATATATACCTGCCTCGGGAAGAAAATCAGATTGCAGATGCACTCTCAAAACTGGCATCTTTACTGAATATTCCCGACCACGTGACCAGTATGCCAATTTGCGTCGAAAGACGGTCCGAGCCGGCATACGTTCATGACATTGAAGACATCGAGATCACTGATCCCAAACCTTGGTACCAGGCTGTGTTAACATACCTGACCAACGGAGAATATCCTCCCGGGACTGAGGGTCGAGCCAAAAAAGCCTTACGGAGGCTAGCCAGCCAGTTCATCCGTACTGATGACGGGCAACTGTACAAAAAGACGGCACAGGGGGCTCTTCTCCTTTGTGTTGACAAATATAAGGCCGAGAAAGTGATGGCCGAAGTACATGATGGCGAAAACGGCCCACACATGAATGCTCACATGTTGGTCCGAAAAATCATGAGGCTCGGGTATTACTGGAACACCATGGAAGCCGACTGCCAGTTATATGTCAAACATTGTCATAACTGTCAAATCTTTGGCAATGTACAACATATGCCGTCATCTCTGCTCTATACCATTACGTCACCTTGGCCGTTCTCGACATGAGGTATCGACATAATCGGGAAGGTAAATCCCTCCGGTACTGGAGGGGACTGCTTCATTTTAGTAGCTATCGACTATTTCACCAAATGGGTCGAAGCTGAATCATATCGCATTCCTAACGCTAAACATGTCGCCAAATTTATCCAAAACAAGATAATATGTCGGTATGGAATCCCACATGAATTTATCAGTGATCACGGGACTCATTTCCAAGCTGAGACCGCAGCCTTGCTGACTAAATACAAAATTCAAAGGCACACGTCCTCGCCCTACCGTCCCCAAACGAATGGAGCAGTAGAGGCGGCTAATAAAACGATTGTCACCATACTCAAAAAGATGGCTGATAATTATCGGGACTGGCCCGACAAAATACCTTTTGTCCTATGGGGGTACCGGACATCTATTCGCACCGCAACCGGAGGAACGCCGTACTACCTAACTTATGGGATGGAGGCAGTCCAACCAGTGGAATTAGAGGTACCGTCCCTCAGAATTCTATTAGAAAGTCAAGTACCCGAAGCTGACTGGGTTCGAGCACGGTACGATTCGTTGGTTCTACTAGACGAACGACGGTCCTGCGCTCTCAACAACATCCAAATTTACCAGAAACGAATCCAACGGGCCTTCAACAAGCGGGTAAGGCCCAGAAACATTAAAGAAGGGGATCTAGTCCTTAAGTCTGTTCGAGCTTTACTACCAGTTGACCCAAGGGGCAAATTCAAACCCAACTGGGTTGGGCCATATCTGGTGAAGAAAATCCTGTCAGGGGGAGCAGTGATGCTGACAGACCTGGACAGGAATGAGTTCGTCAACCCAACCAACCTGGACCAGCTGAAGCGTTACTACCCTTAGCCATTTCTCAATGTCATTAGCAAAATTTATCAAAATTCTTTATAAAAAGCAAGTCAATAAGCTAGAATTATTTATTCTACTGTCACAAAACATCTTGAACCACTAGTCTTGGTGTAATTCGAGATTGCAAATTTACTGAGCTTGAACTACGTTTGGTTTGATTCTGCTAATTGTGGATACGTAGGCAGCCCCTCAAAAGGGCACAACCAGTGCAATCAAGAAAAGACAGGAGCGGTTTAATAATAAACTTTCTTTTATTAATTATCACAAAAAAAGCCCCAATAAACTTGGGAAAATTACAAAGTGCAGGAACTCAAAAAAAATTACAAAAAAAGCACACGACAAAAATAGTAATAATATTTAAATAATAAAAAACTAAGGACTCGGTACTAAGGGCATCTTGCCCTTCCCCTTGTCCTTGGCCTCCTTGGCCGTCCACTGACGACGACGCGGAGGAGAGCGTTCCCGGATCACCACAGGAACCTCTTTAGCCCGGACTCGTTTCTTGGAACTCGAGTCCTCATCCACCTCGATAGGACCGAGTCGGGCCCTCACGGGCTCAGGGAGCCGGTCACGCGGACCTAGTCGGTCCCGGGCCGCCAGCCTTGGCCCAAGTCGTCGTTCCAAATCAGTCTGGGGCTTAGCCACCCCCGTGTGCCACTAGCACCGGCATCTTTAGCTCGAGTCTTAGTATGTGACCTAAGACCCGATTCTAATCGGACTAAGGTAGCAGGGGTCTCTCCCTCATCGAAGAATCCCCTATTATCCTTTGCCGTCTCCCGACGGACCAGTTCAAAGGCCTCATCGACCTTCAGAGCTTTACGAGCTTCTTTAGACTCCTCGGAAGTCCATTTCTCATAAGCCCGAGAAACCCAAGCGGATTGGCAAGGGTTGGGAATAGTCCACGTAGGACGAGTAAACCATCTCTGCAACCAAGTGTCGCACATAGCGTCTGTCAGTTGGAGCGAGACGCTAATAATGGCTTCAGTCTCAGGAATGCGCTGAGACGAACCGAACTGCCTCAGGATGCGGTCCGGGTAAATGTGAACTGTCCAGTCAAGGGACAGAATCACCAGGTAGCGAGCTTGGTCTCTCTTGGCCAGTCCCGTCAATTTAGAAAGGAACCACCAAGCAACCGTCCACCTAATTAAAGGGCCACCATGGAACACCAACTCCTCATCCCAGTAAGCTCGATTTATATGGTGATTTGAGCTTATTCGGCGCCCTCTTGAACTGATTTGGCTGCTACGGTAGTTGGGAACGCTCGGAGGAGGCTCTATGATTGACAGGCGTTCCGACAACCAAACCTGCAAAAAGTATATACAAAATTCATAAGCAACAGAATGGTCCGCTACAGCCCACTCGGTCGAGTACACCATCTGACTCGATCGAGTAAGGCTCTCTGAAGACAAACAGAATCTCGTTAAGTGTGCCACTCGATCGAGTAAAGCATCTCACTCGATCGAGAAAGCCCTCCACAGATGGGCAGAAGCACTTTGCAGACATCACTCAATCGAGTGACAGGTCCACTCGATCGAGTGACTTACGGACCTCAAGAAATCGCGCAAGACAAAAATTGAAAATCGCGAGACGTATGCCTGCAGAATAAGGGTACTCCCCGTCAATTGCCGGGTTGGATCAAGTCGCCTAGCATCCAGACCAATGATGATTTCCCCAGTGGCTAGCCAAGCAGGGCTATGACCAGTCTCCATCTGGTCAACCACTCCGATCAGCCTAATTTGACCCACGCATGAGTCAGCATCCATCATCCCCTCAAAAACGTAGCGGTGCAGCATGCAGAATGCGAAAGCCCTACGCCTATGAGAAGGCGTAGCCCTTACATCTTGACTGTTCATAAACTTGTCAGCCAAGTCGAAGAGGGAAACAGTGTCTCCCCGCACCATTCGATCTGCCTCAGCATGAGACAGACCCAGGAAATCCCTCAGCCTTCTCCTCGGGTCCGGGTAGAACGGAGGGATGGCAGGACGAGCAACAGGGCTCCAACCCCCGATGGCTGCAATCTCCTCGGGAAGAGGGCATATCTCGCCCCGCGGGAACGCAAAGACGTGATGGGTGGTATCCCAAAACGACAGACAAGCGTCCATAAAATGCAAATCAAGTATTAGGCGTCGAAGAGGAAACAGGCTGACAATCCCCATTTGGGTCAGTTGAATTTTGTCCTCGTCCCGAAAGTGCTGGGACCAGGCAAAAAGCATCGAAGTAAGATGTTCGATTCCCATGGTAGGAACTTGAACCTTCTTGAAAGACTAAGAGATTTTGAGGAGAAGAAGGAGTTTTGATTTGAGATGCAGTAAACTGAAGCAGGGAGACCTATATTTATAATAGGGAAGCCTAACAGTAACCCTAACTACCCTGCCTCCTCAGCAAACCTGGGCCCCAGCATGTGCAGGCCTGACTTCAGACTAAAACCCAGAATAGGAATCAAGTTGTCCCGAGCTTTCCTAAAAATTTCTAAAAATTCTAAAAAAAAATTCCAAAAATTTCAACTTTTTCAAAATTCTGTACATTTTCCCCAACACGAGTCGGTGTTTTGCCTATGTGTTACATGCAATTTGTTATGTGTCAGCATACAGGTACACCCAAGACTTCAGAAGCAAGTCTCCGCGCAACTACCTCACTCCCCAACGTGAGTCGATATTTATCCCGGAATGCTACAATCAGAGATATGATGTATCAGCATACGGGTGCACCTATACCTTCAAAGGCAAGTTTCACTCCCCACGGAGCTATCATCAGCAGAACAGGTATGACCCTCTGCTTATGGCTGGCGAGCCCTTCACGCTAGTCTACTGGACTATAAACGACCCGACCGGAAAGCTGCCAGGTCGTAATCTGCGATTGGCCTGGTAGCTACTCTGACTTTCGCCTTGTCCAAGCCTTAGTCAGAGTGGGGGCTCCGTAGACACCCGCATTTTGCCTGCTAGTGTCTATAGCAGTTCCCGACAAACACCCGATGATGATCGGACGCAAACGTGACTTAGTATACTCGGATTTGGACCCGATATCAATAATATCTGACATGGACTTTTAGCGGAGTAATAATCTCACCAAACAGACCTCAAATCAAGGCCCAGTGGGTCGTTTCGAGCAAAATAAGACTAATTTGGGCCAAAACCGAGACCAAAAATAAATCCTGTCTTTTGGCGACCGGGTCAAAACCCGGTCAAAGACGAACCCGTCACAAAAACCAGCCAAATGCACCTTCTAGAAGCTGGCGCCCCAAATTAAGTTCAAAAAAGATAACCAAATCAACCAAGTCAACCCCTTCCTAATTTACCTCGATTTACCTGATCCACTCGATCGAGTGGACTGACCCACTCGGTCGAGTGGAGCGTCAAAAACCGGATCAGGCCCATTTTCTAGGGCACTCGACCGAGTACACTAGGGCCACTCGATCGAGTGACCCTAGGTCGTGGGGTAAACTCTATAAATACCCCACGACCCTCACTCATTTGGGAGACTTTTTACACAGTTTTTTCACCCATATTCTACCTACATTTTACCCTACATTCATCTACACTACAAGCCTTAGTAAGCCTAAGCACTACACACAAAAAACCGAGTCTCTTGTCCCTCAAAAAACCGACAAACACACACACATATACACATACACACCATAACTTGCATACATCCTCGATACTCCGACGTCCTGTCACTATTCGCGAGTTCATTTCTGAGGTCCCTGCTAAGCATGTATGTTGAGGGTGTCCTAAACCCCATTTCGATCCATGTTACTCTTTTTATTTACGTTTTTCTATCGTTGATATTATATCTATACTAGTATTGTAATTCTAACTTCTAACATAATTCTAACATTTTACTTTTTTGTATACTAACTTTTACATTCTCGTTACTAACACATTATCATACCGCGTATATATATAAACTAGTATCAAAGTCCGGCTCTAAATCCGTTTGACTATGACGTTTGCCTAAAGTCCGTCTAATCCCTTTACGAGCAACGACGGAGGTGGAGCCCTTTCGAGGAGCCCCGGCCCAATGTACTCAAGGGCGTGACGTGATCGCAATCGGTCATAGTTGAACGAATTTAGTTCCATTTCTATAATTAGTACGGAACCCGTTGACACGAAAACCGACATCACGTAACCCGAAAGGATTAGTTTCGATGTCGTGACGTAGAGGGATGCATTCTGTTGCTAATTCAAATTTTCTAATATAAACGTTTTCATAAAATCCCGACAACGGTATTATAATCGTACATGTACACGATTATAGTACCGGAGGTCAAGTTAAATTCAAATCGTGCGATATTTGTATTTAATCTGACCGACCGTCGATTTTTTTGAACCCAAAAACGAAACGAGTTGACACTCGTACAGGAGCTACTCGACCGAGTACGTAGGCTACTCGATCGAGTAGCGTCCATAAAACTGGGCAGACCACTTTTCGAGGACACACTCGACCGAGTCAGACCATGACTCGACCGAGTGGGTCCTGTAACCCAAAAAACCGAGGGCTTTGACACACATTTCAAGCCTCGTCCTTTTATCGACTTTAGTCATCACGTGTAAAGACAATCACGTGACTTCCCCTTTTTCAAAACTCATACGTATCATGACACTATAACAACTTTGATCGATTTTTCGATGTGATAAGTTGGGACAAGACATTAAGACATGGGATCGGGCTAGCGTCACGCTTAGGTCCTATGTCTCCGTCCTTCGTTTAATACACAACGCAATGTGTATTTAATCGGGGTTAGTCCATCTACACATTTCAGGGTCTAATGCATATACGAGTCCGTTCCTAACCTTTTATTATTTATTATTCCATTTCTATATCGCTTATGATTTTTGTATAGGCCGGGTTGTATTTCCACCCGTGTAACTTGTACGTTATTTATGTTTGAGTTTCATTTAATTACTTGCTTACCGCTTTATAAATGAACCTCGCATGCTAAATCATTTCGACCATAATTAAGATGCATTAAATGACGTAGTTCACATACTATTCATATGCTTAGCCCGAAAACGCTGTATGCATATCATTTAATCGTTTTACTAGCACGCGCACACGAACACGAACGATGTCTTAGTAGAGGCCACCATGTGCGGGCGGGGTTGGGTGTCCTTAGTGGGCTTCCCAACACGTACCCTCACCCCTTACTCAGAACCTTTGGTTTTCGGATGTCCGAAACCCTTGGCGCACGAGAATCATTCTATATACGAAAGCCGGTTTAGACGGTATCGATATTGCAATGCAAAGGGACGAGCCCAATGAACTCTGAAATCGAAGTGGGGTTACTTTGTGTATAGCCCATGACGACATAGAGTGGGCTCGTATGGTTCCGAATAACCACAAAATTTGGTGGCGACTCCATTTTGACTTAAATTTCGAACCCGAGAGCAATCTCACCACGAGATTCATTCGCCTACCCAAACCCGCGCGTGGCCGCGTCGGGGTTGACCTACGTCATGTCCACAATATGATACGATGCATGGTTTTGAAAAGAGTAGGACACGTAATGGACTTGACACGTGTTGACCGAAGTCATGAAAAAGATTTATCGAGGCTTGAAATATGTTGAAGGCTCACGATTTTGACGTGATAAGGGCCACTTGATCGAGTCATAGAGGGACTCGATCGAGTGGTCCTCGTAAAAAACCTTCTGCCCACTTTTTGGGGTGTCACTCGAAAGAGTGCCCCTGTACGAACACTGGTTCGTGAATTTTTAAATTTTTAAATCGATAATTTTGCTAAATCACGTGTAAATACAATATGATTTACACTCGATTCAGTTTTTGATACTCGTCATATTCGATACTTGATTACAAAAATCAATATCTAATATTTAGAGTGAATTTTGTAAAAGATGTTTATAAATCGTTTGAAATTGAATTAAGACGAAATAAATCCCTTCGCGTTGTAATGTCGTAATTAGTCTTTTCGGACCATGTGACTATCATTTCGGCATAAACGGGATCATGCTTAGCATGGTTTACTGATTGATTCCTTTAAATCCGATATTCGACTACAGAGTCGATATCGTATCCTAGGAATAACGTTTTAGATGATAGTACGATAATAACGATATTAGAAACGAGAAAAAGAAAAATAATAAAATAATAATAAAAAAACGTGAAGGAGACGAAAAAGACGGAAGAAAGGGAAGAGAGAAAAGGAGAAAGTGAGATTTGTAACACCCTCAACCTACATGCTAATTTCGGCCTCGATCAAGGACTCGGAGTAACGTCGTTTGTGCGGGAGTAACGAGGATATATTGAGAGTTAAGGTGTTGTATTTTTGGATCGGTTTGATTCGGGTTTCCTATAGGATATCTAGAGGAAAGGTCGGGGTTGCACTGGTGTATAGTTTGCTTAAGGTTGCTGAAATTTTTGGGTTGTGAATTGTGTGTTTTGAAGGTTGCAAAAGGGGTGTATTTATAGGAAAAGGTACCCGGCTTTTGGATAGAAGATACCCGGCTTTGGATAGGAAAGGTACCGGTTTTAGATGGAAAAGGATTCTGATTTTGGATAGAAAAGGATTCTGGTTTCAGCTAGAAAAGGGGCCACTCGATCGAGTGGTACATAGTACTCGATCGAGTGCCCGGTCTGACGCTGGTTCTATGGGGTTTTGCGAGCCTACTCGACCGAGTGGGCCGATCCACTCGATCGAGTGGGTCTAGACGGGTGGAAGACCTCTTTAGAGATCGAGTTTTATCTCTAGCAGAGAGATTTAATTGCTTGGTTCTTCTTCGTAGCTGATATTTTTGTGGTATTTGACTTCGAATCGGACTTCCAAAGCTGCGTGACTGATTTTCATGTCTCGGAAATGCCTTTGACCGGGGTTTGACCCGGTCGCTAAAAGACGGTTTTGCCCTTGGTGTCGATTTTGACCCAAATTAGTCTTATTTGATTGGAAATGACTCACTGGGTCTGGATTTGAGGTCAGTTCTGTGAGATTTTTACTCCGCTAAAAGCTTGCGCCAAATACTATTGATTCTGAGTCCAAAATCGAGCGTATTAAGTCATGTTTACGTCTGATCATCATCGGGTGTTTTTTTGGAAACTGCTATAGACACTAGTAGGCAAAATGCGGGTGTCTACACTTGGGTTGTTTCTGGTTCTTGTTTCCGTTATCCCGTTATCATTGGGTTGATTATTCTCTAACAAAAATTTTGCAAGCTGTCTCATCGATTGTTGTGTCCGACGCAGCCTTGGTATTGCTCACGGTCTTTAGGCAATGTGATTACGCCATTGACCAATTTGAAAATCCAAATCCTTTCTTTCTTCTCAATTTTTTCGAATTTGTACTCAATCCGGGCTAGGTGACGTGATTACACCTACGCCCCTTTTTTCACCCTTTCTTTTAATTTCTTTTCCTCTATTTCATTTTCGGCTTCTTAGCCACTTGGCTAGGGTCTAGATGATGTGATTACACCTAGGCCCGCCACCTTTTAATCTTTTCTTGTTCTTTTATTTTCTTTTTCTAATATTTCGAAAAATCCCAAACACATTTGAAAAATTATAAAAATCCAAAAAGATTTTTCTTATTTTTCTTTTTCCGTCTTATTCGATCTTTCCTCTACTTGTCCATTGAGGACAATGTACAGTTTTAGTGTGGGGGAGAGATCTACTCTTTTTTATTTTTCAAAAATCTTTCCAAAAACCATAAAATTTTGAAAATTTTAAAAACCAAAAATGTTCTCCTTTTCATTTTCCTTTCTTTTCTTGTTCTCGTTATGTTTCCGTGTCCTTTGTATAGTCTTCTTCTCCACTCTTACAAGATAATCACCACCTCGATAGCACAAGATGAGGAGACCATGGAAGCAACACGCTAGGTAACTTCTTCCCTCTTTGCTTTCTTCTTTAATCTCGTAGAGGAATTAAGTTGTTGCTATTGGGAGGCTCTCGAAGAAATGAGCATTTTGAGTGTTGTGGTTGCTTGATTGTATGCTTGAATGTCGATGGAGTACGGAATGCTTGACTTCACTTGTGTTTTCCTTTTACTTGCTTTTTCTTTTTCTTGTGTTCTTTTTGCTTTTGTATAGTGTGTCTAGGATTAAAAGTTTTCAAAAACCCGATTACAAACTTATTACAAGAGTTTACATCCCATTGTAGATAACCCATGGTAGATTTTGGACCTTAATCTAGTAGAATGACTCTAAATCAATGAATATGGTGATCTTTTAGCTTGAATCCACCTTTTCTACTAGAGGTTTACTTCGGGGTTTGAACTTAACCACCTTGACCATCCATGGAGGAGTTAGGCCTTGGTTTCCGCATCCCGTTTTCTAGGTGACCTTGCTCGAATGACCATTGCATCTTTAGTCCAAATTCTTCTCGCCTTTTTGTGGGTTATCCGGGAATGGCGCGCTTTCTCGGTTACCTATTTTTCCTCCACCAATACATCACCACAATAAGTTTACAAAAATAAACCTCCAAGCTTGGTTTCGAACCACATCAAAAAGTCAAAAAAGGGCAAACCGAAGCAAGAGAAAAGGGCACAAAAATATGAAAGACAAAGGAGAGAAAAGGAGCATCAAAATCGTATCATCAAAAACATCTCCTTCAAAAAAAAAGCTCTTTGATCGACTTGTCGCCGTGAAGTGCCTACTAGAGGACCGAGTCCCGAGGAATATAGCGGTGATTAGTCGATCCACTACAAAAATTGTAAACACTTCTCCTGATAAGTGTAGTTTGTAGTGCCTAATTTGCTGTGTTTTGGTCCCATTTCCTTGCGGAATCGCTCCTTGGGAGCGGTTCATGGGCTACTTATGCTTCCTCTAGCTCGTTTCAGGTTCCCGAGACCATTCGTGAAGAGTTGAGTGATTCCGACTCAATACATACACTTTTCGGAGCCAACGAAGCGGAGGAACGATCACTCGATGCCTTGGATTCGACCCCGAGACCTTGGGACCCAATAATCCCGAGCCTCCGAGACCCGATCCCGGGTCCTGAGAATCGATGAGAAGTTCATGTGAAGCAAGGAGGAACCAAAAGGATCATATTGGAGGCCTACAAGGCTCATCCCCGACGGGTATGCACCTCATCCCGTCCGGGATGAAGTGCACTTTTTAAGAGGCCACTGTGAGCCCGTCCCGGTCGGGATGACAGGCCGTCCCGGTCGGGATGATCCCGTCCCGGTCGGGACCAACCTGCTGTAGCCGCACCTCTTCTTTTCCTTCCTCCTTCATTCTTGTACCCCTATAAATACTTCCCTCTTGTATTGTTTATGCATCTTACCTTACATTAGACTCTCTTAAGCCTCTCTACAAGTTATAAACCCTAGATTTAGTTCCTCACATTAGTTTTAATATCTCTTTAATCCTTAGTTAAACCTAGTTTAATCTAGTTGTAATTAGTTCTTGTATTAAGAAGATACTTGAAGATTTCTCCAAGCTTGACAACCTTGGGTTTAATTTGGGTTCTTATTTATACAAGATTGCATCTTTTTCATCATCCTATTGTTGGTATAACTTTCTTTACTCTTGTTCTTGCTTATTTATTCAAGTTTGAATCTTTATTTAGTGTTCCTTGCTATTGTTCATATTGTTCTTGATAATGGATGTTTGGTTTGTGATGTGGTTTTCTCTTATTGTTGTTAGTTTATCTTTGATTATGAGTGAGTAGTCTTCTTGTGGGTTAGTAGGGGGATTAAGGGTAGAATATGGGTGATTAGGGTTTGATTAGGGGTAAAGGATGAATCTTTGTTGTTAGTCACCTACTTGGCACACCATGTGTTTGTTGAAATGCTTGTTTGAGTTGTAGTGGCCATGCTTCTCATGCTAGTCTTCCTCTACTCATTGTTTGTCTTGTATGTGGTCATGTTGAGGATAGTGTTGAGGATAGTCGTAGTCACGAGAGTGCGGACTAGGGTCTAAGTTGCGAGAGCCCGGACCTACCTCGACATCGGTCTAAGTAGCGAGAGCCCGGACCTACCTCGACATCGGTTTAAGTTGCGAGAGCCCGGACCGATTCTAGCAATTAGGAGACACCTACACCCTTGACCACCCAAGTCACCCTACTATTCTTATGAACCCGACCTAACCCACTTCTTCTTCATATTTGATTCAACTTATTAGTTAGTCATCATTTCTTTAGTTCATTGTTTAGTTTGTGTTTAGCTATTTCATTTAGCATTGTTATAGCCTAGTTCATTGTTAGTCCAATTCCTTCTTCTCCTCTCATCATAATTCACCAATTATTAGCTCTTTGTGTTTGTTTGGTAGCATAGTCTCGTTTTAGGCCGACCTAGTCTAAACCTTGCAACACCGTCTCCGTGGATACGATCCCGACTTACCCTAACTACCGTTAGGTCTTAGCCGGTTATTTATTTGGCGGTGGGATCCACGACAAATCCCACCATCAATTTGGCGCCGTTGCCGGGGACGGTGCATTGTTTAGACTTAGTTTGCTTATAGCTAGACTTAGTTACCCTTCTTTGTGCTCTTCTATCATCTCTTGTGCATATTCTTTAGATTTTTCTTGTTTCCTTAGTTTTATTTTCCTTCTTTTTCTCTTGTCTCTCGATTGTGCTTGTTTATTGTCGTTACCTAGTGCCCACAAAGCACTTGGTGTTCTCACGTTTGTTCTAGTGTGTAGTGTATGCCTAGGCGGGGAGGCGAATTCTTTCTCTTTAATCCAGAGCCGGAAAGACTTTTTCGAGCCTTTCGCCAACGGACGATTAATCGGGTTAGAATCTCTCAACCAAGTGCAAGCAATACTCATCAAGAGCAAGCTCAAGGAAGCGATTTTGAAGAAGCATCTCGAGAGACGGCCGAAGGGAATTTCACCAATCCCTTTGGATATTCTAGTCCTAGTTCCCCCTCTACATCTACTTCAACTCCGTCTTCACCACCATCTCCCTTACATCCAATAATGCCGAAGTTTTCATCCCACTCTACATTTACGGAAGACGTCTTGCCGGGACCCAATGCTCTACCGGCCGCTTATGCCGGAAATTTTACGGCCAAGACTCACTTCATCCAACTTGTGGAAAGGAATCAATTTAGTGGTTTGCCCACCGAAGACCCGCACCAACACATGGAGACTTTCTCCGATTATTGCGACGCTATCTCTCAACCCGGGGTTACACAAGATCAAATCCGATGGGTATTATTTCCATTCTCATTAATTGGAAAAGCGAAGCAATGGATCAAGAGTCTCGATAGGGCAACCATGGGCATCGACACTTGGAAAAATCTTGCATTGGCGTTCTACCAAACATTCTACCCTCCGGAGAAGACTAATTTGCTTAGGGCCTCCATCACCGGTTTCCAACAACGGGATGAAGAGAGCCTTTATGAGGCTTGGGAGAGGTTTAAATCTTTGGTGAGATCGTGCCCTCACCATGGACTTTCACAATGGTTCTTAGTCCAACAATTTTGGAATGGTCTTTATGAGGACTCAAGAACTATACTCAACATGGGCTCCAATGGTAGGTTCACCGAGGTCGATGATGACCAAACATGGGCGAGAATCGAAGAGATGGCGGTCCATAATTCTCAATACTCAAGGCCTAGGAAGGCAAATCTAGGAGGTAGGCACGAGGTTGATGCTATTACTCAACTAAGCATTGACCTTGGAGCTCAATTGAAGACCCATATGGAGACCATTGACAAGAAGCTCCAAGGTCACCTCACTCAAGTTCAAAGCATTGGTTCCTCCAATCATCACTCAATTCAAGAAGTAAATGCTTTGGCATTTGCACCTCCTTTGCCTTATTATGGGATGTGCGATACTTGTGGAATCGTTGGTCATAATCCTATGCAATGCCAAGGAATTATTGAGCAAGTGAATGCTTTTCAAGCGTTCAAGCAAGGTGCCTCCTATTCCAACCAATACCAAGCTTCCAATCAAGTCCCTCAACAACAAGCTATGCAACCTCGTCCCTATGTTCCACCTCCCTTAAGGGACAACAATCAAGGTTACCAAGGTTATCAAGGCAACTCAAGGCCCTTTAACAACTTCAAGCAAAATAACCAAGGTACCTTCCACAACAACAATCAAGGGTTCCAACAAGGGAACTTCAATCAAGGTGGTTTCGAAGGAAACCAAAACTTCCAAAGACAACAAAACCACAACAATGGCCTTAATCAAGGAAATTCTCATGGGTTCCAAGGGAACCATCAACAACAAGCAACTCAAGCTAACCATCAAGAAAGCAAGCCTAGGAGCCGATCTCCTATTCATGATTACGGTTCTCCTTTAGCCCTCACCAATACTCCGCACAATCCACAATCTCCAACTCGTGATTTCGACATTTAAAAATCTATGTTGGAGATGCAAAGGGGTCAAATGGAGATGTCAAAAAACCAACAAGAGTTCTATGCTTTTATTCAAAGGGACAACATGGCGAGAGATGCCAATACGAAGATGCTTGAAACCCGAATAGCTCAACTTGCTTCGGGTAGCTCATCAAGGCAACCGGGGCAATTACCTCCTCAAGGTGAAATACTGAAATTTGAGCATGTAAATGCTATTACCACGAGGAGAGGTACATCTTATAACCCTCCCCCACCCCGAAATGAGCAAGAGCCAACAAGAGAAGCCATGTCTCCAATTCAAGAAGACCAAAGCTTGGGAAATCCAATAGAGGAGCAATCCAATAGAGGAGCAAGCCAACAACCTATGCTAATGCCTTACAAAGGCTGTCTTCGAAAGGCCTAATCCAACCGATAGGCCCAATTCCGGAAGTTCCCGTGGAAAAGCGATCCAAAAGCTACAACATTCAGGCCTATTGCCATTATCACCAAGGCAATGGGCATGACACGGAGAAATGCTGGAAGTTGAAGTATCTTATCCAAGATCTGATCGAAAGTGGGAAGGTACCACTACCCAGTGACAAGCCAAGTAACAAAAATAATCCTCTTGCTACTCACGCCATTTTTACTGGAGAGGTAGTTGACTGCTCTCATCTCATTTCCTCTTTCATTTCCCAAATCAACGGGATATGGAATGACGATGAAGATGATGTTTACTTGGCCAAAGGGGAAGCTGTCCCCGTCACCATCGAAGAGATCCGGAAAGCCAAAGCCAGAGCTCTGGCCGGTTCACACACCATCACGGCCAGTCTCACCACTCCGGAAACCGTCACTGAACCTTCCAGGACGGAACTCGCTCCCGAAGAGCCAAACGCTGACACGGCCCTAGTCAGACAACTAAAGAGGGTCCGAACTGATATTACTATATGGCAGCTTTTGGTTAGTTCACAAGAGCATCGGGCGGCACTTACTAGGGCCCTTGATGAAATCAAGGTCGACTCATCGGTTACCCCCACTGAGATGGTAGCCACGATCTTGCCACACCTCAAGGACAAGTCTAAAGGAGAAGGCCCACTTATCACTTTCTCCGAGTCCGACCTTCCACCATTCGGGACCACCCATAACTTGGCCCTATACATCACGGTGATCTGCCGCAACAAGTATCTCCCGATGACCTTGATTGATGACGGGTCCGCAGTAAACGTCCTTCCCTTAAGGACAGCCAAAGCTCTCGGCATTACCGAGGCTGACTACCTTCCGACTGCACAAACTATCCAGGCTTTTGATGGGAGCCCAAAATCGGTTGCTGGGGTCGTTAAACTAACAATCATAACGGGCCCGATCGAGAAGGAGTTAGAATTCCAAGTGATCGATGTTAATTCATCTTTCAATCTGTTGCTTGGGAGACCGTGGATTCACGCGGTCAAAGCTGTGTCTTCCACTCTTCACAGGAAGGTCAAGCTACCTTTACAAGATGGAATCATCACTCTTGAGGCTACTCCCATAACTGTGTCAAGCTGCAACACGGCAGGCTCAGCCGACCCACGAGGATTCAACTTCGTGGGAATGATCGAGGAAGAATACCTTTTCCGGCCATACTTCACTACTAGCATCGATACGATGCTACAGAATCTGGGTTGTCTACCGGGAATCACATCAAGGCCCTATCTTCCACACCGGAAAATTATCGAAACCCTGAACAACGGACAATCTCGCCTCGGTCTAGGCTACACCATGGCGCCCGGATACACTGACCAAACCAAGGCGGTCACGTTCGTCACCCCGGTGTTCGGAGCTATTCAAACGGGCCTCTATCAGCCCACCATCTCATATCCCGAGACCAAACTGGCTCGGGAATGCAATTTCATCCCAGATGACATCTTCGCCCTTATCCAGGCCGAATCAAAGGAGGGCACAAACAATACTGAGCCCATTCTAGGACTACTCTTCGGAGAAGACAAGGTCATCCCGACCCCTAAACAGGAGTTAGTCAGCTTGATTCTCCGCAGCAGCAGGTTCGATCCAACTAAGCTGATCTCTGAAGTTGGTGCCGACACTGGGAAGAGAGCTTGGAGAAAGACAACTAAGTGGACCGACAGTCAGGGTCGAGTCTACAAGCTAACTACTGGTGAAGGAGATATGCATGCTATCGAATCCGAATCTGAGTCCGAGTCCGAGTCAGAGTCAGAGTCGGAGTCTGAGTCAAAGTCTAGAGGGTCCAGTACTAGGATCGAGTCTGTAACCCCTCTCCCTTCTTTAGTCACACCATCGGGAGCCCCGGAGTCTGTCCCGAGGGCTCTCCCTATCCCGCCTCTGACCAATGATCAGATGGCATCTCTCTTCGAACTATTTTCAAAATTTACTATCAATAGTAACGATAACCATTCCGCTTACGACTTGGCTTATTTTCAAAATGTTTTCAAAAATCTTACTTGCAATGACATTGAGAAACCCGACGAACAGGTACCATTGCCTCCGCATCTAATCGAGCAACTTGAGCAAAGGGAATCCCGAGATCCGGTAATCGAAGAAACCGATTCCATCAACGTAGGAACCCCTTTAAAACCTCAGATGCTTAAGTTGGGCCTATCTTTAGATCCCGAGGAGAAACAGCAATTCACCGATCTCCTCCAAGAATTCAAAGACGTCTTTGCCTGGTCCTACAAGGACATGCCGTGAATAAACCGGGAAATAGCTGAACACCGAATACCCATCAAATACGGGTACAAGCCGGTAAAACAGAAACTCCGAAGAATGAGGCCCGAATGGTCTCTCAAAGTCAAGGAAGAAGTTGATAAACAATTCAAAGCGGGCTTTATTCAAGTGTCTGAATATCCAGACTGGGTTGCAAACATAGTACCAGTACCCAAAAAGGATGGCAAAGTCCAAGTATGTGTAGATTTTCGGGACCTTAATAAGGCTAGCCCAAAAGACGATTTTCCGTTGTCACACATCGACATACTGGTGGATAACACGGCTGACCATGCCCTTCTATCATTCATGGACGGGTATGCCGGATATAATCAGATCAAAATGGCGGAAGAAGACATGAGTAAGACCACCTTCATCACACCTTGGGGGACTTACTGCTATACCGTGATGCCATTTGGGCTTATTAACGCTGGTGCCACTTATCAACAGACCACCACCACTTTATTGCATGACATGATGCATAAGAAAGTGGAGGTCTACGTCGACGACATGATTGTCAAATCCAAGGACCGAAACGGGCACATTGCAGCCCTAAGAAAGTTCTTCACCCGACTACGCAAGTACAACATGAGGTTAAACCCTCAAAAATGCAGTTTCGGGGCAACATCGGGCAAGCTACTGTGCCACATTGTCAGCCAACGTGGCATCGAAGTTGACCCAGCAAAGATCAAGGCCATAACCGAGATGCAACCGCCTAAAACCGAAAAGGAGATAAGGGGGTTTCTCAGGAAAGTCCAATATATAAGCCGGTTCATTTCAAAGCTAACCATGGTATGTGAGCTCATTTTCAAGAAACTGAAGATAGGAGAACGAACACTATGGGACGACAAATGTCAAATGGCTTTCGATAAGATCAAGGAAATTCTATCCTCTCCACCGGTGTTAATGCCACCTTAGCACGGTTTGCCTCTGTCATTATACTTGACAACGACCGAGACGGCCATGGGCGCTATGCTAGCCCAGACGGTCGATTCCGAAGAACGGGCTATTTACTATATCAGTAAAAAGTTCTTGGAATACGAATGCAAGTACACAATGCTCGAAAAGACGTGTCTAGCTTTAGTATGGGCCACTAAAAAGCTCCGACACTACATGCTTAGTCACGAGGTACACGTGCTATCCAAAATGGATCCAATCAAGTATCTGTTCGAAAAGCCCATCCTCAACGGCCGTATATCCAAATGGACTTTAATGCTAGCTGAGTTCGACCTCAAGTTTGTACCTTTAAAAGCCATCAAGAGCCGGGTAGTAGCAGAATTCCTCGCCGATAGTCCGATATCCGAGAAGGAACACACCGATACTTGGGCCTTCCCAGATGAAGACATATTCCATACCGACACCGACACATGGGATCTGTATTTCGACGGAGCGTCCAACTTCCGAGGATTTGGTGTCGGGATCTTGCTAATCTCACCACAAGGGGAGCACACCCCGTTGTCCATTAAGCTAGATTTTGACGTGACTAACAACGCAGCCGAGTACGAAGCATGCATTCACGGACTGCAAGCCGCCGCTGATTTAGGAGTAACAAACCTCCGGGTCCACGGTGACTCATCGTTAGTCATAAATCAAACCCTACAAAAATGGAAGACTCGGAACGCAAATCTCGTGGCTTACCAAGCACGAGTAAGGGTTCTCGAAAAACAATTCCAAAAAGTCGAGTACATTTATCTGCCTCAGGAAGAAAACCAGTTTGCAGATGCTCTCTCAAAATTAGCATCTTTACTGAATATCCCAGCACATCTAACCAGCATGCCCATTTGCGTCGAAAGGCGGTCAGAGCCGGCATATATCCTCGCTATCCAAGATATTGAAATAACTGATCCAGAACCTTGGTATCAGGCTATTCTAACCTACTTAACGTCAGGGGAATATCCTCCGGGAGCTGAAAACCGGGCCAAGAAGGCTCTACGAAGATGGGCAACCCAGTTCATCCGCACAGACGATGGACAGTTATATAAGAAGACAGCACAGGGGGCTTTACTCCTATGCATTGACAAAACTCGAGCCGAAAGAGTTATGGTCGAGGTACATGATGGTGAAAACGGTCCACACATGAACGCCCATATGTTGGCCCGAAAAATCACAAGACTCGGTTATTACTGGAATAGCATGGAAACTGACTGTCAGTTGTATGTTAAACACTGCCATAACTGTCAGATTTTCGCCAATGTACAACATATGCCTTCATCCCTATTATATACCATGACGTCACCATGGCCGTTCTCAACATGGGGAATTGATATAATCGGAAAAGTGAACCCTTCCGGGACGGGAGGTCACTGTTTCATCCTAGTGGCTATCGACTATTTCACTAAATGGGTCGAAGCCGAGTCATACCGGATCTTGAATGCCAAACATGTGGCTAAGTTCATCCAAAATAAAATTATATGTCGATATGGGATTCCGCACGAGTTCATCAGTGATCACGGGACCCATTTCCAAGCTGAAACTGCCACTTTGCTGGAAAAGTACAAGATCCAAAGGCACACATCGTCGCCTTACCGTCCCCAAACAAATGGAGCGATGGAGGCAGCCAATAAGACAATTGTCACCATTCTTAAAAAGATGGCTGAGAATTACCGGGACTGGCCCGACAAGATACCCTTTGCCTTATGGGGATATCGGACATCAATTCGAACTGCAACCGGAGCAACTCCATACTATCTGACATATGGAATGGAAGCAGTCCAGCCAGTTGAGCTAGAAGTACCATCCCTTAGGATTCTGCTCGAGAGCCAGGTACCTGAGGCGGACTGGGTCCAAGCCCGATATGACTCACTAGTCCTCTTAGACGAACGACGATCCCGGGCTCTGAATAATATTCAGATATATCATAAAAGGATCCAACGGGCTTTTAACAAAAGGGTTAGGCCCAGGAATATCAAAGAGGGCGATCTAGTCCTAAAATCTATTCGAGCTTTACTACCGGTTGACCCAAGAGGGAAGTTCAAACCTAATTGGGCTGGGCCGTATCTAGTAAAGAAGATTCTTTCAGGAGGAGCAGTAATGCTAACGGACTTGGACGGGAACGAGTTCGTCAACCCAACAAACTTGGACCAGCTGAAGCGTTACTACCCATAAACCCTATCTCAATGTCATTTGCAAAATTTATACAAAATGTCTTTTTATGAATTTTCAAAAAATTTGAGCAAGTCAATAAGTTAGGATTATCTATCCTACCGTTACACATCTCGAATTAATAATCTTGATGTATTTCGAAAAATTGCAAAAATACTTCTGAACTACAGAAGGTTTGATTCCATTAATTTTGGATACGTAGGCAACCCCTCAAAAGGGTACAAGCACTGCAATAACGAAAAGACGGGAACGGTACTCACTAATATGTCTTTTTATTATTTAAAAAAAACCGATAAACTCGGGAATTTCAAAAAATACATCACAAAAAAAAACACAAACAAAATCACACCACAAAAATAGTAGTAATACTTAAATAATAAATTTAGGAGACTACTCGTACATTTTTCCTTTCCCCTTATCTTTCGGGTCACGTGGAGCCCGAGGCCGACGGGGTGGGGGCGAACGTTCCCTAATCACAAGGGGAATTTCTTTAGTTCGAACCCGCTTCTTCGATTTTGGGTCGTCCACCATTTGCACCGGTCCAAGCCGAGCCCTAACGAGTTCGGGAAGCCTGTCTCGAGGACCAAGTCGGTCCTTAACCGCCAGCCTTGGCCCTAGTCTCCTTTCTAATTCCGTCTGGGGGCTCACTTTCCCCCATGCACCCTTAGTACTGGACCCTTCAGTCTGAGTCCTAGATCTCCCTTTTTGACCTGTCGGAGTAGCTTCTTCGGCAAAGAAGCTCCTATTATCTTTAGCATGCTCCCGGCGTAACAGGTCATAGGCCTCGTCAGTCTTCAAGGCAGCTCGGGTTTTAGCTGAATCAGCTCTTGTCCATCTCACATAAGAGTCAGTTACCCAAATCGAATGAGGATTTCTAGGAACGGGCCAAGTAGCTCGTGTATACCACCTTTGCATCCAGGTGTCACACATTACATCCGTCAACTGAGTAGATTCACTCACGACTGCCTCAATTTCCGGGATTCTTTGCACCCGACCATATTGCCTAAGTATGCGATCGGGAAAGAGGTGAATTGTCGGGCTAAAAGATAGGATTACCTGATATCTAGCCCTGTCTCGGGACTCCAAGCCGGTCCAAACGTAAATTGGCCACCATGGCACGGCCCAGCGGATCAGTAGGCCTCCATGGAAGGATAGCACCTCATCCCAGTATTTTTGGGTATTGAAGCGAGAAAAGGCAATAGCTCGTCTCCTCGCCATTACTTACCTGGGTTGATACCGGCTCACGTCTAGGGGAGGATCCAAGATTGATAGCCTCTCGAACAGCCACAGCTGAAAACCCCGCAAAAAAATCAAAATCGCAAAAAATCGTCAAAATCGCGTCAAAAAAAAAAGAAAAAAAAAAGTGAAAAACGCGAAAACCGAGAAAACCGCAGAAATCGGGAAAATCGGGAAAAAGCCGCAAAAATCGGAAAAGCCGAAAAAAAAATCATCAAAAAAAACGGCATACCTGTAGAAGACGGGTACTCCCGGTCAGCCGGACCGACGGATCCCTCTTGCGATTATCCAAACCCTGGATAATTTCTCCTGTAATTAACCAAGCCGGGCTATGCTCCGTCTCCATCAAGTCAGCCACAGTGAAAAGTCTAACGTGGCCCATGCAAGATAATAAATCCATATGCCCTTCGAAGGCATAGACATGGAGCATACAAAAAGTAAAGGCCCTACGGCTGAGGACCGGCCTGACCCGGACATCATCTGGGTTCATAAATTTTTCAGCTAAATCGATCAAGGAAACGGTATCTCCTTCTAGCATACGGGATACCTCCATATGAGAAAGCCCTAAAAATTCCTGTAACTTCCTCCTTGGGTCAGAAATCGAAAAAGGGATAGCAGGGCGAAGTATGGGAGTCCATTCTCCTGCAGCAGCAATTTCCTCAGGAATAGGGCAAATTTCTCCTCGAGGAAAACCAAATACATGATAGGTATCGTCCCAATAGGACAGGCAAGCATCCAAGAAGTGACGGTCTACTTGCATCTGACGGATCACGGACAATTGGGTAACGCCGTTCTGATTCAGGATAGCCCTATCGGCATCTCTGAAATACTTGGACCATTCATGCAGCATTCCAACTAATCGATCGATCCCCATAATTATTTGCCAAAAGAAAGAATAAATTTTTCAGGGTTTATTCTTTTCTTTAAGGAATTGTGGGAATTGTGAAAATTTATGAAGCAAGGAGAGGGTATTTATAGCATAAAACCAATTTCTCCTCCTCACCTTAGGATTCCCAATCCTAGAGTATTTAGCATACAATCCTTACCCCAAGGCTTAGCTAAGTCATCTCGAGCATTCCTATTCCTTTTCAGAGTCAAAAATTCTCTAATTTTCAAAGACTTCTACAAACTCACAAATTCAAACCTTTTCTCAAAAATTTTATTCCCCAGCACGAGTCATTTTTCCTACAAATATTATGTGCAAAACTTTGCTACTTTGCATAAATATGTACAGGACGACTCAAACAGGACCATGCAATTTGCATAACTCCCCAGCGGCATTTAACAAGATGAGCCCACATATAGGCCCATTTTAACTCTTATGCGACGAGTTCAATTCCCCACGGAGTTATCATCATCAGTTCAGGTACATTTCTAGTCCATGGCCGGCGGGCCCTTCACGCAGGTCTAATGGACCTTAAACGACCCGACCGGAAGCTACCGGGTTTTAATCCTTGATTGACCTGGTAGCTACTCTGACTTTCGCCCAGTCCAAGCCTCAGTCAGAGTGGGGGCACTGTAAACACCCACATTTTGCTGCCAGGTGTCTATAGTAGTTTCCGACAAACACCCGATGATGATCGGACGCAAACATGCTTTAACGTACTCGGAAATGGGCTCGAAATCATGGATATTTAGCTTGGGCTTTTTAAGGAGTACAAATTTCACAAAACCAACCTCAAATTCAGGCCCAGTGGGTCGTTTCGAGTCAAATAACACTAATTTGGGTCGAATCCGACACCAGGGGTAAAACCGTCTTTTAGCGACCGAGTCAAAACCCGGTCAAAGATATTTCCCGAGACTTGTGGACCGACCGTGATGTCTCACGTGTCCAATTCGGACTCCAACTCCACAAAAATCAGCCACATAAAATAATAAACAAATCCGTTTAAGGATGGAATTCGATCTCAAGTAGGAATCCTATCCGAAAACCGATTCAAACACCCGACCGAGTGCAAACACTCGGCCGAGCAGCATTAACCAGACGGGTTTCCTTTTCTTCCTTCACAAGAAAACGGAATTCTTATTTCCCTCAAATTCCTACGTTTCCTATCCTAAGCGGTAGTTCTAATTCAAATGCACCTCTCCTAGCCAAGGTCGGGAACTCCCTATAAATAGCCCCTTGCATACAACACTTTCAACATCAGAAAACATCATATCATACAGACAGAATTCCTGAGAGAAGTCAGAAAATATCACAACACACATCCATAAAACGCCTTACATTTAGCATCGAGAAACCGATATTTCATCCAAACCCGAAGGAAACCAACTCCCTAGCCCGACCGACATCACCTCGACACTCCCGTGCTTAGCCACATTCCGACGAGCCCCGATCCGAGTTAACAAAAGCATGTAGGTTGAGGGTGTAACCAAACCCGATTTCTCCTTTTCTTCTCTTCTCTTCCTCGTCGTCCGTTTTCCTTTTACGAGTCAAGCGTCGTCTTTTTTTTTATTTCTAATATCGATATTAACAAAAAAAAACTATTTTCATAACAAACATTCTTAAAAATATGATATTGATTTGCTATAATCGAATATTGTATCAAAAAGAATTATATTAAGATCTCGACGATATTAAAAATCGTTACATCTTTTCCGGTTCAAATTCCTTTTTTCAAACAATTTTACAAAACCTTTTTTAAACTCATTCCAAATATTCGATATCGATTTCATAATCGAATATCGGATACGACGAATATCGAAAGCATGAATCGAATACAAATTAATTCATAGTTTGTACGCGATTCATCAAATTTAGCAATTTCGAACAAAAAATAAGAAGTCAGACAGACCCGTACGCGAGTCGCGCCACGCCCAGGCGGCTCGCGCACGGGCCTAAAACCCGAACCTTTTTTAAAACTTTTTCGTTCGTTTTATTATTTATTCTACGAAACGATTTCTAAAATTTACATCTTTTCCAAAACTATTCCAAGTATTTGACATTGATTTCGTAGTCAACTGTCGAATATAACGAATGTCGAAAATATTAACTCGAGTACGGATCATACAATATTCGTACGCGATTTAATAAAAGCATCGAATTTCGAAAAAACCGCTCTCGGAACCAGCCCGACACGCGACTCGCCGACGTCCCGGGCGAGCCGCACGGCCGGCTGCCTTGGCGCGCCTTTCTCATTTTTTATTGTTTTTCGAGCTTCATTTTTTATACAAAACAGCGTTTTAGCAATATTTTTCAGATTTCGATTAATATTTATTTTCTCGATCTCGTATATTTTTTTTATTTGCCATATTATTATTTACAAATCGATACTAACTCGTTTGTTCATCTTGTAGCAAAATCATTCCTTTTCATCATTTGTTTTATTATACTAAAACGAATCTCACATGCTAAAATTCAACTTCGACGTTAAATTTTTCATGCATTAAACCGACTTAGCAACCCATTCAATTCCTCACATGCTTAGAAAAACAATGTTTGCATATCATTCATCGTTCAACTAACGCGCGTATTAAAAAATCATTCGATATCCTAGTAGAGGCCGCTAATGTGCGGGCGGGGTTGGGTGTTCTTAGTGAACTTCCCAACACGTACCCTCACCCCTTACTCAGAACCGTGGTTTCCGGATGTCCAAAACCATTGGCAACGAGAGTCATTCAATATACGATAAACCGCTCAAGTCGGCATCGGTATCGAACTGCAAAGGAACGAGCCCAATAAACTCTGACATCGGAAATGGGCCGTATTTTGTACACGGCCCACTACGACATAGAGTGGGCTCGAACGGTTCCGAATAACCATAAAATTCGGTGGCGACTCCAACTTCGATTTAAATTTCAATTTGATCATCTCATATGGAGATTCATTCGCCTCCCCAAACCCGCGCGTGGCCGCGTCGGGGTGGACCTATGTCATGTCCACAATAAGATATAACCATAAGATATTTATTTTCGTATATAATCATAATATTTATTGTGATAATCATAAGATCCTACTATAAGATAATTAAGCATCTTTTCTAAAAAACACTTGTTTATTTGTTATATACTACTTTTATGGTTATATATGTATAACCATAAGATATTTATTTCCTATATATGCGTGATAATCTTCCCATTGTGATAATCTTCCTATATTGTGATAACCATAAGATCCTATTTATTTCTTATAACCTTACTATAACCATATACCTAATATACATATATTTGAAATAATAACCATAAGATATTTATTTCATAATGTACCTACTATTAAAATGTGTATATTTATTTCGTAAAATGTAATATTTATTTAGTAATGTATAACATTGTTGAATATTTTTTTTTCATAATGTACCTAATATGTATCAATGTTGTATATTTTTTTTTCAAACCATATACCTAATATGTAATTATTTAGATATAAAACGTGTATATGTAATTATATGTTAAAGTATATGTATATGTTATAACATATATTAAAGTATATGTAATTATATGTTTGTATATTGAATTATATATTATAAATGTATTATATAAGCGAAGATATAACATTATATTAGGAAAATATCTAACATTATAGTAAATTAAGATGGTTATAATATACAAAGTCGTATGTTTTAGTAAGCGTATACATAAAAACCGTATATATAGGAAAATAACATATGTTGGAAAAATAGGAAAAATATGCATTAAGTATACTAAATACAAAATATGAAGAATATAAAAAAATCGTATAGTAGGCGTATATATATACTAAATACGAAAAATATATATAAAAAATAACCGTATAGTAGGGGTATATAAATATGAAATATATACATGAAGGGAATGACAATCTTGCCCCTAAAATAAAGAAGAAATGAGAAATGGATTAAGTGATAGGACGATTTTGTCCAATTAGCGTGAGAGCTCAGAGCGAGAAATTGTGAGATATTAGGCGTGCCACATCAGCTGGGATGGTGTTATCTTTATACGGATAAATTAAGATACTTCTGTAATCAGTGTTAATAATTCAATTCAATAATTAATCACATTTAATCTTTACACAATCCTCTTGCGAACATTTGCATTCGCGTCTCCTAAATTTTTCTTCGACCAATCAATTGGTGCACGTTTGCATCACCTTTAATAAACCTTACTTCTACAAGTGATTCACTCCATAATTAAATAACACCCAAAAAACATTTCTAACAGAATCAAGGAATCAACAATATTATCATCGGCACACATTTGCATCATCTTCCTTCAAGTCTTCAACCAACACACTATGCCTCCACGCGCCCCTAGCTCTGCCGCCAAACATGTGCCAACCACCTTTTAGAACATCAAATTCGATGAGACATAGCAATGATGAGACATAGCAATGGCGTCTTCATCAACTTGAATGTCGATCGAACGAACCTCCGAGCAAGTACGAGCGATGTACTTCGGGGGAGCTAGTGGCAAAAGATTGGAAAATAAGCGGAGACGTGAGGCAGACAGCAGTCTCAATCGCTTTTGGCGGTGATGCAGTTGTGGAAGAGAGGTAGCGGGTGACGGGAAAAACTTGACGGAGGTGGTGGTGGAGATGCGGTGGCATTTGTGGCGGAGGAAGTAGAGGTCTCGAGAGTGTCAGAAAATATTGCTGGGTGTTTACTTGGAGGGGGTTTAACGTGAGAAAAAAATCTGGTCATTGATCTTGGTTTAATCCTATGGCCCGGATTTGGAGCATGGACTTACCTTAATCACACGGACTCGCATGCTCTTGTGGTTTAATCATGTGGCTCAGACAGTTTCTAGGTGTTAAAACAGCTCACATGCGACCTCAAACTGGATTCATGTTTCCACAACCACGATGCTGGTCGTCAAGAGCATCAAAAGTCCCTCAAGCTTCTATGGAAGACGCTGCTAAAAACACTATCAAAGTAGTCTTATAAATCTCGTCTACTTTCTCACACCTAAGCCTTCACGTATCTTCTCAATACATGAAATGAGCTGAATTCAAGTGAAATGAAGTGGACTGAATGGAACTGAAATAACTAAGATAAAATGAACACAACAGAGCAGGGACTTAATAGGCTTCGACCTTCGACCATTGATAGCTTTGCATGACCTTTGGCCCGTAAGTCTAGTGGTTCGTCTGTAATATCTTTTTATGGCACTTCATTGTTAAAAAAAGGATGCTGAATTACAAAAGAGATATTTAACAAGTAAATCACCTACAAGCAAACAGCATTCAAATCATGAAAATTTTGGATCAAACGTCAAATACAATATTTCCACACTATTCTCTTCTGTTTTTGCTACAGCATATGACATGACAGGAACATGCAACTTCCCTCACTAAGAAACTGTCTCTAGCAATCTCTTCCCTAACCTACTGTATTTCAGGATGATTTGACTTTCTGAATGGAAATATCACCATGAAGATATGCAATGCACGCTAAGAAAAAGAGTACAAACACGGACACCAACATCAATGGCTCGGCAAACATGAATGCGGTGTTGAACTTGTAGTAAACCTGTGCATGTAAAATTGAACATATTTTAGCTGTTGTGTGACAGAGAATGGCGTAGCCAAAGAGAAAAGAAGATGCAGCAGTTATAAGGTAGCAATATATGTTGCAGATTCAATGACAGTCCCACTGAAATCTTGACAGTGGATACGCATAATTAAGTGGTTTTTTCTAACTCATCATCACAAGATACAGCTTTGAAAACCTACCAATTCAAAACTCGAACTCGCTTATCAAACAAGGTCCAACATTTTGTTACTTCCGAGTTTCACTACCTAAACTTTTCTTCACCAAATTTTTTTTAATCACATTATGTGTCATACACTACCAAAGACATTATTTCGGCCAAAATCTTCAAGAAATCGGTTGAGTGCATTAGCAACATATACAGAGACAATTATGTAGGGCCCTTGCGGCTGATTTGGATATCAAAACGGGGGGAAAGGGGAATGAGGTAAGGTTGTTTGTACTCCCTCCGTTCAAGTTCAAGCTTCCCTTTTGCTTTTTCACGTTTGTCAACGCGCATTTTGCATCGTTAATATCTTTCGTAACATATTAGTAAAAATTATGGAAATTGGATATTAATAATGTACTTTTAAAGACGAATCAAACAAGATCCCACATTAATATATTTTCTCTAATAGATTGTCGTGAATATCGAAGGTTCTCCTTGATTGTGAATAGTGTCGAAAAGAGAGAAGGGAAGCTTGGACTTGAACGGAGGGAGTATATAACTTCTCTCCAAATCTTTCCTATGGTGGAGAGAATTGATTTGGCTTGGAGGAGGGGAAATGGGTCCCTTCACATCCCTCCCTCTCCATGTTCCCCACCCTCATTTGTTATCTAAACAAAGGGGAATTTCTCTTAATTTTTATCCTATTTTACTGTATGCAACATTTATCCCCCTCAATTTATCTTGTTCTTTTATGTTGCAAAGATTCAATTAAATATTCACATTTTAAAATTTCACTTCCTTTTTCCCATTTTAATTTGCACCCTATTTTATATTAGGGTTTTTCTACGATGTATCCTCCTTTTTTTTCCTATCATGTATTTTTTTTTTAAACCCCCACTAATACCATGTAGTTGATTAACTTCATGAAAAATGAAACTTAATCACAATTATTCGTCTAATGCTCCATTAATTAGATGACATGACAATGTCTAAGCTATAACATGACTAGTTTTGACAACTTTGACTTATTTTACCTCCACTCTCCCCAACTTTTCCCTCTTATTCCACTCTCCCCAACTTCTTATTCTTTTTTTTACCATATTGATTTCTCTCTATTTTCTCCTCAGCTTATTCTTTTTGCTTAAAATAATTATATTTTATTGATTTCTAACGAAATTAATTCATTTACATTAACAAACAAAGCATTGATGTTGTATGATCTTGAATTTTTAAGACAAATAAAGAAGAACGAAAGAATTATGATAACATGAAGAAAAAATCACAAATTATGCCAAGAAATTAGAATTGGAGAGAACATAACATAGATGGAGATTAATTGGGGTTTTTTAGTAGGAAAAATTGTGATTAGGTCACGTTTAATAAAATTAATCAACTACAGGGGTATAAGTAGGGGTTTAGAAAATAGGAGGGGTACATAGTAGAAAACGAAAAAACAGGAGGGTACAGCGTAAAAAAAACCTTTATTTTTACGTAACTTTTTTTCTCCTTTAAGTTAAATTCCCACCATATTGTTTCCATTAATTGCCATCATAAGATCTTTGCTTTTATTAGTTGCCAAAAAAAATTAGCCGAAGTGCAATTATGTGTAGGATGTTCTCACCAAAAAAAACTGAAGGCAGATCTATTCCTTTTCTCTCTTACTATCTGGTCTTTTCCAACCTCTAGACTATCACTGCAGTCATCGGATGTAAGTCATGTAACAAACTCCCTTAATCCTACAGGTATACAACCTCAATTCCCTCAACTGGTTGGTAGTGTATTGATAGCATGACCTTTTACTGGCTCGATGCATATTTTTGTTCATACTCATATAGTCATATATCCTTACTCATGAGTCATGCCCTCCTTACCAACATTCACGTGGGTAATGGGCAGAGCTGTCAAAATACAATCCTAGCTAAACAACCAAACAGCTAAATACCCACCTGAAAAAAACAAACAGCTCAATGCCCACCCGATATAGAAGTACAGAACCTTATAATATAGAGAACAAAACTAGGCCCCACATGATCTGGGAGAGAACCAATACCTAATCAAACTATGAGACTAGTAATAGGCCTGATCAGCCACTGCAGATAATGGCCCTTGGTTTTGAGTTGTTTTCTTCCTCGCATTAAGAACCAATATTTCACACTATGATGTATTAAAGTGGAAGTTAAGCACAGTATACCAAAAGAGCACGACTGTAAGGTACATGCTGTCCACTTGTCCGTGAACACCCCTGTTTTGACCCTTAGTCTAATTTTGGAGTCCTTTTCTTACTTAAATCGTGAATTAATCATGTCAGATAGCTTCGAGACAATTATTGTTATTTTTTACAATTTGTTGCCACTCTTCTCATTTCATATATTCAAGTGCTAATATGGGGGTAAACCTGACTGAAACAAGTGAAGAAAATAGACAAGGTCGAAACAAATGGAGCAAAGTGGAGGAAAAGGGTGATCAATAGTGGAGCACTAGAGCAAGATACCAAAACAAAACTAATCGGGTATATCTAACATCACGCTAATGTCAATGCTTTGTGCCTAGTGAAACAGCACTCCACATTTTAATCTACAGGATGGCATTTAGCTATTTTTCAGATGGAATCATGGCGGGGCTTCCACGCCTTGCTACACAACTTTTTGTGAAAATGAACTAGTTTTTCGAGGTATTTGGAGTAGAGTTAACAGGTTCTATTGAATGTTCAGGTCTGTGATACACGGACTCGGATACAAGAATTTCATACGAGTATGAATGTAAATGCCTGATCCCAGATATCACAAAATTAAGGACTTGAGAAACATTTTTCAAGAATATGGCATCCTAATTTGAAGTTCGTACACCCTTTTTAGTTTTTATTTTTTTGTTTCAACGAAGAGCGCGCTTAATGCGTTAGTCGCATTACAATATAGGGAGAGGGGGATTTGGACCTAGACCTATTGTCCATGGTACCTAGTCTTAACCACTATGCTAAGACATCTACTTTAACACCCTTTGTAGTTCAGACAAAACTAATCAAGCACATCCACAATCAATACAGAAGTCAATGCTTTATTACTGGTGGAACAACACGGCAGTTTCATAATCCATGAGATACTCCCTCCGTTCGTATCCAAAGGATACGTTTCTCTTTTGGACACTATTCACAACTCAAGATAATCGTTAATATTCCCGACAATCTATAAGAGAAAATATAGTCACGTGGGATCTTGTTTAATTCATCTTTAGGAGTAGATAAAGAATATTGAATTTTTATAATTTTTGTTAATGTAAAATGAACGATATTGACGGAGTAAAACGTGTCTCGAGAAGTGTGAAAAAACAAACGTACCCTTTGGATTCGAACGGAGGGAGTAGCATTTAGATGGTTTCCAGCTGACGAATCACATCACTTATGAGTCATCATTGGGTTTCCAAACCTTACTGCACCATTTCTATGGAGATAAACTAGTTTTAGAGTAACTAATTTGATTGAATGTTTGGAGCTGTGACGCTTATGTTCATTCAGGACTCCCTTCGTAGGTGAGATGGTTTTAAAAAGTGAGTTAAACTATGTTTGTGAAGAAGTAAATATGACAGGGTAAATATTCCTAACCGGAATAAAAAACACCCACATGCCAGTCATACCAATTAGCTATTCATAGACTAAAAATCCACTCCCCAGCCTCCACTAACCTAGCCCACAATATAAAAGCAGAGGGATAAACTATATAGTAAATCTCCTGAAAAACTCATCTCCTAGTTCCCAAATATAGAATAAAAGCAAAAAGGTCATATCTTCATCATGGTAACAGTTTTGCCAAGAACGTTTGTCCCAAGCAGGGACGATCCATATTCCAAGGTCCTACCCAGCGACCTAGGTAAAGTCTGGTGAGAGGCGAATCGACACGGATACAACTGGTAGATTTATGCATTCAAGCATCATAGATTTAAGGAACTACAATATGAAGGGAGCTCATCATCTTCCTAGCAACATTCGTTTAATTTCTTTCATAATTTTTCTCTTCTTTAGTTAGTTTACGATCACCGTGAACCCATTTTATGTACACTATTGATTCAAGTTACAACTTTTTGTACCCAAACCATCAAGTTCTCATTCAATACTCGTACTTGCCTATGGTTAGGTAAAAATCACCCACCTCACCCCACCCCAAAAAAAAAAGGATTCCCCCCCCCCCCCCCCTCTTTAAGGTAACGCTAGTCCCTTTCTAGTTATTTTAAGTCGCCTGTTCTCATGTCCATGTTAGGTAGACTTGTAATCATCACAGCATAATTGTTCATCAATTAGTTTTTCTTTTTTTTGATTCAACGAAGAACGCACTTAATCGCATTATAATAGCGGGGAGGAGGATCGAACTTGAGACCTATCATCCAGATTCCTCCATCTTAACCATTAGGCTAAGACATCTACAGTATCTAACCAGCATAATTATTCATCAATTAGTTAATAGCAGGATAAAAACTAATCTATGTATAAGTAGTGAGATAGTTGGGGATGGTGTAAATAAGACTAAATTATTGTGTCAAGTATCTAACAGTTTGACTAATTAGCCTTGTTGGACAAGATTACTTGACAATTGATATCAGATTAGATAATTGTCAGATACCTAGAGTTGACATAGGGTTGACATAGGGTTTATTGTACCAACATAAGAGATTTGTGGTCAATAAATTAGCTTATGTAGGGATTGATGATTAGATAGCTAAATTAAGCATGAGAGGAAATCCAAGGTGTAACTAGTTGTAAATAATGAGCAAGGATGTCAAGTTAAAGACCTGAAAGTGAACACGAATTGATTGGGATTCTTATCGGTAGTTGAAGGAACAGTTACTTATCGAGACCCCACTTGACAATTATCACCTCAATTAAGTAGTTACTCATAAGTTTCCTTACAAACTACGGCACATAACAACCCTGCTAAAAACCCCAACGTCTTAATTATTTGGTTTAATTTTTTATTTTCCCTAGGTATTGCATTTGTTTGATTTAAATTTAGTTGTTTCTTTAAATTGTTCTACTTCCTCCATTTTCTTTTTATCTTCCCAATTTCTTTTTTTGGCCACTTTTTTTTTTATCTTCCCATCTCATTTCTTTCCATTTTTGTCTATTCTTTTTACAATAATACCCTTACTATTTACAACACTTTATACCTTTATTCTTTCCTATTTACCCATAATTTACCCTTCTACTCTCAATATTTCTTAAATTTATCATTTTATATTCATTACAAAAAAAATTGTGCCAAAAGTGAATGGGAAGATAAAATAAAAATGGAGGAAGTAATAAGTTTAAAAAACCAACAAAATTGATCTTAGCTAGTCTAAACAATAACGAAAATTGATACACTCTTAATCATTTAAGGACTCATCCAATATTTCCTAACAAGCAAATGAGCGGAATTCCAATGATCTTTAGTTGTATTAACAACCGAAAAAGCGAGCAGGAATTTTGACAGATGGGTCTCACCTGAAAGGCGGAATTATGCTCTGGTACCACATTCCTCTTTTCTAGCACCACAACAGTCCGACCAACGATATCAAGATATGAATAAGTGGTCTGCACAAACAACACAAATAGGTATTTTAGTGGGAGTAAGTCCTATACGAGTATAATAAAGTCTCCCAATAATTTGATTTCAAAACTACCTTATGATTAAAGATAAAATCATCACTTCCAGTGGTCAAAAGATCACTAACAAGTAAAAATAAGTAACATTATAAAAATTACCGTGGCCACAGGCACCAAATGATGACCAACAATAAGAAAATGATCACCAGCTAAAATGGTCACTCTTACTAAAAGGTTGATTAATAAAAATTAATGAGCCGCTTTTCCTGAGTAAAGTGGTTTTACAATTAGTTACCATAAGCCGATTTTACACACTTTTTAAGTCATGAGATATTAAGTCATAGGCAAGGGAAGAATCTCTATCAAATTCCAAAGAGAAAAGAAGTCATTAGCACCCTTCCACAACGAGAGGCACTGCACATATTAGCTCAGCAACAATAGTTACCAAGTCATACATTTTAGAGAAAAGTCACTGCTTCAGAGTGCATGTATGTTTGGAACCATAAACAGTCTCACAGCCAAGAGATACAGATGCTTCCAATTCATTACGAAAAGTTACAGGGATCATCTCAAAACTACCCTATGTTTTAACTTTTAACCAAGCTAAAAACAAATATCCACTAAACATAGTCTAAGAATGTACATCTCCAAAACAATTTCCCTTCTTTCCTCCCATGTAAACACCATTTGCAACCCATAGAGTGTTGATCACGTTTCTGATAGTATTTCAAGCATTTTTGTTCTTTTCCTACCTTTAATTAGTAGCTTAAACGAAAAGAGAAGAATAATAGAAAGAAGAAAGGCAATGCAAAATGTTCGTTATTTAGGTCCTTTCCACCTTATTTTCAGCTCACTTCACTCAATTTAATTAAGTTATACTTAGGCTAAGCCTAGCCTCATTAACCTCGATTTCTCTCAGTCACTTTCAGTTTCGGTTGAGTTAAGCTCACTACCAACTCACTTCAGTTCAGCCCACTTCAACCACAAAGAACAAGGCCTTCTCCTACCAATAATACATACGGCCCTTTTCTTGGCACCACTCAAATTAACCCGGGCATCCACTTTGATAGAACATGCTTCCTAAAGTCTTCTTTAGGGTAAGTACTTTGCAGGAAGTTGATCCAACCTCGAACTTGAAAAAATCTTTTGAAGCTTTAGTGGCAGGATCAATTTTTCACTCTCTCAGTCATATTTCAAGATACTAAAACCTCTTCAATCAAGCAAATTCTTCAATTACGAGCCAGGTAACAGTTCATTGTTCTCAATTAAAACATTCTGGACCCCCAGTCATCAAAATTAACATTTTTCTAAAAATACAGTCATGTCATCAATCTTTTAGACTGTGTAAGAAAGCAAGAAAGAGGAGGGATTAGGACTTAGGAAGAAGTGTGGTTACAATTGCTTAAAAAATCAATGCAGGAGTAAAAACAAAAACAAAAGAAAAGAAAAGCCGAGAAAGTTGTGACATGATGTATTTACAATCATATAAGAGTTCGAACGAAGAGGTTGAAACTAAGTAGATAAATCAAGATTAAATTTCAAAAATACGGAGTAGTTTTTACCTCCAAATGTTGCTCTACTGAGAAAGGTACCACAACATTTGGCTCTTTTGACCCCTCTGGTAGAGCAACCTGCATTCCACAGTCATATAGACAAAGACCAACGGTAATCAGATAGCTGTGAAACATTTTTAAACATAGCATATGAAGATGTCACAACTTTAACATACTTTTATGGTTAACTTCTCAACGACCGTCTCTGCGACAGGACAGCCGAAAGTAAAGTTCAGATAACGCCTGCCATCACTTGACTCGAAAAGGAAGTCCTCCAGAGGTAAGCTATATCCAACAACAAAGGTAGCTCTCCAACCTCCAAATAGGGGATAGCGAGGCTCTATTTCCAGCTCTGACTGTCAACAACATAATAGTAATGCTCATTAGTATTAAAATTTTAGAAGGCTTCCTGAACCCGATGTTGCCCAAGTACAATTAAAGGAGCAATGGTGAACAAACACCTGCAAACAAAATGTCATAAATCTTGCAAATACTTCAGAATTTTAAACACTGCCGTATAGTAGCAGATATATACAGAGTATATCTTATTGTACCTACACAAATACTCCCTCCGTCCTTTATGTTTCTTCTTGTTTTCCTTTTTGGGCCGTCCTTTAAGTTTCTTCCTATTTCTACCTTTCCTTTTTTGTACACTCAATTTTACCCTTTTCTCCTTATTGGACCCACCTTCATACCTTTTTGTACACCCACTAAGGCACTAACAATATTTATCTATAAACAAATTATTTTTAAGGCCCATCATCTATTACTTTACTTCTTTTTATTCAATTCCTTATTCCAAGTGCAAAAAGAAATGAGAAGAAACTTAAAGGACAGAGCGAGTATGTCGCAAGAAGTAAAAAAAAAAAAAAAAAAAAAAAAAAAACACCAAAACAAATAATTTAACTGTATAAATATATTTGCCACATCAATTACATAGAAAGATAAACGATTTTAGGGAAATAAAAGAATAACTAATTACTCCGTATATAAATATGTTTTGCTATGTCAATTACATTCAAATAAATAACAATTCTAGTTAGACATAGCTAAATAGAAGTATGTTAAAATCTTAAATTTTTAGGGTAAGGGACGAAAAGTAAAGTGTTTGTGTCACAGCCTAGATACCCCAATTGTGTTTGTGTCACAGCGTAAGGGACGAAAAGTAAAGTTACTTAGACCTTAGTGTCATAAGGTACCTAAAATGGCCATGCCTCCAATCTCAAACACCCAAAATGAAAAAAAAATCTTGAATGAAAGAACCATAAGATGTCTCTTTGATGATATCCCAGAATGATGTACATTGTGGTTGGCATTATAGTTACACAATTCAGTATGAGTTCATGAATGAAAATGCTATACGCACTTAATATATGAAGTTATCATCAAACAGCTACCATTGCAAGGCACAATATAGGTCAATGAGATGGGAACATATTCATTTCGGATGAACTGTACTACACTCCTAGTCAGACACAATCATTACAATCTTATTGGTCATTTAAAGAGTGGCAAGACAGTTATTTAGGATTGATGTGTAATAGAAGAAAATAAAATCACTGATGAGAGAGAGACGATCGCAAGAGAAACTTTGTGAGTCAGGTACAACACAACAACATTACTCCAATGCCTCAAGAGCTGCAGGGTAAGGGAGAGTCGTACACAATCTCACCCTTGTATTAGCAATACAAAGAGATTGTTTCCGTATTAACCAAGCTGAAATGTGAGACAAGAACTGCATTTGAGTGATTATTACTTCACAATAAAACGAAATGAAGCCAATGTATCGAGTTATTTTCTTTATTCCATCATAATCCAGAGTCCAAAACCAAAGAATGAACGAAACTTTAGCTCCATGGAGAATGGAAATCGAGAGAGTCAAATAATTAAATAATTTTAACATGGTCTTTGCAGCATACATGCTCACCAATTCTGAAAATAAGTGTGTAAACACCCTAAAAACTTGTTACAATATATTCCCCCACATGATGCCCAGTGATCCACGACAAAAGATATAAATATATGGGGAACAAGTTACCTTCCTTGAGCCCACACGCAAATGCGAAGATGATATATTTCCTATATTATCTCTGTAGTAAACTGAGTGAACTCTAGGAGGCAGTCTTGCTAAGAGCCTTTTGAATGAAGCTACTCCACTCACTGAAGGTCGGGCCTGATATTCCACCCTGCCAAATATAAGAACCAAATAAGAAAATATAATTTCCATTTGGTAGCAGAGATGCGCATTTAAATATGAAACAGGTACAAGAAAATAGCCAAGGATTTACAGAACAAGCGACTACTGGTACATGTAAAAGGGACTGCCAACATCAAAAGCTGATCTTCTGTCGGTCATATAGCAGTCTACTAGGTGGTACATAGCCTTAATATCTTCTTATTTCGGGATGTTGAATTGAAACAACAGTTTAGACATATGTACTCCAGCACTTCAATTGGTACACAGTTTTTGCTAAACTGTACCTATGTACTTCGGCACTTCACTAGGGTGCCTTGTTGCGTATTTGACACGACACAACACTTTAGACCAAAAAATGAAAACTTTCCCCAAAATAACCCTCTCCGACACTCTTGACATGTGTCGAACACAACACCGTGTAAGAGAGTCACAGTATCACAGAATCATACACTTTTTAAATAAAATTTCAATCGACTTACCTTTCATATATCATACCCAATATCCTCACCAAATCCACTCCCACCACCCGCAATCAACCTCCCACTCGACCACTCTCTCCCGCCGCTAACAGCCCCTCACCCGGAAACATCCCCCACCATAAACATCCACCATTGCCTCCCCGAAACTAGAGCAGGACTGTGGGTGGTCTAATGAGGGACAGGTGGGTCGAGGTGGGGGAATAGTGATTTTCGAAAAATAAAAATTGTATTAAAAGGGAAAAGAAGAAAGGAGGCAAGTAAGAGTTGTAAATGAGAGGGGCGAAATTGGAATGGTGTGTATGATTTAGTCAAAGCCAACTAGGAAAATCAATATCCCTCCCAATCTTTAAATCACATGCTAGTACTAGGGTATTTCAAAAAAAATAATGCCTAAATTGCCTACACCTCGGGAACATGAACAATCATGACTGCAGATAAAAAGGCAGGAAAGAATGAAAAAGTTGATTAACTTAGTGCAACACAAAGCACGGGCTAGAGGAGATGCTATCAGCTCCAAGACAATACCAAGACCTAGGAACCCGTAAAGTCAGTACAAATACAGGGCATACCTGGAAAATACACCTTTAAGTCGAGCGCCAGCATTTACCAAATCGTAGTGATCTCTCACTTGTACATTACCCCAATGTGAGATTTCAATTTCACGTACAAGCTCTTTGACAACAGGAAATGGATTGTTGTTTTCAAAGTGGACAACAATTGGGGAAAATGAGAATGGAGCTTGATCAGTGTACGGCCCATATGTCAACTCGTGACCAGCACGGTGGCTTGGCTCCACATTCGTAAATGATTCCACCCGACTACTAGGAGTCCTAATCAAGGTAGCTTGTTGATCAATATGATAAGGTGATAATATGATTGCACTGTCACGGTAATGAACCAGTTGAGATTCTGATTGACTTATTTCTGATGGGAAAGGTTCAAGAGACTGTGTTAATACGTAAAGGATCTCTAAGGTTACAGCATCATTTGGCTTTAGAGGTTCAAGTAAAGACACGGAAAAATATTTGGTCCCGCTTGGTCCATCGGGTAGCTTAGGATTGACTTCAACAGTAGTATGGGTTTTCTTTTTCTTCCTACCAACTTCTACTGCTCCTTTCAACAATGCTAGATGATCAACTTGGTTTGGTGGAAAAGCAAGGACAACTTCTGATGCAGGAGAGGATCCTCTGTTTTCAACCTGAAGGGATTCAACATATCAGATTACACAACTCTCGACCAACACAATCTGACACGTGAGACGAAGCTATGTCTATATATATTCCTCATTTGTTCATAAGGTTAATGGTTGATTTCACGTGAGATACTAAGCTATGTATTTAGATACCTCATTTAATTATGAAATTTATGTGAGAGGGAGAGAGAGAGTATAGTATAAGTTTTTGTGATCAGTTTAAACACAAATATAACCATGAGCACTTTGGATGACAAACTAAAAATTGGCTAATCTTCGACCTAGTAACTAGTCTAACTACTAACTATGGAGTAGGTCATATTCGAATTTGAAATCTCTTGATAGAACGACACCCTTCCTAAGCTTACAATGTTTGGTTTCGAAACCATCTATATACGCAGAGGAACACCCAAAAATTCAAGCAAATTCATCCAATCCCAAATTTGAACCAAATAAATCACACAAAGAGCAAATAACATTCCAACCAATACTGATTTGAGCGATGGTTACCTAATCACAGATTATATGAAAACGGTAATGACAGAATTGCATTCCTCACAGAATAATGATTTGGATTGGTAGATTAGTACCTTTAGAGTCAAGAACGCCTTGATAATGTGGGATGTCAAATCAATCTGCATCAACACAAATAGAATCCCAGATCAAAATGTGAAAATCAAGGATGTACTATAAAACAATGGATATTAGAATAAGGATGAAAGATGATTTACACGACGCTCGGCATTGGTGATGCGGAGATCGTGACTGGCCACAGCAGAGAGCGTGAAGATAAATAAGTAGATGAAGGGAATAGCAATGGAAGTCGGAATTGCATTTCTTAGAGTTGTCGCCATGTCTGATACTGAACCTCACTGCTGCCAAGACTTGAGTAAAAAGACCCAGATTTATGTACTTGTCTCTCGGTTGACTCACCACATAGGGCTCACTTTTTGCGGTCCAAAGTCCTTTTAACGAAATTACATTTTTTTTGACGAGAAACTTACACAATAACCTGCAAATCACGCACGGGTAAATCACCCTTAGCTTTAGATCATACATAGCTCTTGCACAGATTTGAACCAACCTTTGAGGGTTTGAGGTCATCACCACAAGTTTTAATCCTTAGGCTCCCACAAATTTATTTTTTTGATTCTACATGGTAGCCTTTATTTTTTCAAATTCTATGTTTTATCTTCCATTTTGCTCAAAATATCTTTAACTTACGATAACTCTTAACTATAAATTTCCGAAAGAGACGATTTTAATTTCAAATCAAAGATCTCTTACAAATGATCTGTTTGGACAAAAATCAACATTTTTGAAATTCGGGACAAACGACAAAGAGTTATGGTCGGTCAAAGATTATTCGGATAAAAACGTTTGATTGGGGATACTGTTAGTACAAGTTTTGAATTGCAAAAAAAAAGAAATTAAAGATCCTGTAGAGACAATGAGTTCAAAGAAAATATCGTCACTTTTGGAACTCGTCTCCATAAGTTATGCCAAGTTAAAGTTATTTTGACTAAAAGGAGGGGTTCGACATGAAAATGAAAAAACACGGTACTAGGTAGAATATCCTTTTTTTGTTCCACGAAGAGCGAGTCACATTACAATAGTGGGGAGGAGAATCAACCTTGAGACCTATCGTCCAAGATACCTTTGTCTTAACCACTAGAGGCCGAGTAAGTTCAATGGGCTTGCTCCGAGGCCGAGTCTAAGGGTGGTCGAGGATGTGTCTGGCTTTAAAGAGGTGGGAGCGTCGGCCGAGGCTGAATAGTCGGCCCCATCAATTCTCCTCGACAGCTAACCAGAGCATGGCTCGGTTAGACTGTCGAAGAATTAAAGGTGACTCTGCTTGCCATGGTGCTCGCTCGTCTGCCAGGCTTAGTTCTGGCTTTGTCGAGCTTTCTCTTAAGGGAAGATGTACAATTGAAGGATCGTTAAATGTTGTTGCTTGGTCTCCGTGATCTTTTTGTGCCTTGGGTGAAAGGTAGCTTTTCCCGACACTTAGCTTTTGGAGAGCTCGAGACACTCAAGTATCCATGCAATGTGATTCTCTTCTTGATATGCCACAACTGATGTGACACTTTATTTCTTTAGAGCAACAACAATAATAAACGTCCATCCAAGTTCATTCTCCGCCACATCACTGCCACATCACTGCCACATCACTATCTACAAACTCAAACTCCAAAGAACCAATGTCAACAATAGCATAAGTTCATCCAAGTTTATAAATGGGTCCCACACACAATCCACTCACACTACTTATTAATTTCTACCAAAACATTTAATTTTTTAATTAACACCATAATATTTTTTTAATAAATTAACATTACATTTTTAAATTAACAATAAAACATTTTTTAATAATATTTTTTTAAAACCCATAATTTTTTGAACTCCATATTTTTTTAACAATCTAAAAAAATAAATTAACACTTCCCACCAACAACTATAATAATACATTTATTTATATTTCGATATCTCCTCCAAATCGTTGCCAAATATGCTCAACCAAGTCCGCTTTCAAATTGTTGTGAACTTCACGGTCACGAAGTCCGGCACGCCTATGAAGAGACGCTTGAAAATCACTCAACAACCCTCCATTCACTTGTACAGAATCTGCTTCGACATCACTTTCCCAATTAGTTATCTGTGTTCCTTCATCTTCAACAATCATGTTATGTAGTATAATACATGCGTACATGATATCTTTCAAATTTCTTCTATCCCAAAAACGAGCCGCTTGGCGTATAATCACCCATCGCGCTTGAAGAACACCAAAGGCACGTTCCACATCTTTTCTAGCCGATTCCTGTAATTTCTTGAATAACTGTCTTTTAGGATCCATTGGATTTGGGAAACTCTTTACGAAGGTTGCCCACTCTGGGTATATCCCATCAACTAAATAATACCCTTTCGAGTATTCAGTTCCATTAACCGAGAAATGAACTTGCGGAGCAAATCCATCAACCACATCATTAAACAATGGCGATTGACGAAGAACGTTGATATCATTGTTCGATCCAGCCACTCCAAAAAAAGCATGCCATACCCACAAATCTTGAGACGCAACAGCTTCGAGCATAATGGTGGGCACTCCATGATCACCCCGCGTGTACTGACCATGCCAGGCAACTGGACACGCTCTCCACTGCCAATGCATACAGTCGAGGCTTCCAAGCATGCCTGGAAAGCCGTGATGATCTAAGTGCATTTGAAGTAATCGTTCAACATCTGCTTCATTTGGCCTTCTAAGGTATTGAGGCCCAAACACTTCAATAACACTGCGGCAAAAATTAAACAAACACTCCTTCGCCGTAGTTTCCCCAATTCTTATGTACTCATCGTAAGAATCAGGAGGATTTCCATACGCCAGTTGTCGAATTGCAGCTGTACATTTTTGGATTGGAGAAAGTCCCCTTTCATTTGCTGCATTATATCTTAACTGAAAGTAGGGATACCTATCAGATAAAGTGTCCACAATACGAATGAACAAACTTTTGTGCATTCGAAACCTTCGACGGAACATCTCAGGTGGGTACACCGAGTTGTCGGAGAAGTAATCGGCAAAAATGCGATTATGACCTTCCAGATGATCTCTTAGGATTGGTTGTCTTCTTATTACAGCACGTTCCCTTCCTCTCCTTTCGACAAATGCCCTGAACATTTCATCATCTTCATCACCCACCATTTCGTTAGCTATGAACTGTGATAAAAGAATATTATTTGTGGTGGAGCTATTGTCAAAATTAAAATTGAGATAATCGTTAAGATTGTTCGTCATTTTTTGATTGAAAGAGATAAAAAAACTTAAGTTGTGACGAGTATGTATTTGTAATCATACAGAACATCACTATATATATGGAGTTTCTGAAGTCTTATCTTATCAACATCTTATCTAAATGTAATCTAATATATGGAATCATATCTTATCAAAATCTTATCCGGATATCATCTCCTCTGTTTTACTAGCACTATGCAATATAGTATAGTCACATCATGTATAGGGGAGTACTATACTACTTTTTGTAAGGCTGAATTGGAATAATTTCCTCACGAAGTTACATTATTGTGTATAATATGGGTTGTCCTATTAGCAAACTTTATTTCGAAATGAAGTATTGTGTAGTCACATCCATTCTGATATCTTATTTACTACAGTTTTTGTCCGAAAAGTAGAGTTGTTCCTATTCTTAATTTCGAATATGGGTTGTCCTATTAGCAAACTTTGTAGTCTTATCCAATGTGTAGTCTTATCTAAGAAAATACAAATCTAAATAAATTAAAATGAAATACAAAATTAAACAAACTTCATTCAAATCGTTGGATGAAATACAAACTTACACATAACTTAAACATAACTTAAATGAAAAATAACATCATAACCAACTTAAACATAATTTAAACACAAATTAAACATAACTGAACTGAAACATAACTTAAATAACAACTTAAACGTAACTAAAGAAAAATGAAATACTAAATTAAACAACTACCATGTTGACACATTAAAGTTAAGACTAGACGTCGTACTTTGCACGAATTTGGTCACACATTCGTTGGTGAATTGCCCTTGCATGTTCGCTCATTCCACTTGTATCAGCATTGAGTATCGTAAGTTCTTCCCTCATAGAAGTAGTTTTCATTCGCTCGTTTATTTCCCTTAGCATTGCCATTTTTTCTCGCTGATATGTTTCATATTTGACTCTATCCTCATCTAACGAGGGCTCTCCTTGTGACCTTCCTTTGTTCTTTCCTTTCTTCCTTGCCTTGGATGCTTTTGTTCCTATAGGGCGTTCTCTAACTTCGTCATCTCCATAAGAAGAAGACCTTTTTGATCCCACTGATGGTTCTGTTGTTTCTTCCTGTTCTCGAGCGCCATTCCACTTTGCGCACTCCTTGGTAATCTCCCACATATGCTCAAGGGTGAAATGTTTTCCCTTCTTCAGTTTACACCATTCCTCACGTGCAGCTTGTTTCTTCTGGTCATCAGACCACCCACTACGGTACTGGTTGTTAATACGGTTGAATATCTCATTAAATTCATTTATCTCTGTCTGGGCTCTATGGAAACGAGACTTGATCTTCTCAAGTGTTCTACTATTATCGTTGCTATGTGTGTTAAAGTAAGTAGTGACTCTTTTCCAAAAAGCACCATCCTTCTGTGCTGTACCTACCCTTGGATCTGTGGATATCGTCACCCATGCTTGCGCAAGCGCTTTCTCTTCATCTATTGACCATCTAACTTTTTTACCAACAGCACCATCATCTTGAACTTCAATAGTTTCTAAACCCTCTTGAGTAGAGAAAGGTGGAACTGGTGAATCGGAGTCATCACATGAAATATTGTCTCCCGGAATTAATATTGGCCGACTCTTTGTCGCACTTGAACCCGGGCTATTGTTGTAGGTCGTTCCAACTGAATCTGTCGGAGGTGGACACCAATTTGGTTGTTGCCAATTTTGCGGTGGCATATTTGGGTAATTTGGTTGTGGCATATTTGGGTGATTTGGTGGTGGCATATTTGGATAATTAGGTGGTGCCATATATGGATAATTTGGTGGTGGCATATTTGGATAACTTGATGGTGGCATATTTGGGTAGCCATAAAATTGTGGGTATGGGTAGCTGAAATGATTTGGTTGATTTTCCATATTTTCTTGAGTTTCTTGATTTGTATTGTTCAATAAATTACTGAAGGATCCTCTCCAGTTGGAATCCATGAGTAAATAATTTTTTCAGTTATTAATATGAGTAAAATAAGTTTGAAGTAAAATATGAATTTGGAATGATGAAGAGCATCACTATATATAGAGTATCCGAATTCTTATCTTGATCATATCTTATCTAAATGTAATCTAAACTATGAAATCTTAGTGGATCATTTCATTGTGTTATCTAAACTATGAAATCTAAGTTTGGAGTAAAATATTGTGTAGTCACTTTCATTCTGACATCTTATTAAGTGGATCATTGAGATTCGTCACATGCATTCCTGTATCTTATTAAATTTTAGTGGCACTGTTTCGTCACATGTATTGTGCAATCTTATCACATTTTATTACCATTGTGTAGTCACTTTCATTCTGACATCTTATTAAGTGGATCATTGAGATTCGTCACATGCATTCCTGTATCTTATTAAATTTTAGTGGCATTGTTTCGTCACATGCATTGTGCCATCTTATCACATTTCTAGCGGCTCAAGAACAACCAGCTGATTACATGAGATTAGTAATGTTTAATTAAGTTGTATTTCATATTAGTGTCTAATTCGATGGTTCAGTAGTACTGTATTTTTAATAAGATATTTATTTGTCTTGTTGGGTCGGAAATAATTCATATTGGGTGAAAATTATATTATTAGACGTTATATTTAGACCTGAGAAACAGATCGGGTCATATCGTGTTCGTGTTCGGTTAATAGGTAAATGGGTCACGAATTCTTCAACCCAAACTCGATCCATTTAAGTTTTGTATCGTGTTCGTGTTGACCCACTTACGTATTTGTATATTTATTTGAATAATACTTATTTTAAAGAGTAATGATTAATTGTTTTAATTAGTGAATAAATAATAAAAAGTGAATAAATAAAATTGAAATTGAGATGTGAAGATTGAAAGAAATGGGAAAGAATGGGAGTGTGCAAATGTGCAATTGCTGGTCCCACATGCTCCCCTACAAACTTGGTTCGTTTCTTCAAACTTCTATGGACAAACTACAACAAACATGCACGAACAATAAGGGAAGTACGTCCATTAAAACAAACTTGGTGTATGGACACCTTATTGCTGATGCTCTTAGGTTTCTCCATTATTAATGGTGTATTAGTCATCCCATAAATGCGAGAAAGTTCCACACTCTTATAAAGGGTGGATGGTTTGCCTTTTTTTTTCGCTCACTCTTTGTAATCCCCTATAAATTCTAATGCAATACAGTGATGGAAACACTGTAGATTTGAGATTAAAACACACTGATGTTCTATATTTTACATAAAGAACGATCAGTCAATACAAATGTCACTTTTTACAAAAGGCTAAAAAAAATTCTCCAAATGGGTTTAACAATCCATAAATAAACATAAATCAAGCGGAGTAGGATCCACGCCACTTGCTAGCTCACACCAAACCCCGGAACAAATAATATCTGCCATGTTATAAACATAACAGCCACGATTCGTAATCTAACAGGGGTTTTTATTCGTAGTTTTATAAACTGACAGAATCCGACACCCGATCGTATTTCTTTAATAAAACACGTTCAAAATTTTATTTTAAACCAAAATCAATTGGAAACGTTACTAGACTCTTAGAAGTTTAGGTACGTAAATTACCCAGAATAAATTCAAAGCTTTTCATAGGTTTTAAGTTAGGTTTTACAAAAATTGACAGATTCGCGGACTAATCCGACGTCTGTTCGGAAACAATTATTGTGACCAAAATAATTGGAATTATTATACGAAATTTGAAATACACAAACTAGACTTAAAATAAACTATAGTCTCTTTTCAAAGTTTTCGAAAATAAATTATTTAAACAGGAGAAATAAATCGTATAAAAGCACTAACAGATTTCAAAACATGTTGTAACTTTGTTAAAAACTATAAAACTTTCAATTTGATCATTTATATTAAAAACACAAAAATTAAGAAATTAATTCTCACTTATACGTTTAGTCTCGGCCTTTTGATAATTTTAGAAGATTCAAAACATATTATCATAATATAGTTCAAACACGTTTACAAGTATATATAAGAATTCGATTTTAAAACGATACTACAAGCAACTACAACATATATCATGCAATACCGAGTCATGCCATCATGTGTTACCTTCATCGAGATCTGAGTCAATAATATACTCGTCCTTCTCGGGGTTGTCTTGAAAGCCTATAAAAAAATTATAAACAAGGTTCAAGACCCTTATTAGTATCATAAATCGAGAAGTAGGAAGAAGGAATTAAGAATTCGATGATTACCCTTCGAATTAGAATGAACCGGGATGACGAGAATGATCGGAATTGAGAAAAATATTGAAGAACAGTTTACTGTGTTGTACGTTCAATTGCCTTTTGTTTTTGTAGAGAAGATACGTTCAATTGCCCTTTTTTTTTAGAAGATGAGAAGTGGATACTGAGTTGGGGTTTAAGAGCAGTTGGGGGAGTCAGTAACTGCAAAAAGAAGAAAAAAGAGAATACGTGCATAGAACTAGAAGAGAAAAGAGGAGTTGACTTTCTCAACCGAACTACGAAAATATCTCAGTCCGATGAGGGAAACGGTCGGGTCTGCTACAATCCGAGTCCGATTCGCACTTAAAATCGTAAATGGATCACTTAAAAAAAATAAAAATAATAATAATAATAATAATAAGTAGACGGAACTCGTATAAGAACGTGTTTACGAGAAAGTAGTATTAAAATCACGTTTCAAAAATAATTATGTATGAAATCGCGTAGAAAAAGATTAAATAGTAATTTCTCGATATTAATAAAAATTCTTGCGAATGAGGTAATTAAAATGGGTTTCGAGTTTAAAATAAGAATTCAAGTTTATATAAAGATAAACTCGGGAATATAAACTGTCGAAACGGAAACTCGAAAAGAAATAAAATGAGTAAATCGAATGAAACGAAAGTAAGATACATTTTAAGCATAAAAATGACTTTTCGAGGTAAATAGGATTTCAAACGATTGAAAAATGAATCTGTTTTATAATTATTTAAGAAATACAAGTTAAATAATCGTAAACAAAATAAAATTTAATAAAATTTAATATATAAAAAGCAGGGGTGTTACAACCTTTCCCACTAAAAAAAAGTTTCGTCCCCGAAACTTACAGGAACACGAAAATATAACACAAAACAAACTTATTTCACTTGAACAAAATGAGAATGCTTAACTCGCATCAAAATCTTTATTTAAAAGGGAAATTTTAAAACTTCAAACGAGATATGAAGTCGAATGCACAAATTTATCTCAAGATTAACTGGGTTAAGCTACCCGAAACTTGAAAACTTTTCAAATTATTAAAAACGCAAGGTAAATTTATTTGATAAAATAACGATGTTTAAATAACATTTTTAAACGAACTCGAGGGAAAAAGAGTACCCAAAACATTTTGAAAACAACAGTAAAACAATTGGTTTAAGAAATTCGGCAAATCGATTTAAGACAAAACAAAATCAAAATTTGAGAAATCGAACTTAGCGTTGGGAAATCTTGAACCAGTCATTAGATGCTTCCAATAACAGATCCTAAAGTTCACTAACAAAAATAAAATGAAAGCCCAAATTTATGAAATTATTTTCAAAAGTTAAATTTACTCAGACAATCCAATTGTCGCAGAAACACAAGTATTTGTACTTAACGAAAATATTCATAAAACTCTTATCATCCGAAAATTAAAAATTTGAAATAATTTTGAATTAGTTTCAAACAGGTTTTTAAGATATTTTAAAAATAACTAAATATAACTTCAACCAAAAACGACAAAGCAAAAGTTTTAAAGCTTAAAATTGAAACTTAAAAAAAGATAACTCAAAAGTTTAAACTAGTCAAATATTTTTCAAAACGTGGAGTTTGGTTAAAAATTTAAGGATTAAATCGAAACAAAAATTTTCAAATTAAACTCGATAAAGGGTAGAAGGGATACCAACAACAGTTGCATTAGCAGAATTCGAGAGAAGCAGGGGGAGAACGAAATCAAGAGTCAAAAAGAGCTCTCAAGGATCATAGAAGAATTAATCATCTCGAGATTCCTAGTACGACTTCCACAACTCAGGGTTCTATTTCCACCAAACAGTACTAAGTCCATTAATATCAGAAAGCTGGGTTGTCTTACACAATCTACAACCTCCAAAATTATCAAATACCACAATTCCCTTTATGAAGTCTCACATACTTATTCAATCCTTCAATCAACATGGTAAGAATCCTCAAATGACTCAGAATCAAATCATGCTACCGAAATTCCATAAACCACAACACGATCAAACCAACCAACCAATAATGCTCTAAAATTATTCAAGATTCACCAGATTATACTCGAGGTACATTCCATGGTACTCGAGTAAAGGACACTAAACAAAATCTACCAATTTAACAAAGCTCGGGTACTAAGTCCTCAAAAATGATTATACCAACATGTTTAACATCACCACTTCACAAAAGGTATGAAAGTAAGTGTAGACACCCATATTTTGACTGCCAGGTGTCTATAGCAGTTTCCAAATAAAAAACACCCGATGATGATCGGGCGCAAACGTGTTTCTACGCGCTCGGATATGGACTCAAAACCATGGATTGCTGGCTTAGGCATTTACGGAGTACAAATCTTACAAAACTGACCTCAAATTTAGGCCCAATGGGTCGTTTCCAATCAAATAAGACTAATTTGGGTCAAAACCAACACCGAAAATAAAACCGACTTTTAGCGACCGGGTCAAAACCCGGTCAAAGCCGTTTTCGAGTAGCTCACCCACGGTCCACCTTCAGACGGGCCATCAGGTCAAGTCCGTCAAGGCACAAAACCCTAGACACCAAAGTGCATAGCAATGCCTATATAAACACCCCCTTTGCAACACAATTAAACACTTTTTCAGAACTTCTTACATCTTTTCGAACCCTACTTTCAACCCTAATTAATCTCTAATCTACACTACACTCAAGCCCTAACCCTAGCAATTAGGAGACAAACCCTAATCACCATAACTTAACTTACATCTCGATTACTCCCGTGAAAGTCACAACTACGAGTCCCGTCCGAGAACAAGAACATGTAGGTTGAGGGTGCAAAACCCCGTTCTTTTCCCTTTCTTCTCTTCCTCACGTCATCTCCATCTTCTTTTTTTGTTATTTATTTATTTATTTATTTTATCGTTGTACCTATAATATCGATAATATAACTAGTATAAAATACTAAAATATTCGTCGATTCGTGTCGAGTGTGAGTGATGGTGGGATAAGGAAACCCGAATATACAAGAGTATTGCACTCAGCGTTGCCGGTCGCTTATCCAATCACCCCGATCGCTTGATTGTTGAGACGAATTAACATCAACCATAATTTTCTTATTCCGTCATAATCGCATATTTCGTCGATCATTAAAACTATTTCCAAAACAAATACTTTTTTTATTATGGTCGAAACCCGTTGACGCGGATCCGACATCACGCAATCCTTAGGGATTTTTTACGATGTCGGGAAGCCGAGGGAATCGAGTCTTTTAATAATCGCAAAATGTCAATCAATTGGATTCGATACCAATTCAATAATTGGCCATTGAATCCAAACGATTTAGTCAATAAATTAAACTGACACGATTTTCATTAATGCTAACGTAGATGTCATTTAATTCGGCAAGAATGGGCGCGGAGAAAAATCTATATCGTTTTAGTTAATTTAAACGACTTATAATATTTTCTTCAAGTTTTCGCTCTAGCATTTCATACCGATTCAATAATCGAATATGGGATACGACGAGCATCAAAATTAGAATCAAGTATAAATTATTCCAAGTACTTAATATCGATTTCATAATCGAATATTGAATACGACGAATATCAAAAATATTAAGTCGAGTGCAAATTACACAATATTTGTACGCGATTTAATAAAGTCATCAATTTTCCGAAGAAAACAATTTCGAAAAAGCCCGTTACGCGACTCGCCGGCATCCCGGGCGAGTCGCCTGACCCGCGCGAATCGCGGCGTTCCCAGGTGAGTCGCGTGACTGCCTGGAAACGCGGCTGTAACACCCGCTATTTTTCCTAGCATTTTTATCCTTACCGTTATGACTTCGTCATAACTCTGTCACTTTTTGGCCCTATGTTTCATCATTTTTTTTCCAAGCTTTATTTTCATTTTTGAGTCTAATGATACTTATTTTTATTTTTGAAGATTTTAATTCTTTTAAATCTATTTAATTGATTTTCTTCGTAAACTAATTATTTTCCCGCGAGGAATTCTACTTCTCTACGAATTAACGTTTTAAAGCTTGGATTTAAGTTATTTCTTTTCCTACAAATGTATAAATATATTTATATAATATTTTCAACTAATAATTATTTTTATTTACGGAAATTTAGCTATTAAAGATTTTATTACGAAGTTTCGTAAATAATTGTTTCTAACGCGAGATTTACTCGATTTGCTTTGAAATACCTTTAACGATTTTACGATTCTTTTTTTTATCAACTTACAAATTATTTGAGGCTACTTCCCCATGTTTTGGACCGACGTACCTCCTTGTCTCACCCTCACTACGTTTTCATAATACGTTCCATTTTATTACGTTAAAACATAATTACGTAATTCTTTTCTTTTCATTTATTCGATACTTTATGATCAAACTTTTCATACTCCCTCTCCTCTTCATTTGGATGATTCATTTAGGCTATGGTTCCACCTTGTTTTTATCAAAATTTATTTCCATTCATTCTTAAGAAACCATTAATTTTCTTACATTCATTTTTTTCATAAACAACAAAAAAATAGTCCTTCATCTTTCCCAAAACTGTGACATACTCCAGAATTTCTAGGCTGATTCTTGCTCCAATACGAGTCATAATCGTCTCATTTTTATCGTCAAATTAATCGTTATTCCGATCCTTCCATAAAGGTAATAATCGATGTTGTTTTCGATCGTTATTCACCTTGATTTTCATAGTTTGTCTCATGGTATTTTTTCTGCCATGATTTTTGTGTGTTAAGGATTTGTGGACGATCCCGAGGCCGACGAGTATATTATCGTTTCCGATTTGGACTAGAGGTAACGTCGATGTTACTCGGTATTTCATGATTTTATTTGTGTAATTGCATGTATGTTTTTATATTTCATTTTTTTGGCAATATATGTATGTCATATAATCTGGAAAATTTTTAAAAGTTGAAAATTTGCATGTTTCGGTATTTTTATCGCTTTTACGAGATTAACGATTAAACCGTCATATTAATTTGTAAAATCATAATATTCGGCCTAAACATGTAATATATGTTTATATTCTGGAAAAATGTTGTTTTTGATGATTTTTAATAATTTAGTATTTTTCTGATATTTTAGTTATCGATTATTGAATTATTACCGTTTACGGACAAAAACGATTAAAAGCCGATTTTTAGTTCTAGTATCTAAACATTTTATTTTAATCTAATTTTTGACGTGGTGAAACTTTCTGATGAAATAGAATTTTATGAATTTATTCATAATCTTTCGGAATTGTTAAGTGGATGGATTAATTAATCACTTTAAATCATCGTTTATCATTAAAACCGCGTTTGTCGTTTAAATTCTCGATTTCTGGTCCTTTGATTAAATCTGGAAAAAAATATGATTCTGATGATTTCATAATAAAATATAATTTTATGTTTTTTAGTGCTTTAATAAAATGTTAGGAACGATAAGTTTTATTAATGGAATCGTTAATTGTGAAAACGGGCTTAAAAGACGGTTTACCTAATTTTGTGAAATATGGAATTTTGACACTTTGGGAAAATTTTAAGTTTCTGGAAAATCATAATTTTTAAGTTTAATAATAATTTTTGGATATTAATACGTAAATCGTTTTGTAATTACTATTTTTATTAATCGTTATTGTTGCGATTAGACGATTAACGAGAAAACCCTTTAAAAATATTTTATGTTTTCTCCGAAAAACTCATTTTTATTATATTGTTTCGATACGTGAAGTTTTTCACTGAAAACTTATTTTCATTATAATGTTTTACTGTTTTCCGTTTTCTTACTATTTTTCTATAATAGTAATTACAGTTTTAAAATCCTGTTATACGACTGGGAGAACGTTGACGTTGCTCCCCACTGATTGTGGCTGTTATGTTTTAACATGGCAGGTATACGTGTTCCGGGTGTGGGCTAGCGAGCAGTGTGGATCCTGCTTGTTTATTTTGATAATTATGCCTTATGGATTGTGCAAACCCCTTTTGTGGATTGTTTTAAATTTTGACCATTTTATTTAAGGCCTATTGTTTGACTTTACCATTTTAATTTTACTAAGACATAGTTACAATGTGTTTTAATCCCGACTCTACAGTGTTTCCGCCACTGTATTGCGTTAGATTTTCTAGGGGATTACAGTTGGTATCAGAACATCACTCCCAACGCTTACACCTGAAATTTGGGAGAATACCAGTAAATTATTTAAACAGTAAATAAAAATATTATTAGAGATGGGTAGAAACAAGTAAGGACTTATTTTTTTAGCTTTCATGTTCCTGAAACTCAATGATTAGCATTGAATATTTGTTTTATATGTCCAAGAAGAAGATTATAAGTGGACAAGATGCTGACGTGATGCTGCTCCAGATCGAGACAGGACTTACTTAATACTCTCATCACCTGCTGACTCGAGTGGACAACTTGGTGCTCCAAGAAAGATGTCGATGATGACTTTTCAGCTCCGATTCAGTTTGCTCAAGATACAGCTAGATGATCAAGAGTAGATTCCAGTTCCATCACGGTGCAGCAGACTCAGATGTGAAATCACTTTGGATTCGAATGGAGCGACCCAATACTAGTGTGCTTGTTCCTCTACTTGAAGTTGAAGAAATCCAGCTAGATTCCTTTGCGATCTACGGAGGTCTGAAGATTCTCTTCTAGTTTAAGATCTTAATTATCTAGGATCATTGATTCTTTTCTTTCATCTTCCACCCTCTGATTCTTCCAATTCTTCTCTTATATTCTCATCTTCATTCTTATGGTGAGTCCTTCTATTATTCTACTTTACCATCTTTCTCTTGAGATTCTTTTCTTAGACCGTATTCTGTCTTAGTGAACCTTTTTAGAAGTTAAATATTTTGGAGGTTTAGTTAACTCCTTATTACCAACGGTTTGAGGATTGAGAGTTGTGCTCTGTTATCTAATCTAGTGAGCTTTTGAGGAATTGATTTGAATGGTATTAGTTGATTAACGGAATTAGGATTGTACCATAGAGATTGATCAAGCATGGGTTATGAATTACTTGATCGTATTGAGGACTTAAAGTTGAGTAAAATTCTGGATAGTGAGAATTATATCATATTTTGATGGATACCTAATACCCAACATAGAACCTAGTCAAGTGTAAATAATAATATTACTTGGGAATCCTACCTAATGTTGACTTAATGGACTAATTGTGGAATTTTGGGATCATAAATCACTGTTTAAGAAGTTAGCCTGAGTGTTGTGGTACCATTTCAGGTCCTCATTAATGTTTAGTAAATTTTGGTTGACATAGATTACCCGTATTTCTTAAGGATTAGATCGTTGATCGTTGTTTAAGGTTGTAACCTATGAACTTTGGAGTTGAGTGATCTAACTTGGATAAATTGTTGTTGTCCCTGGAGAAGAGAACTATCTTGCACAATCACAGTTTGGTTTTGTTGTGCTGTTTTGAGGAATACTATTATACGGATCATCTTATTGGGACTGTTATAACCCTAGACCAACGAAATTGTGGCTTCGTTGAGTTAATAAATATTTTGGAGGTTTCACTAATACAATGTGAAATTTGGTGGAATTTTTAGAAACCTTAGTCCAATGACGTGTTTGAAGATTTGAGTGTTTGCGCCATTACCAATAGGTTTGAGCGTGTTTGAGGACTTGTTATACTTTCCCCAACTTCTTTACTTGTGGCAGTATAAACATGTTTGTAATATGAGGATTTTGTGCCCGAACATTGTTAATTGGTGGATTTTATTTAGTATTCCTTACTCGAGAAATTTGAAGTATACCTCGACTTCAGACCTTATGAGCTTTGAATTACGAGCCTTAGTGATTACAAGTTTGGGTATGTTTTGATGACCGTTGGAATCTTAATTAATGGATTAGTCTAAATCATTTGTGGATTCTTACCATACTAATTGAAATATTATATAAGTATGTAAGGCTTAATTTTGGAGGCTATAGCAGTTGATGATTTTGGAGGTTGTAGATTGAGTAGGACCACCCTGTACCGATATTGGATTTAGCGTTATTTGATGGGCCAATTAGGAACCCGTGTTTTTTAGAGTCGTGCTAGGAATCTCGAGATGATTAATTTCTTCTATAATCCTTGAGAGCTCTTTTCGACTCTCAACTCCGTCTTCCTTTCTACTTCTCTTGAATTCTGTTACCGCATCTGCTGCTAATCCCTTCGACCTTTATCGATTTTGAAATCTTTTATTGTAATTTATTTATTTATCCTTGTTCTATTTACCCGTTAACCATTTTTCGAACTCCCTATTTTTATAAAAAGTTTGACTAGCGTAAAATTTTAACATTTTGAGTTAATTGCTTGTTTTGTAAAAAGTTTGACTAACTTAAACTTTTCGGATATCGTTAAATTTAACATTTTTGAATTATAATTTCAGAACTTTATACTTCACTTTTGTTTTATCTTTGGTTGATATTTATTTTTAGATATGTTTAAAAATGCCCTAATAATTTATTTTAAATTATTTCGAAATTAATTCAATTTTTGATTTTTAAGCAATCGAAATTTTATGAAGACTTTCATATTTCCAAATATTTCAATTTTTATAGGATTATTATGTAAAACATTTTAACATTGTCGAAATTATTTTGTATGTCCAAGTTTGATAATATTTTTGAAAACTTTAATAATTACTTTGATAACATTTTCGAAATTTTAACGTTTGAATTTTTTTTTTCGTTTTTTTTTTGTTGGTGGACTTTTGAATCTGTTATTGAAAATGTTTGACAACTGGTTCGATATTTACTAACTACAAAATTTTATCTCTCCAAACTAAATTTTGTTTCATCAGAAAAAGAAACATTATCGAATTTCTTAATCAAATTGTTTTACTTTTAGTTTAAAAAGTTTTGGTTACTCCATTTCCTTCGAGTTTGTTTACAAATGTTATTTGACGTCGTTATTTTATCAAATAAACTTTACTTTACGATTTCTTTAATTAAGAGATTTTAAACTTCGGGTAGCTTAGCCCTATTTCCTCTTGAAATAAATATTTTCATTCAATTTCGTGTCACTTTGGAAGTTGTAAAATTTTCTTTTAGAGCAAAATTTTTATTCGAAATTGGTATCCTCATGTTTTCGAGTGGGGTAATCTTGAGTCCTTTCTGCTTATTCTTAGTTTCGAGGACGAAACTTTCTTTTAGTGGGGAGGATTGTAACACCCGATATTTTTTCTAGCATTTTTATCCTTACCGTTATGACTTCCTCATAACTCTGTCACTTTTCGGCCCTATGTTTCATCATTTTTTCCCAAGCTTTATTTTCATTTTTGAGTCTAATGATACTTATTTTTATTTTTGAAGATTTTAATTCTTTTAAATCTATTTAATTGATTTTCTTCGTAAACTAATTATTTTCCCGCGAGGAATTCTACTTCTCTACGAATTAACGTTTTAAAGCTCGGATTTAAGTTATTTCTTTTCCTACAAATGTATAAATATATTTATATAATATTTTCAACTAATAATTATTTTTATTTACGGAAATTTAGCTATTAAAGATTTTATTACGAAGTTTCGTAAATAATTGTTTTCTAACGCGAGATTTACTCGATTTGCTTTGAAATACCTTTAACGATTTTACGATTTTTTTATCAACTTACAAATTATTTGAGGCCACTTCCCCATGTTTTGGACCGACGCACCTCCTTGTCACACCCTCACTACGTTTTCATAATACGTTCCATTTTATTACGTTAAAACATAATTACGTAATTCTTTTCTTTTCATTTATGATCAAAATTTTCATACTCCCTCTCCTCTTCATTTGGCATATTCATTTAGGCTATGGTTCCACCTTGTTTTCATCAAAATTTATTTCCATTTATTCTTAAGAAACCATCCATTTTCTTACATTCATTTTTTTCATAAACAACAAAAAATAGTCCTTCATCTTTCCCAAAACCGTGACATACTCCAGAATTCCTAGGCTGATTCTTGCTCCAATACGAGTCATAATCGTCTCGTTTTTTTCGTCAAATTAATCGTTATTCCGATCCTTCCATAAAGGTAATAATCGATGTTGTTTTCGATCGTTATTCACCTTGATTTTCATAGTTTTTCTCATGGTATTTTTTCTGCCATGATTTTTGTGTGTTAAGGATTTGTGGACGATCCCGAGGCCGACGAGTATATTAGCGTTTCCGATTTGGACTAGAGGTAACGTCCTTGTGTAATTGCATGTATGTTTTTATATTTCATTTTTTTTGTCAATATATGTATGTCATATAATCTGGAAAATTTTTAAAAGTTGAAAATTTGCATGTTTCGGTATTTTTATCGCTTTTACGAGATTAACGATTAAACCGTCATATTAATGTGTAAAATCGTAATATTCGGCCTAAACATGTAATATATGTTTATATTCTGGAAAAAAAGTTGTTTTTGATGATTTTTAATAATTTAGTATTTTTCTGATATTTTAGTTATCGATTATTGAATTATTACCGTTTACGGACAAAAACGATTAAAAGCCGATTTTTAGTTCTAGTATCTAAACATTTTATTTTAATCTGATTTTTGACGTGGTGAAACTTTCTGATGAAATAGAATTTTATGAATTTATTCATAATCTTTCGGAATTGTTAAGTGGATGAATTAATTAATCACTTTAAATCATCGTTTATCGTTAAAACCGCGTTTGTCGTTTAAATTCTCGATTTCTGGTCCTTTGATTAAATCTGGAAAAAATTATGATTCTGATGATTTCATAATAAAATGTAATTTTATGATTTTTAGTGCTTTAATAAAATGTTAGGAACGTTAAGTTTTATTAATGGAATCGTTAATTGTGAAAACAGGCTTAAGACGGTTTACCTAATTTTGTGAAATCTGGAATTTTGACACTTTGGGAAAATTTTAAGTTTCTGGAAAATCATAATTTTTAAGTTTAATAATAATTTTTGGATATTAATACGTAAATCGTTTTGTAATTACTATTTTTATTAATCGTTATTGTCGCGATTAGACGATTAACGAGAAAGTCCTTTAAAAAACGAGTCTAAGTATTCGGGAAAATTTTCTTTACTGGACAGAATGTCCATAAATATATTTTAGCTATTTTACGTAATTTTTGTACTATTTATTAAAGTCCTTAATTAATAAGTAATGATTTTTGGACAAATTACGATTTATCGTTAAAATGCTTCGTCTTACCTAAAAGATTTATTTTTCCAGATATTTTGAAAATATTTAAATCTGAAACTTTAAGAGTTAAATCATCCCTTAACATACTCTAAATATATTCATTGGTTTAATTGAATAAAAGACGTTAAAATATTTAAATTGACATTTGCCGTAAAATAATCCTATTTATGTTCGTATTGTCGAAACTAATAATAATTAGGGAATTTTAGTTTTATAAATTTTGGAAAGTAGTACTAAAGTGTTTAAGACATTTTTTATTATTTTTTAAACACTTGTATGGTTTTTCAATAATTTCATAAACTCAAATGTTCTCACTTTAACAATTAATATCGTTAAGGCCGAAAGTATTAGTTTTATAAATCTATATCGTTTGCTAAAATGTTGTGTTAGTATAAACTAATATTTTCGCTATTTTGATATGACGCTATTTTTAGTAAAGTTTCTAAAAATAGAAGTTTCCTAAAATAGAAAGTTTCCTCTTTTAGAATATTATGATTACTCCTTTTATCTCCATATTGTTTGTAATGATTATATCTTTTTAAATATCGATGATGACTTGGTTTTGGAGTTATGGAATAAGGGCAAGTGTGAAGTTAGAGTAATATAATCTAGGTTTTACGGTTTTGCCATCAACTATAAGGCTAGTGTATCAGGAATCGGTACATTGGTTGTTGAACCGGGTGACAGGTATCCCGGGAGTTGTGTACATTTTGACCTTAAGCTTAGGCCTCGCAGTAAGTCGCTGTCATAAGTTGAACTGGGTGACAGGTAATCCCAGGAGGGGTGTGCATTGTCTTAAACTAGGGCCACACATTTATAAGTCGCCGCTCTATTATGGTTGAGTAGCCTAGTTAGAGACCGAAGTTTGATTTGTTCGAACTAAGTTCTCGAAGCTAGTTTTAGTATTCTCCTTGTGAAAGTCTAGCCGTCTACACTACTCCTATCCATAACGCCATTTTGAATATTTTTATTATTATCGATATAATTTGGTTTGCAGGTTGGCAAATGTTTTATGTTTTCTCCGGAAAACTCATTTTTATTATATTGTTTCGATACGTGAAGTTTTTCACTGAAAACTTATTTTCATTATAATGTTTTACTGTTTTCCGTTTTCTTACTATTTTTCTATAATAGTAATTACAGTTTTAAAATCCTGTTATACGGCTGGGAGAACGTTGACGTTGCTCCCCACTGATTGTGGCTGTTATGTTTTAACATGGCAGGTATACGTGTTCCAGGTGTGGGTTAGCGAGCAGTGTGGATCCTGCTTGTTTATTTTGATAATTATGAATTATGGATTGTTCAAACCCCTTTTGTTGATTGTTTTAAATTTTGGCCATTTTATTTAAGGCCTATTGTTTGACTTTACCATTTTAATTTTACTAAGACATAGTTACAGTGTGTTTTAATCCCGACTCTACAGTGTTTCCTCCACTGTATCGCGTTAGATTTTCTAGGGGATTACAGCGGCACAACTTCGCTCTTTTTATTATTCTTCGAACATCGTTTTTTTAGACAAAACATTTTTATTTAGATCTCGATATATTTTTCCCTTGACCTCGGTCAACACGTGTTAATCCATCACGTGACATATAAAACTTTCCAAAATCATGCATTCATCGCATCTATATCTTTATTCAGTTTATCAATCGTTATACCGTTACTAACAAGTTTGCTATGTTCTTGTTGATTTTTCATTGTTTATTTTATTGTACTAAAATGAACTCGCATGCTAAATTTAACTTCGACGTTAGAATTAGTTGCATTAAATCGACATAGAAACCCATTCAATTTTTCGCATGTCTAGGAAACATATTGTTTGCATAACATTTTCATCGTTCAACTAACGCGCGTATTAGCTTAGAAAGTCACTCGATATCTTAGTAGAGGCCGCCAATGTGCGGGCGGGGTTGAGTGTCCTTTGTGGGCTTCCCAACACGTACCCTCACCCCTTACTCAGAACCTCGGTTTCCAGATGCCCGAAACCGTTGGCGCACGAGAGTCATTCAATACACGATAACCGGTAGTGACGGTATCGGTATCGCAATGCAAAGGGACGAGCCCAATAAACTCTAACATCGGAAAATGGGCCGTATTTTGTATATGGCCCACTACGACATAGAGTGGGTTCGAACGGGCCCGAACTCCCACAAAGTTCGGTGGCGACTCCACTTCGATTTAAATTTCAATTCGATCCATTCTCATATGGAGATTCATTCGCCTCCCAAACCCGTGCGTGGCCGCGTCGGGGTGGACCTATGTCATGTCCACAATTTGGCGACTCCGCTGGGGATTAACTGATGCGTGACTTACCATCGGCATCCTCAGGGTGAGACTCGAATAGAAATCGTTTGACTAGTACAATACGCATTTTAGTTTTACGGTTCATGCATAACCCCATATTTTCCCGGGCCGGTACTCGTGACCGACGTCCCACTATACCGTGATGTACTCCAATATGGATATATACGTCAAAGGTGTCCATAGTCGATTCGAGTGGGTTTCGCGGCATGTTCTAAGCTCAACTCGACTTAGAAAGTTCGTCCCGATCAACGTCTAGACTATGTGCACTGGTATAGACCCTTTTTAGACCGACCGAGACTTAGTATAAAGCATACATGGCGTCGTTATAATGCTTGCCTGACTACGTGCTACCTGGTTTCTATGTCGTTTTCAAAAACCGTCAATTTTTCAAAAATTGCATCTTTTCTCAAAATATCCAATTTCAAAACCGGGAAGCATACCGAATTTAGGACTTATGATTTTACTCAAAGTAGCCTATTTTTAGTCGGTATGCTATCCATTTCAAAAATTCAAAAATTTTCAACTTTTCAAAAAAAATCGGGCCCGATGACATTTTCGCCAATTTTAAAAGTCGGGATCCTGTTTTCGATTCTCAAATTTTCGAAAATTCATCTTCGATATTCAAAATTCCGAAATTCCAAAAATACATCTTTTCAAAAATATTCAATTTTCAAAAACTCGGAAAGCGGCCGAAATTTAGACTTAAGATTTGACTCAAAACAAGCTTATTTTCTAGCCGGCAAGCTGCCCATTTCAAAATTCGAATTTCCGATCCACCATTCGATTTTCGAATTTTCAAAATTCAACTTCGATTTTCAAATCCTCGTGATGCCATTTTCGATTTTCAAATCTTCGAGATGCCATTTTCAATTTTCAAATCTTCGAGATGCCGTTTTCTGATGCGTGCTATTTATATATGATTATTACGTCTTTTACGCACGCATTTCCATGCATATCGAGTAGCATTGTCTACTATTTTCCCCCGAATTTGATACTTTGTGGTCATATTGCATCTTATGCAGGTTTGAACCCGTTGATGCATAAACAAGGCAAAAATCGTGATTAAAGATGAAATCTTTTGCCAAATAAGAAAAGAGAATGATCGTTTCCAAATGGGTCTACTTTAAACGTGAATATCTTGAGTTCTACAAGTCCAATTGAGCTGATTTTAGTTGCGTTGGAAAGCTCTTTCTCTTAGCTTTCCAACGGTATATTACACGCCCAATTTGAAGAAGTAACGAAGAAATGGCAAACGTTTGAAGTTGAGCGCGCAGTGCTGAGAACAATAGTCGAACGACTATCCTAATAGTCGACCGACTATCCATATAGTCGACCGACTATTCAAAATTCTCGACCGACTATTCTCGAGACTGGACGAAGAACGAGACTTTCCTAATTTGATTTTTAGGGTTAACAAGACCTTTGGGCTTTTGTTTTAACTTAGTATTTAAGAAACTATTAGACTAGATTTTATATACCACTTCTCCCTTATTCTCTTTTACTTCTCCTAGACTCTTCTTTAGATCTCTTCTCCTTATTCTCTTAGAATTACTTCTAGTTTAATTTCTTTCTTTAAAACTCGGTTATTGTAAGATTGCAACATTCTAATCGCCTTCATTCCTTTTGGTAATTTAATCTAATCCTTCTTCCTTCTTGATTGTTCTTAATCTTTGATTGTTCTTCTTCTTCATACTTAATTATTCTTAATTATTATTTTATACTTGTCGTAAATTTATTATTATTCGTGATGTTTAATCTAGTAAATTCTTTTATTAATCTTGTTGTTCTTGAATTAATTATGAGTAGTTAATTTCCTCGCTAGGATTTAGGGAATCTGCGAATTGAATGTGGTCGCTAAATAATTTATAGATCTGTCAATGATTTTGTGTCTGAGTTGTCAATTGTAGCATTTAATTGAGATTAATTGATTAAGTCGACGTAATTGATTAATTGAATTCGGTAAACTTGAACCTAAGATCGGAAGCCTGGTAAAAGTTAGACCTGCTACAACACATTAGTTTGCCCTAATAAGATCGGAAGCCTTTAGACGCATGCTAGGGTGAATAGCGGACCGGAAGGACCTTTTCAATACCCCTTAGACCAATATCTGCGACAGACCTGTGATTTAGACCGTGACTATATGAGATTCGTAGTGAACCGACAATCCTAGTTTTCTCTCCCTATATTAATTCGTCCTAATTCATTCTATTTAGTTTAGTTATTCTTCTTTTTATTTCTCTTCCTTCACTACTTTTAGATTAGTTAAAAACAACTCATAAAAACCCCCGATTTGGTTACTTAGATAGACTTTAATTGCAAGTAGAATTTATTTGTCTCCTTGTGGATTCGACCTGACTTCCCTAGCTATATTTTTAGTTAGACCTAAGTTGGTTATCTTTGATAGGTATACGACTAGCTTATCAAATTTTGGCGCCGTTGCCGGGGGAGACGGTTAATTTTACTTGTCGTTTTAGTTTATCTGCTGTCTCAAGGAACTTTCAGTTTCTTGGGACGATTATTATTATTATTATTATTATTATTATTATCATTATTATTTTATTTTGTCCTTAGTTTTTTTTATTATTTTTTTTAAATCATTTTTTTTATTTTGTTTTTATTTTTTTTTCCATTATTATGACTATCTTCTACTTCCCTCAGTTTGAACATGAGCCACTGCATATTTATTTTGATAGACTTGACTCTTTTATTACTCAAAATGGTTATCATGTGAGTGTGTGGGAGGTGAGTCATATGATTTATGATGGTGTCGATGACGCGACACGGGCTTATATTGAGGGAAACTGTGAAGGCATGTTTAAATACATGTCTTATGTGAAAAGATGGGCGCTACTCCAATATTTAATCCGAAACAGTTTGGAGTCTGAGATAAAGAGGAAAGCTGAGATATCAGAGCTTAAGGCGATGATGCAACAACTTATAGATATGGTAACTTTAAAGGAAAACGAGCATGATACTCCATGTAAGTTGGATACTAGAGTTAATTTCTCACATTCCACTGACTATGTTATGACTGAATCTGTTGCATCTATTAGACAGGACATATGCCCATTTGAGGAAGATGTTGATGATGTGTATAGTGTTCAATCTCACCTTGTTCCCCAAACTCCTATGATTTCTAACATGATGCAGGATGATGACTTGCATTCCTTGGATACTTGTGAACCATCTTATTCTTCTTCGGAGCAACTTTCACACCCTTTAGTCAAATATTCTTCTCATTTTGTGAATGTTGTTGTGGCAAACAATGATTGTGAGATGGAAAGTGTTATATTTGAGGAAAACGCGTGTTTGGATGCTTTGACTGATGTTTTTTCTGAGGATAACATTGAGGATTTTGGTTCATGTGAATTTGAGAGTGTGTCATTTGATGTCAATTTTGAGGTTTTGGAAAGAGAGATGAACAAAAGAGAAGCCCGTGAGCGTGAGAGAAAAGATCAAATGGACGAGAGTCGGGAAGAGAGTGTACCTTTGAATGATACTTTGAGTGAAGAGAGTTTCAGCATTGAGGATACTTGGGATTGCGAATCTGATTTCTTTGAAAAACCTATTTTAGAGAAATTTGACTTTTCCCATTGTTTTGAAGAGGAATCTCCTTCACCCGTTGATTATCTTGATCAAGATTGCTTTACACCTTTACTTGAGCCTATGATTATGGATGAGGATTGTGAGATTCTTTTAGAAGAAATTGTTTTGGCTCTTGGTTCATCGTTTGATGGTCGTCTTCTTGAGAGCATTAAAGATGGTGATAATAATAACTTCTTCGAGGGAGTTGAAGAGTATAATTTTGATGCTTTGAGTAGTTTTCAGTTATTTGACTCTCCTGTTGTGCAATTTGAGTCAAATGATAAGACTTGGGATAATTTTGAGATATTTGGTGTGTATGTCTTTTCTTATAAACTGCTCACTACTCTTCTTACTTATCATACTTATTATTGGTCATGCTTGTTAATGTTGATTCCTTATGACCACTTTGCTGCTGATTGGTCTAGCTTGTTTGACAAGCTAATGCGATCCTTGACCTATTTTTTAGGCGATTCACATAGGTTGCTAAGATGTGTTCTATATTATTTTCTTTTCTTGTCTTGTGTGTGTGTGTGTTTTTTTTTTTTTTTTTTTTTTTTTGTGTAGGTACCGCTTTTGTGAGCTCCAAGGACAACGGAGGTGACGGAAACGGCGACGATTCCGGTTATGAAGAGGATGCTTAGATGTGGTTTGGGGATGTCTCCTTTATATGTATCTTGTAAGTAGTCTCATTTTTTTTCTTTTACACTTTCATCGTCTTTCATATCTTTCCCCATATTTTTTTATGCCTCTTATTATTTGTTGTACACAATGAGGGCATTGTGTGGTTTGGTTTGGGGAGGGTATGCATCTGTTGTTTTCATCCATCTGCATATTTCTTGCATTTCCGCATACATAAAAAAACCAAAAATATGTTTTTGCATTTAGTCGAGTCTTAGTTGAGTCGGAATGCTATGTAGCAATGATGATAATGCTTCTATGTCTTCATTTAGTTGCTTATGCTAGTGCGCCATTAGATTTTTTGTATATAATCGCATGCGGCATTCTCACATCTTTGGTTAACGATAATGAACGAATAAACTTGACTCATTGTTGGCAAACTACTCAGAATTGTAAGGAATTAGAGCCTTAAACTGATGACATTCATGATCAGTTTCATTTAGGTTGAGAGTAGTACTCCTTATGAGGCATGTAACATCAAATTGCATAAGCATGACATTCGTCTCTTAGGTACCTGTACGTTTTTGACTCGTGGTTTTGACATGTGCGAAAAAGGCAAATCCTTTCTTTTAATTAATTCCCATGAGCCTCACATAGCCAAATTGACCTGTTTAACCCGTTTATCAACTACATGCCATATATAGCCTACCCTAGTCAAGCTAGTAGATTAGTTGGACGGAATTATTTTTTTTTCGGGTTAATTTTGGAACCAAGATATTGGAAAAGAAAAAAAGGGAATTGGAAAAAAATGAATTGAGAAAAAAAATGGAAAAAAAAAGAGAAAAAATTCAATGAAAGAAAAAAAATTGAATGGAAAAAAAAAGGGAAAAAAAGGAAAGAAAAAATGAAGTGAAACTAGAAGAAGAATGTGTTTTTGCTATGAGAAAAGAATTGATCTCTCTAATTTCATAGTTATTAGTGGGAAGCGATATTGATAAGGCGCTTTTTGCTATGCCTAATTTCTTCGACTGGAGTTTGGTGAGAACGGGATGTTTATTATTGATGGGTGTAAGGAATACTAGCTTGGCTTTTAACTCCACATATCCATATCGTTTTGCCCCTTCTTACCCGATTAGCCTCACTTTATACTATATGTAAGTCCTTGGCACGTGTCTTTACCCGATAGAATGCGTATGTACGGTTGATAGAGATTGATTTCATGTTAGATTGCATGCATGTTCTTGTAGGTCGCAGTTTAGGTGAGTGCTTTGTCTTTCCGTTTTTACACAAACTCACAATATCACCCGTTTTGTGTGATGAGCGATCCGTGAGAGTCCGACATAGACGAGCCTTGCAAGGTTGAAAGTTCAGTATTGTTGCCATTGATCAAGCTTGTTGTATGTGATTGTTTACATTGACTTTAATCGTTGCGCATTGATTTGGGTAACTTTGAAGCATACTCCGCTATGAGTTATATACGTTCCATTAGGATGTTTTTCATTGTCTTGTGCTTGCTTGGGACAAGCAAGGGTTCGGTTTGGGGAGGTTTGATGCGTGCTATTTATATATGATTATTACGTCTTTTACGCACGCATTTCCATGCATATCGAGTAGCATTGTCTACTATTTTCCCCCGAATTTGATACTTTGTGGTCATATTGCATCTTATGCAGGTTTGAACCCGTTGATGCATAAACAAGGCAAAAATCGTGATTAAAGATGAAATCTTTTGCCAAATAAGAAAAGAGAATGATCGTTTCCAAATGGGTCTACTTTAAACGTGAATATCTTGAGTTCTACAAGTCCAATTGAGCTGATTTTAGTTGCGTTGGAAAGCTCTTTCTCTTAGCTTTCCAACGGTATATTACACGCCCAATTTGAAGAAGTAACGAAGAAATGGCAAACGTTTGAAGTTGAGCGCGCAGTGCTGAGAACAATAGTCGAACGACTATCCTAATAGTCGACCGACTATCCATATAGTCGACCGACTATTCAAAATTCTCGACCGACTATTCTCGAGACTGGACGAAGAACGAGACTTTCCTAATTTGATTTTTAGGGTTAACAAGACCTTTGGGCTTTTGTTTTAACTTAGTATTTAAGAAACTATTAGACTAGATTTTATATACCACTTCTCCCTTATTCTCTTTTACTTCTCCTAGACTCTTCTTTAGATCTCTTCTCCTTATTCTCTTAGAATTACTTCTAGTTTAATTTCTTTCTTTAAAACTCGGTTATTGTAAGATTGCAACATTCTAATCGCCTTCATTCCTTTTGGTAATTTAATCTAATCCTTCTTCCTTCTTGATTGTTCTTAATCTTTGATTGTTCTTCTTCTTCATACTTAATTATTCTTAATTATTATTTTATACTTGTCGTAAATTTATTATTATTCGTGATGTTTAATCTAGTAAATTCTTTTATTAATCTTGTTGTTCTTGAATTAATTATGAGTAGTTAATTTCCTCGCTAGGATTTAGGGAATCTGCGAATTGAATGTGGTCGCTAAATAATTTATAGATCTGTCAATGATTTTGTGTCTGAGTTGTCAATTGTAGCATTTAATTGAGATTAATTGATTAAGTCGACGTAATTGATTAATTGAATTCGGTAAACTTGAACCTAAGATCGGAAGCCTGGTAAAAGTTAGACCTGCTACAACACATTAGTTTGCCCTAATAAGATCGGAAGCCTTTAGACGCATGCTAGGGTGAATAGCGGACCGGAAGGACCTTTTCAATACCCCTTAGACCAATATCTGCGACAGACCTGTGATTTAGACCGTGACTATATGAGATTCGTAGTGAACCGACAATCCTAGTTTTCTCTCCCTATATTAATTCGTCCTAATTCATTCTATTTAGTTTAGTTATTCTTCTTTTTATTTCTCTTCCTTCACTACTTTTAGATTAGTTAAAAACAACTCATAAAAACCCCCGATTTGGTTACTTAGATAGACTTTAATTGCAAGTAGAATTTATTTGTCTCCTTGTGGATTCGACCTGACTTCCCTAGCTATATTTTTAGTTAGACCTAAGTTGGTTATCTTTGATAGGTATACGACTAGCTTATCATTTTCGATTTTCAAATCTTCGGGATCCCGTTTCCATTTTTTCAAATTATCGGAAATTCTTTTTCTCGATATTCAAATTTCAAAATTCCAATTATTCAACCTTTCAAAAACCGGGAAGCATACCGAATTTAGGACTTATGATTTTACTCAAAGTAGCCTATTTTTAGCCGGCATGCTATCCATTTCAAAAATTCAAAAATTTTCAACTTTTCAAAAAAAAATCGGGCCCGATGACATTTTCGCCAATTTTAAAAGTCGGGATCCTGTTTTCGATTCTCTAATTTTCGGAAATTCATCTTCGATATTCAAAATTCCGAAATTCCAAAAATGCATCTTCTCAAAAATATTCAATTTTCAAAAACTCGGAAAGCTGCCGAAATTTAGACTTAAGATTTGACTCAAAACAAGCCTATTTTTCTAGCCGGCAAGCTGCCCATTTCAAAATTTGAATTTCCGATCCACCATTCGATTTTTGAATTTTCAAAATTCAACTTCGATTTTCAAATCCTCGTGATGCCATTCGCGATTTTCAAATTTTCGAGATGCCATTTTTTATTTTCAAATCTTCGAGATGCCATTTTCAATTTTCAAATCTTCGTGATGCCGTTTTCGATTTTCAAATCTTCGGGATCCCGTTTCCATTTTTTCAAATTATCGGAAATTCTTTTTTTCGATATTCAAATTTCAAAATTCCAATTATTCAACCTTTCAAAAACCCGGAAAGATACCGAATTTAGGACTTATGATTTTACTCAAAATAGCCTATTTCTAGCCGGTATGCTACCCGTTTCAAGACTCAAAATATTTTTGAAACTTCAAAACCGCGGTCCGATAACACTTTTCCGATTTTCGAAAAATCGGGCTATCAGCCGGTTTTTCTAAAAAATAAATCCCTTTTCAAAACCTTCCTCTTCTTAGGACTTCCCGTATTTAGCATGTGTCGGGTCGTGTCATAAGTCGTCGAGGTCTTTAGCATCGAGACTCTGTCGATCTTACATCACGAGTTTCTTCCCTATCCCAGTCCGCCTTATTAGACTAAGGCAAGGCCCACCTACGTAGGATATACTCCTACAAAGGAGGGCCCATCTACACATTCGAGTCCAAAGTCTGGGGATGTCTCACGTGGACCTTTCTTCGAACAGGACTCGGCCCACCCGATGAATCCTAAGGAAGGCCCACCTCTCACGAGTCACCCGTCTAGGTGTCCTTTCCGAGTCATTTCCTTTTCAGGTTTTTCCTCACTCGGGGGCTACCCTCCATCAGGGCGATCAATCACGGTTGCTCTAAGGGTCGTGTCCTACATGTGTCGTCTCACATACCCCACTTTCGAGTCACTTAGATGTCACACCATCTGAGTCCTATCTGAGTCCTTGGCCTCACTTGGGGGCTATTCTCCGACGAAGCGATTAATCACAATCACTCTGAGAATCGCACCCTACACATTTGTCTTAGGAGAGTCTAACCCAAGTCAAACACGGTCGCCCCATTTTCGGACTCACCCTTCTGCAGCTCGAGTCTAATTCGCGGTCGTTACCTCGTCTAGGTCAACATTCGAGTATCCCGGTCCGAGAGTCTTTGTCGACCCGTCACCCCGGGCCGTGTCTAGTTTGACTCCCTCTCTTGCACTTGCGCAAAGCCGGGTTTAGGCGAGTCGTGGCACCCGTCGTTCTCTCCAATCAAAGACCTTACCAAAAAAAACAACCAACCGAGCATCCGAGTCCGGATTTGATTCGAGTCTAAGTCTGAGTCCGAGTCTAGGATACCCTACATCCTCATTTCCAAATCAGAGTCAGAGTCTTTTGCATTCTGTCCTCTTTTTCAAAATTCAATAAAATCATCTTTCAAATATTCTTTCTCTTATATACTTTCCTTATGTGTTTCCGAGAACATGATAAATACCATCATACACTGTGAGCACACGCACGTGACTATTATAGGCACATCTATAATGACTGCAGGAGACCGAGCCCGTGTTTTCCTTTTACCTATTCCATGTCTGGTATAGAAAAGCCACAGAACTACACTTAGCAGGAGCGGTATCGAATCCTATGACAAATCTAGGTAATCTCCTAGTTTGGGTTCAAGACGGGAGGCAAGCCCATTTCCCACAATAAACACCCATCCAACAAGATCAACCAATCCCTACCTCAGGTGTTAGTTTGACCAACAAAAAAAACTGGACGAAAAAAAATCAAAAGTCCAAGAAAAAATGGACAAAAAAAAACAAAAAATCAAAAGTCCAGGAAAAAGCAAAAGGCTAAAACAAAAAAAGCAGGCCATTATCAAAAAAAAAGAGGCACCCATGATCGAGGTTAAGCGGTCAATCCAAATGAAGAATCCCATGACCGGAGCTAAGAGGTCAACCAAAAAAATTAAAAAGCCCATGACCAGGGTCAACGGGCGGCCCAAATGAAAGTCCTTTGACCGGAATACGGTCAATTTGAAATTATCGATATCCATACCATCCAATAGGGGAGAAACGATCAAGTTGGTCAACTAACACCACATTTAGCCTTCCCACATTACAACCCTCAAGACCTTCCCGAGACCTAGGCTAAGAGACAACCCTGAATTTTGAGGATTCAAGCTCCATAGGATACCCCTAACCATTAGGGCCAGACATGGAAACCAGATCCCGCATTATCAAACCAGCCCAATCGAAGTCCGAGTCATTTTTACTCGACTTCCCCCTTTCCTACCACATTACAGTACCTTACCCTCGAAGCCTTAGCTCCAAAAAAAAAATCAAGCTCCAGATGTCAAAACATCAAAGCCACTTACAGCCTAGCTCCACATTTCCAAAAATATCCAAACCAGTTACCAACCCCAAACACGGGAACTCAACCTGCGGTCGGCATAGAACTTGCCCAAATAGTTTACACCACCTCTGGGGGCTACCCCGGAGAACGCTCACAGTCACAGAATCAACATCCTAACCATTCTAGCCCTTTGATCAAGACATCATTTGGAATGTACCTAGCCTACACCATTGCTATGGCTAGTTACACACAAAGTCCTATTAGACTAGGCACCATAATATATCTTTTAATCGACTGAACTACGGCATGGTTTGATTTCATTTCACGTGAATACGTAGGCAGCCTTTCAACAAGGGCACAACCACCCACATTGACACACATTCAAAAAGCACCATCATTCCGGTCACGACACTGTCATGTTCTCAGCAGCTAGCTTTGTCATTCTGGGGGCTTCTCCTAGGCAGAAGTTCTCCATCCACTCACATAATCCTGATATTTTCAAAATCTAGCCCCATTTCTATAGTGTGTCCTAGTGCTCGGCTCAGTCGAAGACGACAATCTATCAGGGACTCAAGGTAACACCTACTTTGAAAATATACCCCAAAATCGAAAAATCAAAAGAAGATCCAAAAGAACACTAGACTGCAGCATTACTACTGTTGAGCCATGCAAAAATAGTCCCATTACAGACTACTGCAAGTCCCCTATAGCATATCCTTCCCATTTCGATGTACGACCATGTTGCCACTCGTCTAGGCTACGAAATAGCGCAAGTTAAGAGTCTTGTTAGGTGGCCCACCCCCCTACCGAGTCACGGTCTAACCCCTCGAGAGTCCAGTCGTGTCTGTCAACTCGTCCGGTCACGTCCAGAGTCGAGTTTGTCGGTAGGCCTATCTCTTCAAATCCTCGTTTTAAAATTGGCAAAACTTAGCCATTTGAGAAAATCCTTTTCGACATGGTCAAATTTCGGTCTATTTAAATTGCAAATTTATTTTCTACCCCATTCAATTTTGAAAACCTATCTCCTAGCACGTGAGTTGTTTTCAGAACTTCGATTTCAAAATGAAGCAAAAATCACTTTTTCCAGCGCGAGTCATATTTTTACCTACGTGTTGCATATAAAATTTATGTGACTTATACAGGTACGACTCGAGGCTTCAAAAGCAAGCCCGTAAAGCTCACATATCTCCCCAGCTGATGAAAGCCCGAGGCGGCATTTTCCCCGGAATGGCACGGGATGGGCCCACATATAGGCGCACCCAGGACTTATGCGACAAGTCCGATTCCCCACGGAGTTATCATCATCAGCTCAGGTATGACTTCTATCCTATGGCTGGCGAGCCCTTCACGCGAGTCTAATGGACTATAAACGACCCGATCGGAAGTCTGCCAGGTTTCAATCCTCGATTGGCCTGGTAGCTACTCTGACTTTCGCCTTGTCCAAGTCTCAGTCAGAGTGGGGGCTCTGTAGACACCCACATTTTGACTGCCAGGTGTCTATAGCAGTTTCCAAAAAACACCCGATGATGATCGGACGCAATCGTGTTTCTACGCGCTCGGATATGGACTCAAAACCATGGATTGCTGGCTTAGGCATTTACAGAGTACAAATCTTACAAAACTGACCTCAAATTCAGGCCCACTGGGTCGTTTCCAATCAAATAAGACTAATTTGGGTCAAAACCGACACCGAAAATAAAATCGACTTTTAGCGACCGGGTCAAAACCCGGTCAAAGCCGTTTCCGAGTAGCTCACCCACAGTCCACCTTCAGACGGGCCATCAGGTCAAGTCCGTCAAGGTACAAAACCCTAGACACCAAAGTGCATAGCAATGCCTATATAAACACCAGGGCCGTCAAATAACATTTGGTGGCCCGGTTCCATTTTTTTTTGAGGCCCCAAATACAGAGTATTAGGGAGTGTTATGTTATCATATAACTGTTTTAAAAATATATTGTATTTATTTTCAAATAGAAAATTATGATATTACTTGTTAACAAATTACAACAAAAACCCAACTTAAAATAAAATCTACGAATCTCACTAAATACATTTCGTTATTATGTACAGTATCATTTTAAAAAGTAAAGTAGAAAAATAGACTATGGAATTAGAATTATTACCATATAAAAACATGTATTTTATTTAAAAAATAAAATAAAAGAGTCGACGATTAAGAGAAGAGAGAGGGTGAGAATTCTTTGTTAAATAAAAATGCATAGAGCAGGAATCGAGCCTAGGTTTGTCAAGCCAAGTTCCTTCCACAAACCAATAAGCCACAAAGTTTAATTGTTAAATTACCGCACTAAAATCTATATGAGTGAGGCCCCTCATTTTTGGAGGCCCGGTGCACAGCACCTGTTGGACCCGCGGTCCGACGGGCCTGATAAACACCCCCTTTGCAACACAATTAAACACTTTTTCAGAACTTCTTACATCTTTTCGAACCCTACTTTCAACCCTAATTAATCTCTAATCTACACTACACTCAAGCCCTAACCCCTAGCAATTAGGAGACAAACCTTAATCACCATAACTTAACTTACATCTCGATTACTCCCGTGCAAGCCACAACTACGAGTCCGTCCGAGAACAAGAACGTGTAGGTTGAGGGTGCAAAATCCCGTTCTTTTTCCTTTCTTCTCTTCCTCACGTCATCTCCATCTTCTTTTTTTGTTTTTATTTATTTATTTATTTTATCGTTGTACCTATAATATCGATAATATAACTAGTATAAAATACTAAAATATTCGTCGATTCGTGTCGAGTGTGAGTGATGGTGGGATAAGGAAACCCGAATATACAAGAGTATTGCACTCAGCGTTGCCGGTCGCTTATCCCATCACCCCGATCGCTTGATTGTTGAGAAGAATTAACATCAACTATAATTTTCTTATTCCGTCATAATCGCATATTTCGTCGATCATTAAAACTATTTCCAAAACAAATACTTTTTTTTATTAGGGTCGAAACCCATTGACGCTGATCCGACATCACGCAATCCTTAGGGATGTTTTACGATGTCGGGAAGCCGAGGGAATCAAGTCTTTTAATAATCGCAAAATGTCAATCAATTGGATTCGATACCAATTCAATTGGCCATTGAATCCAAACGATTTAGTCAATAAATTAAACTGACACGATTTTTGTTGATGCTAACGTAGATGTCATTTAATTCGGCAAGAATTAATTACGACACTATAAACGCGGAGAAAAATCTATATCGTTTTAGTTAATTTAAACGACTTATATTATTTTCTTCAAGTTTTCGCTCTAGCATTTCATACCGATTCAATAATCGAATATGGGATACGACGAGCATCAAAATTAGAATCGAGTATAAATTATTCCAAGTACTTAATATCGATTTCATAATCGAATATTGAATACGACGAATATCGAAAATATTAAGTCGAGTGCAAATTACACAATATTTGTACGCGATTTAATAAAGTCATCAATTTTCCGAAGAAAACAATTTCGAAACAGCCCGTTACGCGACTCGCCGACATCCTGGGCGAGTCGCCTGACCCGCGCGAGACGCGCTGTTCCCAGGCGAGTCGCGCGATTGCCTGGAAACACGACACAACTTCGCTCTTTTTATTATTCTTCGAACATAAATTTTTTAGACAATTTTTTTTAGATCTCGATATATTTTTCCCTTGACCTCGGTCAACACGTGTTAATCCATCACGTGACATATAAAACTTTCCAAAATCATGCATTCATCGCATCTATATCTTTATTCAATTTATCAATCGTTATACCGTTACTAACAAGATTGCTAGCGATTGCTCTTAGATTGTCTGTCTATGATAGTATTAAGGAACGTATGGATGTGAAGGAAATCAATCTTAGTTATTGACATAGTCCCGATTGAACAATTAATTTGTCAATGACTAATGAAAAACGTACAATATACGAAATGACATAGTCATTATGGACTAAAGATGAGAATTATGGAGCACGTGAGCTAAATAAAAAGGAATACGTGAACTAATGATTTAGATATCCGAAATGTAAGAAAAATCAATATTGGTTATTGATGCAATTGTTGTAGACTAAAGTTATGAATAAATAATATCGAACATGTGTAGACACCCACATTTAGCCATTAGGTGTCTATAGTAGTTTCCGACAAACACCCGATGATGATCGGACGCAAACGTGCTTTAATATACTCGGATATGGGCTCAAAATCATTGGCATTTGGCTTGGGCTTTTTACAAAGTACAAATTTCACAAAACCAACCTCAAAATCAGGCCCAGTGGGTCATTTTGAGTCAAATAAGACTAATTTGGGTTGAATCCGACACCAGGGGCAAAACCGTCTTTTAGCAACCGAGTCAAAACCCGGTCAAAGATATTTTCGAAACACACGGACCAGCCGTGTCACTTCACGAATCCGGCCTAGACTCAAATGCTACAAAAAAATCAGCTACGACAAGTATTAAACAATTCCGTTAAGGATTGAATTCGATCTCAAGTAGGAATTCTATCTGAACACCCGATCAAACACTCGATCGAGCATCAAATACTCGGCCGAGCAGCCCTCATTCCAGCCGAGATACGTTTCTTCCTCACCAAGAAACGGAATTCTCGTTCCTTTCAACTTCTTACATTTCCTATCCAAACCGGTATTTCTTGTCGTCTAAGAAAGAATACTTCTCCTAGCCTTATCTCCTATAAATAGGACCCTTTAGCATCAACATAAACACACTATACGACATTCACAATTACACATACCATACATTAAAATCATACACACACGACTCATACACGCTTATACAAAAACCCGAGATCACGCCCGACAAAACCGGCCACCTCACCCGCCCAAACCAAACCACCATATCTCTTCTACGTTACCTCGACGCTCCTGTGTCCAAACCACGTTCCAACGAGCCCCGTTCCGAGTAAACAAAGCATGTAGGTTGAGGCTGTAAAATCAAATCTGACTTCTCTTTCTCTCCCTTCCTTTCTCTCGTTTCTTTTTCTATTTTGTCGTCGTCGGTCGTTTTTTTATGGGTCATCGTCGTCGCGTTCTTTTTTAATATCAATAATACAAAATATTTTCATATACAACGAAGCGTTCTTAAAAATACGATACTGATTCTCTAATCAAATATCGTACCAAAAAAGAACTATATTAATCTCGTTGATGGTAAAAAAATCGTTATATGATTTCATAAGACAAAATACGACGATTTTTAACGCGGAGAGAATCAAACAACGTTTTTTTAGTTTAATTTTACAAAACGATTTTCAAAACTTTTTTTTTTATCTTTTCTAAAAATCATTCCGAGTATTTTATATCGATTTCATAATCGAATATTAAATACGACGAATATCGAAAATATTAAGTCGAGTACAAATTATGCCATATTTGTACGCGATCTAATAAAACCATCAATTTTCTAAAAAAAAAAAACGATTTCGAAACAACCCGTCACGCGACCCGCCGGCATCCCGGGCGAGTCGCCTGACCCGCGCGGGTCGCGCCTGTCCCGAACGAGGCGCGCGGCCGGCTGGAAAACGCGGCATAATTTCGTTTTTTTATTATTCTTCGAACATCGTTTTTTAGACAATACAGCGTTTTTTCAGATCTCGACATTGATTTTTTTTAACACGCGTTAGTCCATCACGCGTCATAAAAATTCCTTTTTTAAAACCATGCATATTATCCTATTCATATTCCTTATTCGATTCACAAACCGTTACTAACTTGTTTGTTCGTGTTTGTAGCAATTTCTTTTCGTTTCGTTTGTTTTATTAGACTAAAACAAATCTCACATGCTAAAATACAACTTTGACGTTAATTTTCGTTGCATTAAATCGACTTAGCAACCCATTCAATTTTTGCATGTTTAGGGAAAACAATGTTTGCACATCATTCATCGTATCACTAACGCGCGTATTCAAAAGTCATTCGATATCTTAGTAGAGGTCGCTAATGTGCGGGCGGGGTTGGGTGTTCTTTGTGAACTTCCCAACACGTACCCTTACCCCTTACTCAGAACCTCGGTTTCCGGAAGTCCGAAACCATTGGCAACGAGAGTCATTCAATACACGATATCCGATAACGTCGGTATCGGTATCAAATGCTAAGGGACGAACCCAATAAACTCTAACATCGGAAATGGGTCGTATTTTGTACACGGCCCACTACGACATAGAGTGGGTTCGAACGGGCCCGAACTCCCACAAAGTTCAGTGGCGAGTCCAACTTCGATTTAAATTTCAATTCGACCCATCTCATATGGAGATTCATTCGCCTCCCCAAACCCGCGTGTGGCCGCGTCGTGGTGGACCTATGTCGTGTCCACAATTTGGCGACTCCGCTGGGGATTAACTGATGCGTAACTTACCATCGGCATCCTCAGGGTGAGACTCGAATAGAAATCGTTTGACTAGTACAATACGCGTTTTAGTTTTACGGTTCATGCATAACCCCATATTTTCCCGGGCCGGTACTGGTGACCGACGTCCCACTATACCATTGATGTAGTCCAAATTGGATATGTCAAAAAGTGTTCATAGCAGATTCGTATGGGTTTTACGGCATGTTCTAAGCTCAACTTGACTTAGGAAGTCCGCTCCGATTCTCGGATGTACAAAGAGGCTTTTGACAAAATGAATTTGGAAAAAAGACACCTCAAGCCTGCCCCTGGATCCCTGTATGGATTCACCGGTGCAGGGATCCTCCCAATGGGAGTTATCGAGCTGCCAGTCACATTTGGAGAAGGGGTATCGGCCAGGAACATCCGAGCCTCATTCATGGCTGTAGACGCCAAATCAGCGTACAACGCTCTGATAGGCAGGGCCCTCCTGGATGAAGTAGAAGTCGCCGTGTCAATCAGGGCACTAACCGTGGATTACGTCACGGACTTCAGAATGGAAGGAAAAATTTACGGGGATCAAGAATCAGCCAGACAATGCTATTCGGTTTCCCTGTGCACCTACGAAGCAGAAAGAAAGGGTAAGAGAAAGGCAGACAGCTCCCCCAGCAGGGAAGGAGAGGTTCTAGCCGATCAGTGGGCCGCAGAGAAAACTGATCACCCAGAACCCGGGGGTGAAAGTATGCCGGTAGAGCTGGAGCCATGGAGACCAGTCCTGGTCGGTGTCGACCTAGAGGACTCCTACCGAGAAAAACTGATTAAGGTCCTGCAGGACAACAAGGATATCTTTGCCTACTCGGCTGATGAAATGTCGGGGGTCGACCCAGCCCACATCATTCACAAGCTGAATGTCAATCCGGAGGGCCGCCCTGTAAAGCAAAAAAAAAGAAACATGTCAGCCGAAAAATATTTGGCTATCAAAGAGGAAATTGAGAAACTCCTAAAGGCTGATTTTATCCAGAGTTGCGACTACCCTGTATGGCTCGCCAACGTAGTCATGGTGAAGAAATCCTCAGGGGCCTGGAGAATGTGCGTGGATTTCACCAACCTCAATAAAGCATTCTCCAAGGATTGCTACCCCCTGCCACGGATTGACCAACTAGTGGACGCCACCAGTGGATATTCAATGCTCAGCTTCTTGGACGCCTTCTCAGGCTACCATCAAGTGTACCTTTGGCAGCCAGACAGAGTTAAGTGCGCATTCATCACAAGCGCAGGCACATACATGTACAAGATGATGCCATTTGGTTTCAAGAATGCGGGAGCAACCTATCAGCGCCTAGTTGACAAGGTGTTCGAAAGCCAGAAAGGCAAGAACTTGGAGGCGTACGTAGACGACGCCATAGTAAAAAGCAAAGGTGATGCTGGACATTTGGAGGACCTGCAGGAAACCCTCTCCTCCCTGCGTGCTTATCAAATGAAGTTAAACCCTAAAAAGTGTACCTTAGGGGTCCGTTCTGGAAAATTCTTGGAATTCCTGGTCAGTGCCAGGGGGATTGGCGCCAACCCTGAAAAGGTAAAGGACATTCTGGACTTCCCAGAGCCAAGGACGATCAGGGACATTCAGCGACTGACAGGCCGGATGGCCGCCCTGGCACGATTCATCGCCAGATACGCTGACAAGTCAACACCCTTCTTTAAGGTACTGAAGGGGAACAAACAGTTCAAATAGGAGCAAGAGCAGAAAGAAGCTTTTGAGCAACTGAAAGAGCACCTGAAAAAACTACCGACCCTGGCCAGACCGGTAGCAGGGGAGAAGCTTTTTCTGTACATAGCAGTAACAAACTCAACCGTGAGCGCAGTCATCCTAAGAGAAGAGGCGGGATCTCAACAGCCAATCTACTTTGTGAGCCACGTCCAGGGGCAGCTGAGAAGAACTACCCAGTCGTTGAAAAGGCAACGTACCCGGTAGTCATCATAGCAGGAAAGCTCAGGCCATATTTTGACGCCCACCTGTTGTGTGCTAAATTTAGACCGTTTTTCCTCCCATTTAGACCCATTTCTCCCTTGTTTTGCGAGTCTAGAGTGCGATTATCGCCATATTTTGAGTAATTCTCGCATTAGCGTCCCTCTTGTGCGTTTTACGTGTTTTTGGTAGTTTTTCTATCAATTTTGATAGGATTTGGCACCGAAATTACGATCGAGCTTCCACGAGCACAAGAGATTGGAATACCGTCCAAAGAGCAAAGCACACAACTTAAAGTTCAAAGCCATCCAATCATACGACAAAGAATGAGACAAGAAAAGAGGCCAGAAAAATGACCGGTTGAAATTTCACCCGATGAAACACCACCGGGCGAAATTTCACCCGACGGTAAAAATGCCTCCCTGAAGATTTTCCAAGCCTCTCCACCGGGCGAAATTTCGTCCACCGATTGAAATTTCACCCGATGGTGAAAGCGTCCAAAAATAAAAAAAAAACTGGAAAAAGTTGACCGGGTGAAACCACCGGGCAAAATTTCGCCCGACGGTGTTGGTCCGTGCACGATAGGGCGAAATTCCACCTCATGAAGATTAAGGGATGCTTGTCTCACTAATGGAGCAAAAAGTTGGATTTAGGCTTTTGGTTAAGAAACTCATTAAGGCATTACTATATATATATATATCTACCCTAGTTTGTTGCCTAAGCTACCATCACAATATCCCATCATTAGTGTAGAGAGGCAACCATTAGTGTAATCACACCATCCATTAGTAGAGTAATCTAGTAGTATTCTTAGTAATTCTCCATAATTCTAGTAGTAGATCTACCTAGTTTCCATCAACAATTCTCTAGATCTTTTGTAGAAGAATATTACATCAAGTTTTATTTGAAGATTTGTGGGTTTATTGAAGAATTAGTGACAAGTTCTTCATTCTCTTCATCAAAGATTCAACCTTTATTTATGCAATCTTCTTGTTTATTGTAGATCTTCATAGTTGGTATATTTCTCTTCCACTCTCTAATCTCTAGTTTAAATTTATTTTCGTCTTCTCTCATTATTGTCTTGTTTAGATTATCTTAGTGTTGTTAGTTTCTCTAGATTTTATTTATGTTGTTCTAGATTATTCTCTAGTGTATTTTGGTAGTTTCATAGTTTAGTGGGTAATTGTTAGATCATAGTTTCCTTATCATTTTGTAGTTATTTTTCTTAGATCTAGTTAGTATGCATGTTTTAGTTAGTTACTCCTTTATTAATGTTTTGTTGTTTTCCATTATGATTAGTGAGTAGATTTCTTGTTGGGGGGTTTAGGGATGAGGACTTGGATTATTTAAATTAAGGGATGTTGGTGGGTTGATTGCTTGCTGGTTTATCTTGTTTATGGTTGTTGTGTCATCGTTGTTTTAGTCCGGCCAACTAGACCGACCTTAACTTATTTCTATCAATATGGGGAAACTTGGGGTAGACATTACCATAACTAGAGACTTACCCTTTCTTCGTCGCGAAAGCGGGTTTTTAGGTGGGTTGGGTGAAGAAACCGAAAGGTGGCATTCTCCCTTTATCAACGTTGTGAAAAAAACCCGATTCCGATATTCTTAGACCCCATTGTCCGAATCCTGACTTCCCCCTAACACTTTTTCCTAGATTGATTACCTCTAGCTACCTCCATAGTTATTTCTCTAGTTTAGACTCGATCCTTAGAACCCCCCTCCTAGATTCCAAACACGCCGCTTTTAACTCGATACTACGTTTCGTTCCCTGTGGACCGACCTCGACTTACCATGATTACTCTAGTAGTTTTTGTGTTATTCCGAGTCTATAAGTATTGTTTGACTTTCCATCCTTCGCTAAACAACCGATCCGATTTGGGGGCGCGTCACCACCCAGTCGTGGTGTTAACCGACCAACCCCTGGAAAAGGTGTTGGAAAAATTTGAAAAATCCGGAAGGTTGTTGAAATGGGCCATAGAGCTGAGCAGGTTAGGAATATCCTACCAGTCCAAGACCGCCATCAAGGCACAGGCCCTGGCAGACTTCCTAGCCGAATGCTCCCATTCAGAGGAGGATGACCCACCAGCTGACGAATAGACGGTGTACACAAATGGATCGTCCACGGCTAACGATGCGGAGGCAGGAATCGTACTTACCAGCTCTGAAGGGGCAGACATTGAACACACACTCAGATTCACTTTCCCAGCATCGAATAATGAAGCTGAGTATGAGGCTGTCCTGGCAGGTATCCAACTAGCCAAAGCAGCAGGAGCGGAGAGGCTCGTCCTGGCCACCGACTGCCAGCTCATCGCAAATCAGATCAACGGGGAATACGAAGCTAGAGATCAGGTCATCGCCTCATATCTGAAAAAGGTCAAATTGGAGTTGTCAGGGTTAAAGTCCTGTAGACATCCACATTTTGCCTGCTAGTGTCTATTGCAGTTTCCAACAAAACTTGCTCAATTTTTGACTCAGAATCAATAGTATTTGGCGCGAGCTTTTAGAGGAGTAAAAATCTCACCAAACCGACCTCAAATTCAGGCCCAGTGGGTCGTTTCCAATCAAATAAGACTAATTTGGGTCAAAACCGACACCAGAAATAAAACCGTCTTTTAGCGACCGGGTCAAACCCCGGTCAAAGCTGTTTCCAAGACACAAATCAGCCGCACAAAGCGTCAAGAGTCCGAATCAAAGTAAAAAACCACAAAATATCAGCTGCATGCAAAACCTCTTCTATTTAGGATAAAATTTCTTGCCTGAAATCTATCCAAAAACCAGGGTACCTTTTCCTATAAATACACCCCCTTTGCAACATTCATTCAACACGATTCATAACCCAAAATTTCAGCAATATTAAGCAATACAATCTCTTTGTGGGCTTCCCAACACGTACCCTCACCCCTTACTCAGAACCGGGATTTCCGGATGTCCGAAACCGTTGGCACACGAGAGTCATTCAATACACGGTAACCGATAATGTCGGTATTGGTATCGCAATGCAAAGGGACGAACCCCATAAATTATGAAATCGGAATGGGCCGTACTCTGTGCACAGCCCACCAAGATATAGAGTGGGTTCGAATGGGCCCGAACTCCCACAAAGTTCGGTGGCGAATCCTAATTAGATTTAAATTTCAATTCGAGATCCATCTCACATGAGATTCATTCGCCTCCCCAAACCCGCGCGTGGCCGCGTCGGAGTAGACCTATGTCATGTCCACAATTTGGCGACTCCGCTGGGGATACCCGATGTACCACTTTTCATCGGGGTTCCTAAGGTGAGACTCGAAAAGAAATTGTTCGATTACTAATGTACGCGTTTTTGTTAGTTGGTTCATGCATAATCAAATCTTTCCCGGGCCGGTTACTTGTGACCGACGTCCCACTATACCGCGGTGCATTCCTAAATGGGTGCGCTAAAAACTTCTATGGCCGAACTCGTATGGGTTTCGCGGCTTGTTCTAAGACTAATTCGACTTGGGAAGTCCGTCCTGATTTACGAGAAAGTCGTCGTTGTTGGTATAGACCCGATTTCGACCGACCGAGACTTAGCGTAAAGCATACATGGTGTCATTATATTGCTTTCGTGACTATGTGCTACTTGGTTTCCGTGTCATTTTTTCAAAAATCGTCATTTCAAAAAATGCATCTTTCCAAAATATCAAATTTTGAAAAACCCGAAATACCGTTTGTTTCGTGACCCGTCTTTTCAAAAATATCCAATTTTCAAAAATCGGAACGCTGCCGAAATTTAGATTTAAGATTTGACTCAAAACAAGCCTATTTTCTAGCCGGCATGCTATCCATTTCAATATTCAAATTCCGATCCCTATTCAATTTTTCCAAATTTTCAAAATTCAATTTTGATTTCCAAATCTTCGAGATGCCATTCTCGATTTTCAAATCTCCGAGATGCCGTTTTCGATTTTCAAATTTTCGGGATCTTATTTTCGATCTTCAAATTTTTGAAATTTATTTTTGATGTTGAAATTTTCAAAATTCCAAATATTCCAACATTTCAAAAGCTCGGCCCTGTTGCTGTACCGCCAATTTCAAAAGACAAGACCGTTCCCCAATTTTTTTAAAACATTTCAAAATGCCCGGTCCTATTGGCCCACTACCAATTTCGGGACCGTTCTCTCAATTTTCAAAATTCAATTCTTGTCCAAAAAAAAACCTTCCTTATTATAGGACCTAGCGTTATCCGTGTGTCGGGTCTTTTCATAATTCGTCGAAGGTCTTTATCGTCGAAACTCCGTCAATCCTACTTCACGGGTTTCTGCCCCATCCTAGTCTGCCTTATCCTAAAGGCATATCAAACCAACACGAGTCATACACTCGTAAATGGGAGGTTCGTTTATACACTCGAGTCCTAACTAGAAAGTCCCACGCAATCTTTCCCTCTAGCAGGACAGTCCCCACGACCTTTCCTAAGGGAATTTCGCCCACCTTTCAATCTATTAGTCGAGTCATCCCAATTCAAGAATCCTTTAACTTAAGGGTCTACCCTAATCACAGGGCCATTCTTATTCAAGTCAAGGGTCTCTAGCATCAAAACTCTGTCGATCTTACATCGCAAGTTTCTTCCCTTACCCCGTCTGCCTTTCCTCGAGGCCGAGTCAACCTTTTACAGGGCATAGCCCTATAACAAAAGGTTCATGGTCCTTACGTATAAAGGTCACTCGTCCAACACTCGAGTTTTAACAAAATTTTCAATCTCACTCGGGGGCTACCCTCCAGCAGAGCGATCAATCACGGTTACTCTAAGGGAACCCTACGTCCATCCTACACCGGCGTCCTTATGATGCCTTCTTCAAGTCGTACCTATGCGATGAATACTCGAATCACCTAGAGTTAGGTCACCACGGTTGGTCTGAGCACGCGACGCGGTCAAACACGTTCGCCCCATTTTCGGACTCACCTTCAAGCAGCTCGAGTCTCATGGTCAAGTCCAAGTCACTGTCGTTACTTTGTCTAGGTCAACGTACGGGTATCCCGGTCCAAGAATTTTAGTCATTCCCGTCACCCCCAGGGCGTATCTAGTTCGATTCTCTCTCTTGCACTTGCGCAAAATTGAGCTTAGGCGAGTTTTAACACCTGTCGTTTCTTCCTAGCATGGACCCAACGAAGGAGACGCTACCAAACCACAACAACGCCATCGAGAAAGGGGATATCCAGGGGAGTATGCTTATGCTATCTTGCTCCATTGATAATATCTTCTCGAAAATCAATATCGCCCTAGATAACCTAAGTTCCAGGGTATCCATCATCGAAGAAGATCTTGTAAGAACCCGATCCCGTCTAACACAACTAGAGTGGGTAAGGTAGTCAATTACCCAACCAAGCCATTTGAAGAGTGAAGAATCTTACGAAACTATCCGATACCCCCAAAATGGCATGACTGAGAGAGGTAACCCTCAAGTCACCTCTCCGAAAATCAAGAACCAGTCAAAAGAAAGGACATTTACCCACTTTGATATGTCCTACACCGTCGCTTTCCAAAGGTTGGTTTCGAAGGGCCTAATACTACCTATAGGCCCAACAGCTAACCCACCTTCAGAAAAACGCTCCAAAGCATGGAATGCCGAACATTACTGCCAATTCCACATGAGGAGGGGGCACGATACAGAAAAGTGCTAGAAACTGAAACACCTCATCCAAGATTTCCTCAATGTCGGGAGGACACCCGTCATGGAAACATTGTCACTTGCAAAGCCCCTCATGGACTATACAGGGCCCAACGACCAAAGCATCCAATCTACCTCACATGCATTCGAGAGTCCAGATTTGATTTAAGTCCGATTCTGAGTCCAAGTCTAGGATGTACTATTTCTTTCAATTTCAAAGTCAAAGTCAGAGTCAGAGTTAGCTGTATTCTGTCCTCTTTTCAAAATTCAATAAAATCAGCTTTTCTATTTCTCATATATATTTTCCTTATGTGTTTCCGAGAACATGATGGACACCATCATACACTACGAGAACGCGCACGTGACTGTTATGGGCACATCTGTAATGACTGCAGGAAACCGAGCCCGTGTTATCCTTTACATGTTCCATGTCTGACATAGAAAGCCACATAACTACCCTTAGGGAGCGGTATCGAATCTTATGACAAAACTAGGTAGTTTCTTAGTTTGGGTTCAAGACGGGAGGCAAGCCCATTTCCCATAATAAACACTTTTCCAATAAGACTAACCAATCCCTACCTTAGGCGTTAGTCTATCCAAAAAAACATCGTAACTTTATAGACGTGACGCCAAAATACCCAACTTAGAACGATGCTCCCACCAAGCCTGTTCGGAATTTTGATGACAATATCGACATCCAAACCGCCATGCTTACACCTTACAAAAGCTCAGCTCCAAAAGCCTAATCCAATTGATAGGCCCAGTCCCAGATCCACCCACAAATGGATGCCGCAGATCCGGGAATACCCGTGCCTATTGCCAACACCATAGGGGGGATAGCAAAAAACAAAAAACTAAAAAAAGAGAGAGAAAAAGAAAAAAAAGCTGGACAAAAAAAATCAAAAGTCCAAGGGAAAAAAGCAAAAGGCCGTAATAAAAGAGCTGACCATGATCAAAAAGAATTCTCAACATCCCCCGACCGGATACGGTCAATCCCATGACCGGGGCTAAGAGGTCAGCCAAACAAAAAAATTCAAAAACCCATGACCGTAGTTATCGGTCAAATTAAGTGAAAGTCCCTTGACAGGGTACGGTCAATTCAAAAATTATCAAAACTCATACCATCAAATAGGGGAGAAACAATCAAGTTGGTCAGCTAACACCACATCTAGCCTTCCCACATTATAACCCTCAAGACCTTCTCGAGACCTAGGCTAAGAGACAGCCCGAAATTTTGAGGATTCAAGCTCCATAGAATACACCCTAACCATTAGGGCCAGACATGGAAACCAGATCCCGCATTATCAACCTACCCCGATTGAAGTTCGAGTCATTTTTTACTCGACTTCTCCCCTTCCTACCACATTACAATACCTTACCCTCGAAGCCTTAGCTCCACAAAATCGAGCTCCAGATTTCGAAAACATCGAGGCCACTTACGACCTAGCTCCACATTTCCAAAAACATCCAAACCAGTTACCAGCCCCAAACACGAGAACTCAACCCGCGGTCGGCATAGAACATGCCCAAATAGTTCACACCACCTCTGGGGGCTATCCCAGAGAACGCTCACAGTCACATGATCAACATCCTAACTGTTCTAGCCCTTCGATCAAGACATCACTGGGAATGCACCTAGCCTACACCATCGTTATGGCTACTTACACACAAAGCCCTAATTAACTAGGCACCATAATATATCTTTCTATCCACTGAACTACGGCTTGGTTTGATTTCACTACACGTGAATACATAAGCAGCCTTTCAACAAGGGCACAACCACCCACATTGACACAAATTCAAAAAGCACCATCATTCCTGTCACGACACTGTCATGTTCTCAGCAGTCTTCTTTGTCGTCCTGGGGGCTTCTATTAGACAGAAGTTCTTTATCAACTCACATAATCCAAATGACTTTCAAAAACTAGCCACCTTTCTATAGTGTGTCCTAGTACTCGGCTTAGTCAAATACGAGAATCTGTCAAGGACTCGAAGCAACACCCACTTTGGAAATGCACCAAAAAATAAAAATCAAAATCAAAAGAGCACTAGACTACAACATTGTTACTGCCAAGTCCTGTCATGCAAAAATACACATTACAGACTACTGTAATCCCCCTATAACAGATCGTTCCCATTTGACTTCGACCGTGTTGTCACTCGCCTAGGCTATGGAATAGCGCAACCTAAGAGTCTTGTCTTTTTAGGTGGCCCACCCCCTACCGAGTCACGCTCCAACCCTTAGAGAGTCCAGTTCGTGTCTGTCAACTCGTCCTGTCGCGTCCAGAGTCGAGTCTTTCGGTAGGCCTCACTCTTCAAATTCTCGCTTTGAAATCTGCAAAAGTTAGCCATTTGAGAAAATCCTTTTCGACAAGGTCAGATTTTAGTCTATTTAAAATGCAAATTTTTTTTCTACACCTTTCAATCTTGAAAACCCATCTCCTAGCACATGAGTTGCTTTCAGGACTTCGATTTCAAAATTAAGCAAAAGTCATTTTCTCCAGCGCAAGCTAGTCTATAGATGCTACTGCATTTCTTATGTGCTATTTTGCCACCTGCTATATTTGCTATTTCTGCCTGTGTATCTAACATTTCAGGTACCAGCTTGTGCTTCCCAATGCAACGTCAAGTATTTTTATCTCTCCAGCGTGAGTCGATGTCTCACCTAAATATCGCATGCAAATTGGGATGTGTCTGCAAACAGATACACCCAGGGCTTCAGAAACAAGCTCCCGCGTAGTTCCGAGATAGGATGTGTCCGCAAACAGATACACCCAGGGCTTCAGAAACAAGCTCCCGCGTAGTTCCGAGATAGGATGTGTCTGCAAACAGATACACCCAGGGCTTCAGAAACAAGCTCCCGCGTAGTTCCGAGATAGGATGTGTCTGCAAACAGATACACCCAAGACTTCAAAAACAAGCTCCCGCGTAGTTCCGAGATGGGATGTATCTGCAAACAGATACACCCAAGGCTTCGTAGGCAAGCTCTCGCGTAATTCCGAGATGGGATGTATCTGCAAACAGATACACCCAGGGCTTCAGAATCAAGCTCCCGCGTAGTTCCGAGATGGGATGTATCTGCAAACAGATACACCCAGAGCTTCAGAAACAAGCTCCCGCGTAGTTCCGAGATGGGATGTGTCTGCAAACAGATACACCCAGGGCTTCAGAGGCGAGTCCCCACGCAGCTCCAAGATAGGATGTATCTGCATACAGATACACCTAGGGCTTCAAAAACAAGTCCCCACGGAGCTATCCCAGATGACAGAACTCAGGTATGATTTCTATCTTATGGCTGGCGAGCCCTTTCACACAAGTTTAATGGACTATAAACGACCCGACCGGAAGTTTGCAAGGTCTTAATCCTCGTTTGGCCTGGTAGCTACTCTGACTTTTGCCTTGTCCAAGCCTCAGTCAGAGTGGGAGCTCTGTAGACACCCGCATTTTGCCTGCTAGTGTCTATAGCAGTTTCCAGCAAAACACCCGATGATGATCGGACGTAAACGTGACCTAATACGCTCAATTTTGGACACAGAATCAATAGTATTTGGCGCGAGCTTTTAGCGGAGTAAAAATCTCACTAAACCGACCTCAAATTCAGGCCCAGTGGGTCGTTTCCAATCAAATAAGACTAATTTGGGTCAAAACCGACACCAGAAATAAAACCGTCTTTTAGCGACCGGGTCAAACCCCGGTCAAAGCTGTTTCCAAGACACAAATCAGCCGCACAAAGCCCCAAGAGTCCGAATCGAAGTCAAAAACCACAAAATATCAGCTGCATGCAAAACTTCTATTTAGGATAGAATTTCTTTCCTGAAATCTATCCAAAAACCAGGGTACCTTTTCTTATAAATACACCCCCTTTGCAACCTTCATTCAACACGATTCATAACCCAAAATTTCAGCAATACTAAGCAATGCAATCCCGAATCTTTGCTCTAGAAATCCTTTAGGAATCCCGAGAAAACCGATCCTACAAACAAACATCTTAACTCATCCTATATCCTCGTTACTCCCACGCAAACGCCGTTACTACGAGTTCTTAATCGAGGCCGAAATTAGCGTATAGGTTGAGGGTGTTGCAAAATCCCGCTTTCTCTCTTTCCTTCTTCTCCTTCTCGATTTTCTCGTCCCGTCTTTATTTTTGTTTTTTTCTTTTTCTTTTCCTTTCTTCGTCTCTCGCATCTCGCGTCGTTCTCGTCGTTTTTTTATTTTTCTAAATATCGATATTATTATTATTACTATCTAATTAAAGTTAAAACGTCGCGCATACATCAATTTTCAAAATGATCTCGAATCGAATACGTTTAAGGATGAATCTTGCATAAGACCTTTCTAATCCCTTTACGAGTTGTAACAGTGGTGGAGCCCTCTCGAGGAGCCCCGCCCTAAACACTCAAGGGCATTGATAAACGTCATTTTAGTCATTATTTTATCCACATTTATTTACTTATTCGGGTCGATTTTGTGTGCTTAATTGATATATAGCTCAATATAGGTTATTATACGCTATTAATTGTTAATTATCGTCTTAGTAATAATTATCTTAATAAATGTTATTTCTCGAGAATTTGGTACTGCTTTTTCTCGTTTGTATTTTTATAGGTACCGTTTCAGGAGTAACCGAGTAAAACCGGGTCAAAGAACAAAGCGAGTCAAGCGAAAGTCAAAGGCCTACTTGATCGGACTGTCTTGAATTGAAGATATCTTACTCATGCAGCGTCGGAATTAAGTGAATGAAGATGCGTTGGAAAACTAAGTTCGAGACCTACAAGTTTGTAGAAGAGAGCAAGACTCAATTCTATTAGTTAGTGGGTCAAAAACGAGCTACAATGCAGCAACTATTAAATCAACATGAAGATGGACCAAATGAAAAAAATAGAAAGGGTGGGCTGACCCAACATCACATAAAGGAGGAAAAGGAGGAGTGGACATTAGGAGAGGAGTAGTCCACGAAAAAAGAAAAAGAAAAGAAGGTTGGAGGGCATGGGAGTGACACATAGCAAGTAAGGAAAAAACAAAGAGGAGATTAAAATGGGGAGTCCGTAGGGTAGTGTAGAGAAGAGTAGCACATAGGGTAGTGAGCCGCATAGCAGTAGAATAGAGTAGGAACAACTTATTTCTCTCTTTATTTTTGTTACATCATTATTAATGTTAATCTAGTTTATTTGGTTGATATTAGTTTAATTATTTGGGTTAATCTACATTCTATCCTTCTCCATTTATGGAATTATCAAATTCTTCAAGTTTGGTATAATTTCTTGACTCTTTCTCTCTTATTTTATTTTTATTAAAGTTTGCATCTTTATTAGTTATTATTGTTTTATATTATGTTTAGAGTAGTGGGTAACTTAATTAGTTTACTTTTAATCATGTTTGAGTAGTTAATTTCTAGGGTCGAGAAAGACTCGGTTTGTCTCATATTTGTGGGTTTTGTTGTGGGTTTATTATCTTGTCGACTTATTGTTGGTGTTCTCCATTGATTGCAATTTTTGTATAATTTGCTTGTCTTGGCCGCGATGGGTGAATTATATTTCGTTGAGCTTTCTTTGGGGTTACTACAAATTAGGTTCTCGACGCTTTAATGTGTCGTATATTAAATTCTCGACACTTTCAGAAAGCGTGGAGATTTTGGGCGTTGGGAATTCTCAACGCATTTTTGTGTCGTCAATCTCGACGCATTAAAACGTTGAATATTTTATTCATGACGCTTTTCTACGTCTCCACATGTACACACTAATATGAAACCTCGACGCTTTTCTATGTCACAATATTTTTTTCCCGATCAATTTTTTTTTCTAAGCGTGGGAATTTTTACAATTAAAAGTGTCGAGAAATAATAATATAAAATTTTGTTATCAACACTTTAACATCATAAAAGCGCCAAGAATCTGATCATAAATAATATATTAATAATATATTTCGATCCAACCCCTACCTCCTTGCAATTGCAAATTTATGTAGTCTAATAAGCACAACTCTACATTTAATGGATTTATATCAAAAATACACAAACATCGAGTTGGCCTTGTTGTTAGTAATTATAAAAAGAGCCACATACAAATTAATAAAGCTTCATAAAACAAACACTCAATTAGAATAAAGCTTCGTAAGACAAGCGCTTAGAATAATCTCCGATCATATACGAAGTATTTCGCAATCCAAAGTAGGATTAAAAAAAATCCTAAACAATTATTATTTAAAAGGGTTATTTCATGGGATTAATACCAACTATGACCACCCTTCTTAAATTAATACAAACTTTGCGTAATCCCAATTTAATACGATCAATGTCTTCATTGATCTCATTTTAGTATGGATGAAAAAATGACCGGTTGTTACCAGTCTTTATAACCGGTTGCTTTCCCCCTTTATACCTTCATCTTCTTCCTCTCTTCAATCTCCATACTCATTCACATTATTAACCATTGACACATTGACCACCAAAATAACCAACATTTTCCACTCACGATGCCTCCACTGTGTGCCTCCAGCTTACCAGGCAACCACCACACGAGACACGACCACCAGTGAGGACCCACCTTCTCCGGCGTTGTACCACATCACACCGAGTTTCAGGCGAGGGCAGCCACCATAACAACCTACGCATTATCGACTATTTTTCTAGATTTCGGCCACCGTGAACCGTCTCCATCTCCTCCGTCATTCTTTCCTAGATCTCTAATCACCAGCCCAACAACCGCTTATGCTCCGATGTGTATGACTGCGACGAAGTAGCTAGTCGGAGTGTGGTGGTGCTTGTGGAGTTTACTGTGTCATCCTTCAGATCTGGGCAAGAATGACGGTTTTTGATTTCTCAATTTCGTTGATTTCAATTTCTAGGTTTGAATTCGATTTTCATCTCAATTTCATTGAAAATGGTGGTTTTCGTCACAAGATTGATATAGATGATTGATGAAGATGAAGGGAAGGATGATAGTGTGAAGATGGAGATGATTAATGATGATGTACTTAATTATTTATTTGTGAAAATGGTGAAAATGACCTATACTTCAGGTAGCCGGTAATCCAGCTCATTTTGAGAGGGAGCTAGTCAAATTTGATATTATTTTGAGATTACGTAAAATTTGTATTAATTTAAGAAGGATGGTCATAGTTGGTATTATTCCTATTTGTGTGTCTTCCTCCCAAAAAAATCTATTTAATGTCCAAGTTCAAAAATGTGAAACGATTTTGTCAGCCATCGATTTTGTCATCCATCAATTCCGTCATCTCCCTTTTTGTGTTCTAAAATGTCCTGCAATGAGGAAAAAAAAGTATGATAAAGAAAACTGAATAGATCATATAATGAACCATAAATAAGAACGGAATAATATAAGAAAGGAATATTTAGAGAAATAAAATACTTGCGGATCAGCCATGATGTGAAAGATTGTCTTTGAAAGATTTGCACTCTCGTCTGATGTCTCCCACTACTCATTACATTCAAAATTATTTTCAGGAACAAATTAATCTCAGCATACTTCGATTGTAGCTCTTCTTTTTATTCTTCATTCCCTTATTTTCCTCTATCAACTTATCCACAACCTTTGTAAGAATGTCTTAACATCACACTTTAGGGGATCAAGCTCAGTAAAACATTAAGGAGAGAGGGAAAGGTGGACAGATAATCAAACCACAGAATGACAGTGAACATTAATTGATAAAAATCTGCTAAGGACCTGTGATTCACTTTTATAAACACCAATCAGTTAAAAATAGAAACTGAGAAACTTAACTGGCAAGAGATCATCAGCAATTTGCAACCATTCAGATTGCATTATGCATCCAATTGATGACGACAACTGTTTTTTGACTAGTCATTTGTAGTCAGATTATCCTACATAAACGAAATCAGATTCTACTTAACTTGGGTAAAACAAATAAACAACTTTTAGACAAGTAAAAAACAAGCTGCATCAAGTTTCAAATGCATACAGGTGAAAAAGAAATGTAGACCTCAACATCAAACAAGGTTGAATCATCTTCCTACTTCTCGCTTCGGACATGTCAAATGAATATTTAATCCTTCAACAGGTACACAATCCTCGTCAGTTCGAATCAGATTATAAGTGCATTCAACAACATCTTCTCTTGAATAATCACCCTAATGCAATTATACTTAAACTAAACCAAATGCGTGGAGACCTTAGTCTTTAGTTTCATTTTAATCTTCATATCATGCTCCCTTATTTTAATTTTTTTATTTAATTTCAAACTTTAAGTATTAGTCCTATCAGTAGTGACCTCACCTCAACTAAATACCACGAATAATTGAACTTTAAGTGGAAATCAATGACAAAGCTAAAAAAAAATATGAGCACAAATCTCCACTATGTAGATGCACTGAAGCTATAATCGTTTTCCATCTAATCCTAGATTATTATAAACAATCACTATTATAAACAATCATTTAACAATAATAGAAGGGTCCATCTGCCCATAACAACATTTCCGCAAACTAGAATTACTAACTCCTTTTAAGTGATAACTTTTAGGAGTACTTTTCAAGTGGGTTTTTACGTTTTTGGGTCAGTGACATGTCCTATATTATAGGATGGTCTTATAAAAGACATGCTCGAATTCACGTAATGGTCACTTGTGAGATCCATTGGTCATCCATTTTTACAAGGGTTACTACCATACCATGCTCATTTTTAGATATTTAGCAACACACATACAAACATACTCCATAGTTTTCTCTATAAAATGAAAGGAAAGAGCATTTATCTGAGATAGGGAATCAGTGAATTACCCTCACGTACAATAATTTAATTACTGTTAGGGTTATGTCTGATGGTAGAAAAATGACACATTTGTAGCAATCAAATTAAAGAACGAAAACGACATATATATACCTAATTCGTGCTCTGTAACAGACCGTGATTTACGGATGATGACATGACAAAAAAAGAAAACAAATCTTAGTTACTAGAAGTACATGCGTAGATCGAAAAATAGATTTATTCAAAATAGTTAAGGTAGTACAATTTTCGACTAAAACATCTTCATTAGCCGTTGAACACAATGCAATAATTCAAATACTTACACTAGATGGACAACATCTATCTATCATTCTATCTATCTATATATATATATAATTCATCGTCCCTTTAGATAGTTAACCCATACTTTAGATACAAATATTAAGATAAAAGTAGATATTACTCCGTATATAATCTTACGAAAAATAGGATCGTGAATTATTGACTGATATATCTATAAACTATTGATCGAACGTATGTACATCTTGCAATTTGCTATCTAGCTAGTCAGCTAGTACAAAGATGATGAGATCAAGGTATGATGCTTAAAGAGTAAAGACAGTAATCTAACAGTATACAGCACCAGCAGATTTCTTCTGACTTCCGATACTTGTCATCTACATACTCTGTTTGCAGTCGAATGTTTTTTAGCTTTGGATGGAGACTAGGACAACAACTAACTACGACATTATTAATTAATTCAAGCGTATGCTAAGATGAAATCAAAGGGATCGGATATGAGCCACTACTCGTCAACTAGGTCAGATTGATTCAGTGAAAGCTTGACTCAAACTCTTGTTAATTAAAACATTTCTCGTATATATCCAGCTTAAAGTATCTTCTCGGCAAATGAGATCGAGGGAGCAGTATATTACAGAGTCATCCAAGAGAAGATTTTTATAAAGTAGTGACCTTTAACACATGTAGTAGATTATTATAAACAATCATTTATAATGAAACATGAACAATCACATCTTGAAAGTTGCTTAAATCACAAACTCAATTCAGAAATGTATGATAATTTGAATTTGCAGGCCATGTAAACATGGATAATACTTCAGTAATACGGAGTACTTTATTCTTCAACTAGAACTTCTAAAACATAAATATTTGAACTCTGCATAAGACAGTTCTAAATAAGGCACACAAACAATCTGCATACCTCTACATAGGAAAATACTAGTATACAACGCAGTGGTGATCCAGCCATACATCCTATCCATCTTATCAAATTTCAGAATTTTTAATCATTTCCATCATATATATCCAGAAAAATTACAAGAAATGCAACCCTTGCAAGAATAAGTAACAGAAAACAAGGGAGAAAAATGAAAATGTATGATAAAAGTACATCTCAATATATGTTATATTCATACAATTTGCCACTAGATAAAAATATCACATGATCAATAATCTAAGAAGAAATAAACATGATCAATTACAAACAAATCGACACGAATAACAGTAGACTACAATAACAGTCAAACATCAGTAATCTAAGAAGCAATAAATCAAAACGAATTGAATTGAGCAAGATTTATCACAATAATCAATTCGGCAAATCCTAAATCACAAGCATATATATGCATGAAAACTGAAGATTGATCAAAACCTGTAAAACATATATGCACGAACATCAATGATGACTAGAGGTCAAGAGGAGCTTGTGCGGCTTTAAGAATGTCAAAGAATATCGGTAGCATCGCGGTGCAATTGATCAAGCGAAAATCATACTTCTTCCTCGGACGCCATTGTTGCACTTTCTTTGGAAATCAGAAAACCCTAATTCGCCAATTTGAGGTTAATCAATTAACCTAGCCAAACCAACTTCAACCAATTTTACTTGATTCTACGAAATCGGATGTGTATGAACAATATATATAGATTAATAATTTGTTATTCTATAGATATATAAAGAGTGAAGTTGAGGCCTCTGCTAACACGAAGCAAAATTAAAGAAGCAGTGAAGTTACCAGTGCGTGAAGGCGATATGCGTAGGGAGTGACGACGGCGGAGTATGAACCGTGAAGTGTGAAGAATTCCGGCGTAGTTGCGGACGTTATGCGGTGGTTGAATGATGATGAGTTGCGGAGGTTTTGCGAAGTTGCGGAGGTATGCATAGGGTTTGACAGTACAGGTGTTTTGAGTAAGATGATGTGTGTGTAAGTGTGTAGTACTCCCGCTACTCCGTAGTAACTTAGGATAAATTAGGACGGGTTCTATATTTTAATAGGATGGTTTAATGGATAACCGCGTTTTCAAAATATTTTAATAGGATGGTTTAAGGAATGAAGATTCACATAGAACAACGGATAAAGTAGGGTTCTAGGGTTATAAGATGGGGTGACGTGTTAGGTAGTAGGACATCGACACAAAAATTCGGTTCATGCCTTGTTCTTTTAGACTGAAATATATTGAAATTAACTGAGTTGAAGTACTAAGACAAAATGTGTTTCTGACCGAATTGAACTAAACTGAAATGAACTAAGCTGAAAGTAAGTTGAAAAGAATAGGGCCCTACTCGAGAAATTTTGAGATTCGAAATTAGAGGACAGATCTTTATTTTTTTTTGAAAAAGCGGGATACTTACTTTCATTTACTACTCATTTCATTATTTGGGAGGGTTTAAAATATAACTCTTGACACATTAAAGGGTCGATAAGAAAAATTAGATAAGGAAAAGGGTGGACACTTCTAAAAGCGTCCAGGTTAAAGCGTCAAGAAACCAAGGGTTTTGTAGTCGTGGGTCAACCTAGTAATAAGTGCGAGAGCCCGTTATTAGGACCGTCCCGGGTAGATAGAGACTCGAGAGAGATCCTTTATCTTCCCAATCACCAACCGTAATCGACTCGTTTGTGAACTCCGATAACTCCCTTGAGACTACCTCTTTGACCTTGACCCTAGTCCATTTTATCGTATTTTTTTTATTTGTTTGTTCGATTAGTTTAGCTCGCTAGTTTAGAACCTTCTTCCGACCAAAAACAAACTCTTCTCCTATGACTAATACCTTTACTAGACTGAGACCTTTATTTAGCTAGACCCGACTTACCCTCGACTACCCAAGTTTAGGATTAGTTGGTTTTTTACTTTGACCGACCGGGATTCGCGACAAATCCCTGTCTGTCAAATTGGCGCCGTTGTCGGGGACGGTGCTATGTTAGATATTTGTCTTAGTTTTGTTTCAGAGTTAGTCTTTTGTTTTTTTTGTATATATAAGTCGATAGCTTGTTTTGTATATATATTTGTGTGTTTTTTTTGTTCTCTTTTCACTTATGTCTTATCTTGTCATTCTTCTTGAATCTATTATCTCTTCTTCTTATCTATAATGCCTTGCCTTGCCGACCATAGTAGACCGGATCCCGACTTGTTTGCCTCTCCCATTAATATTGGAGTTTTTGAGGGTCCTTGCTTCGATATTGAGCCTTATTATATTGATTTGGTGGAGCGGGATGCCTTTCATGGGCTTGAGAGTGAGGATGTCTATGGTCTTCTTGAGAATTTTGTGGACTTGTGTTGTGTGTTTAAAAGGGATGGAGTGCCCCTTGATACCATTAAGCTTATATTGTTTCCATTTTTTCTTAAGGATGAAGCTAAGATATGGTTTCGCTCAAACCCTCCTAACACCTTCACCTCTTGGAACCCACTAGCCCTTGCATTTCTTAGGAAATTTTTCCCTCCCTCGAAGATAAGCATGTTTAGAGATGAGATTCTTAACTTTGAACAAGGCGAGTTTGAGAGTTTGAGTGAGGCTTGGGATAGGTTTAAGGGTTTATTGAGAGCTTGTCCAATCCATGGAATCCCACTTTGGCTAACCACTTCGACCTTCCTACAAGGTTTGCTTCCTCACCATAGAAACTTGATCATTTTTTCATCCGAGAGAAAGTTCAATGATTTGAAGGATGATGACGTTTTGGGTTTAATTGAAAGAGTGGCTAGTGTCAATGACAAAGGGGAATTTGTGAGAGTGAGACATCAAAGTAGAGAACCTAGAGATAATCCACCTATGCTTTCTTTGCAACATGAGTTGAGTGATAGGGTAGACTCTTATTCTCTTGATAATGTGCATAATTCTCATAATTGTCAAGTTTCTCATCCCTTTGTGACCGTGAATGCTATGCATGACATTTCATCTATTTTTGCATCTTGTGGTGTTTTGGGATCTACTTTGCATGCTCTTCCTTCTTGTTCTTTCCCCCCTCTTATTGATGATGAGGAGGATGATGATTTGCATGTTGTTCCACACGTTCCCCAAGCCCCTTTGAATGATGTTATTGATGATTTGCATGCTATTGACTCTTGTGAATCCACTTGCCTTCCTTCAACACAAATTCCGCATCCCCTTGTCCAACTTACACCTTTTGTTGTGAGTGTTAATGATTGTGAGTTCGAATGTGTGCTTTTTGAGGAAAATGTGTGCTTGGATAAGTTTTATGATCTTTGTAGAGAGGAAAACCACAAAGGTCTTAGCTTGTGTGAGTTGTAGGGCATATCTTTTGAGGTTGATTATGAGAGCTTGGAAAGGGAGTTGAGGAAAAGATAGACTCTTGAGGTTGAGAGGAAGGAGCAAAGAGAAGATAATGAAATATTTGATGATGCTTTGAGTGATGTGAGTGTTGAGATCGGGATACTTGGAATTGTGAGGTTGATTTCTTTGAGGAACCAATTTTTGAGAAATTTGGGTCCTTCCCTTGTATGAATTTTGAATCTTTTTCACCCATCGATGATTTGGATCTTGTTTCTCTTGCTTCTTTGTTTGAGCATATGAATATATATGAAGATTATGAAACTCTTTTGGAAGAGTTTGTGTTGATTCTTGGTTTGTCACTTGATGATTCTTTGATTGAGACACTTGAGGATGGAGAGATGATTAAGACCCCCAATATGAGTGAAAATAGGGAGAATGATTGTGTGGGTGCCTCTCCTCTTGTGAATTTGGAATCGAGTGATAAATTTTGGAATTTTGAGATTCCCAATACCCATCCTTTCCACAAACCATTCACTATCACTCTTATATCTTGGTTTTGTGGATTCTCTAGCTTGCCTCACTATGATCATGTTGGCGAGGATTGTTCGAATGCATATGACAAGTTAATGAGATCTTTGGTTGGGTATTTAGATACTCATTTGTTTGATTTGTGTTTAGTGTATATATTTTCTTTTTTGTGTGTTTTTGTTTTTTTTTCTTCTTGTGTGTAGGTGTCTACTTATGATCTCGAAGAAGGAACAACAAGATGGTGGATTGAAGGGAAAACATCAAGAATCACTCACCAAGTGATGAATGATCGAGCTTGAAATGGTAAATTCTTCACCCCCCTCTCTTTTCTCCCTCCCAAGTCTTAAACATTGAGGGCAATGTTTCCTTTAAGTGTGGAAGAGATTGTTGCTTGTTGGATCATACTTGGATGGATTTTGGTGGAAATTTTGGATTTGGTGGTGCGATGTTGTTGTAAATATGCGTTGTCTTGGGTAATTTGATAATGTTGGCCCTTGTGAATATGTGTTGTGGACTTTTTTTTATTTCTCTTTTGTGTGTGTTAGTTTTGTCTATTGTTTTGTCAAAATGTTTCAAAAACACCTAAAAAATTGAAAAATCCAAAAAGATGTTTTGCATTTTTCTAAGAGTTTAGTCGATTTTCTAGATTTCAACTTTGATGAAAAGAATGATTTGGAAATACTTAGTGTTGCATATTAGTATTATGAATCGACTAATCTTTGCTTTAATTAGTAATTTAGGGTGTATACCATCATTATTGTCCACATATTCATCTCATGGTGTGATATTTCCATTTTTTTCATTTTGTTCTATGGTGACCGGATCCCGACTTGGTGACACTATTTCCATTACAAAATCACAAAAATCCACAAAAATGAGAAAACTCAAGAAAAACACAAAAACAAAGTGTTTAATAATTGCTCACATTTCAATTCAAAGTGACAAAATCAAAAAATCAAAAGAAGAAAAAAAATAGTCACTTCTCAAATAATTCGAAGTGTTTCGAAAAGAAAAGAAAAAATGAAAAATGAAAAATGAAAAGAAAAGAAAAATGAAAAAAAAATGAAGGAAATCGAAAGAAAAGAAAGTTGTTAAAATAAGTGAGCTTATACATTTTTATTATTTCCTTATCCATCTCATGAATAAATTTAGCCTCCTTTCTAGTCACCAAGTTGGTGCCGGGACGATCCGAACCTCTCATTATGTGAGAGGAGGGACTTTGTGTTTCATTTTCGGTAATAACACCATGTTAGTTCACTTCATCTCCGCCATACACCCTATTTTGCTTACCGAAGTTATAGATTAGTAGATGTACAATGATACTATGCAACTTGTGAAGTATTTCTTAGTTATTCTTTATGTTTTAGTTGGATTTTAGAACTTTGATTATCGAATTGGAATTTGCTTGGTTGCCTTGTTGAGGGAGGTGACTCGTTTTGACTAGAGATAACCATAACATGATCGAGTTTTGTGCTTTATAGTTGGTTGTCTCGCGATCTTGGCAAGACCCCACTTGCCTTGCAAGGGGATACTCTCCTAATAGTATCTCGTTGTGAGTTGAAGAGACGGAGCGATCCCGTTTATTGTCTCGTATCGGCTATTATGTTTTATTTACTTATTTAGTGAATAAATTACTTTTGTCGTAGACTATTTGAGCTTACTCGAGGACGAGTAAGGTTTAAGTGTGGGGGAGTTGATAAACGTCATTTTCGTCATTATTTTACCCACATTTATTTACTTATTCGGGTCGATTTTGTGTGCTTAATTGATATTATAGCTCAATATAGGTTATTATACGATATTAATTGTTAATTATCGTCTTAGTAATAATTATCTTAATAAATGTTATTTCTCGAGAATTTGGTACTGCTTTGTCTCGTTTGTATTTTTATAGGTACCGTTTCTGGAGTAACCGAGTAAAACCGGGTCAAAGAACAAAGCGAGTCAAGCGAAAGTCAAAGGCCTACTTGATCGGACTGTCTTGAATTGACGATATCTCACTCATGCGACATCGGAATTAAGTGATTGAAGATGCGTTGGAAAGCTAAATTCGAGACCTACAAGTTTGTAGAAGAGAGCAAGACTCAATTCTATTAGTTAGTGGGTCAAAAACGAGCTACAATGCAGCAGCTATTAAATCAACCTGAAGATGGACCAAATCAAAAAAATGGAAAGGGTGGGCTGGCCCAACAGCACATAAAGGAGGAAAAGAAAGAGTGGACATAAGGAGAGGAGTAGTCCACGAAAAAAGAAAAAGAAAGGAAGGTTGGAGGGCATGGGAGTGACACGTAGCAAGTAAGGAAAAAACAAAGAGGAGATTAGAATGGGGAGTCCGTAGGGTAGTGTAGAGAAGAGTAGCACGTAGGGTAGTGAGCCGCATAGCAGTAGAATAGAGTAGGAACAACTTCTTATTTCTCTCTTTATTTTTGTTACATCATTATTAATGTTAATCTAGTTTATTTGGTTGATATTAGTTTAATTATTTGGGTTAATCTACATTCTATCCTTCTCCATTTATGCAATTATCAAATTCTTTAAGTTTGGTATAATTTGTTGACTCTTTCTCTCTTATTTTATTTTTATTAAAGTTTGCATCTTTATTAGTTATTATTGTTTTATATTATGTTTAGAGTAGTGGGTAACTTAATTAGTTTACTTTTAATCATGTTTGAGTATTTAATTTCTAGGGTCGAAGAAGACTCGGTTTGTCTCATATTTGTGGGTTTTGTTGTGGGTTTATTATCTTGTCGACTTATTGTTGGTGTTCTCCATTGATTGCGATTTTTGTATAATTTGCTTGTCTTGGGCGCGATGGGTGAATTACAATTCGTTGAGCTTTCTTTGGGGTGGGTCGACCTAGTAATAAGTGCGAGAGCCCGTTATTAGGACCGTCCCGGGTGGATAGAGACTCGAGAGAGATCCTTTATCTTCCCAATCACCGACCATAATCGACTCGTTTGTGAACTTCGATAACTCCATTGATACTACCTCGTTGACCTTGACTCTAGTCCATTTTATCGTATTTATTTTATATGTTTCTTCGATTAGTTTAGCTCGCTAGTTTAGAACCTTCTTCCGACCAAAAACAAACTCTTCTCCTGTGACTAATACCTTTACTAAACCGAGACCTTTATTTAGCTAGACCGTCCCCGTGGATTCGACCCGACTTACTCTCGACTACCCAAGTTTAGGATTAGTTGGTTTTTTACCTTGACCGACCGGGATTCGCGACAAATCCCCGTCCGTCAGGCATGATGGGATCGTGAATATTCCTCCTTAAACATATTCAATTCCCTTTTTTATAATTAGAACGAAACCTGTTGATGCAAATCGAACATCACATAATCCGGAAGGATTAATAACGATGTCGTGACGCGGAGGGAATCGGCTTTCGATCTAATCAAACAAATAAAAAACGTTTGTTCTTAAGATGCGATATCGACTCCATAGTCGAATATCATGTCTAAAAGAATTAATCGATAAATAATTGTCACATGGTCCGAAAGGACCAATTACGACATTACGACAAGGAGAGAATTATTTCGTCCTAATTCAATTTAAAACGACTTATAACGTCTTTTCTAAAATTCACTCTAAATATTGGATATTGGTTCCATAATCAAACATCGAATATGACGAGTATCGAAAGTTAAGTCGATTATAAATTATACAATATTTCTACGCGATTTAATAAATTATCGATTTAAAACTAAAACAAATTCGAGAGCACGTTCTTCGAAACGAACCATTATTCGTACAAGAACTCCGTAACCAGATCACTCAATCGAGTCCTACCCATGACTTGATCGAGTAGTCCCCTTTACGCATAAAACGCGGGTTTTGTCTATCGCGTCAGCATCATCGATCTCCTTTTTATGACTTTAGTCGTCACGTGTCAAAGGCTATCACGTGCCTAATTTTTCAAAAAGCATGCATTGCATTATCCATTATTATCATTGTTACTATTTTAATTATTTCGATCGTCGCGCTTGTTGTGTTGTATTTTTTTGGGTTGTATTCCGCCCGCGCATTTGTAATCTTTTGTTTTAGGTTTTATTTTCGTTGTTTGTTTTATTTTACTAAAAGAAACTTCGCATGCTAAATAACTTTGACGTTAGTTTAGATGCATTAAACGACATAGTTAAACATAGTTCACGTGTTTAGTCAAAAAGGCATTGTTTGCATAACATTTAACCGTCAAACTAACGCGCGTACACGAAAAACGAACGATATCTAAGTAGAGGCCGCTAAGTGCAGGCGGGGTTGGGTGTTCTTTGTGAACTTTCCAACACGTACCCTCACCCCTTACTCAGAACCATGGTTTCCGGATGTCCGAAACCGTTGGCACACGAGAGTCATTCAATACACGATTTCCAATAATGTCGGTATCGGTATCGCAATGCAAAGGGACGAACCCCATAAACTCTGAAATCAAAATGGGTCGTACTTTGTGCACGGCCCACCAAGATATAGAGTGGGTTCGAATGGGCCCGAACTCCCACAAAGTTCGGTGGCGACTCCTAATTAGATTTAAATTTCAATCCGAAATCCATCTCACATGAGATTCATTCGCCTCCCCAAACCTGCGTGTGGCCGCGTCGGGATGGACCTATGTCATGTCCACAAGTCCTATGAAGTTAGATAGGTCCCCCGGTCGCAAAACAACCGAGCGGATGCCCTGTCTAAATTAGCAAGCTCCAGCCTGCAGGACATTAGGAGATCAGTATGGGTAGATGTGATACAGGAAAAATCCACAACACCCTGCCAACTGATTAATGTCATTGAAGAAACTGAAGTCGAAAGCTGGATGACCCCAATCATCCAATTCAAGAGACATGGAACCCTACCACAAGATCCAACCCATAAAAGGAGAATGCTAGCTAAAGTCGCATGGTTCATACTGATCGGAGGAGAGTTGTACCGTAAGTTATTTTCCACCCCCTTACTTAAGTGCCTGGGGGCAGGACATGCTGCAGAGATGTTGGATGACATACACTCAAGAATATGCGACCACCATATAGGGGGACGAACACTGGCACACAAGGCTTTAAGGGCGGGGTAATACTGGCCAACCATGCTTGCAGACGCCAGAAGCCTGACCCAGAAATGCAAAAAGTGCCAGCTCTTTGCTCCTGTGATACATGCCCCAACACAGAATCTCAGACCAATCCTGTCCCCCATTCCTTTCGCTCAATAGGGAATGGACATCCTGTGTCCTTTTGCTGTGGCGACTGGGGGCAGGAAGTTCCTTATAGTGGGAATTGACTACTTTACCAAGTGGATAGAGGCTGAGGCTGTCCCAAACATAACAGAGCCGACAGTCAGGAAAATCATCTGGAGGAACATAATTACAAGATACGGCCTGCCAAGGGTGTTGGTCTTCGACCATGGCAGACAATTTGACAATGATCCGCTAAGGGCCTGGCTGGAAGGTCACGGAATCACTGCCGCCTACTCTGCAGTCTGCCACCCTCAGACCAATGGACAAGCCGAGGCAGCAAACAAGCAAATTCTAAACGGGCTGAAGAAAATGGTTGACGAACTCAAGGGTAGATGGGCAGATGAGCTTCCGAGTGTCCTGTGGTCAATCAGAACTACCAGAAAAGAATCCACAGGACAAACTCCCTTCGATTTGGTCTATGGAGCCGAAGCCCTGCTACCCATTGAAGCGCGTATTCCTATCCTCCGGTCTCAACAGTTCGACAGGGCCAGCAACGAGGCAGCAATGACAGAAGCCCTTGATTTGGTCAGCGAGGTAAGGCAAGAACCTAGCTCCAGTATCACAGCCTATCAATAGAGGATGAGAAGAGTTTACAACAAAAGGGTAAACATGAGGAACTTCCAGATAAACGATCTGGTCCTACGAAAAACCCAGGCCGTGGGGAAATCTAGAGAGCACAGCAAGCTAAGCGCAAACTGGGAAGGCCCATATCAGGTCACCCAGGTCATGCGGCCAGGGACATATAGGATTGCTAACCCTGAGGGCCAAGAGCTAGCATCCCACTGGAATGCGGACACCCTAAAGAGATATTATGTCTATACTAAGGTTGAAATGTTTTCTTTTCCCTAAAAAATATCGGCGGAGAACGATCAGGTTAAAGATGTCGACTGCTTCGACCGTGATGTTAAAATCTTGTTTCAAGAAATGAAAGAATTCCATACTTATACTCGTTGTCTGTTCAGATTAGCACTTCACACACAAACGAGCAGGGGGCAATAGGGGGAGGGCCCCCTTGTTGCGAAACCCAGGGAAAATGGGCCCCCCAACAAAAAATGCTAAGTCCCCCTGCCTGCCTCCAGGCAGACAGTGGGCAGACCCTCTGACTCCAACCAGGAGTCAGGGTCAGGCCAGGCCCAACGAGCCGAACCAACAAGGACTGATACATAATCAACCTTGTATAAAAAACACTAAGTCCCCCTACCTACCTCCAGGCAGGCAGAGGCAGGCTCTCTGACTCCAACCAGGAGTCAGGGTCAGGCCAGGCCCCACGAGCCGAACCAACAAGGAGTGATACACAAGCAACCTTGTATAAAAAACACTAAGTCCCCTACCTATCTCCAGGCAGGCAGGGGCAGGCCCTCTGACTCTAACCAGGAGTCAGGGTCAGGCCAGGCCCCACGAGCCGAACCAACAAGGACTGATACATAATCAACCTTGTATAAAAAACACTAAGTCCCCCTACCTACCTCCAGGCAGGCAGGGGCATGCCCTCTAACTCCAACCAGGAGTTAGGGTCAGGCCGGGCCCCATGAGCTGAACCAACAAGGACTGATACACAATCAACCTTGCATAAAAAATGTTAAGTCCCCCACCTGCCTCCAGGCAGGCAGGGGGCAGGCCCTCTGACTCCGTTCAGTGGTCAAGGTCAAGCAGGGTCCCTGAACCAGGACAATAAAACTAATAAACATTCCAGCCTGCTCCAAAGGTGCTAGAATCCGCCGCTACTAAAGACTGAATTTGCGTCAAGAAAGGCCCTAAGAAAGGGAATGTATAACAAAAGAACCTCCATAGAGTTAATACGATAGAGATGCTTGCAGAGCAAACAATAAAAATTCAGGCACAAAGAAAGAAAAGTTACAAAGCCGGCAGCCGGCCACATCAGGGCCCGGCGCGCAAAAGATCAAAATAGTTAGCGAGGAAACAAAGGCGCTGAGGGATAGGAGCACGAGCCCTCAGAGGACGACTGCCCTAAATCCTATGCGGGAGAAGCATCCTGGTTAGGGGCAGCAGGGCCAGCAGAACCATCATGGGGTGACCTGTTGGACCGAGCCTCTTTCTTGGCAGCATAAAGCTCGTCAAAGGCATCCTGGTTAAAATCCAGAATCAATTCCCTAATAACTTCCAGGCAGAACTCGGAAGAGGAGTTCGCACCCTTAACAAAGGCATCGTCGACTGCGGTGTCCGCCTCCTGGATGATCTCTTCCTTCTCCTTCATCCATTTCTCCCTTTGGGCCCCCAGCTCCCCCTGAGCAGACTGAAGATCAGCATCAGCCTTGGAAAGACGACCAGCACAATCCTTGAGATTTTCCTCCAGCTCAGCCGCGTTCTTCCTGGCCCCCTCCAGCTCAGACACGCTCTTCTTAGCCTGCTCCAAACTCACCTCCAGCTCAGCTGCCTCCCTCACAGCCTTTTCCCCCTGGGCCTTCCAGGCAGCAGCTTGGCGCTTGGCCTCCTCCAACTCATCTTCCCTCTTGGACAGTCGAAGCTTCTGGTTGTTAATCAGGGCGGCATCCCTCTCGACCGGCGATATGCGCTCTAAGAGGGAGGACCTAGGGGTAATGGCCAACTCCTTACCAGTCAGGCGGTTGAGCGCCGCCAGCTCCGCAGAGGCCTAGAAAACTAGAGAGCAACGGTAGAGAAGTTGAGTTGCGTGGTTGTAGGAGTGCGTCAGGGACTTGGCAGCCTGATCCAAAGAAGTAGAGTTGGAGTCTGAGAAGAGGGCAGAAACATCGATACTGTCGCTATCTGTGAAATTGAAGTCAGCATTTCCCTCGTTAAACAGAGTTTCTGGAAGATTGAGGGCAGGGCGTTTTGATTGAGGAGTGTTAGCATCAGCCTCCAAATCCAGCACCTGGTCAACAGTCACTGGCTCTTTATCCTTCCTCTTCCTGTTAAGAGGGATGTTACTCTCCCCTTTCCCTTCAGAGGGAGAGGGCTCCACCACAGCAGAGAGGGGGAATCTGGGAGAAGCGTCCCCGCGCCTGCCAACCGGCGAAGGAGTGGCCTCTGACGTGGCCCCTCCCTCGGCTGCCCTGGAAGCAGAGGCCGAGGGCGCAAAGTGTTTGTTAGCTGATCTAGGAGGAGGAGGAAGCCTCGTCCAGCTCGCTACTATGCTTTTTATGTGTCCTATAAGAGTATCTTTCTTAAATCCGGGGGGAGTTGTCGGGCGCATATTAATGGGCCTGCGCTCTATATCCAGCCCAATAAGCTTCAGCTGCTTCTTTGTCCAGGTATTCCTGCGGAAATCTGCAAAAAGACGAAAGAAACGAACTAAGTAAGAACACAATAAAACACCCTAGAAAAACTCACTACAGCCAGACCCCTGAACTACCTGGAGCAAGACGAGGATTCAACCCCAGGGGGGTCAGATACTCGTCAGTCATTATAAGGTCTGCAGGGGGAAGCCAGTCAGTAGGGCCAAACACACCCTTCCCATTCTTCGCACAAGCGAACTGTTTAACCAAGGACTTGTCCTTGCTGCTCAGCTTGACTTCAAAACCTTCCCGACAACCTCAGGGTGATACTTGATAAGTGTGTTTTGTAGTGCTTTTTTTGTTGTGTTTGGTCCCGGTTTCTCTAGTGGAATCGCTCTTTAAAGCATTTTCGAGGCTACTTACGCTTCTTCTAGTTTGTTTTGGTTTCCTATGACCAATCTTGGAGAAACAGAACGATTCCGACTTGTTTCCGACACATTTGGAGCCAACAAAGAGAAGCGACAATCACTCGGTAGCTTAGACTCGATCCCGAGCCCTTGGAACCCATTCCCGAGCCCTTTAGACTCGATCCTGAGCACCGAGAATCGATGAGAAGCCTATGAAGAGCAAGTAGGGACCTATGAGATCATATTGGAGGCCTACAAGACCCATCCCGGTCGGGAACACATCCATCACAAACGAGATGAAGTGCAAAGCAAAGACGAGCCACTGGAGGGCCATCCCGGCCGGGACCATGACCATCCCGACCGGGAACACCCAGATCCCGATCGGTACCACCACCATTCCGGCCGGTATGGGCCCAGCACAGCTCCGTGTTCTTCTTTCAATTCCTTTGCTCGTGAAACCCTATATATACCCTCCCTTTATATTATTTAAGCACTTTTTAGATTATCTTACATTTGACTAAACCCTAGATATAGTTCCTCCCCTCATTAGCTTAATCTTTCCTTAATATTTAGTTAAACTTAGCTTAATCTAGTTTGTAATCCTTGTATTAAGGGAATTCTTCAAGACTCAACCAAGATTGACAACCTTGAGAGATTTATTTGGGTTTTCTTATTATTACAAGTTTTCATCTTTCATCCTTGCTAGTTTGGTATAATTTCTCTTCTCCTTTCCTTTATTCTTTGTTTTATCATTCAAGTTTTCATCTTTATCTTTAATCATTGTTCATCTTTGTTGTTCTTCAATATGAATGTTGTGATGCTTGTGTTGTTTTCTCTTCTTTGTGTTAGTATTAGTTTGAACATGTGTGAGTAGACTTATTGTGGGGTTAGTAAGGGGATTAAGTGTTGATTATGGGTGATTAGGGTTTGATTGTGGGTAAAGGTGGATTCTTTGTCACTAGTCACTTGTCTTGCATGCCATGTGTTTGTTGAAATGATTGTTAGAGTAGTAGTGGCCAATGCTCCTCTTGCTAGTTTCCTCCTTCATGTTGCATGTTTGATTGGTGATTGAATCCTTGTGTATTGAGTATCATCTTGTGCGAGTATTCGGGTTTGTCTTTGACGCGAGAGCGCGGACCGACCTTAGCTTAGTGACTAGGTGAAACCTACACCCTCGATTTCCCAACTATCCTACTACAGTTATGAACCCGACCTAACCCTAATCTTTACTAATTTGATTTCTTCATCATATTGGTAATTGTTCCTCTAGTTTAGTTGATTCATTTAGTTAGTCTCATCTCTAGTTCATTCATCATCATAGTTTAATTCCTCTTCTTCATCCTTGTTAGTTTATCTTGTGTTGATTGTGACCTAGTCTTGTTTTTAGGTAGACCCTAGTCCAGACACCCATTACCGTCTCCGTGGATATCGACCCGACTTACCCTATCTACGTGTTAGGTTAGTTGGCTTTATTTGTTGGTAGGATCCACGGCAAGTCCTACCATCAATACTCCTCGCGGGTTTCCAGGCGGGTATGGACATGATTCCTGAAGTGACGGGGGATGTTCCAGCCCCTCTCGCTGTGAACGTATAGAAAGTTGTCTTTCCAGTGCTTCAGGCTATTCATAGTCGACCAAACTATTGAGTAATTCTTCTGCCTAAGAATAAAGAAATACCCTGAGGCCCCCTCTGAAGAGCCTCCCATTTGCAAACCTACCATGAACCTAAGGGCATCTATCGAAGGCTAGTCCCCAAGAAACAGGCAAACCCAGGCGAAGGCCACCAACGACCTGACAGATATGGCTGTCAGATGTGCGATGGCGATATTCATGCGCCTCAAGGCCTCTTCAAAGAAGGGGTGAAGAGGGAAGCGCAGACCAAACTCCAAACACTTGTGATAAACGGCCACACAGTTATCAGGAGGGTTACACACACAATGTCCTTCTCCCCAGGGATTATAACTGTATACCCAGCCCCAAAATTGTAGAAATTGGCGATAACCTCGGCGTCGTTCTTCGCCATTATTTCTTGTCGCAACCCAGGCTTGGGATACGTGTGCAAGGGAATTTTATATTTCACCCTGTCCAGGTGATAAACCTTCCCCGATTCCCTAGGTACGAGATCACTCACGATAGAGAAGGGGTCAACCTCCAACGCCTCGTGGTCCAAGTCAACAACCTCGACTGGAGCAGGGTCAGGAGAATTAGCACCCTCGCTGTCCTCTAAAGGTGGCCCCCTGGCCAGGCCACCGTAACCCCCAGACCAGCAGAGGAGGAAGGGAGGTCAGTGTCAACTTCACCCACATCCTCCTCTGATCTCTCGACAGACGGATCAATAAAAGACAAGATCGGGCGATGGCGATGAGTCATGATGTACAGGAAAATTAAAAAGCAAGAATAATCGTAAGGCAAGGAAATCAGATATTAAGGTTCTAACCTAGCAAGATGGAGAGTGTAAAGAGATGGAGAAAGGAAGATGAGAGGTTCCTGAGTCTGGATACTTGGCAAGATGGAGAGTGTAAAGAGATGGAGTTTTTGCGAAAGTTCGAAAATGTGAAAAGGGGGAGTAGGGGGAGTATGAGGTCTTTTATAGAGAAAGAAAGATGAGAAGTCCCCCTTAAAAGGTCATTCTGTCAGCTACCTTCCCCATAAAGCCCCCACACGTGTCACACTGATAAATCGATATTTATACATATTTTTACCCCTTTTATATTATTATTATAATGTTGTCTCTCATATTATTTGAGCTAATAACGTATTTTTATGAATTTCGGGTTAATTTATATAATATTATTTAGGGTTATTTAACAGGAATAATACCAACTTTGGGTGGTATTTCATAAATAAAACCAACTTTAAATAATACCGGAATAAAACCATGTATGAGACATATTAAACGGGAATAGAATTGTCTCACCTGCTACCGCCTACGCCTGTCATATTTCACTAATACTGATCTTTCTTGTAACTCCATACAATTCTGGGTTTTTCTAACTTCAAAATTCATCTTCACTTCTTCTTCTTCCTCAATTCATCTTATGCTTCACTTCATCTTCTTCAATTCATCTTGTCGAAGGTATTTTTTTCGAAATTTTTGTTTGTTTATCAACTTTCGAAGGTAATTCATCTTGTCCGTCTTTATAATTACCATTAAAATTGTCGAAAACCAATTTTCAGGGGTTATAGCCGTAGAGAAGTTCATTTCTCAATCCTTTGTGTCGGCAATGTCAATGGTGAGTATTGTTTTCATTTCCCCAAATCGATTTTTCTGGGTTTCCTTTACTAATTTAGGGTTTTTTTATTCCGGGTTTAATTTAGGGGTTATTCTGGGTTTTCTATTAGTATTCTTTTTAATTGGTTTGATTAAAAACCTAGGTTGATCCATGGAGACTTGTGACTTTGAAGTCTTGTTATGGGGAAAATCGAGTTTGCTGTGGACTTGTAGGAATGAAGAAGATGAAGATGTGGGTTAATTAATAGTATGAGACCCACAAAAACCTACTTCATCCGGTCATTTAAGAGGCAATTTCATTCTCGTATAATATGTCTCATACTTGGTTTTATTCTTGTATTAATTAAAGTTGGTTTTATTTATGGAATACCACCCAAAGTTGGTATTATTAATCCTGTTAAATAACCCTATTATTTATATGCTGGAATAAGTTTATTACCTATTTTAAGATTATTTAGAATAACCCATTTAATTTGAAGGTCAAATAATGCATATATTCTCGTATACACTGTGTAGGTCTATCTTAAGACGACGATATCTCACTCATATGACATCGGAATCAAGTGATTCAAGATGAGTTGGAAAGCTAAGTTCGAGACCTACAAGTTTGTAGAAGAAAGAAACATCAAATTCCGTAATCTACTAGATCGAAATCTAGTTATAAGACAGAAGGCCATCAGATAATCGACACCAAAAGATTTGAAATCCATTATTACAAAAGATGGTTAGGGAACAAGGAAACAAGAAAAAAAAAAGAAATAAAAGATTTAATAAGAGAATAAAAAGGAAAAAAATAAAATAAGAAAAATATAAAAAGAGGAATAACAGGAGGAAGACACACGCATAAGAAGAAGGCAAAAAAAATAAAGTAGAAGGAGGAGAGAGAATAGAAAACAAGGAAAAGAGGAGGACATCAGCACAGACAGGAACCACACGACAGAAGAAGGAGGCGACGGACTCGACTCCGTTTTAATCAAATTTTTTCCCGATTTCTATGAGCTTTTCTAATCTTTATCTTATTTTTACTGTTATTATGTTTAGTTTATAGTAATTTTCAATTGGAGTATGTAATTGACTATTGATGTTAGGGTTTATGAGATTATGATATTGTTTTGATTGATTAATTACTTTGTTGGATATTTATATAAGATTCGTTATTTGACTATCTGATTCATATTTATTAATTTTGTTTGGCCAACTTAATTGTATTCATGAATCGATCGTTGAATTAATAGTAATTTTGGTTAGGTTGCAGCGACTTAATTTATTAATTTAATTCATGCGTTCATGGTTAATTTGATAGATTGGTTAGGATTAAACTTGAGTGCGTTCACGGGGTTTAACGAGTGAGAAAGATAAAATTGGTAATTTACTTGTGTTCAAGGATTAACCGATTAACTAATCTATCCGATAATTAATTAAGTGAACCAATTATTTTACCTGACATCTATAGAAAATTACATATCTCCTATTTATTCATTATAAGAACTTTCTACCTGTTTATTGCGATTATTAGTGGTATTAGTTTTTTTATTTAATTTTAGTTAGTTTAGTATAGAAACAACCCAAACAAACCCCCCATTATTCTATTTATACTTATATAACTATATAAATACTATTAAATTAATCTAAGATAGTACCATTAGTCCCTATGGGTTCGACCCTTACTTGCCCTACTACTAGTTAGTTAGAGTCTTGTAAGTGAATTATAAATTTAATTTTGACCGCGGTTACGACACGCACCAAATTTTGGCGTCGTTGCCGGGGACTGATTTGTTTATTATCTTTGATTATATAATAGTTAGCTAGTAAATTAGTTACTTATTTATCTAGTTAGTTATTTATTTTATTTTATATACTCTTTAGTTTTTATTTCAGGTACTTATTTACAATATTTGAGATGTCTGCCGGAGCGGAGAAGAGTTTAAGGGAGCAATTATTTCTTTCGGAGACACCTACTAGTATTATTTTTCCTACTTTGGAAAAATCATTTAAGCTAAGTCCAGGTTTTATCCAAATTCTCCCTAACTTTTATGGTCGATCTAATGAGGATGCTCTAAAACATATAAAAGAATTTTATCTTGCTTGTTCCACGTTATCTTTGGATGGTATTGATGATGATTGTATTAAATTCCGAGCTTTCCCATTTACTTTGCATGAATTAGCTAAAGATTGGCTGTTTAATTTACCTGGTGGATCTATTACATCTTGGAATTGCTTAAGAAAAGTTTTTCTTGATAAATATCAACCTGTGAGTATTATAAGAGCAATAAAAAAAACAAATTATGAATATTCAACAAGATGACAATGAATCTTTAAATGATTATTGGGATAGATTTAACCGATTATGTAATTCCTGCCCACAACATGAACTAAGTGAAAAAATCTTGATTAAATGTTTGTATGATGGTTTGCTAGATGATTAAAAGAGGTTGATAGACATTGCTAGTGGTGGTTCTTTAATGGATAAAACTCCAACTGAAGCTAGAAAATTAATTAATAATATGGCCATTAGCAGTCAAAAATATGGAACCAAGAATGAATGTGATTTGAAATTGCAAAAACAATCAAAAAAACAAGCTGAGCAGATGAAAGAATTAAGAGATGTTGTGAATAATCAACTTAAAGTTATGGATGACCAACATCAATCTTTAGAAAATATGGTAAAACAATTGGTAGTTCAAGTAGGACAAGTTCACTCTCAGAGCCTTAGTCGTCAAGAACAAACTGATAATAACTTGTGTCACTTGGATAATCAAATGAAATTGATTTGTACCACCCTTGCCAACATTGAGAGTAATTTTGTTAGACAACGTGAACCTAATTTGTTGGATTAGTCTAAAGCAATAACCCTAAGGAGTGGTAAGGAGCTTAGAAATAGATTTGATGTTGAGGAAGAAATTGAGGTTATACCAGGAGCTACAAAACAAAATGATGCTAAAGATGGTCGTAATGAACCTCGTGATAGTGAGAGTGAAACAGAAATTAAGGAAAATGGTCCAGAATTAGAAAAGGAGCAGGTTATAGCTAAATCTACCCCAGATGTACCTATTTTTAAGACCAATGTTCCATTTCCTTCTAGATTTGCTCAGTCTAAGAAAGAAGAGAAAGATAATGAAATTCTAGAAATATTTAGAAAAGTTGAAATAAATATACCCCTCTTAAATGCTATTAAACAGATGCCAAGCTATGCTAAATTTTTAAAAGAGTTATGCACTAATAAAAGAAAGATTAAGAGTGGGGAAAAAGTGTTGATAGGAGAGAACGTATCTTCGATAATTCAAAAGAAAATACCTCCTAAATGTATAGACCCGGGAATGTTTAGTATTCCTTGTAAAATAGGAAATAATAAATTAGATAGATGCATGCTTGACTTAGGAGCATCTATTAGTGTTATGCCTAAATCCATATACGAATCACTTAAGTTAGGACCTCTTTCTCAAACTGATGTAGTGATTCAGTTAGCGGACAGATCACATGCTTATCCTATAGGGGTCTTAGAAGATGTTTTAGTTCAAGTTGATGAGTTAGTATTTCCTGTTGATTTTTATGTGCTTGATATGGGTAATTCTTTCGATGCTAAGGATGTGCCATTATTACTAGGAAGACCGTTTCTTAAAACAGCTAAAACTAAAATTGATGTCTATGAGGGAACTCTTTCTTTTGAACTCGATGGTGAAAAGATTAAGCTTAATATTTATGATGCTATGAAACACCCCATTGATACTACCGATGATGTGAGCTCTATAGAGACTATGGATGTTATAGACACAATTACACAAGAGAAACTTAATAGGAAAAATGAATTTGATACACTCGAGGATGATAATGATTTGGATCCTATATTATCTTTTGAGAAAAAGTTTGATTCTAGTCATGATAGTCATCTAACCACCAATTTTGAGCATGTTTCTAGCCTTGAATTACCTAAAGATTCCCCTAAAGTGATTCCGTCGATTCAATGTCCTCCTAAATTGGAATTAAAACCCCTGCCTAATAACTTAAAGTATGCTTTCTTAGGTGAACATGATACCTTACCTGTAATTATTTCTAGTTCACTTTCCAAATCGCAAGAGTTTAAATTATTAAATGTGCTTAAGGAATATAAAGAGGCGATAGGGTGGACCATTGCTGATATTAAGAGTATTAGTCCTACATTGTGTATGCATAACATTTTTCTTGAGGATGGTGCCAAACCAGTTAGAGAAAATCAACGTAGACTTAACCCGTCAATGATGGAAGTTGTGAAAAAAGAAATTCTTAAGCGGCGGGATGCGGGTGTGATATTTCCTATCTCAGATTCAAAATGGGTAAGTCCAATCCATGTAGTGCCTAAAAAGACCGGGATTACTGTTGTTGAAAATAGTAAAGGAGAACTAGTTCCCACTAGAGTGTCAAATGGATGGAGGGTTTGCATAGATTATAGAAAGTTAAATCAAGTAACTAGAAAAGACCACTTTCCTTTACCATTCATAGATCAAATGTTAGAAAAGCTTGCGGGAAGTTCTTACTTTTGTTTTCTAGACGGTTATTCTGGGTATATTCAAGTTCCTATAGCACCCGAGGATCAAGAAAAGACAACTTTTACGTGCCCTTTTGGTACTTTTTCTTTTAGAAGAATGTCTTTTGGACTTTGTAATGCTCCTGGCATGATGAGCATATTTTCAGATTTGCTTGATAATTCCATGGAGGTTTTTATGGACAATTTTACTGTTTTTGGTGATAATTTTGATTTATGTCTCCATAATTTATCTCTCGCTTTAAAAAGATGTGTCGAGACTAATCTTCTGCTTAACTTTGAAAAATGTCATTTTATGGTGGAAAAAGAAGTTGTCTTAGGCCATGTTGTCAGTGCTGAAGGGTTGGAAGTTGATCAAGCTAAAATAGATATTATTAGTTCGTTACCCTATCTTAGTTGTGTGCGTGAAATTAGATCATTTTTAGGGCATGCTGGATTCTATAGGCGATTTATACAGAACTTTTCCACTATTGCATCACCTTTGTCTAACTTACTTGCTAAAGATGTACAATTTGTGTTTGATGATAAGTGTAAGGAAGCATTTAATACGTTAAAAGATAAATTAACTTCCGCACCAGTGATTAAACCTCCTAATTGGTCATTACCTTTTGAAATAATGTGTGATGCTAGTGATAAAGCGGTAGGAGCTGTATTAGGGCAAAAGGTAGGCAAGGAATCTCATGTTATATATTATGCGTCGAAAACTCTTGACCCAGCCCAATGCAACTATACTGTCACTGAAAAGGAATTGTATGCTGTTATTTTTGCTCTTGAAAAGTTTAGATCGTATTTGCTTGGTACTCACGTGGTAGTATATTCCGATCACTCTGCTTTGAAATATTTATTGAAAAAGAAAGAATTGAAACCTAGATTATTACGTTGGATGCAATTATTACAGGAATTTGATTTGGAAATAAAAGATAAGAAAGGAGCTGAAAACTTAGTTGCTGACCATCTTAGTAGGATTATTAAGGAACAAGACATAACTACCCTCTCTTCTGATTTGTTTCCTGATGAACAATTATATGCATTAAATATGAAATATCCCTGGTATGCTGATATTGTCAATTATTTGGTATCAAAGGAGTTTCCTAAGGAACTTACTAAAGCCCAAAAAGATAAAATTAAGCATGATGCTAAGTATTATATTTGGGACGAACCTTATTTGTTTAAAATTTGTTCCGATAATGTTATAAGAAGATGTGTGCCTGAAGAGGAAAGTAAATCTATTCTTGAATTTTGTCACTCATTTGAGTGTGGGGGTCATTTTGGTCCGAAACGAACAGCTCATAAATTCTAGAATGTGGATTATTTTGGCCTTCTTTGCATAAAGATGCTTATTGTTTTGTGAAAACTTGTGATCAATGTCAAAGAAGTGGTAATATTTCTAGGAGAGATCAAATGCCTCTTACTTCCATATTTGTAGCTGATGTTTTTGATGTTTGGGGTATTGATTTTATGTGACCTTTTCCATCGTCTTTTGGGAATACTTACATTCTTTTAGCAATTGACTATGTTTCTAAATGGGTGGAGGCCAAAGCTACTAGAACAAATGATTCTAAGGTGGTTGCTGAGTTTGTTAGGAATCAGATTTTTAATAGGTTTGGTATTCCTAGAGCTATCATTAGTGACAGAGGGAGTTACTTTTGTAATCGTATCATTGAGGCTTTATTTAAGAAATATCATGTTACTCATAAGGTTTCTACTGCTTATCACCCACAGACTAATGAACAAGCTGAGGTTTCTAATAGAGAAATAAAATCAATTTTGGAGAAGGTTGTGAGTCCTAATAGGAAAGATTGGAGCAAGCGTTTAGGTGATGCATTATGGGCATATAGAACTGCATACAAAACTCCAATAGGTATGTCTCCTTATTGAAAGGATTGCTTGAATTGTGTATATTACAGTAGCTACATCCTCCTTAAATATAGGTGATGACTTAGGCTATACAAGGTTATACGTCCTATGCTATCTAATCATATCAACATATTACATAAATACAAAGATAGTAATTGATGGTAATTGATTACAATTAAGACTAATTAATGCTGATTGATATATTCCTTCAAATAAGATGATTGAGAGAATAAGAAGAATATCATGAGACAATATCCTTAACACTTATCGCTTGGTATTTGGGAAAGTTTGTCACCTTCCAGTCGAATTAGAGCATCGAGCATTTTGGGCGATTAAGAAGTGTAATTTTAATTATGAAAAGTCCATTGCTCACAGAAAATTAGAAATTCTAGAATTGGAGGAGATAAGGAATGATGCATATGAAAATTCTCGGATATACAAAGAGAAAACTAAGGCTTATCACGATAAAATGTTATCTAGAAAAAGCTTTAATGTGGGTGATAAAGTCCTCCTTTATAATTCTAGTTTAAGATTATTTCCTGGGAAATTGAGATCAAGATGGATCGGTCCCTTTGAGGTTCTTAAGGTGTTTGATCACGGAGCGGGAGAAATTAAAGGATGCGAGTCAGGAAGGATAATTAAAGTGAATGGTCATAGACTTAAGCCATATTATGATGGATTCGAGGCCAATTGGGTGGATATATTGATTTGGAGGATCCAACTTATAAAAATTGAGAAATAGCATGTCGAGCCACGACGTAAAATAAGGCGCTTCTCGGGAGGCAACCCGAGCTTGTATATTTATTTTGTATGATTGACTAATTATGTTACTTAGTTTTATTTTTTTCTTTATATTTCATTTCCCCTATTTCACTTGTCTTGTCCAGTGTTGGAATTTTGCAGGATAGATAACAGTGATCCTTTGCTGAACATGTGATAGTTGTCAATGGGATGAAGTTTTCAAAAATCAAGGTGGACAAGATGCATATATTTCTACTTCGCTAGATCCGCTAAGTACCTTTATCTCTCTTATATATTTATGTGTGCAAATTTTCAGCTTTTTGAGGTCTCTTTTGACATTGAGGACAATGTCGGATTTAAGTGTGGAGATGAGGTAAACCGAAAATTGGATATATTATTGCTAAATGTGGAGTTGACGGGTGGCCATTGACATCAAGTGTGTTTTGCAGGCTATTTTAAAATTTTGGGATATGTGAATATTTAGGGGAAGTGCTGTCGAAATTTTTTGAAATTTTTTTTGATAGAATTTGAGTTTAAAAGTTTTAGCCTTTGTTTTTATTGAACTACCTAAACTTGGGAAGTTGACGACAAATTCTAACCTAACTTTTTAAAAATAATTTTTATTAATGATATTAGTGAAGAAAAAATGTGTTTTGAAGTGATATTAACTCGAGTTAGTAAATCCGAGGGGAACCTAGTCCTAACGGGATTGGGAGAATGCCTAATTCCTTGTCCGGAAGGGCGGTAGTCATTGATTGAAAGCTCGCTACATGGGTCACGTGATCGAAAAAAAAAAAGAATGAACAAAAAAAACGAAAAGAGAAAAAAGAAAAGAAAATTAGAAAGAAAAAAAAGGCCAGAAAGAAAGAAAAGGAAAAAAGAACAATTGCAGAGAAATTGAGACGAGATATCTAGTTTGACTTATATGCTCGGGAGAACGATCCTCGTACTGAACTGGTAATAGGAATGTACATGAAAGTAAATCCCCTTCCCCCAAGACCTTAAACTGCTGAAACCCGTCTTTTGGAGTCAATACAAAACTATTTTTCGAAGGTAGTTAAACCGAGTGTGAAGGATGATGAGTTCATTTATAATTTGAATTTAGAAGCGGTTTAGTATATTATATGTTGTTAAATTAGTTAATTGAATAGGTTAAGGGAGGAGAAATTTTATGTATATAGTACTTGCTAATCTAACACGCAATTATTTTGTTAAGTTTACTAACTTATAAAAAATATTTTCTTAAATATTTTTAGTTTCTCGTCAATTGTAACTAGTTGGGCTGGTTTAAAACATTTGAAGGTTAACTTTTCATTTTTTATTAGCTCTTAAGTAATCATTGTCGAGGACGCCAATGGACTAAGTGTGGGAAATTTGATAAATCGATATTTATACATATTTTTACCCCTTTTATATTATTATTATAATGTTGTCTCTCATATTATTTGAGCTAATAACGTATTTTTATGAATTTCGGGTTAATTTATATAATATTATTTATATTCTAGAATAAGTTTATTACCTATTTTAAGATTATTTGGAATAACCCATTTAATTTGAAGGTCAAATAATGCATATATTCTCGTATACATTGTGTAGGTCTATCTTAAGACGACGATATCTCACTCATATGACATCGGAATCAAGTGATTCAAGATGCGTAGGAAAGCTAAGTTCGAGAACTACAAGTTTGTAGAAGAAAAAAACATCAAATTCCGTCATCTACTAGGTCGAAATCTAGTTATAAGACAGAAGGCAAGCAGATAATCGACACCAAAAGATTTGAAATCCATTATTACAAAAGATGGTTAGGGAACAAGGAAACAAGAAAAAAAAGGAAATAAAAGATTTAATAAGAGAATAAAAAGGAAAAAAATAAAATAAGAAAAATATAAAAAGAGGAATAACAGGAGGAAGACACACGCATAAGAAGAAGGCAAAAAAAATAAAGTAGGAGGAGAGAGAATAGAAAACAAGGAAAAGAGGAGGACATCAGCACAGACAGGAACCGCACGACAGAAGAAGGAGGCGACGGACTCGACTCCGTTTTAATCAAATTTCTTCCCGATTTCTATGAGCTTTTTTAATCTTTATCTTATTTTTACTGTTATTATGTTTAGTTTAGAGTAATCTTCAATTGGACTATGTAATTGACTATTGATGTTAGGGTTTATGAGATTATGATATTGTTTTGATTGATTAATTACTTTGTTGGATATTTATATAAGATTCGTTATTTGACTATCTGATTCGTATTTATTAATTTTTTTTGGCCAACTTAATTGTATTCATGAATCGATCGTTGAATTAATAGTAATTTTGGTTAGGTTGCAGCGTTATGGTCTAATCTTAATTGCTAGAATCTTGTGTAGTAGTTGAGTTAGATATGATTGCAGCGTTCTGGTTATATTTTACTCAACTGATTAGTAATCTTAAAGCGACTTAATTTATTAATTTAATTCATGCGTTCATGGTTAATTTGATAGATTGGTTAGGATTAAACTTGCGTGCGTTCACGGGGTTTAACGAGTGAGAAAGATAAAATTGGTAATTTACTTGCGTTCAAGGATTAACCGATTAACTAATCTATCCGATAATTAATTAAGTGAATCAATGATTTTACCCGACATCTATAGAAAATTACATATCTCCTATTTATTCATTATAAGAACTTTCTACCTATTTATTGCGATTATTAGTAGTATTAGTTTTATTTATTTAATTTTAGTTAGTTTAGTATAGAAACAACCCAAACAAACCCCCCCCCCCATTATTCTATTTATACTTATATAACTATATAAATACTATTAAATTAATCTAAGATAGTATCATTAGTCCATGTGGGTTCGACCCTTACTTGCCCTACTACTAGTTAGTTAGAGTCTTGTAAGTGAATTATAAATTTAATTTTGACTGCGGTTACGACACGCACCACTCACTTTTAAACTCTCCCATCCTCCACTTCTCAAGATCCTTGAAAGTACAAAAGACAGCGGGAAATGATTTCATCACGTGATTCAAGAGGCAATTCAGAAAAAAAAAAACAACAAAAAACAACAAAAAATCATTAAGGGAAGACCCAAAAGGGCCAAAATTACAAGTGAAGGGATGAAGTTCAAAAAACGGAAAATAAGTAAACATCCTTAGACAAGTACAGACAAAAGAGGCCTAGAGTTCAACTCGGCCAGTCAGGAGGTGTAGGTCGGACCTAGTCCTCATCAGAGCTAGGGAAGGAATAGTCTCTGGGACTGATATAACCTCCATCGTCGGACCCCCAGTCCCAGCTGCCTGAGGCATCCATCGGATCATCAGGCCCTTCCTCCTAGCTCCCCAATGTATCGTGGCCTGATGAATAGCCCTGACCACCGCTATCCCCCGAGTCACAGCTGCTCAGGTCCTCGTCCTCACCAAATCGGGCCACCCTGGTGCCCTCAGGGTAGCCAAGATCATCCCTCAGCTTCTTCGGCGCTGGAGAGCAAGGGCCCGAGTCAAGAAGGTCAGGGTCAATGTTATCCGGTTGTAACCAAGGGAAACATCGGTGACACCCTTTGTAAGAGCAGCCTTCTGCTTGAGTGCAGTACCTGGGTTTCGTCTTCCCAGGAGATGAGGCCTTCCTAGAGCGTTTAATAGCCCTCGACAAAGAGCTTGTCCCAGGAGCACGAAAAGACCGGAGGTAGGTTCGCCTGCTGCGGCGGATGATTGATTGCACTTGTCTCGGATATTTGAGCCGCCTACGGCCCCTGTAGCGGAGGGCAGTAGCGAAAACCCCCCATCGAAGAATCTTATCCTTTACCCAAGACATTGTGAAGAAAGAAGAAGCTAAGGAGAGCAATCAAGGAATTTACAAAGAAAAGGTGGATTGAACTCAACCCTTTATACACAAGGGAAGAAGGTTATGCAGTAAATGGCGCTCTAACCACCCTCGCAGAAAAGGGCCAAGTGTCAGCTGGGCACATGGCTCGAAGGATCTCTTCACAAGGAGTAATCACGAGGAAGAAGTTCCCGACTCTTTGCATGCCCCAAGCAATTAAAGACATTCCTCCTAGGGAATGCGCGCAACATTAAATGCAAGGAAAGATTAAAAGTCAACCTCCCACCATGCTGATCAAGGATCGTCTGCCGAGAGGAGCCCTGCTTCCCTCCTGCCGACGAGGGCCAATTGATGGGGGTCGGTCACCTGCTATGGGCCGCCCGCCGTACGAGTCCAGAGCCAACCCAACCCAGATCACGAAGGACCTGCCGCGCAGAACAATCAGCAAGACCTTCCCTACTAATCCCAGGGAGCGCCTCTGAAAGGTCGTATCATGCTTGGGGGGCAAAGCTTAGCCCCCTGCCCATCAGGACCAGGCCACGGCCATTATGGCTGGGGGAAAAAGAGTCTTCCCCTGCCAGCCAGGCGTCAGAGGACTTTCCCCTTACGAGCTCAGGATAGACGATCAGAACCCTCCTGTTTATGCCTAAGGTAAGAGGAAATAAGTGGACAAGGCACTCCCACGTGTCATCCACTCATTCCCTCCCCCTCTCTCCCTCTTTTACTCTCTCTTATGGGAACCTATAAATACTCATTTATTTCCCTTGGGAGAGGGTAATTGATTCTCTCACTAGAATCTCACTCTAGAAAACGTCACCCTACTCCTCACGAGTAAGGTCCGTCAAGTGCCTTCACGGACTGACTTAGGCATAGAAGAGGGTTCCCTCGGACACCTCTGAGGCCTTGTGCGCTCCTTGTGTGCAGGTGATAGGCCCTCTCCGCTGGGAAGGTCCGACCACTAGGGGAGAGGAAGGTGAGGCTTGAAGATCAAGACAAAGTCAACAAGAAACCAAAGTTTAATTCAAGATCCGAATCCGTTTTGGGTCCATTGTTTCCATACCGGAACAATGTTAATTTCGTGAGAAATGCTATTTTTTTGTACACTTCACTTATTTTAATAACTTACGTATTTTCTATAAGACTATTTCTATTTTAAGTAAGTTTCTATTTATAGAAAAGTTTCCTCTTTTGGAAGGTGATCATTTTTCCCTTTTGTCCTCTCATTATTAATGATTATGTCTTTTATATATATCGATAATGACTTTGTTTTGGAGTTATGGAATAAGGACAAGTGTGAGGTTTAGAGTAATATAGTTTAGGATGTACGTTTTTGCCATCAGCTATAAAGCCGGTGTGTCTACTTGGGGCACATTTGGTCGTTTAACTGGGCGTAGTTTCGCCCAGGAGAGTGTATGTTTTGAACTTAAGCTACATATCGCATCGTGTTAGTCACCGTCAGTTGAACTAGACATAATTGTAGTCTAGGAGGGGTATGCACTACTTAAACCAGGACCTCGCTGCGTGCAATCCTATTATAGTTGAGTTGCCTAGTTAGAGACTGAAGACTGTTATGAGTTAAGACTAAAGTTCTCGAAGCTAGTTTCCAGTATTATCCTAGTGAAAATCTAGATTCATCACTAATCCTCCCTTTTGGAGGACCTTTTAGCTTTCTTTGGCGGTGTGATCTTTCTATCCATAACACCATTTTGAATATTATTATTATCGGTTGATTTTGACTTGCAAGTTGACAAGTGCTTTATGTTTCGCTGAAAACTTATTGTTATTATATTGTTTTAATGTTTTCTCTTTTTAAATATTTTGATATAATAATACTATTATTTTCCATATGATATAATTGATCGCGCGTCAGATTGTCGCCTATCTAACGTGGTCAAACAATATCTAGAAACTCAGAAAAACTACTATGTAGTAGCGGCAAGTCGGGATCGATCCACAGGGACGGTCGAGGGTAGTCGGTCAAGTCAAAGTCTGAGAGTGATTGGGTCGAGGAGGGGGGTTTTGGACGAGAGGAGCTAAACTAACTAGACGAGATAAGGAACTAAAGCGAGAAACTATTAATTGGAAAGGCATTAGGGAGAGTCGGGGAGTCGGAAATTAAGGTAAGGGTGTAATCGCAAGAATTATTACAAGATGTATAAGGGAGGTGCCACCTTTAGGTTTCCCTACCAACCATGCCTAAGCCCGCTTTCGCGACGAATAAACTAAAGTCTCTAGACGGAATTACCCAAACCTCGAGTTTCCCCATATTGGTCCGGGTGAGTCAAATCAACCTAGGTGATCAAGCTAAGTCAATCAAGACACAACAATCCCAATCAAGACAAATCACCCTCAAATGCAATAATCTCAGAAAATGAAAACTTTATCTAGAATTCTTCCTCCCCTAGCCCCCTAACTAAAATCTACTCACTACCCATAATAAAACTAACAGTAAGGAGACTAGGAGAAAGACTAAACATGCTTAAGCTAGAGGAGAGACAATTAATCTAAGACAATAAAGGAAACTACACTAACGAACAACAATAAAGAGGAAAATAAACAAGCACACAAACTAAGGAGAGAGAAAAGCAAACAAACAATGAAAAACTACACTAACATGAAAATGACAAGGCTAACAATAGATTAACAAGAAGGTAAAGATAAAACTAATTAATGGAGAAAGGGAGAGGAAAGAAACTACCAACAATGGAGAAAACTAAAGGAGGAAGATGAAGATTAACATAAAGATTGAATCTTGGAAGAGAAAATACAACTTTGTCACCAATCCTTGCAAAACTCTTCAATCTTCAACATAAAAACCCAAATCTTCAACTAATACAAGAACTTGATTGTAGAATGTTGAGTAGATTAATCTAAAACTAAGAAAGTTTTACTAAATCTGTGGACATGACGTAGGTCCACCCCGACGCGGCCACGCGCGGGTTTGGGTAGGCGAATGAATCTCGTGGTGAGATTGTTCTCGGGTTCGAAATTTAAGTCAAAGTTGGAGTCGCCACCGAATTTTGTGGTTATTCGGAACCATACGAGCCCACTCTATGTCGTCATGGGCTATACACAAAGTAAGCCCACTTCGATGTCAGAGTTCATTGGGCTCGTCCCTTTGCATTGCAATATCGATACCGTTTAAACCGGCTTTCGTATATAGAATGACTCTCGTGCGCCAATGGTTTCGGGCATCCGGAAACCAAGGTTCTGAGTAAGGGGTGAGGGTACGTGTTGGGAAGCCCACTAAGGACACCCAACCCCGCCCGCACATGGCGGCCTCTACTAAGACATCGTTCGTGTTCGTGTGCGCGCGCTAGTAAAATGACTAAATGATATGCAAACAGCGTTTTCGGGCTAAGCATGCGAGTTGTTGGTTAACTACGTCATTTAATGCATCTTGATTCACGTCAAAGTGATTTAGCATGCGATGTTCATTTAAATAAATAAATGGCAAACATCAAATAATAGAAAACTCGTAAATAAATTACAAATTACACGGGCGGAATACAACCCGGAATTCACAATACAACGAGCAATAAAATAGAATAATTGAATTAAAAGCAGCAAATGTTAACTAGAAACGGACCCGTATATAATAAATATAAACTAGACCGTAAGTTGTGCAAATGGACGAACTTTAATTAATTACGCATTATATTGCATATTAATCAAAGGACGGAGGTTCGAGACCTAGGTGTGGTGCTAACCCGATCTCGAGCCTCGATGCCTTGTCCCGACTTATCACCTCGAGAAATGGAGTCTAAATTAATTATATGACGAATACGACTAAAGAGTCGTCGACATAAAATTAATAGCGCGAGACCGTCGATCAAAATCGTTTTAGGTGTCGTGATATGCATGAGTTTTGAAAATAGGAGAGTCACGTGATAGTCTTTACACGTGATGACTAATGTCGATAAAAGGACGAGGCTTGAAAGTGTGTGTCAAGGCCCTCGGTTTTCTGGGTTACAGGACCCACTCGGTCGAGTCATAGTCTGACTCGGTCGAGTGTGTCCTCAAAAAAGTTTCTGCCCAGTGATATGGACGCTACTCGATCGAGTGGCCTATGCACTCGGTCGAGTAACCCCTCGAAAAGGGTTCTGTCCAGTGTTATGGACGCTACTCGATCGAGTGGCCTATGTACTCGGTCGAGTAGCCCCTGTACGAGTATCAACTCGTTCATTTTTTGGGGTTGAAAACGACGGTCGGTCGAGTTAAATACAAATATCGCATGATTTGAATTTAACTCGACCTCCGGTGCTATAATCGTGTATATGTACGATTATAATACCGTTGTCGGGATTTTATGAAAACGTTTACGTTAGAAAATTTGAATTAATGACGGAATGCTTCCCTCTACGTCACGACATCGAAACTAACCCTTTCGGGTTATGTGATGTCGGTTTTCGTGTCAACGGGTTCCGCACTAATTAAAATGGGATTGAATACGTTCAACTACGATTAGTCGCGATCACGTCACGCCCTTGAGTACATTGAGGCGGGGCTCCTCGAAAGGGCTCCACCTCCGTCGTTGCTCGTAAAGGGATTAGACGGACTTTAGGCGACAATTATAGTCAAACGCATCCGAAACCGAGATTTAAATACTAGTATGTATATATACACGGTATAATAATGTTAGATGTTAGAATACGGAATTAAAGTGTTAGTATACAAAAATGAAAGTTAGTGTTAGAATACATAAACAAAATGTTAGTATGCACAAAATTAAAGGTTAGTGTTAGTGGTTAGTAGTAGTAGTAATAATAATAATAATAATAATAATAGTAATACATATATAATCGAAAAAAAGGGAAAGGAGAAAAAGAAATGGGGTTTGATGACACCCTCAACCTACATGCTTAATGGCCTCGGAAACGAACTCGTAGTAGCGGCGTGTGCGCGGGAGTGTCGAGATATGTAGGGTGAGTTAGGGTGTGTTTGGTTAGGGAGAGGATGCTCTCGGGTCTTTGACGAGTTTTGATCTCGGGGTGTTGAATATGTATGTGTGTGTGTATGTGTGATGGATGTAGACTCGGTTTTTTGAGTAGTATCGCTTAGGGTTACTAAGGATTGAAGTGTGGAGAGGATGAATGAATTAGGGTTGAAAATGTAGGGTAGAATGCATGGGGAAAAGCTTGTGAAATGAATGGGGTTAAGGGGGTATTTATAGGCTTCACCCCCCGACCTAGGGTCACTCGACCGAGTGCCCTAGTGCACTCGGTCGAGTGCCTTCAGAAATGAACCTGGTCCGTTTTTGACGCTCCACTCGACCGAGTGGGTCAATCCACTCGATCGAGTGGATCAAGCAAATCGAGCTATTTTAGGAAGGAATTGATATTGTTGTTTGTTGTAATCTTTTTTGAATTTGGATTGGGCGCCAGCTTCTAGAAGGTGCACTTGGCTGGTTTTTGTGACGGGTTCGTCTTTGACCGGGTTTTGACCCGGTCGCCAAAAGACGGTTTTATTTCCGGTGTCGGTTTTGGCCCAAATTAGTCTCATTTGACTCGGAATGACCCACTGGGCCTGAATTTGAGGTCGGTTTTGAGAGATTTGCACTCCGCTAAATGCCCACGTCGGATACTATTGATTCCGAGTCCGTATTCGAGCATATTAAGTCACGTTGACGTCCAATCATCATCGGGTGTTTTGTCGGGAACTGCTATAGACACTAGCAGGCAAAATGCGGGTGTCTACAAAGCCCCCACTCTGACTGAGGCTTGGACAAGGCGAAAGTCAGAGTAGCTACCAGGCCAATCGAGGATTACGACCTGGCAGCCTTCCGGTCGGGTCGTTTATAGTCCAGTAGACTTGCGTGAAGGGCTCGCCAGCCATAAGCAGAGGGTCATACCTGTCCTGATGATGATAGCTCCGCGGGGAGTCAGACTTGTTGCATAAGTCCTAGGCGTGCCTATATGTGGGCCCATCCCGTGCCATTTCGGGGAAAATGCCGCCTCCGGCGTTCCGCTGGGGAAATATGTGAGCTGTACGGGCTTGCTTTTGAAGCCCTGAGTCATACCTGACCTGATGATGATGCTCCGTGGGGAGTAAAACTTGCCTTTCGGGGCGTAGGTGTACCCGTATGTCGACACATCACGCCTTGGATGTAGCATACCGTGGAAAAGTTGACTCCGTTGGGGAATTTAAGTAGTTTCGCGGGGACTTGCTTCAAAAAGTCTGAACTGTACCTGTATGCTGACACATAACAACTTGTATGTAGCATATAGGCAAAACACTGACTCGTGTTGGGGAGTAAAGTAGCTGCGCGGGGACTTGCTTCTGAAGTCTTGGGTGTACCCGTATGCTGACACATGACAACTTGCATGTAACATATAGGCAAAACACTGACTTTGATGTTCCGTTGGGAAGCACTAGCTGGTACCTGAAATATTAGATACATAGGCAGAAATAGCAGGCATAGTATATAGCAAGATAGCACATAGGAAATGCAGTTAGCATCTATAGACTAGTTTGCGCTGGGGAGAATGATTTTTGAAATCGAAGTCCTGAAAGCAACTCACGTGCTAGGAGATAGGTTTTCAAAATAGAGAGGGGTAGAAAAGAAATTTGCAGTTTAAATAGACCGAAATTTGACCTTGTCGAAAAGGATTTTATCAAATGGCTAAGTTTTGCAATCTTTGGAGTGAAAGTTTGAGGAGGGAGGTACCGACAGACTCGACTCTGGACGTGACAGGACGAGTTGACAGACACGACTTGGACTCTCGAGGGGTTGGACTGTGACTCGGTAGGGGGGTGGGCCACCTAAGATGACAAGACTCTTAAGCTGCGCTATTCCGTAGCCTAGGCGAGTGGCAACACAGTCGAACATCGAAATGAGAAGGATGTGCTATAGGGTGGCTGCAGTAGTCTGTAACGAGACTGTAACGACAGGACTTAGTAGTAGCAATGTTATAGTCTGGTGCTTTTTTGGATCTTTGTTTTTGGGGTATAGTCCCAAACTGGGTGTTGCTTCGAGTCCCTGATGGATTCTCGTCTTTGACTGAGCCGAGTACTAGGACACACTATAGAAGGGTGGCTAGATTTTTGAAAGTATTTGGATTATGTGGGTGGATGGAGAACTTCTGCCTAGGAGAAGCCCCCAGGATGACAAAGCTAATTGTTGAGAACATGACAGTGTCGTGATAGGAATGATGGTGCTTTCTGAATTTGTGTCAACGTGGGTGGTTGTGCCCTTGTTGAAAGGCTGCCTACGTATTCACGTGTAGTGAAATCAAACCAAGCCGTAGTTCAGTGGATTAGAATGAAGATATATTATGGTGCCTAGTTTATTAGGGCTTTGTGTGTAACTAGCCATAACGATGGTGTAGGCTAGGTGAATTCCCAATGATGTCTTAATCAAAGGGCTAGAACAGTTAGGATGTTGATCCCGTGACTGTGAGCGTTCTCCGGGGTAGCCCCAGAGGTGGTGTGAACTATTTGGGCATGTTCTATGCCGACCGCAGGTTGAGTTCCCGTGTTTGGGGTTGGTAACTGGTTTGGATGTTTTTGGAAATGTGGTGCCAGGTAGAAAGTGGCTTTGATGTTTCGAAATCTGGAGCTCGATTTTGTGGAGCTAAGGCTTCGAGGGTAAGGTATTGTAATGTGGTAGGAAAGGGGGAAGTCGAGTAAAAATGACTCGAACTTCGATTGAGGTAGGTTTGATAATTCGGGATCTGACTTCCATGTCTGGCCCTAATGGTTAGGGTGTATCCTATGGAGCTAGAATCCTCAAAATTTCGGGCTGTCTCTTAGCCTAGGTCTCGAGAAGGTCTTGAGGGTTGCAATGTGGGAAGGCTAAGTGTGGTGTTAGCTGACCAGCTTGATTGTCTCTTCCCTATTGGACGGTATAGACATTGATAATTTTTGAATTGACCGTACCCCGGTCAAGGGATTTTCACTTGAGTTGAACGTTGACCACGGTCATGGGTGTTTGAATTTTTTTTTTTTGGTTGACCTCTTAGCCCCGGTCGTGGGATCCTTCACTTGAGTTGACTGTGTCCAGGTCAAGGGATTGATCGTATCTGGTCGAGGGATGTTGAGAGTTCTTTTTTGGTCAGGGCCAGCTCTTTTGTTTTGCCCTTTTGCTTTTTCCTTGGACTTTTGATTTTTTTTTGTCCAACTCTTTTTTCTTTCTTTTTTTTTTCACGGTAATCCCCTCCTATGGTGTTGTGGGTGGATTTGGGGGTGGGCCCATTGGTTGGATTAGGCTTGTGGAGCTAAACCTTTGTAAGGTATAAGCCTAGTTGGTGAGTGCAACTCGCGGTGGAGTACTCTATGGTAAGCATGGTGATTTGGATCTCGGTATTGTCATCATAATTCCGAGCAGGCTTAGTGGGAGCATCGTCCCGAGTTGGGTATTTTTGGCATCAAGCCTATAGAGTCACGATGCTTCTTTTTTGCTTCTGGTCAGACTAACGCTTAAGGTAGGGATTGATCAGTCTTATTGGAGGGGTGTTTATTGTGGGAAATGGGCTTGCCTCCCGTCTTGAACCCAAACTAGGAGACTACCTAGATTTGTCATAGGATTCGATACCGCTCCTGCTAAGGGTAGTTATGTGGCTTTCTATACCAGACATGGAACAGGTAAGGGAAAACACGGGCCTCAGTTCCTGCAGTCATTATAGATGTGTCTATAATAGTTACGTGCATGTGCTCACAGTGTATGATGGTGTTCATCATGTTCCCGGAAACACATAAGGGAAGCTTATATGAGAAATAGAAAAGCTGATTTTATTGAATTTTGAAAAGAGGACAGAATACAGTTGACTCTGACTCTGACTTTGAAATGAGGATGTAGGATATCCTAGACTCGGACTCAGACTTAGACTCGAATCGGATCCGGACTTTCGGATACTTGGTTGGTCGTTTCTTTTTGGTAAGGTCCTTGATTGGAGGAAACGACAGGTGCCACAACTCGCCTAAACTCGACTTTGCGCAAATGCAAGAGAGGGAGTCAAACTAGACACGGCCCGGGGTGACGGGTCGACAAAGACTCTTGGACCGGGATACTCGAACGTTGACCTAGACGAGGTAACAACCCTGGCTTGGACTCGACGATGAGATTCAAGCTGCACGAGGGTAAGTCCGAAAATGGGGCGACCGTGTTTGACCGCGTCACGTGTTTGGTCCAACCGTGGCGACCTAAACCTTTAGGAGACTCGGGTGTTCATAGCATAGATACGACTCGAAGAAGACATCGTAAGGACGCCGGTATGTGATGAACATAAGGTACCTCTTAAGGTGACTGTGGTCGCATGCTCGGGTGGAGGACAGCCCCCAAGTGAGACTGAAGACTCTGATAGGACTCAGATGGTGCGGCATCTAAGTGACTCAAAAAGTGGGGTACGTGAGACAACACGTGTAAGACATGACCCTTAGAGCAACCGTGATTAATCGCTCTGCTGAAGGGTAGCCCCCGAGTGGGATTGAAGATTTTGCTAAGACTCGAGTGTCGGACGAGCGACCCTTTAGATGTAAGGACCAAAAACCTTTAGCTACAGGGCTATGCCTTGTAAAAGGTTGACTCGGCCTCGAGGGAAGGCAGACGGGGTAAGGGAAGAAACTCGCGATGTAAGATCGGCAAAGTTTCGACGCTAGAGACCCTTGACTTGACTTGAATAAGGATAAACCCTGTGATTAGGGTAGACCCTTAAGTTAAAGGACTTGAATTGGGATGACTCGACTAACGGATTGAAAGACGGACAAAATTCCCCTAGGAAAGGTCGTGGGGACCGTCCTGTCGGAGGGAAAGATCGCGTGTGACTTTCTAGTTAAGACTCGAGTGTTCAGACGAACCTTCCATTTACGAGTGTATGACTCGTGTTGGTTGGTTATGCCTTTAGGAAAAGGCGGACTAGGACGGGGAAGAAACCCGTGATGTAGGATCGACGGAGTTTCGACGCTAAAGACCTTCGACGTATTACGAAAAGACCCGACACACGAATCACGGTAGGTCCTATAATAAGGAAGGATTTTGAAAAATGATTGAATTTTGAAAATTGAGAGGACGGTCCTGAAATTGGTAGTGGGCCAATAGGACCGGGCACTTTGAAAGGTTAGAATGGTTGCGAGTAAATTCGCGTTTTGAAAATTGAGGAGGCGATCCCGTCTTTTGAAATTGGCAGCATGCCGACAGGGCCGAGTTTTTTTTTTGATAAGTTGAATATTTGGAATTTTGAAAATTTGAATATCGAAAAATAAGTTTCCGAAAATTTGAAAATCATAAATGAGATCCCGAAGATTTGAAAATCGAAGACGGCATCTCGGAGATTCGAAAATCGAGAATGGAAGCTCGAAGACTTGAAAATCGAGGTGGAACTTTGAAGATTTGAAAATTGAAGTTGAATTTTGAAAATTCGAAAGTCGAATGGTGGATCGGAAATTCGAATTTTGAAATGGGCAGCATGCCGGCTAGAAAATAGGCTATTTTGAGTCAAATCATCAGTCTAAATTTCGGCAGCATTCCGAGCTTTGAAAATTGGATATTTTGAAAAGACGAGTCCCGAAACGGGCAGCATTTCGGGTTTTTCAAAATTTGGTTTTTTTTGGAAAGATGCATTTTTTTGAAATGACGGTTTTTTGAAAAATGACACGGAAACCAAGTAGCACGTAGTCAAACAAGCATTATAATGACGCTTATGTATGCTTTACACTAAGTCTCGGTCGGTCGAATAGGGTCTATACCAACGACGATCGCATTCTCACGAAACGGGATGGACTTCCTAGCCGATTTGGAACTAGGACCTGCCGTAAAACCCCGGTGAGTTCCGCCATCGAAGTCTTTAGCGCACCCATGTAGGAATGCACCGTGGTATGGTGGGACGTCGGTCACAAGTAACCGGCCCGGGCAAAATTTGGGTTATGCATGAACCATTAAACTAATGCGCGCACAATAATATTCGAACGATTTCTCTTCGAGTCTCACCCTAGGAACCCCGATGACATGTGGTACATCAGGTATCCCCAGCGGAGTCGCCAAATTGTGGACATGACGTAGGTCCACCCCGACGCGGCCACGCGCGGGTTTGGGTAGGCGAATGAATCTCGTGGTGAGATTGTTCTCGGGTTCGAAATTTAAGTCAAAGTTGGAGTCGCCACCGAATTTTGTGGTTATTCGGAACCATACGAGCCCACTCTATGTCGTCATGGGCTATACACAAAGTAAGCCCACTTCGATGTCAGAGTTCATTGGGCTCGTCCCTTTGCATTGCAATATCGATACCGTTTAAACCGGCTTTCGTATATAGAATGACTCTCGTGCGCCAATGGTTTCGGGCATCCGGAAACCAAGGTTCTGAGTAAGGGGTGAGGGTACGTGTTGGGAAGCCCACTAAGGACACCCAACCCCGCCCGCACATGGCGGCCTCTACTAAGACATCGTTCGTGTTCGTGTGCGCGCGCTAGTAAAATGACTAAATGATATGCAAACAGCGTTTTCGGGCTAAGCATGCGAGTTGTTGGTTAACTACGTCATTTAATGCATCTTGATTCACGTCAAAGTGATTTAGCATGCGATGTTCATTTAAATAAATAAATGGCAAACATCAAATAATAGAAAACTCGTAAATAAATTACAAATTACACGGGCGGAATACAACCCGGAATTCACAATACAACGAGCAATAAAATAGAATAATTGAATTAAAAGCAGCAAATGTTAACTAGAAACGGACCCGTATATAATAAATATAAACTAGACCGTAAGTTGTGCAAATGGACGAACTTTAATTAATTACGCATTATATTGCATATTAATCAAAGGACGGAGGTTCGAGACCTAGGTGTGGTGCTAACCCGATCTCGAGCCTCGATGCCTTGTCCCGACTTATCACCTCGAGAAATGGAGTCTAAATTAATTATATGACGGATACGACTAAAGAGTCGTCGACATAAAATTAATAGCGCGAGACCGTCGATCAAAATCGTTTTAGGTGTCGTGATATGCATGAGTTTTGAAAATAGGAGAGTCACGTGATAGTCTTTACACGTGATGACTAATGTCGATAAAAGGACGAGGCTTGAAAGTGTGTGTCAAGGCCCTCGGTTTTCTGGGTTACAGGACCCACTCGGTCGAGTCATAGTCTGACTCGGTCGAGTGTGTCCTCAAAAAAGTTTCTGCCCAGTGATATGGACGCTACTCGATCGAGTGGCCTATGCACTCGGTCGAGTAACCCCTCGAAAAGGGTTCTGTCCAGTGTTATGGACGCTACTCGATCGAGTGGCCTATGTACTCGGTCGAGTAGCCCCTGTACGAGTATCAACTCGTTCATTTTTTGGGGTTGAAAACGACGGTCGGTCGAGTTAAATACAAATATCGCATGATTTGAATTTAACTCGACCTCCGGTGCTATAATCGTGTATATGTACGATTATAATACCGTTGTCGGGATTTTATGAAAACGTTTACGTTAGAAAATTTGAATTAATGACGGAATGCTTCCCTCTACGTCACGACATCGAAACTAACCCTTTCGGGTTATGTGATGTCGGTTTTCGTGTCAACGGGTTCCGCACTAATTAAAATGGGATTGAATACGTTCAACTACGATTAGTCGCGATCACGTCACGCCCTTGAGTACATTGGGGCGGGGCTCCTCGAAAGGGCTCCACCTCCGTCGTTGCTCGTAAAGGGATTAGACGGACTTTAGGCGACAATTATAGTCAAACGCATCCGAAACCGAGATTTAAATACTAGTATGTATATATACACGGTATAATAATGTTAGATGTTAGAATACGGAATTAAAGTGTTAGTATACAAAAATGAAAGTTAGTGTTAGAATACATAAACAAAATGTTAGTATGCACAAAATTAAAGGTTAGTGTTAGTGGTTAGTAGTAGTAGTAGTAGTAATAATAATAATAATAATAATAATAATAATAATAATAATAATAATAATAATAATAATAATAATAATAATAATAATAATAATAATAATAATAATAATAATAATAATAATAATAATAATAATAGTAATACATATATAATCGAAAAAAAGGGAAAGGAGAAAAAGAAATGGGGTTTGATGACACCCTCAACCTACATGCTTAATGGCCTCGGAAACGAACTCGTAGTAGCGGCGTGTGCGCGGGAGTGTCGAGATATGTAGGGTGAGTTAGGGTGTGTTTGGTTAGGGAGAGGATGCTCTCGGGTCTTTGACGAGTTTTGATCTCGGGGTGTTGAATATGTATGTGTGTGTGTGTATGTGTGATGGATGTAGACTCGGTTTTTTGAGTAGTATCGCTTAGGGTTACTAAGGATTGAAGTGTGGAGAGGATGAATGAATTAGGGTTGAAAATGTAGGGTAGAATGCATGGGGAAAAGCTTGTGAAATGAATGGGGTTAAGGGGGTATTTATAGGCTTCACCCCCCGACCTAGGGTCACTCGACCGAGTGCCCTAGTGCACTCGGTCGAGTGCCTTCAGAAATGAACCTGGTCCGTTTTTGACGCTCCACTCGACCGAGTGGGTCAATCCACTCGATCGAGTGGATCAAGCAAATCGAGCTATTTTAGGAAGGAATTGATATTGTTGTTTGTTGTAATCTTTTTTGAATTTGGATTGGGCGCCAGCTTCTAGAAGGTGCACTTGGCTGGTTTTTGTGACGGGTTCGTCTTTGACCGGGTTTTGACCCGGTCGCCAAAAGACGGTTTTATTTCCGGTGTCGGTTTTGGCCCAAATTAGTCTCATTTGACTCGGAATGACCCACTGGGCCTGAATTTGAGGTCGGTTTTGAGAGATTTGCACTCCGCTAAATGCCCACGTCGGATACTATTGATTCCGAGTCCGTATTCGAGCATATTAAGTCACGTTGACGTCCAATCATCATCGGGTGTTTTGTCGGGAACTGCTATAGACACTAGCAGGCAAAATGCGGGTGTCTACAAAATCTATGGAACTTTACTATGTGAACTACTACCACTACTACGGACATCCACTACACTACTCTACTTTACCCTAAAGAGGCTCACTTAAGGCACAAATTGAAGTGATTATGATGCGTGTCGTTTCCGCAGTCAAAATTAAATTTATAAACACTACTAACTCTACGGTAGATAGGGTAAGTAGAGGTCGATCCCACAGAGACTGACGTTATTATCTAAGACGATTTATTATTTAATAGTATAGATATATATAGAGGGGGTTTTGTTGGTTTTGAAAATAATAATAATAAAGTAAAAAACATAATAATAAATAAATAAAATTAATCATAACAATATTCGAGACATGCAATATATGATATAGTCGGGTTAATCATCGATTCAATTAATTAGACTCAAATAGATCGGTAACTAGTTAATCCCATGAACGCACGCAAATTACCAGTTTTATCGTTTTGACTTGTTAAACCCCGTGAACGCACGCAAGTTTAATCCTAACCAAATTTATCAAATTAACCATGAACGCACGAATTAACTTAACAAATTTAGTCGCATTAAGAATACCCATCAATTGAACTATATAAAACCAGAACGCTGCAATTAAATATAACTCAATTATCATACAAAATTCTAGCAATTAAATTAGACCAGAACGCTGCAACCTAATTTAAAACACTATTAATTTAACAATCGACTCATGTAAATAATCTAGGTGATTAGACTAAATTAATAAACATGAAAACAATAGTCAAATCGTGAATTTCATACGAACATCAAAGTATTAATTAAACGTTAAAACAATAACATAATCTCATAACTCATTGACAGTAATCAATACATTACATGTTCGAATAACTGAAAGATTAACTAATTAAACGATAAATAAACTAAATAAGATATAGATAGATACAACCGTTAGATAAACTAGGAGTTGAATTGATCGCTTCCCGCATTACAATCCGGTTGAATTTGTACCGACCTTGGCCGTGAAGGCCAAGGCCTTCGCCCTATTACGTACTCCTTTATGTGTGCTCCCTCTTGTTCTCTCCTCCTCATTAAAAACCTAATGCCTTCTTTTATAGTGTTGATTTGGAATTAGTGAAATTATTTTTTTCCTTAATTAATTGATCATGCTCTTATAATTCCACATCTTCTCTCTTTCCTTTTTACACCTGATTTTCTTTTCTTATTTTTCCATAATGGGCTGATGGTTTCAAGCTTGATTTCGACCCATTAGATGATGGAATTTGATTTTGCTCTCTTCAACAAAGTTGTTCATCTCGAACTTAGCTTCTCGATGTATGTTGATTTGCTTTATTCCGACATCGTATGAGTGAGATATTGTCGTCTTAAGGCAGACCTGCAAAAATACATACGATTTTGGTAGTCTCGCAATCTTAATCCATGTGGGTTATTACTAATTAATTAAAATATATATTAAACTCAATTTAGCACAAAAATATCAAAAGTTTAATAATAAACCCAACTTACATAAAATAATCATTTTAAATCAAATATTACGAAAGACGACATAAAAAATATAATATTAAAGGGGTAAAAATACGCATAAATATCGACTTATCAGATAACCTAGGGTTACTATATATACTAATCCTTAATGGGTCACACAATCTTAAAGCCCAAATCCAATTCTTCTTCCTTCTTAATTAGACCTTCACCTTATGCATCTTCATATGGCAAAACTTCACCCTATGAATCTTCACATGGCAAAACTTCACCCTGTGGCTGACGAGCTATCACCACCGGGTGAAACTTCACCCGGTCATTTCACCCTGTGAAACTTTTTCCAGTTTGCAATTTTGGCGCTCTTTTTTCGTCGGGCGAAATTTCGCCCGGTGGGCGAAATTTCGCCCGGTGGTGAGTATTCACGAAAGTCTTCGGGGGTGAAAAATGTCGTCAGGCGAAACTTTGCCCGGCGATATCCCATTGGGTGAAACTTTGATGTGTTGATATTTTATATGATTTTATCCTCTTTTTCCCATGTATTTATCGTGTTAAATGCGCTCTTAGGAGCGGTTTTGGGAACTAATATTCTCCTCTAGTGTGTTTTGTAGTGTTTTGTTGGTTTTGTAGGAAATAGGCGATATGGACGCCTTTTCCCTTTCATCGTAGCTCACATGGAGGTCGGTGACTATTTATCCACAAGCTAGGTGTTGCTATCGACGTTGCGTGGATGTCATGAAGTGATCCCGAGTCAAGATGGAACCATATCATGAAGTTTAGAAGACTAGAGGAGTCCTTTTTGTTGGTCCCGAGGTCCGTCCCTAGGGATGGACGCCGTCCCTATTGCCTCACTCACGGCAAAATGAAGAAAATTGAGCAATTATGGATTTTTCAGTTGTCCCGAATCGGGACGACCCCCATCCCGATTCGGGACGACATAGCTGTAGTGTCTTTTCAGCTTCTTCTTTCTTTTGCTATATAGGAATGCCTTGTATTAGATTGGAACGGACCTCTTTTCATTTCAAAAGAACCCTAAGCCTAGTATTAGGATAATATTACTCTTTTCATTCTCTAGTTGGAAGATTTACTCTTGTTCTTGCTACAATTTCCAATCGGTAATCATTTCAATTAGTTTTAAATTACTTATTCATCTTTTATGTTCTTAATTGTTTATTCTCATTTCTAGTATTGATTTTTATTAGTTTCCCTTTTTCCATATCAATCGTTATGCATTTCATTATCAATTGTTTATCGTGTGAATTTAATTATGACTAGCTAATTCCGTTACTAGGGTCAAAGGGGATCGATGGGTAGAATTTAAGTTCTTGTTGAATATTTGATGAATTCATATATATGCTAGTGCCTTGTTAACATGCTCTAAACACTACAAGAAAAACTGTCCCGGGCGTCCACCTGATTGGCGTCCTGGGCATACGGACGCCTACATGGCGTCCGAAAAGTCAGACGGGCGTCCGCAGTCGGACGCCAAACTTGGCGTCCGACTGAAGGTTGGGACGACAAAATTGAGAACGAAAGGCGTCCACAGGCGGACGCCATTTAACCAAAATGGCGTCCACTGTCGGACGCCATATTCAGCAAAATGGCGTCCACATGTGGCATCCGATAGTGGACGCCCGTCGTCTTCAATGTGGCGTCAAATAGCCGCTCACCCCCCTCTCCCCCTTCACTTGTTAAAAAAAAAATCTCTCTACACTCTCCCTCTACGCTCGCCGACCCCCATTTCTCTCCCACTTTTCATCCTTTATTCCTAATTTTGGTACGTTTTCTTAGTTTATTTCATTTCTATTCATTATAATTAGTTCGTATTCTCCATTGTTAGCGTTATTTATTGATAATTTGTTAGTTAATTTCGTCTAGGTCTAAATTTCGATTAGGTTGATTAGTTTAGGCCAAGTTCGATTAGGTTGATTAGTTTATCCCAAATTCGCTTAGTTGGATTATTTTTGCCCATCGTTATTTTGACTAGGGTTTGATCAATTTGGTTGAATTGAGCTAGAATGACCTCTAGGGCCTTCCTTGAGGTTTTGTGTGACTTGAGACGGACCAAAAGGTGTCGTAATAATGCCGGATTTTCCCGAAACCACTTCTATCCTGATCGGGGTTGTAAATAGGTGTTAGCGGCGGTTTCGGAATTTTGATATTTGTATCCGAAAATTTGACCCTTTTTTTACCTGTTTAAGCTGCTTCTGTGTGACCTAAGCCATGAATTGTTTGTGTTTTGTTCGGTTGAATTGGGATTACATTGATAAATTAACTAGGGTTTTTGTAAATTGGGATTAAATTGTGATTAAATTCGGTGACTAATTTTTGTAAGGTCAATTAATAATTAATAAGACATTTGCAAATTAAAAATTGGGTTTACTAAATTTTTGTAAGGTCAATTCTAAATTAATAAGACATTTGGGTTTATTTCGACGTATTAGTTAGAGAAATGAAGTTTAAGTTAAATGGTGATTAAATATTCGTTTAGTAAGTTATAAATTAAAGTAGGGAAATTAAACTTTAATATGTTATATATATTTTTTGAACATAGAAAATGAAGAGAATTGAACGGAAATGGATGTACGAGGGAAGACTTGATAAGAAGAGATGTTCAACCGTCGAATTTTTGAGGGATGTTGAGTCATTTGTCGAGGTCGCTAAAAAGTCGGTAGACTACGCATCGAGGGGGGAGGTTAGGTGTCCGTGTACTAAATGCAAGAACCTAAAATTTCTTGAGGTCCTTGTAGTGAAGGAACATGTCATCTATAGTGGTTTTTCACCCGATAACTATCTTCAATAATTTCATCTAATAATAACTTAAATTGAAATCGTTCTTCTGTACGCAGGACGCCTACCAAGAAGAGACGGCGAGACTCAAGGCTGACCCTGATGTTGAGGAAGTCGACCCAAATGCTACTTGGTTCAAGGTCGTCAAGGGTTACAAAAAAGGAAGTGTGTACGGTGTAGGAAATGCACACGGTATGTACTTCAAACCTCCCACATCGCGTCTGAGCACATCCACACAGATGGAGTACACGCCGGCCGGATCTCAGCAGCCCGATCCGGAGAAGAAGCAAATGAAGGAGCAGCTGACAGCGCAGCAACAGCAACTGAAGGACCAGGCAGAACACATCAAGAGAATTGAGGAACAGATGGCCATGTTTCAGACCGTGCTTCAGAAATGCAACCAAGGTCGTCCTCCCTCACCCCCTCCAGACGACAGAGACCCCTTTAACGGGGATGGTGGTAACTCCGGTGCTGCAGCTAGCTTCACAGTTAGTTGATTGTTTGTTGTTGTTTTAACTGTATATACGGATTATGTATCTTCGAACTAGTTTAGAATTGTGTACCTTCAAACCGTATGTTCAATCTTTTTATATATGTTTTTTCAACAGAAATGAGTCGAGAGATGAACTCTTTTGGTTGACTGAGAGTGACTGTGGTTGCGGTATTGTGGATACTCGACACTTGTGGTCGGTTGAGAGTTGGTTGTGGTTTATTTTGCAGGTTTTGGCTAAACATTGAACGCATGTTTACGGTCATGCAACAGCGTAAATAGCGTCCAATAACGGACGCCATGACAGACGCCAGGGGAAGCTGAAATGGCGTCCGACTGTGGACGCAAAGTCTCCCTGGGTGGCGTCCACAGTCGGTCGCCAACTCAAGGAACATGGCGTCCGACTGTGGACGCCACCCAGGGAGACCTGGCGTCCACAGTCGGACGCCACCCTTGGCGTCCATTGTCGGTCGTCAATTCCCTTGGCGTCCGACTGTGGACGCCCGTTTTGAAAACGGGCGACCGGTCATGGCTTCCGCTTTCTGGCGTCTGTTTGTGGACGCCCGGATCATTATAGCGTCCACTGACGGACGTCACTGGGTGGACGCCTGGGGCATCTTTTCTTGTAGTGAAAAGACGATTAATTTGTTTACAGGCCACAACTTGTTAATCGAATTAGGAAATTTCAGTTCATGTGCGAGAGCCGAGTTGAGATTAGACCCGCATGTGATTCGGTAGGAAGCCTAATAAGTAGCGAGAGCCCGTTAGTGTCTTCCTAGGTTGATTTCGATCCGAGAGGACGTATTATAGCCAACTAGCATGTTTGTGTGTTTTTTGATTATTCTTGCATGATCATTTGTCTACTCATTGTGAACCTATAGCCCTAGATTTTCCTTCAATTGATTAATTCTTATTTTGTTTACGTATTTCTAGTCTTAGTTAAATCAATCAAACCATTTGTTTCGAGCAATTTAGAATCTTAGCTATTAGACAATTTGACCATTTCCCTGTGGATACGATACCCTACTTACCGCTAGCTTTTTGTTAGTAGTATTAAGATACCTTGATTGGGTGAGACGACTTAACCCATATCAAACTTCACCCGATGGTTTTTCTGCCTCTTTTTTCGGTCTCTTTCTTTTTCGATCGATTGGATTACTTGAACTTGCAGTCGTGTGCTTTGCTCTTCGGACGGTTTTTTTCTCTCTCATGCTCATAGAAGCTCAGACACGTTTTTAGTCGAAAATCCTATCAAAATAGATAGAAAACTACCAAAAACACGTAAAATGCAAAAGAGAGACACTAATGCGAGAATTACTCAAAATACAGCGATAATCGACCTCAAGTCTCACACAACGGAGGAAAAACGGTCCAAATTTGACACACAACAATAATATGGCTGGGAGAACGTCCGAGTTACTCCCCACTGACATGGCTGTTATGTTTATGACATGACAGGTATTTGCTGCTGGGTTTTGGGTGTGAGCTAGCGAGTAGCGTGGATCCTACTCTTTCTTCATTCACGATTTATGGATTTGTATAAACCTGTTTGGAGAGTTTCATTTTTAGCCATTTTGTAAAAAAAGGCCTTTGTATTGACTTACTATTTCTTTTAATAAGATATAGTTTGTCCGTGTGTTTAAATCCCAACTCTACAATGTTTCCGCCACTGTATTGCGTTAGAAATTCTAGGGGATTACAGACCCAGACGAGAGGAAGGCCGCCATGATGTATGTCAATTGTGGAGTCAACTGAAAAATGGTAACGTACATACGAAGAAACAACTCTTCCAAAGAAAGGTTGCAATGGGAACCTTACCCTAATCTCTAAATCCTTCACGAATACTGTCCCACACCCTTTCGGTGGCCGACAAACTGTGTCTTTCCTACCAGGAGTCAAAAAGTGTAACCATCCCCCATATGTTAGATGACTCAGACTTCCTGCTAGCATCGAAGGCCAAGAGTTCGTCCCTGAATGTGCCATTAGGCCGAGTACGGAGAAGAGTTTGTTACTTGAACTCATCTAGGAGAGACATACTCACCGTCTTCACCCTCCCACTCGTAACAGGACTTTCGTCAAGAGTCGCTCGACATCTCTGATGTAGCGCCCCGTATTTTTTTTTTTTTTAGTAAAAGGTAAGAATATATTAAAGAATGGTGATCAATGTACAAACATGACTACATCAAGTTATGTAGCCAAGTCGAATCTCTAGCCCGTAACGGGTGAACAATCTTAGACATGATTCTAAACTGTACATCCATCTTAATCATTTTAATGACATAACTTGGATGTTGCACCGCTCCATCTAGAGGACATAAGTTCCGGTTCCTCCACACATGATAAATCATGGCATTGATCACGGCCCTTAGGATGTTGCATTGGAATTTCGTTCCTCGAATCTTACTTGCCCATTGTAGCGCACCAATTCGGGGGATTTTCTTTTTCGTCCACTCATTCAGGCCATCGACAATTTTGGAACTCCACGCACAATCAAAGAAAAGATGCTCTAGGCTCTCCTCATGACTTTCACAAAAATAACACTGGTCAGAATCAGCAATACCAAACCTAACCAGATTAATCCTAGTGTTTAGAGCCCGCCTAAACACAAGCCAAGAAATGAAGCTGTGTTTAGGGATACTCCACCCACTCCAGACAAGACGAGCCCAGGGCACCTTCGGGTTGTGCTGCCGAATGCCCTCATAGCCCTCAGCGATCGAGTAACATGAACGAGAGCCATGCCAAAGATCATTCACAAACATATGTTTAATTTTATCTTTAGCCTGACAAATCTTTCGCCAAGCCCACGTGACATCGGTGTTCGGTTGATACTCACTCCAAACACGCCCCTTTAGATAGACCGAATTAACCCACCGGACCCATAAGCGATCCGGTTGGTCAAAAACCCAGGAGGCCAATTTAGCAACAGCAGCCTGATTCCATAAAGCCAAGTCTCTGAGTCCCAAACCACCTTCCAATTTAGGACAGCAAATTTTTTCCCAACTCACAAGAGCCCGGTTATTCCCTTCCACCCCGCCGTTCCATAAGAAATTGTGGCATAAAGAGACTATTCTAGACATCACATAATTCGGGATAATAAACACCATTGCCCAATAGTTATGCAGCTGAGAAAGGACAGACTGAACTAAAGTTAGTCTGCCAGCATAGGATAACTTACGTGCACCGATGCTAGAAATTCTCGAGATAATACGGGCAATCAAAGTCTCACAGTCTGATTTGGAAATCCGAGTACATTGGATCGGGAGCCCCAAATACTGAAAAGGCAGAGCGCCCTCCACACAACCAGAAAATTGCAGAATCGAGGCTTTCACATCATCAGTAACACCTGCAAAGTAAGCATGGGATTTACCAATGCTAATATTCAGCCCCGAGGCTCTACTGAATGAAGCAAAAACTTTCCACAGGAATTCCATCGAGGCAAAGTCCCCTTTACAAAAGAGGAGAAGATCGTCAGCAAACATCAGGTGGGTTAATTTCATCGGGCCACACTTCGGGTGATACCTGAACTTCCTATCAATCTCACCAAAAGTCAGAAGGCGAGAAAAATATTCCATGCAAATAGTAAAAAGCAACGGGGACATGGGATCCCCTTGCCTCAAACCTCTCTTCCCGCGAAAGAACCCGAAAGTATCCCCATTAGCGCTGAGAGAATAGGACACCGAAGTGACACACTCCATGATCAGGCTGCGAAAATGCTCCGGGAAATCTAAAGCAATCAGCATTTGGTTGACAAAGGACCATTCTACACTATCATAAGCTTTATGAATGTCAACCTTGAATAAACATCTAGGTGAAACACGTCCTCTCCTATACATTTTAACAAGGTCTTGACAGATAAGCACATTCTCAACAATACTCCGTCCCTCAATAAAACCCCCCTGGATAGGCGATATTATCCGAGGCAAGACTTTGGCCAACCTAGAGCAGATAATCTTCGCAATACACTTATAAATGACATTGCAACACGCAATCGGCCTAAAATCTTTCACAGATAACGGCCTGCTCATTTTAGGAATTAATGTAATAATAGCACAGTTCAGTTGTTTCAGCATCTTACCAGAAGAGAAGAAGTCTTGAACCGCACTGATGACATCACCTCCCACAATGTCCCACGAGTCAATGAAGAACTGACTCGTGAAGCCGTCCGGTCCCGGGGCTTTGTCACGATGAATGTCATGCAGAGCCCGCTTGATCTCAGACTCAGTCACACACGCCTCCAGCAAGGCCTTATGCTCGGTCGAACACGTATTCCCCAATCGAACTAAGTCAAACCGAATGGGTTCAACCGCCTTCGAATCACCCAGCAAAGAAAGATAGTACCGAAGAAAAGCATCTTCAATCTCAGGTTTGGTGGAACAAGCACGACCTTCCGCGTCGACAATAGAAGAAACGGCATTACGAGCCCGACGAGCTCGCACTAATCCATGAAAGAAAGCGGAATTGACATCACCCTCCTTAATCCATCTCTGTTTCGCTTTCTGTGCCCAGAAGTCAGCACGAGCAGCCTACTTAATCCGGAAATTTTTCGTGTTTTATAATAATATGCATTCTATACTTTATTACCTTCTTTATCTGTTTTAATTAATTATCTCGTTTTGAGTCACTTTTAAAGGGTTAAAATGTATGTACCCGATTTGACTAGTTTATTTTACGGATATATCCCACGGTACCCTCGAACTTTACACATTACACATGATACTTCTCATTTTAAGTTTGTTCCTATGGTAACCTTGTGTTTTGTGTTTAGTGTCTGTGCTACCCTAGGTTGTACAAACACGGACATGGACACGGTGTTCGAAAATTTATAGGACACGGACACGACAGAAAAAAAATCAATACACATATTTAAACAAAGAAAATTTCACGATTTTTATACCTAGCTAAAATATAGGTTTGGTTACGTAAACTATTACAATTATCGTAAAATAACAAAACAAAAATTAAAGTCTTATAAACTCAAAGTTAAAATCAAATATTAAAAATACTCACACAGTTATACTACTGTAATATAATAATTAATTAATTATTTAGTATTAAGTAGAACGTTTATAATATAAGTAACCTCTCTAAACATATAATATTGTTGTTTTATTAAAGTCCAAAAATTCATAAACAATGCTCAGTGTGTCTGATAAGTCTCTAAATAGTATGAATCGTGGCCGACACGTCTCAAAATAACATGAAACGTGTCCGACACGTCTCAAAATAACATGAAACGTCTCCGACACGTCTCTAAATAAATTTAAAAAACCGGACATGATTTTTCAGGTGTCCGAGACGTATTGTCGTGTATCCTATGTGTGTCGGTGTTCGACACGAGTGTCCGACATGACACGACGGGTTGGAGAGTGTCCGTGCAACCTAGGTGCTACCCCATATCAATTTTCTGTCATAACGACGTTAAAAGTTAGTTTATTTAATGTGATTATTTTTTATTTTCTAGTTTGAATTTAATTTATTCGTAATTATCATCATTTTCGTAGGATTTTGTACTGCTTTTGTTTGTTTTTGTTGTAGGTACGTGTTCGTGAATAACGAGATCGAGTTGAAGTGACCAGGGTTAAAGTCGAGGTTGACTTAACCCAAGTATGCTTTCTAATCCCACTTCTATCACCCAATTATCATGATGAACCCGTTTCATTACATCGACCCGTGTCATATTAGCCCAACTACGATTACAGCCCAACACCTTGACCAACCCACATCTGAATCCTCTACTGTTTCTATCACCTTCAACCTCCACACCCAAATTCAATCCACCAACCTCCAATTACCGGCCAACACCAGCCAGAACCACCAGCGAATAGCCATCGTGGCAGCAACCCCACTAACTTCCGCCTTCCTGTCCCTCTATTCACCTGCTTCGTCATCCTTGTTCGACCACGTCGACCCACAAAGCTCAGACAAAACCAACGCACCAGGTAGTCTCCGTCCAAGCTCCGCTGTCTTCCTCTGGCGACGACCCAGCTCCTTTACTCCGCGCCCGGATCTACGGCGTCCTACTCCGCTCACCAGACTCCAATTCGTTCTCCACAACTCTACCTAGAAGCTCGCCGGAGTCGAGCCACAATTTCATCCCCTGCAACTCCGGCAACCCTGTAATTCGAACCACCATTAGCCCAGATCTCACGCGTCTCCCTGCTACTCCGCCGCTTGACCTAGACTCAGGCGAACAACATCTCGCACGATCCTCCATTTCAGACTCCGTCACCTGCTCCGTCTCCACTGTCACGCCACCACCAGCCGCAGCGAACACCATCTACTTTGGCGAACCAACCACGGCCACCGGTTCGTTCCTTTCAATCATCCCAGATTCGAGTTCGGGAACTTGAAGATTCGACAATTGAATTAGGTTGGGTGAAGATTAAATTGGATGGGTGAACTCAGATGTCATGGGGCGTTGGTTTGCCCGCTGAGTATCAATTTCGCCCGATGAATGCAAATAGCGAACGCCGTGGGGTATACTTTTGCCCGGTGAGAGCATTACATTATAGAGAATTAACCATCCTCTTAACACCCTCTTTTCTATAAGAAGATATCCTCTACAATGTAGGTACAACATAGAGGATTCTCTTATTTAGAGGATATTGAGTACTCTTCTAATTTTAGAGAAATAAGAGTATATGTCCTTGTGTAAATTACTCAATTCATCAATGCCATGTATATTATTCCCTCCGTCCCAATGAATTGTTTGCGTATTTCATATTGGGGCGTCTCAATGAATTGTTTGCCTTTCTATTTTAGAAATGTTTTTTATATGCAATTTGATCATTCTCATGAGTTTTGCTCTACATGTCACTTCCTCATTGGTTCTCTTAACCTTGGTGCTAAAAGAAAAGACAAATCATTCATTGGAACGGAGGGAGTATATATATTGTTGGTAGATGGCAAGAAGAGTAGGTGTTTTCTTCTTCTCTTTTGTCATCCCCCATAGGAAGATTAGCAAGTTTACAAGATCCTTTTAAGGTTTCTCTTCACATAGGCTTTCAAGTTGTGTGAGTAATGGTCCTTTTATGGTGAGGAGTGTTGTTGGGCTGCTGTGGACATCATGCACGCGCGCGTGCGGCCTGGCCCGGTTCGTCTCGGGTTTGGGTTTGGATTTGGGTAGAGCACCTGCGGTGCGGGCTGTGCCCGACTTTTACTCTTTTGGGCTTCGTGTTTTTTGTGTGTGTCTATATTCATTGGGCTGTCCAGGTTCATGTGTAGTATGAACTGGACTCAGTCAAATAAGACTGTTATGGAATCTTTATGAGCCTTAATATTTCGTAATTAAGGCTCTTTATTGGACTGATCTTTTTTATCGTGGCTGGGCTCCTCTGCCTATATATATATATGAGGCCTTTCTCCTCTTCTTGGCACACAGAACCTTACACACATACACACAAACTCTTCCTTCCTCTCTTGTTCTCTCTTCCTAGGTACTGTTGTAAATCGTTCCATAGTTCAGAACCTCGAGTGATCGGAATTCTGGACTGCAGTGTTAACCCTGGGGAACTACCGGCACTGTAGGCAATAACCACTCGAGTCGCGCCGATATAGTTTTCAAATCACTGGCTAACATACCACGACACTGCCTCGGTTGCCTTCCCGTTTCTGTCTCGAGTTACTTACTGTCCGAAATCTGCTGCCTCGGTATTTCTTGTCCCGTGTTGCCTCTGTTTCTGTGCTGCCTTCTGCTGCCTCTCGGTTTGTGTTACTGTTTCGACCGTGTTGCCTGTCCGATTGTTGTTCACTATCCTTCGTTGCCTATTTCGGTTTGCTGCCGCGTCTAACAATTTGAAAACTATATTTTAACTTGTGTCGCGAAACAGAAAAACGAGATAATATGACTGTTGTTTCAACTATTATTGCTACGGTGGTGGTTGAGGCCAATCTTGTGGCAAACGCGAGTGATTGGATTATTGACACATGAGCGTCAAGACATCTCTGTGCCAACAAGAAGCTGTTCATTGAATTTGAAGATGTGGCTGACGGTGAAAAGGTTTACATGGGTAACTCTTCCTCTGCGTTGATCACAGGAAAAGACAAGGTCTTTCTTAAACTAACCTCTGGAAAAACTCTTACCCTTCATAATGTTTTGTATGTCCCTACTTTGCATAGAAACCTAGTGTCTGGTGCCTTGCTAAACAAAGTTGGTGTGAAACTTGTTTTTGAGGCTGACAAGGTTGTAATGTCTCGCAACGGGGATTTTGTGGTTAAGGGTTATCTCAGTGGGGGCTTATTTATTTTAAACTGTGACTCTTCGCTATTAATAATAATTCTTCTGCTTTTGCTTATATCGCTGAGTCTATTGATGTTTGGCATGCTAGATTAGGTCACGTGAATTATGAATCGGTTAAAAATTGAAAGCAATGTCGCTTATTCCATCTTTAACCACCGAAGTCTTCACTAAATGTCCTAGTTGTGTAGAAGCTAAGTTTACTAAGAAGCCTAGTAAACCGGTTAAAACTAGACTTACGAGTCTTCTCGAGTTAATTCACACCGACCTAGCTGACTTCAAGAGTACTATGAGTAGAGGAGGTAGATTTTATTATGTCACTTTTATTGATGATTACTCAAGATACACTAAAGTGTATTTACTTAAGAATAAAAGTGAAGCTGAAGTGTGGACATGACGTAGGTCCACCCCGACGTGGCCACGCGCGGGTTTGGGTAGGCGAATGAATCTCGTGGTGAGATTGTTCTCGGGTTCGAAATTTAAGTCAAAATGGAGTCGCCACCGAATTTTGTGGTTATTCGGAACCATACGAGCCCACTCTATGTCGTCATGGGCTATACACAAAGTAAGCCCACTTCGATTTCAGAGTTCATGGGGCTCGTCCCTTTGCATTATTATATCGATACCGTTTAAACCGGCTTTCGTATATAGAATGACTCTCGTGCGTCAATGGTTTCGGGCATCCGGAAACCAAGGTTCTGAGTAAGGGGTGAGGGTACGTGTTGGGAAGCCCACTAAGGACACCCAACCCCGCCTGCACATGGCGGCCTCTACTAAGACATCGTTCGTGTTCGTGTACGCGCGTTAGTAAAACGACTAAATGATATGCAAACAGCGTTTTCGGCTCAGCATGCGAATTATTGGTTAACTACGTCATTTTAATGCATCTTGATTCATGTCAAAGTGATTTAGCATGCGATGTTCATTTAAGGCAATAAATGACAAACATCGAAAATAGAAAACTCGTAAATAAATTACAAATTACACGGGCGGAATACAACCCGGAATTCACAATACAACGAGCAATAAATAGAATAACCGAATAGGAAATGGTAAACGTTAACAAGAAACGGACCCGTATATATAAACTAGACCGTAAGTTGTGCAAACGGACGAACTTCGATTAAATACACATTATATTGTGTATTAAACGGAGGACGGAGATATGGAACCTAGACGTGGTGCTAGCCCGATCCCGAATCTCGATGCCTTGTCCCGACTTATCACATCGAGGAATAGAGTCTAAATTAATCATGTGTCGGATAGGACTAAAGAGTCGTCGACACAAGATTAATAGTGCGAGACCGTCGATCAAAGTCGTTTTAAGTGATATGATATGCATGAGTTTTGAAAAATAGGATCACGTGATTAACTTTACACGCGTTGACTAAAAGTCGTAAAAAAAAAGACGAGCCTCAAAATATGGAAACATGTCGCGAAAGTCGCCTATTAATGTAAGAAACGAAGAGGATAGAAAGGCGAGAAAACAAGAAAGAGGAGCTCGGCCAATCAGGCCTCCCCGCGAGTCGCCTGACCGGCGCGCGACTCGCATGGGGGTCTGGCCGCTTTTTTTATTTGTTTGAATTCGATAATTGACCGAGTTAAATAAAAATATTGCATTATTTAAATTCAACTCGGTTCTCGATGTCATAAACGTGTATTATACGATTATGAGACCGTTATCGGGATTTTATGAAATATGCTATTATGTGATTGAAAATTTTGATTAGTGACGAAATTATAGTCCTCCGCGTCACGACATCGATACTAATCCTAAAGGATTATGTGACGTCGGTTTTCGCCTCAACGGATCTCGTACTAATCTTAGAAATGGAGTCTTACGCGTTCAACTATGAGCAATCACGATCGCGTTATGCCCTTGAGTACATTGGGGCGGCGTTCCTCGAAAGGGTGCCACCTCCGTCGTGACTCGTAAAGGGATTAAACGGACTTTGGATGATCGTCGTAGTCAAACGTGTTAATATCCGAATTTTAATATTATATAAATATATACATACACGGTATTAATATGTTAATGACGAAAGGATAAAAATTAGTAAACGATAAAATTAAATGTTAGGTGTTAGATACAATAAATTAAAAAAATTGTTAGATTGGGATAAATAAAAGTGTTAGATTAGAGAGTTAGTATACACGAAATTAAAATGTTAGTGTTAGCGGTTAGTAATAATAATAATAATAATAATAATAATAATAATAATACATATATATATATATATATAAACGGTAAAAAGATAAGGGAGAAAAAGATGTCGGGATTTAATGACACCCTCAACCTACATGCTTAATCGATCTCGGAAACGGACTCGTTGTAGCGACGGGAGCGCGGGAGTGTCGAGATATGTGGGTAGAGTTATGGTGTATGTCTTTGACGAGTTTTGATCTCGGGATTTTGAATGTATTTGTGTGTGTGTGTGTGTGTGTGCCTAGAACTCAAGGGTGATGAATGTTTGAAGGTTGAAGATGTGTAGGGTTGAATGGGTTAGAAAAAGATGTTGTGTGATTAGGGTTGCAAAAAACTTGTGAAATGAATTGATGTGATGGGGTATTTATAAGGAGGACCCCGGTTTAGGGTCACTCGATCGAGTGGTGTGAATGGAGGGAGTGTAAATAGGGAAAGATTTGTTGACCATTTTTGAAATGATTTGGTTGTTGGACTTGATTCATTTTGTGTATTTGGACATAATGTGAGGCTGGTTTGTCTCGGTATTCGACTTTGACCGGGTTTTGACTCGGTCGCTAAAAGACGGTTTTATTTCCGGTGACGGTTTTGACCCAAATTAGTCTCAATTTATTGGAAACGACCCACTGGGCCTGAATTTGAGGTTGGTTTTGAGAGATTTGCACTCCGCTAAATGCCCACGTCGGATACTATTGATTCCGAGTCCGTATTCGAGCGTATTAAGTCACGTTTACGTCCGATCATCATCGGGTGTTTTGTCGGGAACTGCTATAGACACTAGCAGGCAAAATGCGGGTGTCTACAGAGCCCCCACTCTGACTGAGGCTTGGACGAGGCGAAAGTCAGAGTAGCTACCAGGCCAATCGCAGATTACGACCTGGCAGCCTTCCGGTAGGGTCGTTTATAGTCCATTAGACTCGCGTGAAGGGCTCGCCCTGTGGGGAGTCGAACTTGCCTTTGAAGTCCTAGGTGTACCTGTATTTGCACATAATATTTAGGTGAAACACCGACTCATGCTGGGGAGTAAAGTAGCTGCGCGGGACTTGCTTCTGAAGTCTTGGGTGTACCCGTATGCCGACACATGACAACTTAATTGCATGTAGCATTCCAGGAGAAACACCGCCTTTGATGTTCCGTTGGGAAGCACTAGCTGGTACCTGAAATGTTAGATACATAGGCAGAAATAGCAGGCCTAGCAGATAGCAAGATAGCACATAGGAAATGCAATTAGCATCTATAGACTGACTTGCGATGGGGAAAATGGTTTTGCTTCGTTTTGAAATCGAAGTCCTGAAAGCAACTCACGTGCTAGGAGATAGGTTTTCAAAATTGAAAGGGGTAGAAAAGAAATATGCAGTTTAAATATACCGAAATTTGACCTTGTCGAAAAGGATTTTATCAAATGGCTAAGTTTTGTAAACTCTGAAGTGAAAATTTCAGAAGGGAGGTACCGACAGACTCGACTCTGGACGTGACAGGACGACGAGTTGACAGACACGACTTGGACTCTCGAGGGGTTGGATTGTGACTCGGTAGGGGGGTGAGCCACCTAAGATGACAAGACTCTTAAGTTGCGCTATTCCGTAGCCTAGGCGAGTGGCAACACGGTCGAACATACATCGAAATGGGAAGGATGTGTCATAGCCTGTAATGAGACTGCTTCTGCAGGACTCAGTAGTAGCAATGTTATAGTCTGGTGTTCTTTGAATGTTTTGTTTTGGGGTACATTCCCAAAGTGGGTGTCGCTTCGAGTCCCTGACAAATTCTCGTCTTCGACTGAGTCGAGTACTAGGACACTCTATAGAAAGGAGGCTAGTTTTTGAAAATCATTTAGATTATGTGAGTGGATGGGAGTCTTCTGCCTAAGAGAAGCCCCCAGGACGACAAAGTTAGCTGTTGAGAACATGACAGTGTCGTGATAGGAATGATGGTGCTTTCTGAATTTGTGTCAATATGGGTGGTTGTGCCCTTGTTGAAAGGCTGCCTACGTATTCACGTGTAGTGAAATCAAACCAAGCCGTAGTTCAGTGGATTATGGTGCCTAGTTTATTAGGGCTTTGTATGTAACTAGCCATAACGATGGTGTAGGCTAAGTGAATTCCCAATGATGTCTTGATCAAAGGGTTAGAATAGTTAGGATGTTGATCCCGTGACTGTGAGCGTTCTCCGGGGTAGCCCCCAGAGGTGGTGTGAACTATTTGGGCATGTTCTATGCCGACCGCAGGTTGAGTTCCCGTGTTTGGGGTTGGTAACTGGTTTGGATGTTTTTGGAAATGTGGAGCTAGGTCGCAAGTGGCTTTGATGATTCGAAATCTGGAGCTCGATTTTGTGGAGCTAAGGCTTCGAGGGTAAGGTATTGCAATGTGGTAGGAAAGGGGGAAGTCGAGTAAAAATGACTCGAACTTCAATCGCGGTAGGTTGATAATGCGGGATCTGATTTCCATGTTTGGCCCTAATGGTTAGGGGTATCATATGGAGCTTGAATCCTCAAAATTCCGGGCTGTCTCTTAGCCTAAGTCTCGAGAAGGTCTTGAGGGTTGCAATGTGGGAAGGCTAAGCGTGGTGTTAGCTGACCCGCTTGATTGTCTCTTCCCTATTGGACGGTATAGGCATTGATAATTTTTGAATTGACCGTACCCCGGTCAAGGGATTTTCACTTGAGTTGAACGTTGACCACGATCATGGGTATTTGAATTTTTTTGTTTTTGTTTTTTTTGGTTGACCTCTTAGCCCCGGTCGTGGGATCCTTCACTTGAGTTGACTGTGTCCCGGTCAAGGGATTGATCGTATCTGGTCGAGGGATGTTGAGAGTTCTTTTTTGGTCATGGCCAGCTCTTTTGTTTCGGCCTTTTGCTTTTTTTCTTTGGACTTCTGTTTTTTGTCCAGTTTTTTTTTTCCGGCTATCCCTCCCTTTGATGTTGTGGGTGGATATGGGGGTGGGCCCATCGGTTGGATTAGGCCTGTGGAGCTAAACCTTTGTAAGGTGTAAGCCTAGTTGGTGAGTGCAACTCGCGGTGGAGTACTCTACGGTAAGCATGGTGATTTGGATCTCGGTATTGTCATCATAATTCCGAGCAGGCTTAGTGGGAGCATCGTCCCGAGTTGGGTATTTTTGACATCAAGCCTATAGAGTCACGATGCTTCTTTTTTGCTTCTGGTCAGACTAACGCCTAAGGTAGGGATTGATCAGTCTTATTGGAGGGGTGTTTATTGTGGGAAATGGGCTTGTCTTCCGTCTTGAACCCAAACTAGGAAACTACCTAGATTTGTCATAGGATTCGATACTGCTCCTACTAGGGGTAGTTATGTGGCTGTCTACGCCGGACATGGAACAGGTAAGGGAAAACATGGGTCTCAGTTCCTGCAATCATTATAGATGTGCCTATAATAGTCACGTGCATGTGCTCACAGTGTATGATGGTGTTCATCATGTTCTCGGAAACACATAAGGAAAGCATATATGAGAGATAGAAAAGCTGATTTTATTGAATTTGAAAAGAGGACAGAATACAGTTGACTCTGACTCTGACTTTGAAATGAGGATGTAGGATATCCTAGACTCGGACTCAGACTTAGACTCGAATCGAATCCGGACTTTCGGATACTTGGTTGGTCGTTTCTTTTTGGTAAGGTCCTTGATTGGAGGAAACGACAGGTGCCACGACTTGCCTAAACTCGACTTTGCGCGATTACAAGAGAGGGAGTCAAACTAGACATGGCCCGGGGTGACGGGTCGTCAAAGACTCTTGGACCGGGATACTCGAACGTTGACCTAGACGAGGTAACAACCCTGGCTTGGACTCGACGATGAGACTCAAGCTGCACGAGGGTAAGTCCGAAAATGGGGCGACCGTGTTTGACTGCGTCACGTGTTCGGACCAACCGTGGCGACCTAAACCTAGGTGACTCGAGTTTTTGTAGCATAGTTACGACTCGAAGAAAAGCATCATAAGGACGCTGGTGTATGATGAACGTAAGGTACCCCTTAGGGTGACCGTGGTCGACTGCTCGGTTAGAGGATAGCCCCCGAATGAGACTAAAGACCCTGATTGGACTCAGATGGTGTGGCATCTAAGTGACTCAAAAGCGGGTTACGTGAGACAACACGTGTAGGACCTGACCCTTGGAGCAACCGTGATTGATCGCTCTGCTAAAGGGTAGCCCCCGAGTGGGATCGAAGATTTTGCTAAGACTCGAGTGTCGGACGAGTGACCCTTAGATGTAAGGACCATAAACCTTTAGCTACAGGGCTATGCCTTGTAAAAGGTTGACTCGGCCTCGAGAAAAGGCAGACGGGGTAAGGGAAGAAACTCGCGATGTAAGATCGGCAGAGTTTCGACGCTAGAGACCCTTGACTTGACTTGAATAAGGATAGACCCTGTGATTAGAGTAGACCCTAAAGTTAAAGGACTTGAATTGGAAGGACTCGACTAACGGATTGAAAGACAGGCAAAATTCCCCTAGGAAAGGTCGTGGGGACCGTCCTGTCGGAGGGAAAGATCGCGTGTGACTTTCTAGTTAGGACTCGAGTGTTCAGACGAACCTTCCATTTACGAGTGTATGACTCGTGTTGGTCGGTTATGCCTTTAGGAAAAGGCGGACTAGGATGGGGAAGAAACCCGTGATGTAGGATCGACGGAGTTTCGACGCTAAAGACCTTCGACGTATTACGAAAAGACCCGACACACGAATTACGGTAGGTCCTATAATAAGGAAGGTTTTTGAAAAATGATTGAATTTTGAAAATTGAGAGGACAGTCCTGAAATTAGCAGTGGGCCAATAGGTCCGGACATTTTGAAATATTAGAATGGTTGAGAGTAATTTCGCGTTTTGAAAATTGAGGAGGCGATCCCGTCTTTTGAGGGGCAGCATGCCGAAAGGGCCGAGTTTTTTTTGATAAGTCGAATATTTGGAATTTTGAAATTTTGAATATCGAAAATAAATTTCCAAAAATTTGAAAATTGAAAATAAGATCCCGAAGATTTGAAAATCGAAAACGGCATCTCAGAGATTTGAAAATCGAGAATCACATCTCGAGGATCTGAAAAAAATCGAAATGGAATTTTGAAATTTGAAAATCGAAATAGAATTTGAAAATTCGAAAATCGAATGGTGGATCGGAAATTCGAATTTTGAAATGGACAGCATGCCGGCTAGAAAATAAGCTATTTTGAGTCAAATCGTAAGTCTAAATTTCGGCTGCATTCCGAATTTTGAAAATTGGATATTTTGAAAAGACGGGTCCCGAAACGGACAGTATTTCGGGTTTTTCAAAATTTGGTATTTTTGGAAATATGCATATTTTTTAAATGACGGTTTTTGAAAAAAATGACACGGAAACCAAGTAGCACGTAGTCAAACAAGCATTATAATGACGCTTATGTATACTTTACGCTAAGTCTCGGTCGGTCAAAATAGTGTCTATACCAACGACGATAGTATTCTCGTAGACAGGACGGACTCCCTTAGCCGAGTTGGTCTTAGGACATGCCGCAAAACCCTTACGAGTTCCGTCATCGAAGTCTTTAGCGCACCCATGTAGGAATGCACCGCGGTATAGTGGGACGTCGGTCACAAGTAACCGGCCCGGGCAAAAATGGGTTATGCATGAATCATTAAACTAATGCGCGCACACTAATATACGAACGATTTCTCTTCGAGTCTCACCCTAGGAACCCCGATGACATGTGGTACATCAGGTATCCCCAGCAGAGTCGCCAAATTGTGGACATGACGTAGGTCCACCCCGACGCGGCCACGCGCGGGTTTGGGTAGGCGAATGAATCTCGTGGTGAGATTGTTCTCGGGTTCGAAATTTAAGTCAAAATGGAGTCGCCACCGAATTTTGTGGTTATTCGGAACCATACGAGCCCACTCTATGTCGTCATGGGCTATACACAAAGTAAGCCCACTTCGATTTCAGAGTTCATGGGGCTCGTCCCTTTGCATTATTATATCGATACCGTTTAAACCGGCTTTCGTATATAGAATGACTCTCGTGCGCCAATGGTTTCGGGCATCCGGAAACCAAGGTTCTGAGTAAGGGGTGAGGGTACGTGTTGGGAAGCCCACTAAGGACACCCAACCCCGCCCGCACATGGCGGCCTCTACTAAGACATCGTTCGTGTTCGTGTACGCGCGCTAGTAAAATGACTAAATGGTATGCAAACAACATTTTCGGCTAAGCATGCGAATTATTGGTTAACTACGTCATTTTAATGCATCATGATTCACGTCAAAGTGATTTAGCATGCGATGTTCATTTAAGGCAATAAATGGCAAACATCGAAAATAGAAAACTCGTAAATAAATTACAAATTACACGGGCGGAATACAACCCGGAATTCACAATACAACGAGCAATAAATAGAATAACCGAATAGGAAATGGTAAACGTTAACTAGAAACGGACCCGTATATATAAACTAGACCGTAAGTTTTGCAAATGGACGAACTTCGATTAAATACACATTATATTGTGTATTAAACGGAGGACGGAGATATGGAACCTAGACGTGGTGCTAGCCCGATCCCGAATCTCGATGCCTTGTCCCGACTTATCACATCGAGGAATAGAGTCTAAATTAATCATGTGTCGGATACGACTAAAGAGTCGTCGACACAAGATTAATAGTGCGAGACCGTCGATCAAAGTCGTTTTAAGTGATATGATATGCATGAGTTTTGAAAAATAGGATCACGTGATTGACTTTACACGCGTTGACTAAAAGTCGTAAAAAAAAGACGAGCCTCAAAATATAAGAATCGAAGAGGATAGAAAGGCGAGAAAACAAGAAAGAGGAGCTCGGCCAATCAGGCCTCCCCGCGAGTCGCCTGACCGGCGCGCGACTCGCATGGGGGTCTGGCCGCTTTTTTTATTTGTTTGAATTCGATAATTGACCGAGTTAAATAAAAATATTGCATTATTTAAATTCAACTCGGTTCTCGATGTCATAAACGTGTATTATACGATTATGAGACCGTTATTGGGATTTTATGAAATATGCTATTATGTGATTGAAAATTTTGATTAGTGACGAAATTATAGTCCTCCGCGTTCACGACATCGATACTAATCCTAAAGGATTATGTGACGTCGGTTTTCGCCTCAACGGATCTCGTACAAATCTTAGAAATGGAGTCTTACGCGTTCAACTATGAGCAATCACGATCGCGTTATGCCCTTGAGTACATTGGGGCGGCGCTCCTCGAAAGGGTGGCACCTCCGTCGTGACTCGTAAAGGGATTAAACGGACTTTGGATGATCGTCGTAGTCAAACGTGTTAATATCCGAATTTTAATATTATATAAATATATACATACACGGTATTAATATGTTAATGACGAAAGGATAAAAATTAGGAAACGATAAAATTAAATGTTAGGTGTTAGATACAATAAATAAAAAAAAGTGTTAGATTGCGATAAATAAAAGTGTTAGATTAGAGAGTTAGTATACATGAAATTAAAATGTTAGTGTTAGCGATTAGTAATAATAATAATAATAATAAAAATAATAGTAATACATACATATATATATATATATATATATATATATATATATATATATATATATATATATATATATATATATATATATATAAACGGTAAAAAGATAAGGGAGAAAAAGATGTCGGGATTTAATGACACCCTCAACCTACATGCTTAATCGATCTCGGAAACGGGCTCGTAGTAGCGACGAGAGCGCGGGAGTGTCGAGATATGTGGGTAGAGTTATGGTGTATGTCTTTGACGAGTTTTGATCTCGGGATTTTGAATGTATTTGTGTGTGTGTGTGTGTATGAGTGCCTAGAACTCAAGGGTGATGAATGTTTGAAGGTTGAAGATGTGTAGGGTTGAATGGGTTAGAAAAAGATGTTGTGTGATTAGGGTTGCAAAAAACTTGTGAAATGTATTGATGTGATGGGGTATTTATAAGGACCCCGGTTTAGGGTCACTCGATCGAGTGGTGTGAATGGAGGGAGTGTAAATAGGGAAAGATTTGTTGACAATTTTTGAAATGATTGGGTTGTTGGACTTGATTCATTTTGTGTATTTGGACATAATGTGAGGCTGGTTCATCTCGGGATTCGACTTTGACCGGGTTTTGACTCGGTCGCTAAAAGACGGTTTTATTTCCAGTGACGGTTTTGACCCAAATTAGTCTCAATTTATTGGAAACGACCCACTGGGCCTGAATTTGAGGTCGGTTTTGAGAGATTTGCACTCCGCTAAATGCCCACGTCGGATACTATTGATTCCGAGTCCGTATTCGAGCGTATTAAGTCACGTTTACGTCCGATCATCATCGGGTGTTTTGTCGGGAACTGCTATAGACACTAGCAGGCAAAATGCGGGTGTCTACATGAAGAGAAGAGATGTTTATTAAATACAAAGCTGAGGTAGAAAATCAACTTGACAGAAAGATTAAAAGAGTCAGGTCTGATAGAGGTGGTGAATATAGCTCTAATTACTTAGTAGACTATTGCGAGAAAAATGGATTAATTCATGAGTCTAGCCCACCTTACCAACCTCAGTCCAATGGAGTAGCTGAACGTAAAAACAGAACTTTAAAAGAAATGATGGATGCTATGCTTTTAAGTTCTGGCCTTTCTGACGATATGTGGGGGAAGAAGTGCTTTCATCTTGTCACATTCTTAACAGGGTACCTCATAAGAAATTAGACAAGACACCCTATGAATTTTGGAAGGGTTATGCCCCTAACTTAAGCTTTCTTAAAGTGTGGGGGTGTTTGGCTAAAGTTGGTTTACCGAGTTATAAGAGGCCTACTATAGGATCTAAGACGTATGATTGCATTTTCATTGGTTATGCTCAAAACAGTGCTGCTTATAGATTCATGTCTTTGAATGACCGTTCTATTTCTGAGGCAAGAGATGCCGAGTTTTTGAGCATGTTTTTCCTTTAAAGAAAGTTGTTGATTCACCTTCTGATTTGTCTGATGTGCCTATTAATCCTGTTGATAATTCTATGCATGCTAGTAGTAGTACTATTGTTGATCATGCTAGTGAACCTAGAAGGAGTAAGAGGCCTAGAATTGAAAAGAATTTCGGAGATGATTTTATCACAACGTTCTTAACTGAAAATGCTTGGGGTGATTGTGCTTGCTTTGAATTTGTTTCTGCTTATTTAACGGAAGATGACCCAAAAACCTATGATGAAGCTATGAGATCCATAGATGCTATTTTTTGGGAAGAAGCTATTAAAAATGAGTTAGATTCTATTGCATTTAATCAGATCTGGGAATTGACAGATTTACCTAAGGGTGGTAAACCCATTAGTAGTAAATGGATTTTCAAAAGGAAACTGAGACCTGATGGTACAATAGAAAGGTTCAAAGCTAGACTTGTAGTGTGAGGATTTACAAAAAAGAAAGATATTGACTATTTTGATACTTACTCACCTGTGACTAAGATTTCCACCATTAGAACTCTTATTGCTCTGGCTGCTATTCATGATCTTGTTGTTCATCAAATGGATGTTAAAACTGCTTTCTTGAATGGTGACCTAAAAGAAGAGATCTATATGTTACAACCCGAGGGGTTTGTGGTAAAGGGTCAAGAGAGTAAAGTGTGTAAATTGAGAAAGTCACTATATGGTCTAAAACAAGCATCTAAACAATGGTATGAGAAATTTCACAACACTTTGATTGAGGATGGCTACATAACTAACAATTCTGATTCATGTGTGTACTCTAAGATGTTTGGATCAGAATGTGTGATTATTTGCCTATACGTTGATGACATGTTAATTCTTGGTAGTAATTTATTTGTTGTAAATAAAACCAAACAATTTCTGTCGTCACGTTTTAAGATGAAAGACTTAGGAGAAGCTGATGTTATTCTTGGAGTCAAATTGATCAAAAACTCATCTGGAATATCCTTAAGTCAATCTCATTATGTTGAGAAAGTGTTGAAGAAATTTGTTAGTTTTGATGTTACACCCGCTAGAACTCCTTATGATGCTAGTATACCTCTGTGTAAAAACTTGGGTGAGAGTGTATCCCAAAAAGAGTATGCTAAAGTTATAGGAAGTGTGATGTTTCTCATGAACTGTACTCGACCTGACATTGCTTATGCTGTTAGTAGGCTAAGTCGGTATACACATAACCCTGATAATGAACATTGGAATGCTCTTCATCGTTTATTAAGATACTTGAAAGGGACAGTTAATTCATGTCTACATTTTGGTAAATATCCTGCTGTGTTAGAGGAATTTACTGATGCGAACTGGATTATAGGTAATGATGAAACAAATTCTACAAGTGGTTATGTGTTCACCTTGGGAGGAGGAGCTATATCGTGGAAGTCTGCGAAACAGACTTGCATAGCAACCTCCACCATGGAGTCCGAGTTCATTGCTCTTGAGCTGGCAAGTCAAGAAGCAGATTGGTTGAGAAACTTACTAGCTGACATACCAGTGTGGGAGGGACAGGTTGCACCTGTCTCCTTACAATGTGATTGTCAAGCAGCTATCGGCATTGCTAAGAATGATGTCTACAATGGTAAGAAAAGACATATCCGGATACGGCATGCTGTGGTGAAACAATTCCCGAAAAATGAAGTGATTGCAGTAGACTATGTGAGGTCTGAACGCAATCTTGCAGATCCTTTCACAAAAGGATTACCGAGAAGAGTAGTTCTCGACTCGTCGAGGGGATTGGGGCTAAGATGCTTGAGTCAAGATTAGAGTGTGAATCTTGATGGGCTCAAAGCTTACATTCCAATGGCGATACATGATCCATAGCCATTATTGGTGGTGCTTTGAGACACACTTGATGGATTATGTGAGTAGATAAAGGTTGGACTTATGTCCTTAATGGCTTAAATGAGATGTGCTATTGAGAAGCACTAAGCCACCTACGTGTGTGTGCCACCATCTAGTGAAAAGTGAGAATTTCATTAGAGCACTCACTAGAACCAAGGTAAACGCTTGGTTTTGAAAGCGTTGCACTTTGAAATTGCGGAACGACAAACTTTTGAAGGTATGATATGTGTTGTGGGGGTCTCAATCGAAGCTCAATTAGAAATTCAAATCGAAAGATATTCACTAGTTGTAAGTAAGTTGTTGCCTCACCTCACTAAAACGTCAATTCAAGTCGAAAGACATTGAACGTCTAAGTATCCAATCCTTCCTTACCAAGGAAGTCTTTTTTCGTTCTCCTTTATTTTGCCATCCATGGGGGATTGTTGGTAGATGGCAAGAAGAGTATGTGTTTTCTTCTTCTCTTTTGTCATCCCACATAGGAAGATTAGCAAGTTTAGAAGATCCTTTTAAGGCTTCTCTTCACATAGGAGTTCAAGTTGTGTGAGTGATGGGCCTTTTATGGTGAAGAGTGTTGTTGGGCTGTTGTGAACATCATGCACGCGCGCGTGCGGCCCGGTCCGGCTCGGTCTCGGGTTTCTGTTTGGGTAAAGCACCTGCGGTGCGGACTGTGCCCGACTTTTACTCTTTTGGGCTCCGTGTTTTTTGTGTGTGTCTATATTCATTGGGCTGTCCAGGTTCATGTGTAGTATGAACTGGACTCAGTCAAATATGACTGTTATAGAGTCTTTATGAGCCTTAATATTTTGTAATTAAGGCTCTTTATTGGGCTGATCTTTTTTATCCTGGCTGGGCTCCTCTGCCTATATATATGAGGCCTTTCTCCTCTTCTTGGCACACAGAACCTTACACACATACATACAAACTCTTCCTTCCTCTCTTGTTCTCTCTTTATGGATACTGTCACTACAACAAAAAAGCCTTTTCGCGGCATTTATTTCGTGACGATTGATAAATCGACATAACTAATATACTTAATTCCATATGTGTGACCACCTATTGTAACAAATATTAATTGACACCAATAAACTCAATAAATCGACGGGTTATCTCCTCGTAACCCTAATAACACCCCTTAAAACTTCACGAAATATGCCTCCTTGTCGACCTCCATTATTGACCTCCATCACCAAAACCTTAACCTCCATAACTGGACACAAAATCCGACCTCAATTTTAAAGGTCGTACAGGACGCATCATCTACATTAATGACCCTATCTCCGGTGATATACCCATGTCGTCGTCGCTCAACCTCTGTTACTCGAATTTGAAAACCCATCTAAGTCTATTTCCGCCGTTATTGCTCGTGCGTTCCAATATTACGAGTCTGTAACACCCGCTATTTTTCCTAGAGTTTTACCCTTTCCGTTATGACTTCGTCATAACTCTGTCACTTTTAGGCCTTGTGTTTCATCATTTTTTTTCAAGCTTTATTTTCAATTTTTTTTGAGTTTAATGGTATTTATTTTTATTTTAAAAGATTTTAATTCTTTTAAATCTATTTATTTGATTTTCTTCGTAAACTATTTATTTTTTCGCAAAGAATTCTATTTCTCTACGAATTAACGTTTAAGCTTGGATTTAAGTTATTCTTTTTTCTACAAATGTCTAAACATATTTATATAATATTTTCAACTTATAAATATTTTTATTTATGAAAATTTAGCCATTAATGATTTTATTATGAACTTTTGTAAATAATTATTTTTTATCGCGAGGTTTACTCGAATTGCTTTGAAATGCTTTTAGTAATTATACGATTCTTATTTTTATCAAGCTACATTTAAAAGAAGCACTTTTTGGCCCCTTTTTAGACCATGACACCCATGGTCACACATCTTCACATTTTTTTTCATTTGGTTTTATAAAGTGATTAAAGCCTTAGATATTTTTATTACCTTGAATGAATTTGGTGACTAATTGCAAAACTTTTCACTCTCCCTCACCTTCATTATTTTGGCTGGTTTCCTCACAGATTTCACATAGTTTTCATCACCCTTATTATTACTTTCATTTATGTATAAACCATCCTTCTTTTTTCATTCATTCTTTTCATAAAAAAATATTACAACATCTTTTTCCTTCTTCATTTCTGGCCGTGACACTCCTCTCCCCTCCTAGGCTGACTTTTGCTTAATTCGAGCCTCGATCGCATCTTTTTTATCGTCAAAATAATCCTCTTTTCGATCCCTTCAATTCGTTAAGGTAATAAACGATGTTGTTTTCGATCGTTATTTACCATTGATTTTCTTAGTTTTTCTCATGGTATTTTTCTACCATGATTTTCGCGTGATGTTGCTTTTGTGGGAAGAAGACGAATGAACAAGATATTGATAGGATGCTGCTCCAGATCGGGACAAGACCTGCTTAGAACTCTCAACGCCTGCTGACTCGAGTAGACAACTTGGTGCTCCAAGAAAGATGCCGATGGTGACTTTTAGCTCTGGTTCAGTTTACTTAAGCTACAGGCCAGATGATCAAGAGTATATTCCTGTTCCATGATGTCGCAGTAGATCGAGATGGAGCGACCCAAGACTTGTGTGCTCGTTCCTCTACAAGAAGATGAAGTAATCCTTTTTGTTCCCTCGTGAACTCTGGAGGATTGAAGATTCTCCTCTTGTTCAAGAACTTAGTAATATAGGATCATTGATTCTTTTCTTCCTTCCTCTATTTCTTCCAATTCTTCTCTTATATATTCTCATCTTCATTCTCTTGGTGAATTCTTGTTCTATTCTTCTATTCTACCATCTTTCTCTTGATATTCTTTGGTTAGACCGGATTCTGTCTTAGTGAACCCGTGTTATAGATGTTTGAGGTTTAGTAAACCCTTGTTACCTGGTTGGAGGATTTTGAGTCTGCCCTACTTTCTAAGCAAGTAAGAAATTCTTGAGGATTAATTTGAATAGCAAAATGTTGCTTAATGGAATTAGGATGATACTTTAGGCACTGAACTTTGGGTTATAGGTTACCTTGATTATTTTGGGGGTACTTGAAGTTGGATATATTTTGGAGTAGTGAGAGTATGTCATATTTGATGGGTACCTAGTACCTAACCTAGAACCGAACTAGGTGTAACTGATAATATTACTTTGGGATTCTTACCTGATGCTTATTTGATGGATGCATCGTGAATATTTGGGATCATAGAGTAATGTTTAAAGTGTTAGCCGGAGTGTTGTGGTGACATTAAAGGTTTTCATTAATGTCGTTAGAAATTTTGGTTGACATAGATTACCCGTATTTCTTAAGGATTAGAATGTTGATCGTCGTTTAAGGTTGTAACCTATGAACTTTGGAGTTGAGTGATCTAACTTGGACAGATTGTTGTTGTCATTAGAGAAGAGAACTATCTTGCACAATCACAGTTTGGTTTTATTGTGCTGTTTTGAGGAATACTATAATACAGATCATCTTATTGGGACTGTTATAACCTTAGACCAACGAAATTGTGGCTTTGTTGAGTTAATAAATACTTTGGTGGTTTCGCTGATACAATATGAAATTTGGTGGAATTTTTAGAAACTTTTGCCCAATGACGTGTTTGAAGATGTGAGTGTTTGCGCCATTACCAATAGGTTTGAGCGTGTTTGAGGATTTGTTATACTTTCCCCAACTTATTTACTTGTGGCATTATAAACATGTTGGTAATCTGAGGTTTCTGTGCCCGAGCATTGTTATATTGGTGGACCTTATTTAGTGATCCTTACTCGAGAAATTTGGAGCATACCTCGAGTTCAATAAACCTTATGAGTCTTGAAATTAGGAGCCTTATCGATCAAGGGTTTGGGTATGTTTTGTTAACCGTTGAAATCTTAATTATGGATTTGACTCTAAAGCATTTGTGGATTAGTATCGTGTCGCTTGAACGATTGGATAGTCACATAAGACTTAATTTTGGAGGCTAAGGCAGTTGATAATTTTGGAGGTTGTAGATTGAGTAGGACCACTCTGTATCGATATTGGACTTAGCGTTATTTGATGCGCCAATTAGATACCCATTTTTGTGAGAGTCGTGCTAGGAATCTCGAGATGGTTAATTTCTTCTATAATCCTTGAGAGGTCTATTTGACTCTCAACTTCGTGTTTCTTTCTGCTTCTCTTGACCTCTGTAATCGCATCTGCTGCTAATCCCTTCAACCTTTATCGATTTTGAAAGCTCTTATTTTTAATTTATTTATCCTTGTTCTATTTACCCGTTAACTATTTTTCGAACTCCCTATTTTATAAAAAGTTTGACTACTTTAAAAAAAATGGATTATCGTAAAATTTTAACATTTTGAGTTATAATTTCTAATTGTGAATTTGCCCGTTTTGTAAAAAGCTTGACTAATTTAAAATTTTTGATTTTCATGAAATTTTAACATTTTGAAGCATAATTTCAAATTTTAAAACTCCCCATTTTGTAAAAACTTTGAGCAATTTAACATTTTGGGTTATCGTGAAATTTAACATTATTTATTTATTTATTTATAATTTAAGAACTATATACTTCACTTTGTTTTATCTTTGGTTGATATTTATATTTAGATCTATTTCAAAATGCCTTAATAATTTATTTTAAATTATTTCGAAATTATTTTTAATTTTTGATTTTCAAGCGATCAAAATTTTAAGAAGACTTTTATATTTCCAAGTACTTCAATTTGTATAGGATTGTTATGTAATATGTTTTAACATTGTTGAAATTATTTTGTATGTTCAAGTTTGATAACATTTTTGAAAACTTTCATAATTACTTTGATAACATTTTCGAAATTTTAACGTTTTGAAAATTGATTTTCATTTAATTGTTGGTGGACTTTTGAATCTGTTATTGAAAATGTTTGACGGCTGGTGCGATTTTTACTAACTACAAAATTTGATTTCTCCAAACTAAATTTTGTTTCATCAACAAAAAGGAATAATATAGAATTTCTTAATCAAAATATTTTACTTTTGTTTTCAAAATATTTTGGTTATCCTATTTCCTTCAAGTTTGTTTAGAAATGCTGTTTGACGTCATTATTTTATCAAATAACTTTACTTTACGATTTCACTAATTAAAAGATTTCAAATTTCGGGTAGCTTGACCCAATTTCTCTTGGAATAAATAATTGCATTTGATTTCATATCACTTTAAAAGTTGTAGAATTTTCTTTCACAGCAAAATTTTTATGCGAAATTTCTATCCTCATCTTTTCGAGTGGGGTAATCTTGATTTCTTTATGCTTATTCTTGTTTCGAGGACGAAACTTTCTTTTAGTGGGGAGGATTGTAACACCCGCTATTTTTCCTAGAGTTTTATTTACCCTTTCCGTTATGACTTCGTCATAACTCTGTCACTTTTAGGCCTTGTGTTTCATCATTTTTTTTTCAAGCTTTATTTTCATTTTTTTTGAGTTTAATGGTATTTATTTTTATTTTAAAAGATTTTAATTCTTTTAAATCTATTTATTTGATTTTCTTCGTAAACTATTTATTTTTCCGCGAAAAATTCTATTTCTCTACGAATTAACGTTTAAGCTTGGATTTAAGTTATTCCTTTTTCTACAAATATCTAAACATGTTTATATAATATTTTCAACTTATAAATATTTTTATTTACGAAAATTTAGCCATTAATGATTTTATTATGAACTTTTGTAAATAATTATTTTCTATCGCGAGGTTTACTCGAATTGCTTTGAAATGCTTTTAGTAATTATACGATTCTTATTTTTATCAAGCTACATTTAAAAGAAGCACTTTTTGGCCTCTTTTTGGACCATGACACCCATGGTCACACATCTTCACATTTTTTTTTCATTTGGTTTTATAAAGTGATTAAAGCGTTAGATATTTTTATTACCTTGAATGAATTTGGTGACTAATTGCAAAACTTTTCACTCTCCCTCACCTTCATTATTTTGGCTGGTTTCCTCACAGATTTCACATAGTTTTCATCACCCTTATTATTACTTTCATTTATGCATAAACCATCCTTCTTCTTTCATTCATTCTTTTCATAAAAAAATATTACAACATCTTTTTCCTTCTTCATTTCTGGCCGTGACACTCCTCTCCCCTCCTAGGCTGACTTTTGCTTAATTCGAGCCTCTATCGCATCTTTTTTATCGTCAAAATAATCCTCTTTTCGATCCCTTCATTAAGGTAATAAACGATGTTGTTTTCGATCGTTATTTACCATTGATTTTCTTAGTTTTTCTCATGGTATTTTTCTACCATGATTTTCGCGTGATGTAGGTTTTGTGGATGATCCCGAGTCCGACGAGTATATTATCGATTCAGATTTGGATTAGAGGTAACGTCGATGTTACTCGGTATTGCATGATTTTATTTGTGTAATTGCATGTATATAATTATAATTTTATTTTGACAATATATGTATGTCATATAATCTGGAAATTTTTTAAAAGTTGAAAATTTGCATTTTTCGGTATTTTTATCGCTTTTACGAGATTAACGATTAAATCGTTATATTAATTTGTAAAATCGTAATATTCGGCCTAAACTTGTAATATATGATTATATTCTGTAAAAATGATGTTTTTGATGATTTTTAATAATTTAGTATTTTTCTGATATTTTAGTTATCGATTATTGAATTATTACCGTTTACGGACAAAAACGATTAAAAACTGATTTTTAGTTCTAGTACCTAAACATTTTATTTTAATCTGATTTTTGACGTGGTGAAACTTTCTGATGAAATAGAATTTCATGAAATTTTTCATAATTTTTCGGAATTGTTAAGTGGATGAATTAATTAATCACTTTAAGTCATCGTTTATCGTTAAAACCGTGTTTGTTGTTTAAATTCTCGATTTCTGGTCTTTGGTTTAAATCTGGAAAAAAAATATGATTCTGATGATTTCATAATAAAATGTAATTTTATGATTTTTAGTGTCTTAATAAAATGTTAGGAACGATAAGTTTTATTAATGAAATCGTTAATTGTGAAAACGAGTTTTAAAGACGGTTTTGACGGGATTTATTAAATCTGGAATTTTTGCAAATCTGGAAAAATGGTAGATTCTGGAAAATCATGATTTTTAAGTTTAATAATAATTTTTGGATATTAATACTTAAATTGTTTTGTAATTACTATTTTTATTAATCGTTATTGTCGAGATTAGACGATTAACGAGAAAACGCTTTAAAAACCGTGTTTTAGTATTCTGGAAAATTTTCTTTTCTGGACAGAATGTCCATAAATATATTTTAACTATTTTACGTAGTTTTTGTACTATTTATTAAAGTCTTTAATTAATAAGTATTGATTTTTGGACAAATTACGATTTATCGTTAAAATGCTTCGTCTTACCGAAAAGATTTATTTTTCCAGCTATTTTGAAAATATTTAAATCTGAAAATTTAAGAGTTAAATCATCCGTTATCATGGTTTAATTAAATAAAAGACGTTAAAAGATTTAATTTGACATTTTCCGTAAAATCCTATTTGTAATCGTATTGTCGTAACTAATAATAATAAGGGAATTTTAGCTTTGTAAATTTTGAAAACACCCTGATTAGTATTATTAAAATGTTTAAAACATTTTTAATCATTTTATACACTTGTACGATACTTCAATAATTTCATAAACTCAAATGTTCTTACTTTAATAATTAATATCGTTAAGGCCGAAAGTATTAGTTTTATAAATCTATATCGTTTACTAAAAATGTGGTATTAGTATGAACTAATACTTTCACTATTTTGATATAATGCTATTTTTAGTAAAGTTTCTAAAAATAGAATTTTCCTAAAATAGAAAGTTTCCTCTTTTAGAATATAAATGTTCACTTCTTTTATCCTCATATTATTTATATTGATTGTATCTTTTGAATATCGATAATGACTTTGTTTTGGAGTTATGGAATAAGGACAAGTGTGAGGTTAGAGTAATATATCCTAGGGTTTACGGTTTTGCCATCAACTATAAGGCTAGTGTATCAGGAATCGGTACATTGGTTGTTGAACCGGGTGACAGGTATCCCGGGAGTTGTGTACATTTTGACCTTAAGCTTAGGCCTCGCAGTAAGTCGCCGTCATAAGTTGAACTGGGTGACAGGTAATCCCAGGAGGGATGTGCGTTATCTTAAACTAGGGCCACGCATTTATAAGTCGCCGCTCTATTATGGTTGAGTAGCCTAGTTAGAGACCGAAGTTTAATTTGTTTGAACTAAGTTCTCGAAGCTAGTTTTTAGTATTCTCCTAGTGAAAGTCTAGCCGTCTACACTACTCCTATCCATAACGCCATTTTGAATATTTTATTGTTATCGATATAAATTTGTTTGCAGGTTGGCAAATATTTTTATGTTTCTTCGGAAACCCATTTAATTATTTCATTTCTCGCTGAAAGCTTATTTTAATATGTTGTTTTACTGTTTTACATTTTGACTATTTTTCCTATATTAGTAATTATTGTTTTAAAATCCTGTTATACGGCTGCGAGAACGTTGACGTTGCTCCTCACTGATTGTGGCTGTTATGTTTTTAACATGACAGGTATGCATGTTTCCGGGTGTGGGCTAGCGGGCAGACATGATCCTTACTCGATTAATTTTAATAATTATGTTTTGTGGATTGTTAAACCCCTTTGTGGATTTATTTAATTTTGGCCATTTTATTTAGGGCCTAATGTTTGACTTTACCATTTATATTTTTATAAAAACATAGTTACAGCGTGTTATAATCCCGACTCTACAGTGTTTCCGCCACTGTATCGCGTTAGAATTTCTAGGGAATTACAGAGTCTGAATTGTTTTATTTTGATTTTCTTTTGTATTTGTGTTTGTTTAATTCAGAGTTAATGGTTTTTGTAATTTAGGGTTCGCTGCTACACCTTATTGAAATCCAATTCCTCTTGACAGACATGGAGTAGCTTCTAACTTGATTCAGCCTGCATCTCAATTCGTTCGGAGAGACATTAGTGTGTTCTTTTGTATGTTAATTCTTGATTCAAACTGCATTTTTGGTGTTGTTTGTTGATGCGTAAACTCACGACATCATGGAAATGAGTAATATTTGATGATATTCTTTGTATAGTAGATTCGATTTGAGCAGCTTTTAACTGTAATGTTTATTTTGTTTTAGATTCAACTGCTCTCGGTGTACTGTCTGAACTGAATTGACGATGGAGCCATAACTTATATCTCTTCCTGTCATCTATAGATGAAGGAATCACAGGTTATAGGGATGATTTACTTGAAATTATGAAACAGATTGAAATCCTGGTGAGTTACTGATGCATTTCTTATTTATTCACTTAAGTTTTCACCTGGTTATATATTGGTTGCTTTGGGAGAAAATGATTTTGGTGTGTATCATTCATCAACCACTTAATTTGAACCACCTGATTGTTTAGCAGCACTCTAATCTAGGATGGGTTTAGGAGCTGCTATTCTATACTAAAATGAGGGTTATAAGAAAGAGGAGGAGGAGGAGGAAATACTAGAAACCCAATAAACGGAGGGGACAAGGATAACTCTAATTCTAGAGATATTATTATCAAGTTTGTTAACCAGGTACTCTTTTTTTTTTTGACTGTATGTATTATTTAATCAATGTAATCTTACTACTACTAGTTTGTTGTAATTGTATTGTATGATGGATGAGATTGTAGGAAAACAAAGCGGCAGCAATGAGAGTGAAGAAGACATCAAAGTTAGGGGGGATATTTGAACAGTACCGTTAGGCAAACCACCTCCTTGTGATTCCCCACTTCATCCATAACGGCAATCGCCTCTCCGCTTCCCTTACCCCTGCCCAGGTACATCAATGCATTGCTTTGCTTTGCTAGCAAGTTGCTACCCCCTCCTGGCCCTCTATTTAATTAACTTTATTCTATGCAATGCATAGTTCCTTAAGCTCAAAACTTTCACCCCCGAGTTCAACTCGTCCCATCATCTAAAAACCTTTTTTTTGGTAGAATCATCTAAGATCCTTAAGGGACCTTAAATCGTCGAAACTAATCAATTCAATGCCAATCCATCACACCAAATTTCTTAAGAAACATAGAGAAGGCATAAGGTGAATGGGATACGTGTAATCAAGTAAAAAAATCAAATGGAATAAAAGCGAAGACGAGAGGGAAAATACATTGTGACGAGTAGCGGAATACTTTTTACCGGGATTGCCTAAGCCGACAATCACCCAAGGTTTAGGCTTGAGACGAAGGACGCTGCTGCACGATGTCGTGTCGTCGTCCGGGGAGGCAGTAGAGGATGAAATGCAAGAAATATTATTATTATTATTATTATTGTTGTTGTTAGTCATCCTATTATGTTTGGAAAAGTCGAGAGTTTTAGACAGTAGAGAAGAAGGGAAGGTGGATATGCGATAATATGGAGAAATTGGACAAATCGAGTGTGGCCTAAACAGAGTTTTCAGGGTCATGGGGCATGTGGACCAGGTCAAACCATGTCACATCCTCCAGCAGTCCGACATCGGGTACGAGCCAGGTGTGGTCAAGCCACTGACCCCCACAGTATTGCCGAACGGGTAAACTTCACGTCTATCACCTCAGTCCCGGGCTCTGCTTGTTTTGTTACGGAGTATTTATTACTTTTCATCATCTGAATAAACAATGACCATACTATACATGCATATGAGATCCTCCCATTAATGCTTTCAGTTACACCTATGAACTGGATTTAATAAAAATGATCCCTTTTTCAATTCTAGTTACGTAGAGAAAGGATTGCAGAAAGGATGAAGGCTTTACAGGAGCTGGTTCCGAGTTGCAATAAGGTCAGTGACGACGTATTCGTTGCCTCATACCTATCAAATGGAGTATCTAAGTGTCGTTTACTATATTCCAACTGATTTAAATGGTATTTGTTTACTTAATTCCGCTTTACTCTTATGAGATAATGTTGGTTCTCAAGTGCTCTTCATTGGTGCTTGTACAGACAGACAGAGCTGCAATGCTTGATGAAATCGTTGATTACGTCAAATTTCTAAGGCTTTAAGTCAAGGTATCTATCTTCTTTTAAAGTCCTATTAGGCCGCCAACACAGTTGAACTACATGATCTCATTCCAAATTTTTATTAATTCTTAACGGATTAAAGTATAAAATCAAGTTTGGACTGGTTGCTGATCTCTTTTGCAATCTTATGCTATTGTTAAATGGCTATTAATATAAACAAAAAGTTTATCCACTTGCTCATTTTTAGCATCTTAGTACTCCAATGGCTTGAATCAGGTCTTAAGCATGAGTAGATTGGGCGGAGCTGGTGCCGTGGCACAACTTGTAGCCGATGTGCCTCCAACATCCTTTGAGGTAATTCAAATAGACTAATTAATAATTCTCTTCAAGTGTTTAAGAAATTTTTTGAGGCTCTTATGCTAATGTCATCTGTTTCGTTTGATGTTTATGTATATGCATTCTAATTACTCAAGGGGTTCAAATTGGGTTTGTTTATTTGTTTGTTTGTTATGTTGAATAGGGCATTTCATCATTTTTTGGTCCGTGTTGAGGAGCAGGTGTCACGCATCATGAATTAATTGCCAGCTCTATATGTAGCAGGTTTGTGCTACAAAAACTATATGAAGCAGGTACATGCAAAAAATCGGTCAATGCTTCCTTCTGAAATACCTGTATTTCTGGCTTATACTCTCACCTGTCTATTCTTTATACAGTATTATTACTCCCTTCGACTCTTTGAGTCTGTTTTCGTTCCTGCTGTACTATTATTACTTCTAATTATACTTCTGTTATACAGTTTATTGCTGCTGTACTATTATTACTTCTAATTACACTTCTGCTATACTGCCTGTTACTGCTCAACATCCCTTAACCCTTAACATCGTTGAATTTGTCCATTCCTTATGCTCAACTATTATTAATTCTTTCAAGTTTGTCGTTGCTATGTACTATAAATACATGTTTGTTGTTCTGATTTTATTTTAGTTTCAATGTAGTGGAAACTTTCGATATTGTGTCCGTTTAGAATTGAATTAGCTAGAGTTCAGGTTGAAGATTACAAGTGTGCTTTTTAAATGTTCGTACAAGATGATTATAACAACTCAAGCGGATTATGTGTGACATTTGTTATATGTATCAAGAAATATACATGGAACACATAAATATATTTGATTTTTTTGTACTTCACGTTAGAAATAAATATAAAATGGGACTAACTTGGTATAAACATTACCTTTGTTTATTGCAGTTATTTCGAGGCGCGGCTACTCTATATAATACGGGATACATGGATTGAAGCTTTGCTTTGGGGTTGAAGAGAGTAATTTTTTTAGATTTTAAAAAAACCTTTAGAACTTCTTTTGGACCCATTCTTATTAATTTAATTAGTCGATGTTGGATACATATATATAATTCTTGGATTTTATGAGTAATATAAAATTATCATGTTTTTTAACTTGTCATTTCTTTTTATTTTCGCATCCTATTGAAAAAAGATAGAAATGATATTTCGTATCGAATGAAATCGATACCAATTTACCATATAGTTACAATTGTATTACATAATGTGTCGAATGCAATTGGTACGATTGTCATAGATGACGTTTTGTTATATTTATCGTGTCGAATACAATTGATACAATTTTAAAATAGATGACATTTAATAGTACTTATTGTGTCGAATACAATTACAACAATTGTCACTAAATGACATTTTATTGTACTTATCGTGTCGAATACAATCGCAACAATTCTTATTAGTGGGAAAATCAAATTATTTACTGCGCCAATAATAATTGACACTAAAATTGCCACTAAACCTCCCCTTCTTCCGCGTCGATTTTAAGAAGCTAACCCAGTGAATAGATTATTCGCCACGAAAGGCTACGACAACGCCGCCTACCTCAACGAATACACAATCGATGGGGAAACTCTTCGCGTCGAAAAGAATCGCCACGAAATATCAAAATAATCGCCGTGAAAAGGTAATTTTGTTGTAAATCGTTCCATAGTTCAGAACCTCGAGTGGTCGGGATTCTGGACTGCAGTGTTAACCTTGGGGAACTACCGGCACAGTAGGCGATAACCACCCGAGTCGCGCCGATATAGTTTTCAAGTCACTGGCTAACATACCACGACACTGCCTCGGTTGCCTTCCCGTTTCTGTCCCGAGTTACTTACTGTCCGAAATTTGCTGCCTCGGTATTTCTTGTCCCGTGTTGCCTCTGTTTCTGTGCTGCCTTCTGCTGCCTCTCGGTTTGTGTTACTGTTTCGACTGTGTTGCCTGTCCGATTGTTGTTCATTATCCTTCGTTGCCTATTTCGGTTTGCTGCCTCTCGATTTTTACTGTTAGGCGTCTAACATATATATATATATTAATTTTTTTTTTCTCATTCAACTCTAAAAATTGGAGAAATTAATATTTCATATACTACAATATGAATAAGGGTATGTTTATATATATATATATATATAACTTACAATATGCATGTTTTTTTTTCTTCTAAAATTTTGGAAACTATGTGCTCCATTTTAAAAAACTTGTTAATTTTTTTTCCATTCGATAATTTTAACTTAAATCCGTCCACAAAATTTTTCTTCTCAACTTAATAAACTTATAGTACAACTTTGCATATTTGACTTGTTTCATACATATCGGGTAAACCCACTTTCTTTTTTAGTGAATAAATTATGCGCATGCAATTGTTTAATTTTGATAATAAAAATGATCTTTTATAAATTAAAAATTCATATATGTTTTTTTGTAGAGAAAATGTAAATAGAGTTGGTAATTTTGTTTGTAGGGTCAATCTAGAGTTTGCATGTAAATTAATTTTACTACAAACCCAACATTAATTTAGCTAGATTGTAGGGTTGTTGAAATATTCACAATAAATACTTCTACACTAATATTAAATTATATACATAATTTATTATCAATTTTTTATTCATTCTACTTTAAAAATTGGAAACTTTAATAATCATTATATGTTTTTTTGTAGAGAAAATGTAAATAGAGTTTGTAAATTTTGTTTGTAGGGTCAATCTAGAGTTTGCACGTAAATTAATTTTACTACAAATCCACCATTAATTTAGCTAGATTGTATGGTTGTTGAAATATTCATAATAAATTCTCCTACACTAATATTAAATTATACACGTAATTTATTATCAATTTTTTATTCATTCTACTTTAAAAATTGGAAACTTTAATAATCCATATATGTTTTTTTGTAGAAATAATGTATATAGAGTTTGTAAATTATGTTTGTAGGGTCAATCTAGAGTTTGCATCTAAATTAATTTTACTACAAACCCAACATTAATTTAGCTAGATTGTAGGGTTGTTGAAATATTCATAATAAATTCTCCTACACTAATATTAAATTATACACATAATTTATTATCAATTTTTTATTCATTCTACTTTAAAAATTGGAAATTTTAATAATCCATACATGTTTTTTTGTAGAGAAAATGTAAATAGAGTTTGAAAATTTTGTTTGTAGGGTCAATATAGAGTTTGTATGTAAATTAATTTTACTACAAATCCAACATTAATTTAGCTAGATTGTAGAATTGTTGAAATATTCATAATAAATACTTCTACAATAATATTAAATTATACACATAATTTATTATCACTACCCATGCTAATACTTTTTTGTAGTATAAATTGAAGAAATGTTTTACCATTTTATGTACACATTTTAGTTTGAAAATCCTTTTTATTGAAAATAAATTTAATTTGCTTGATTATGAATTACAATAATCCAAATTATGGGAATAGTAACTCAAATTATCAAAATAATTCAAACTCTCAAATTAATCCAAGTATCCGTTTTGATCCAAATCTTGTCAATCACCCACAATTTCAGTTGATGTTACAAACATTTAACAACCAACAACGACCATATTCGAATAGTGTTTCAGATAATTCACCTACATTTCCTCAACCTTTTTTTTCAAATCGTAACTTGGCCCCCCCACAACAAAATTTTGTTTTTCCTTTTTCTCAACATATAAGCGAACAAGTTGAGCACTCTCCGGGCAATGGTAGTAATAATGCAACTCCAAGTGAAGAAATAAGGGGAGCTCGACATCTTGAAGAAATTGAGGAGGTTGCGGTTCAATTATTTCTGGAAGAAAATAATGTCAATGTCAATCAAAGGGCAACGAGGGTGCCATGGTCTATACCCGATGATGTAGCACTTGTATCAAGCTACATCAATGCCGGAGGTGACGTTGAGAATGAGACTAATCAAACATTGAAAAAATTGTGGAATACTATTATGGAACACTTTGAAGCGGCGCGAGAAAGTAATCCTGGCGAAATAAAAAACAGGTCTTTGAAATCTCTACAAAATCGATGGGATCATATTAAACAAACGGTGTCTAAATGGTCTGGTATTGTAGACACCCGCATTTTGCCTGCTAGTGTCTATAGCAGTTCCCGACAAACACCCGATGATGATCGGACGCAAACGTGACTTAGTATACTCAGATATGGACTCAGAATCAATAATATTCGACATGGACTTTTAGTGGAGTGCAGATCTCTCAAAACTAACCTCAAATTCAAGCCCAGTGGGTCGTTCCGAGCAAAATGAGACTAATTTGGGCCAAAACCGACACCAAAAATAAAACCCGTCTTTTGGCGACCGGGTCAAAACCCGGTCAAAGACGAACCCGTCACAAAAATCAGCCTAAGGGGACCTTCTAGAAACTGGCGCCCAAATCAAATTCAAAAATGACAAAACAAATCAACAAGGTCAACACCTCCTAATTTACCTCGATTTACCTGATCCACTCGATCGAGTGGATTGACCCACTCGGTCGAGTGGAGCGTCATTTTCCGGATCAGGCCCATTTTCTATGGCACTCGATCGAGTGCACTAGGGCCACTCGATCGAGTGACCCTAGGTCGTGGGGTAAAATCTATAAATACCCCCTCAAACCCTTTGCATTTTGGAGCTTTTACCTAATGCACATTTACCCTAAACCTCTACCCTAATCTACCTAAACACTTTACACTACAACCCTAAGCAAGCACACACAAAAACCGAGCCCTTCGTCCCTCGAAAACCGACGAATCATCAACAACACACATACACATACACACCATAACTTGCATACATCCTCGATACTCCGACGTCCCGTCTTTATTTGCGAGTCCATTTCCGAGGTCCCTACTAAGCATGTATGTTGAGGGTGTCCTAAACCCCATTTCGATCCTTGTTACTTCATTTTTATTTACGTTTTGTATTATCTATATAATAACTATACTAGCATCCTAACACTAACTTTAACATAATTCTAACATTTTACTTTTTTTGTATACTAACTTTTACATTTTCGTTATTAACATTATCATACCGTGTATATATATATACTAGTATTAAAATCCGGTTTTAAATACGTTTGACTATAATTGTCGCCTAAAGTCCGTCTAATCCCTTTACGAGCAACGACGGAGGTGGAGCCCTTTCGAGGAGCCCCGCCCCAATGTACTCAAGGGCGTGATGTGATCGCGGTCAATAAAAGTTGAACGCATTTGATCCCATTTTTATTAGTACGGAACCCATTGACACGAAAACCGGCATCACATAATCCAAAAAGGTTAGTTTCGATGTCGTGACGTAGAGGGATGCAATTTCGTCACTAATACAAAATTTCCAATTTAACAAGGACATTTTCATAAATCTCCGATAACGGTATTATAATCGCATGCATACGCGATTGTAGCACCGGAAGCCAAGTTAAATACAAATCGTGCGATATTTGTATTTGATTTGGCCAACCATCGATTTTGTACAAAAAAACGAAACGAGTTGACACTCGTACAGGGGCTACTCGACCGAGTACGTAAGCTACTCGATCGAGTAGCGTCCATAAACCTGGGCAGAACCCTCTTCGAGGACACACTCGACCGAGTCAGATCATGACTCGACCGAGTGGGTCCTGCAGTCCAGAAAACCGAGAGCCTAAATGCAACATTTAAGCCTCGTCTTTTTTACGACTTTTAGGCGACACGTGTAAAGCCAATCACGTGAATCCATTTTTCAAAACGCATACATATCACGACACTTTAGCGACTTTGATCGATTTTTCGGCACGATAAGTCGGGACAAGGCATCGAGGCATAGGATCGGGCTAGCGTCACGCTTAGGTCCTATGTCTCCGTCCTTCGTTTAATACACAACGCAATGTGTATTTAATCGGGGTTTGTCCATCTATACAATCCACGGTCTAGTTCACATACGGGTCCGCTCCTAACTTTTTATTTATTATTCCGTTTGTATATCGCTCATAATTTTTGTATTGGCCGGGTTGTATTTCCGCCCGTGTAACTTGTACGTTATTTATTTTTGAGTTTTATTTATTTACTTGCTTATCGCTTTATAAATGAACCTCGCATGCTAAATCACTTCGACCATAATTAGATGCATTAAATGACGTAATTCATATATAATTCACATGCTTAGCTCGAAAACACTGTTTGCATATCATTTAATCGTTTTACTAGCGCGCGCACACGAACACGAACGATGTCTTAGTAGAGGCCGCCATGTGCGGGCGGGGTTGGGTGTCCTTAGTGGGCTTCCCAACACGTACCCTCACCTCTTACTCAGAACCTTGGTTTCCGGATGCCCGAAACCATTGGCACACGAGAGTCATTCTATATACGAAAGCCGGTTTAAACGGTATCGATATTTTCAATGCAAAGGGACGAGCCCCATAAACTCTGAAATCGAAGTGGGCCGTACTTTGTGTACAGCCCATGACGACATAGAGTGGGCTCGTATGGTTCTGAATAACCATAAAATTCGGTGGCGACTCCATTTTGACTTAAATTTCGAACCCGAGAACAATCTTACCACGAGATTCATTCGCCTACCCAAACCCGCGCGTGGCCGCGTCGGGGTGGACCTACGTCATGTCCACAATTTGGCGACTCCGCTGGGGATACCTGATGTACAACATGTCATCGGGTTTCCTAGGGTGAGACTCGAAGAGAAATCGTTCGTATATTAGTGTGCGCGCATTAGTTTAATGATTCATGCATAACCCAAATTTTGCCCGGGCCGGTTACTTGTGACCGACGTCCCATTATACCACGGTGCATTCCTACATGGGTGCACTAAAGACTTCGATGGCGGAACTCGCCTGGGTTTGCGGCAGGTCCTAAGTCCAATTCGGCTTAGGGAGTTCGTCCCGATTCGCGAGAATGCTATCGTTGTTGGTATAGACCCTATTTCGACCGACCGAGACTTAGTGTAAAGCATACATAAGCGTCGTTATAATGCTTGTTTGACTACGTGCTACTTGGTTTCCGTGTCATTTTCAAAAAACCGTCATTTCAAAAAATGCATCTTTCCAAAAATACCAAATTTTGAAAAATCCCGAAATACTGTCCGTTTCAGGACCCGTCTTTTCAAAAGCATCCGACTTTTAAAAAAAAAAATTTGGAATGCCGCCGAAATTTAGGATCAACGATTTGACTCAAAATATCCTTTTTCTCTAGTCGGCATGCTGCCCATTTTAATTCTTGGATTTCCAACACCATTCCGATTTTCTGAATTTTCAAAATTCTAATCTTGGTTTTCGAAATCCCGTTTTCAATTTTCGAACTTTTGAAAACTCGCTCATTTTATATTCAAAAATTCAAACATCCAACTTTCCTAGAGAACCTTCCTTATTATAGGACCTACCGTCTAGCCGTGTGTCGGGTCTTTGCATAGTATGTCTAAGGTCTATAGCGTCGAAACTCCACTGATCCTATATCATGAGTTTCCCCCTTTCCCGAGTCCGCCTTATCTGTCAAGGCACGACCAACCCGCGTAGGGCATACCCCTACAAAGGAAAGTCCGTCCATACACTCGAGTCAAAAGTCTAGGGAAAAGTCTCACGTGGACCTTCCTTCGAACGGGATTAGGCCCACAAGGCCGAAGCCCTAAGGAAGTTACACCACCCATGGGTCATCCGTCTAGGTGTCTTTCTCGAGTCTTTGGTCTTCTTTCCTAGTGTCGCTCGGGATTTACTTTTCCTTTCTTTTTCCAAGATTTGGGTTCGGTTTCTGATTACGCGGTGTTCTTACAGACAGGCCGCCGGCAACCAGACACGCTCGAAGGATGGCTACTTTGAACAGTCTGCAAACCTCTCTAGACGCCATGGTCGAGAAGCAAACCGACATCGAAGCCCAACTGACTGAAATGAGGGCTGGTCAAGTGGCCATTGTTGCTCGCCTAGCTACAGTGGAGCAAAGGGCTCCTAATGTCGAGGCTACTGAGCCTCTAGCTGAACTAGTCAGCGCGGTGCGCCGGCTAGAGGAACAAGTCCACTTGGCTGGGAGTAACAACATCCATCGGGAGAATAGTCGAGAGTACAACCCGTTGAGTGACAAGCTGCCCGCAAACCTGAACCTCACAGGTTTGCCCATGTTTGAGGGAACTGAAGACCCGTTACTACATGTGCGGGCCTTCAAGGAATTCATGGCCATCAAGGGAGTGGATTCGTCCGTGTTCAAGAGCCTCTTTTCTGCATCTCTTGAGAAACACCCACGGGCCTGGTACTACAGGCTAGACCCAAAAAAATACCCTACATGGGATGATGTGGCGACCGAGTTCGCTCGGAACTATGCTGACAACACCGAGATCCAAACCACAATGCGATCTCTGGAGGTAATGGCCCAAGAGCCGAAAGAAAGTTTTACTAAATACCTTCAACGCTGGAGGGCCGAGGGCGTGAAACTGGTTGATAAGCCCAATGGGAAGACTTTGGTGGAGGCTTTTATCAAGAACCTCCTCCCCTCCTACCGGGTTCACCTCCGGTACGCTGTCATACCCAATTTCACCACCCTTACTGAAATGGGTATGAGGATCGAAGACGATCTGAGACTAGAAGGCCTCACTAAGGCCGCTAGCAAAGGATACCAAGGGGCTTCTTCCTCTGCCACTAAGCCCCAAGCTGCAACTCGTAGCATTTTTGACGCGGTTAATCTACTAGATGCCCCGTCCAAGAAGAACACCCCACCTCGGGTTTTCACTGATATAGGCACCACCTATACCTATGCCTTACAAAGGCTGTCCTCCAAAGGCCTAATCCAACCGATAGGCCCAACTCCTGAAGTTCCGGTCGAGCGACGCTCCAAGAACTACAATGCTCAGGCCTATTGCCAATGCCACCGGGGCAATGGGCATAATACCCAAAAGTGCTGGAAGCTGAAGCACCTGATCCAGGACTTGATCGAAAGCGGAAAAATCCCGCTACCCGGAGATAAACCAAGCAACAAGGAGAACCCTTTCAGCTCCCATGCCATCTTTACCGGGGAGGTGATTGATTGCTCTCACCTTATCTCTCCATTTATCCCGCAAGTGAATGGGATCTGGTTTGACGAAGAGGATGATGTCTACCTCGCTAAAGGGGAAACCGTTCCCATCACCCCTGAACAGATTCGCGAGGCCAAAACTCGAGTCCTAGCCAGCAACCACCTTGGTCGCCCCTATTTAGCCACAAGCACGAGGGACACCCCCATCCCGACAACCATCACCGATCCACTCGGGATGGAAGTTGCCCCTGAGGAGCCGACCGCTGAAACGACTATTACGAAGCAACTGAAGAAGACCCGAGTTGACCTCACTATATGGCAACTCTTGGTTAGCTCACAAGAGCATCGAGAAGCACTTACAAAGGCTCTCGATCAGGTCAAGATCGACTCTTTGGCTACCCCTGCTGAAATGGTAGCCACAGTCCTACGCCACCTAAAGGGTAAGACCAAGGAAGGAGGCCCAACGATCACTTTCTCTGAAGCCGACCTGCCACCGTTCGGGGCCACTCATAATCTGGCCCTCTACATTACAGTGATCTGCCGAGGGAAATACCTCCCGATGACCCTAGTCGATGACGGGTCAGCCGTGAACGTCCTTCCCTTAAGGACCGCCAAAGCCCTCGGAATCACCGAGGCAGATTATGTCCCGACGGCTCAAACCATCCAAGCCTTTGACGGGAGCCCGAAGACGGTATCTGGGGCCGTGAAGCTGACCATCATCACGGGCCCGATAGAAAAAGAGCTTGAATTCCAGGTGATCGATGTCACCTCATCCTTCAACTTGCTCCTAGGAAGGCCATGGATCCACGCGGTCAAAGCAGTGTCTTCCACCCTCCACCGTAAGATCAAGATGCCTTTGCTCGACAATGTTATTACTTTGGAGGCAACCCCAATGATCGTGGCTAGCTGTAACGCCACGAGCCGTGCGGACCTCTGGGGGTTCGACTTTGTGGGGATGATCGAGGAGGAGTACCTTTTTAGGCCTTACTTCACCACGAGCATTGACACAATGCTCCAGAACCTAGGGTACCTTCCGGGGGCTACCTCTCGACCCGACCTTCCAGCTGGGAAGATTATCGAGGTCCTTAAGGACGAAGACTCTCACTTCGGCCTTGGCTATGCCGCCACTCCGGGCAACGTTGTCCGAGCAGGAATCGAAAAGGTCTGCAACATCATGAAGGGTATCCACTTGAGCCCTTATAGCCCACGGTTGGCCGACTACTTTGTCACACCCGTATTTGGGGCTATCCAGGTTGGACTATACCAACCCAATGCTACGCACCTCGGGACCCACTCGGCCCGGGACTGCAACTACATCCCGGATGAGGTGTTCGCCCTCATCCAGTCTGATGAAGCTGATGATGCTGAGCCCGCGCTGGGGCTGCTCTTCGGGGAAGACACCATAGCCCCGACTCCAAAAGAACACCTGGTCCACCTGATTCTCCGCAGCAACAGGTTTGACCCGACCAAGCTGATCTCGGATGTTGGCTCCGAGACGGGAAACAGGGCCTGGAGGAAGACTGTCAAGTGGACTGACAGTCAAGGAAAGATCTACAAGCTGGTCACCGGAGAGGGAGACATGCCTGAATCTGAGTCGGAGTCTGAGTCGAACTCTGAGTCAGAGTCTGAGGTCGAGTCTAGGGAAGTCGGTGCTAGAGTCACTCCTGTAACCCCTCTCCCTTCTGTCATTCCTGCTGCTAGCACTTCGGGGTCTGTCCCGAGTGCTTTACCAATTCCGCCACTGACCAGTGATCAGATGGCTGCTCTCTTTGAGCTGTTTTCCAAGTTTTCAATCAATAATAACAACCGTTCTGCTTACGACTTGTCTCTTTTAAATTCTGCTTTCAAAAATGTTTTATGCTAAGACATTGAGAAACCCGACGAATAGGTACCCTTACCTCCACATCTGATCGAGCAACTAGAGCAAAGGGAATCCCGGAATCCGGTAATCGAAGAGACCGAGTCCATAAACGTGGGAACAACCTTAGAGCCTCAGATACTTAAGATAGGGTTATCTTTAGATCCCGAGGAGAAACAACAGTTCATAAACCTCCTCCAAGAATTCAAAGATGTCTTCGCATGGTCCTACAAGGACATGCCGGGGATAGACCGGGAAATAGCCGAGCACCGCATACCTATCAAAGACGGGTGCAAACCGGTCAAGCAGAAGCTTCGTCGAATGAGGCCCGAGTGGTCTCTCAAAGTAAAAGAAGAAGTCGACAAACAGTTCAAAGCCGGCTTCATACAAGTGTCCGAGTATCCGGACTGGGTTGCAAACATCGTGCCGGTTCCTAAAAAGGACGGTAAGGTGCGGGTATGCGTAGATTTTTGGGATCTTAACAAAGCAAGCCCGAAGGATGATTTTCCGTTACCACACATCGATATACTGGTGGATAACACAGCCGATCATGCCCTTCTATCATTCATGGACGGGTATGCCAGATATAATCAAATCAAGATGGCGGAAGAAGATATGAGTAAGACTACCTTCACCACACCTTGGGGTACTTACTTCTATACCGTCATGCCAGTTGGCCTCATTAATGCCGGGGCCACATACCAAAGGACCGCTACCACTTTACTACACGACGTGATGCATAAAGAGGTAGAGGTTTATGTGGACGACATGATCGTCAAATCCAAAGAACGGGACGGTCACATCACCGCCCTAAGAAATTTTTTCACCCGATTGCGCAAATACAACATGAGGCTAAACCCTCAAAAGTGCAGCTTCGGGGTAACGTCAGGCAAATTACTGGGTCATATCGTTAGCCAACGAGGTATCGAGGTCGACCCAGCTAAAATCAAAGCCATTACCGAGATGCAAGCTGCTAAAACCGAAAAAGAAATAAGGGGATTCCTCGGGAAAGTCCAGTATATTAGTCGATTCATTTCCAAGCTAACCATGGTGTGTGAACCCATTTTCAAGAAACTAAAAATAGGGGAACAGATACTATGGGATGACAAGTGCCAAGCTGCTTTCGACAAGATCAAGGAAATTCTGTCTGCTCCGCCAGTTTTGATGCCACCTCAACCCGGTTTGCCTCTGTCGTTATACCTAACAACGACCGAGACAGCCATGGGGGCTATGCTGGCTCAGACGGTCGACTCCGAAGAACGAGCCATTTATTACATCAGCAAGAGGTTTCTAGAGTATGAGTGCAAATATACCATGCTCGAAAAGACGTGTTTGGCTCTAGTCTGGGCCACTAAGAAGCTCCGACACTATATGCTCAGCTACGAGGTCCATGTTCTATCCAAGATGGACCCGATCAAATACCTCTTCGAAAAACCCATCCTCAATGGCCGAATTTCTAGATGGACTCTAATGTTGGCAGATTTCGACCTAAAATTTGTGCCATTAAAGGCCATTAAGGGACGGGCGGTAGCTGAATTCCTCGCTGACAGCCCGGTAACCGAAGAAGGACACACCGATACCTGGTCCTTCCCAGACGAAGATATTTTCCATACCAATGCCGAAACATGGGATTTATACTTCGATGGAGCATCTAATTTTCGAGGGTTCGGAGTCGGGATCCTTCTAATTTCACCAAGAGGGGAGCATACCCCCGTCTCCATCAAACTGGACTTTGATGTTACCAATAATGCAGCAGAGTACGAAGCATGCATTTATGGGCTACAAGCCGCCGCCAACCTGGGGATCACAAATCTCCGGGTACATGGCGACTCGTCCTTGGTCATTAACCAAGCACTCCAAAAATGGAAGACTCGGAATGCTAATCTCGTGGCCTACCAGGCACGAGTAAGGGATCTCGAGAAACAATTCCAAAAGGTGGAGTATATATACCTGCCTCGGGAAGAAAATCAGTTTGCAGATGCACTCTCAAAATTGGCATCTTTACTGAATATTCCCGACCACGTGACCAGTATGCCAATTTGCGTCGAAAGACGGTCCGAGCCGGCATACGTTCATGACATTGAAGACATCGAGATCACTAATCCTGAACCTTGGTACCAGGCTGTATTAAAGTACCTGACAAATGGAGAATATCCTCCCGGGACTGAGGGTCGAGCCAAGAAAGCCTTACGGAGGCTAGCCAGCCAGTTCATCCGTACTGATGACAAGCAACTATACAAAAAGACGGCACAGGGGGCTCTTCTCCTTTGTGTTGATAAATATAAGGCCGAGAAAGTAATGGACGAAGTACATGATGGTGAAAACGGCCCACACATGAATGCTCATATGCTGGTCCGAAAAATCATGAGGCTCGGGTATTACTGGAATACCATGGAAGCCGACTGCCAGTTATATGTCAAACATTGTCATAACTGTCAAATCTTCGGCAATGTGCAACATATGCCGTCATCTCTGCTTTATACCATGACGTCGCCTTGGCCGTTCTCGACATGGGGCATCGACATAATCGGGAAGGTAAATCCCTCCGGTACTGGCGGGCATTGCTTCATTTTAGTAGCTATCGACTACTTCACCAAGTGGGTCGAAGCTGAATCATATCGCATCCTCAATGCCAAACATGTCGCCAAATTTATCCAAAACAAGATAATATGTCGGTATGGAATCCCGCATGAATTCATCAGTGATCACGGGACCCATTTCCAAGCTGAGACCGCAGCCCTGTTGGCTAAATATAAAATTCAAAGGCACACGTCCTCGCCCTACCGTCCCCAAACGAATGGAGCGGTAGAAGCGGCCAATAAAACAATTGTCACCATACTCAAAAAGATGGCTGATAATTATCGGGATTGGCCCGACAAAATACCTTTTGCCCTATGGGGGTACCGTACATCAATTCGCACCGCAACCGGAGCGACACCATATTACCTAACCTATGGGATGGAGGCAGTCCAACCAGTTGAATTGGAGGTACCATCCCTCAGAATTCTGTTAGAAAGTGAAGTACCCGAAGCCGACTGGGTTCGAGCACGGTACGATTCGTTGGTTCTACTAGACGAACGACGGTCCCGCGCTCTCAACAACATCCAAATCTACCAGAAACGAATCCAACGGGCCTTCAACAAGCGAGTAAGGCCCAGAAACATTAAAGAAGGGGACTAAGTCCTTAAGTCTGTTCGATCTTTACTACCAGTTGACCCAAGGGGAAAATTCAAACCCAACTGGGCTGGGCCATATCTGGTGAAAAAGATCCTATCAGGGGGAGCAGTAATGCTGACGGACCTGGACGGGAATGAGTTCGTCAACCCAACCAACCTGGACCAGTTGAAGCGTTACTACCCTTAGCCATTTCTCAATGTCATTAGCAAAATTTATCAAAATCTTTTTTTATAAAAAGCAAGTCAATGAGGTAGAATTATTTATTCTACTGTCACAAAACATCTTGAACCATTAGTCTTGGTGTAATTCGAGATTGCAAATTTACTGAGCCTGAACTACGTTTGGTTTGATTTTGCTAATTGCGGATACGTAGGCAGCCCCTCAAAAGGGCACAACCAGTGCAATCGAGAAAAGACAGGAACGGTTAAATAATAAACTTCTTTTATTAATTATCACAAAAAAAAGAGCCCCGATAAACTCGGGAAACTTACAAAATGCAGGAATTCAAAAAATTACAAAAACAAAAATGCACACGACACTCCAAAATAAATAATAATAATATTTAAATAATAAAAAAAAGCTAAGGACTAGGTATTTAAGGCATCTTGCCCTTCCCCTTGTCCTTGGCCTCCTTGGCTGTCCACTGACGACGACGCGGAGGAGAGCGTTCCCGAATCACCACAGGAACCTCTTTAGCCCGGACTCGTTTCTTGGAACTCGAGTCTTCATCCACCTCGATAGGCCCGAGTCGGGCCCTCACAGGCTCAGGGAGCCGGTCACGCTGACCTAGTCGGTCCCGGGCCGCAAGCCTTGGCCCAAGTCGCCGTTCCAAATCAGTCTGGGGGCTTAGCCGCCCCCGCGTGCCACTAGCACCGACATCTTTAGCTCGAGTCTTAGTATGTGACTTAAGACCCGATTCTAGTCGGACTAAGGTAGCAGGGGTCTCTCCCTCATCGAAGAATCCCTTATTATCCTTCGCCGTCTCCCGACGGACCAGTTCGAAGGCCTCATCGACCATCAGAGCTTTACGGGCTTCCTCAGACTCCTCGGAAGTCCATTTCTCATAAGTCCGAGAAACCCAAGCGGATTGGCAAGGGTTGGGAATAGTCCATGTAGGACGAGTGAACCATCTCTGCAACCAGGTGTCGCACATAGCGTCTGTCAGTTGGAGCGAGACGCTAATAATGGTTTCAGTCTCAGGAATGCGCTGAGACGAACCGAACTGCCTCAGGATGCGGTCCGGGTAAATGTGAACTGTCCAATCAAGGGACAAGATCACCAAATAGCGGGCTTGGTCCCTCTTGGCCAGTCCCGTCAGTTTAGAAAGGAACCACCAAGCGACCGTCCACCTGATTAAAGGGCCACCGTGGAACACCAACTCCTCATCCCAGTAAGCTCGATTTATATGGTGACTTGAGCTTATCCGACGCCCTCTTGAACTAATTTGGCTGCTGCGGTAGTTGGGAATGCTCAGAGGGGGCTCTATGATCGACAGGTGTTCCAACAACCAAACCTGCAAAAAGTATATACAAAATTCGTAAGCAATGGAATGGTCCGCTACAGCCCACTCGATCGAGTATACCATCTGACTCGATCGAGTAAGGCTCTCTAAAGGCAAGCATAATCTCGTTAAGAGTTCCACTCGATCGAGTAAAGCATCTCACTCGATCGAGTAAGCCTTCCACAGATGGGCAGAAGCACTCTGAAGACGTCACTCGATCGAGTGACAGGTCCACTCGATCGAGTGACTTACGAACCTCAAGAAATCGCGCGAAACACAAAAAATGAAAATTGTGAGACATATACCTGCAGGATAAGGGTACTCCCCGTCAGTTGCCGGGTTGGGTCAAGTCGCCTAGCATCCAGACCCATGATGATTTCTCCAGTGGCTAGCCAAGCAGGGCTATGACCAGTCTCCATCTGGTCAACCACTCCGATCAGCCTGATTTGACCCAGGCATGAGTCAACATCCATCATCCCCTCAAAAACGTAGCGGTGCAGCATGCAGAAGGCAAAAGCCCTACGCCTATGAGAAGGGGTAGCCCTTACATCTTGACTGTTCATAAACTTGTCAGCCAAGTCGAAGACGGAAATAGTATTTCCCCGCACCATTCGATCTGTCTCAGCATGAGACAGACCCAGGAAATCCCTCAACCTTCTCCTCGGGTCCGGGTAGAACGAAGGAATAGCAGGACGAGCGACAGGGCTCCAACCCCCAATAGCTGCGATCTCCTCGGGAAGAGGGCATATCTCTCCCCGCGGGAACCCGAAGACGTGATGGGTAGTATCCCAAAACGACAGACAGGCGTCCAAAAAATGTGAATCAGTTATTAGACGTCGAAGAGGAAACAGGCTGACAATCCCCATTTTGGTCAGCTGAACTTTGTCCTCGTCCCGAAAGTGCTGGGACCAGGCAAAAAGCATCGAAGTAAGATGATCGATACCCATGGCAGGAATTTGAACCTTCTCGAAAGACTAAGAGATTTTGAGGAGAAGAAGAAGTTTTGATTTGAGATACAGTAAACTGAAGCAGGGAGACCTATATTTATAATAGGAAACCCTAACTGTAACCCTAACTACCCTGTCTCCTCAGCAAACCTGGGCCCCAGCATATGCAGGCCTGACTTCAGACGAAAACCCAGAATAGGAATCAAGTTGTCCCGAGCTTTCCTAGAAATTTCTAAAAATTCTGTGATAAAAAAAAAATCTTTCAAAATTTTTCGGCTTTTCAAAAACCAGTTTTCCCCAGCACGATTCGGTGTTTTGTCTATGTGCTACATGCAATTTGTTATGTGTCAGCATACAGGTACACCCCAGACTTTAGATGCAAGTCTCCGCGCAACTACTTCACTCTCCAACGTGAGTCAATATTTATCCCAGAATGCTACAATCAGAGCTATGATGTATCAGCATACGGGTGCACCTATACCTTCGAAAGCAAGTTTCACTCCCCACGGAGCTATCATCAGTAGGACAGGTATGACCCTCTGCCTATGGCTGGCGAACCCTTCACGCTAGTCTACTGGACTATAAACGACCCGACCGGAAGGCTGCCAGGTCGTAATCTACGATTGGCCTGGTAGCTACTCTGACTTTTGCCTTGTCCAAGCCTCAGTCAGAGTGGGGGCTCTGTAGACATCCGCATTTTGCCTGCTAGTGTCTATAGCAGTTCCCGACAAACACCCGATGATGATCGGACGCAAACGTGACTTAGTATACTCAGATATGGACTCGGAATCAATAATATTCGACATGGACTTTTAGCGGAGTGCAAATCTCTCAAAACCAACCTCAAATTCAGGCCCAGTGGGTCGTTCCGAGCAAAATGAGACTAATTCGGGCCAAAACCGACACCAAAAATAAAACCCGTCTTTTGGCGACCGGGTCAAAACCCGGTCAAAGACGAACCCGTCACAAAAATCAGCCTAAGGGGACCTTCTAGAAACTGGCGCCCAAATCAAATTCAAAAATGACAAAACAAATCAACAAGGTCAACACCTTCCTAATTTACCTCGATTTACCTGATCCACTCGATCAAGTGGATTGACCCACTCGGTCGAGTGGAGCGTCATTTTCCGGATCAGGCCCATTTTCTATGGCACTCGATCGAGTGACCCTAGGTCGTGGGGTAAAATCTATAAATACCCCCTCAAACCCTTTGCATTTTGGAGCTTTTACCTAATACACATTTACCCTAAACCTCTACCCTAATCTACCTAAACACTCTACACTACAACCCTAAGCAAGCACACACAAAAACCGAGCCCTTCGTCCCTCAAAAACCGACGAATCATCAACACACACACATACACATACAAACCATAACTTGCATACATCCTCGATACTCCGACGTCCCGTCTTTATTTGCGAGTTCATTTCCGAGGTCCCTACTAAGCATGTATGTTGAGGGTGTCCTAAACCCCATTTCGATCCTTGTTACTTCATTTTTATTTACGTTTTGTATTATCTATATAATAACTATACTAGCATTCTAACACTAACTTTAACATAATTCTAACATTTTACTTTTTTTGTATACTAACTTTTACATTTTCGTTATTAACATTATCATACCGTGTATATATATATACTAGTATTAAAATCCGGTTTTAAATACGTTTGACTATAATTGTCGCCTAAAGTCCGTCTAATCCCTTTACGAGCAACGACGGAGGTGGAGCCCTTTCGAGGAGCCCCGCCCCAATGTACTCAAGGGCGTGATGTGATCGCGGTCAATAATAGTTGAACGCATTTGATCCCATTTTTATTAGTACGGAACCCGTTGACACGAAAACCGGCATCACATAATCCAAAAAGGTTAGTTTCGATGTCGTGACGTAGAGGGATGCAATTTCGTCACTAATACAAAATTTCCAATTTAACAAAGACATTTTCATAAATCTCCGATAACGGTATTATAATCGCATGCATACGCGATTGTAGCACCGGAAGCCAAGTTAAATACAAATCGTGCGATATTTGTATTTGATTTGGCCAACCATCGATTTGGTACAAAAAAAACGAAACGAGTTGACACTCGTACAGGGGCTACTCGACCGATTACGTAGGCTACTCGATCGAGTAGCGTCCATAAACCTGGGCAGAACCCTCTTCGAGGACACACTCGACCGAGTCAGATCATGACTCGACCGAGTGGGTCCTGCAGTCCAGAAAACCGAGAGCCTAAATGCAACATTTAAGCCTCGTCTTTTTTACGACTTTTAGTCGATACGTGTAAAGCCAATCACGTGAATCCATTTTTCAAAACGCATACATATCACGACACTTTAGCGACTTTGATCGATTTTTCGGCATGATAAGTCGGGACAAGGCATCGAGGCATAGGATCGGGCTAGCATCACGCTTAGGTCCTATGTCTCCGTCCTTCGTTTAATACACAACGCAATGTGTATTTAATCGGGGTTTGTCCATCTATATAATCCACGGTCTAGTTCACGTACGGGTCCGCTCCTAACTTTTTATTTATTATTCCGTTTGTATATCGCTCATAATTTTTGTATTGGCCGGGTTGTATTTCCGCCCGTGTAACTTGTACGTTATTTATTTTCGAGTTTTATTTATTTACTTGCTTATCGCTTTATAAATGAACCTCGCATGCTAAATCACTTCGACCATAATTGGATGCATTAAATGACGTAATTCATATATAATTCACATGCTTAGCTCGAAAACGCTGTTTGCATATCATTTAATCGTTTTACTAGCGCGCGCACACAAACACGAACGATGTCTTAGTAGAGGCCGCCATGTGCGGGCGGGGTTGGGTGTCCTTAGTGGGCTTCCCAACACGTACCCTCACCCCTTACTCAGAACCTTGGTTTCCGGATGCCCGAAACCATTGGCGCACGAGAGTCATTCTATATACGAAAGTCGGTTTAAACGGTATCGATATTGCAATGCAAAGGGACGAGCCCCATAAACTCTGAAATCGAAGTGGGCCGTACTTTGTGTACAGCCCATGACGACATAGAGTGGGCTCGTATGGTTCCGAATAACCATAAAATTCGGTGGCGACTCCATTTTGACTAATTTTGAACCCGAGAACAATCTTACCATGAGATTCATTCGCCTACCCAAACCCGCGCGTGGCCGCGTCGGGATGGACCTACGTCATGTCCACAGGTATATACATGGAATGTAAAAGAAACAAAAAAAGTGGACAAAGCGAAGATGACGTTGAGAAAGATGCTCATGATAGTTTTCGTAAATTACTTAACGGTAACAAATTTAATTTAATGCATGTGTGGGCGTTGATGAAACATAAGAAAAATGGCAACCATGAAGCAATCAACTACCCTCAAGGAGTGACGAAAGCTCTAAAAGATCTGAACCGGATACATCAAATGACGATTGACCCGAGGGTATCAAAAAAACAAAAAAAAGGGTAAGCATGCTGCTGCATGCTCTTCTCATATGAGCCTTGACACTTTTCATGCGTCCATTAAAGAAATTGCCGAGAAAAGAGACAACTTAGGAGAATGGATGATTGAGCCAATAAAGGAACGAAAAGAAGAAAGAAAGATACAAAGAGAGGAGGATGCTAAATTCAGATACTTTAGTATGTTGATGGCTAAACCCGTCCTCGACGAAGATGAACAAGAAATGTATAACAAGTTGAAGAAGGAATTCAAGAATAGATTTTTTTAGTGTTATTAGTTTGTATGGCTTAGTCTCACGTGTTTTAGGTACACTAGGTACACGAAAATATGTATTCTAGCTACGTAATATGTGTCTTTAATTTACGCATTGTTTTATAGGTTAAGTTTTAATTGCATTCCTGAATGTTGAATTTCCTGTTTTAAAATTGAATTTACCTAAGTTTTAGAATTTGCAAGTTTTAATTGAATTTAAAAGTTTTAATGACACTTATAATCATGAGTACTAATTTGTATGAGATAATTAAATACAAACATTGATTATTTTTATTAATTTGCAACAATGAAATTCACTTGTAAAAGTAATGGCATTCAATTAAAATTTGCTATCAACTCGCACAATTGGACAACATGCATTGAAATTGTTGGTAGTAGAGTATTAATTTGAATAAGAGTATTTATTGTATTCATTAATTTGGAGAAATGAAATTCAGTATTGTTTACAAAAAGCATTGACATTCAGATTAATTTTGTTAACATTTCTTAAGTGCTCAAGAATTGAATTCTGTTACTTTTGTTAACAACATTCATTCACATTCATTCAATGTGCAAGTTGGACATTGACATCAATTGTTTGAATTTTGTTAACAATTGCAACTTTCACGTCCAAATTGCAACTTCCATTCTCAAAAATTAACACTTGTTACTTTTCTTAAATGCTCCAAACCATGGTTGATGATTTTCTTGATAACCATTTATTGTGTTGACTTGGAGTATACTACTACAACCACACCAACTACATTAAATATGGACAACAATTTGCTACTATATAAATTGAGATGTCTATTTTAGACTATACACACTCCTACTCTATTCTTTTTCTCTACTTTGACATTTTTATTAATTTTTTATATTTTTCATTTTTATTCTTTTTCTCTACTTTATCATTCCCTTTTATTTGTGATTACTTGTTTGAACACAACATGAATGTTAACTATGATTCAAATTTTTCTAATTCAAGTGACGACATTTACGACTATATGTTATTGGATTACCTTGAGAAAAATCAGAGTATGCAAATGATGGAAGAAGGAATTCTATCTCATATTGCAGCAAATGTTCAAAAAATGAGTGAGAGTTCACTTAAGAAATGTAGGGTTTTTATACCGAGTGATCGCGAAGCAGCAAATGATCAATTGATGATGGATTACTTTAGTAGTCAACCACTTTATAATGAAAATATGTTCCGACGAAGGTTTCGCATGCGACAAAATCTTTTTATGCGAATTGTCAATGTCTTAAGTGCAAATGACGATTACTTTCAACCGAGGCCGGATGCACTAGGGCGACTAGGTGCTTCAACTCAGCAAAAATGCACCGCGGCAATATAAATGTTAGCTTATGGTTTCTCGGCTGATCAAGTTGACGAGTATCTTAAATTGGGTGCTACTACAGCACGAGAGTGTCTTTCACATTTTGTTGAAGGAATTATTTCTCAATTTTCGGATGAGTACTTAAGAAGGCCAACACCCGAAGTTATTATCGTTTTTTATAATTTATAATGAAAGGAGTTGTTATCGTCTTCTGTGTGAAGGAGAACGTCGTGGTTTCCTGGCTTAATGGGCAGTATTGATTGCATGCATTGGGAGTGAAAAATTGTTCTCTTGGATGGAAGGGGATGTAACAAGGAAGATCACGAACAACCATAATAATATTAGAGGCTGTTGCGTCTAGAGACCTATGGATCTGGCATGCATTTTTCGGGATGCCCGGGTCAAATAATGATATAAATGTACTACAACGATCCCCAGTGTTCAACGATGTTTTTAATGGTAAAGCTCCCAAAGTTAGGTACACGGTGAATGGAAATACCTACCATACCGAATATTATTTAACAGGCGGAATCTATCCAAAATGGGCATCATTCATTGATGCCGTAACCGTTCCCCAAACCCCTAAAAAAAAGTTATTCACAAACCTTCAAGAAAGTGCTAGAAAAGATGTTGAGCGAGTCTTCGGAGTTTTACAAGCTCGATGGGCTATCATAAGACAACCAGCTTTAGCTTGGAATGTCGATATATTATGGAAAATTATGATGGCATGTATTATCATTCACAATATGATCGTAGAAGATGAACGAGATAATTATCTAAACTATACAGATCCACAAGAATTTGTTCAAGAGCAACTTGAGAATGAAGGTGAATCATCTACCAATGTTCCTTACTCATTTGTTGTTACTCCGGGAATTTATGAAGAGAGAAAGTTACACACTTTTATGGCTAGAAGGGAAGAGTTACATGACAAAAAAATACACATGTCCTTGAAGAACGATTTGGTCAAGCATATGTGGACTATGTTTCAAGGTTCGAACATAAATTAAAAAATATGTATCACATTTTAATTTTATAAGTTTCATGTATTTTTTTTCTCATGTATTTTGTGTTGTTAATTATGAAATTTATATGTTTTTAATTATGAATTTTATTAAGTAGTCTATTTATGAATTAAATTTATTATTTTGTAAATTATTATAAAAATATGTGATTCATAGTATTAAATTATAAATAAACTAATAAAAGTTAATATCAAATTTGATGAAGAGGATCCTCTACAATGTGGAGAAAAAATAAAAGTGAAGAAGAGGAGGAGGATGGAGATATTGGGAAATGAGGTGGATGAAAGAGGGGATGAAGTGTCACAAAAATAGGAGAGAGAAAAAAATAAGAGGTGACCCTCCTCTACATTGTGTGTGCTCTGAAGAAGTGTTGAGATTGGATCGGGTGAAACCTAGAGATGTGAGTGTGTAATGTGCTCACAGCTGCTACTTTGTTGGAAAAGTGGAACGGTCCACTTATTTCTTTTCTTTTATGTTCATTTCCCTTCTCTTCTCTCTAAACTGTTCTCCCTCCTTCAAAGAAAACCTTAACCTCCAAAAAATTTGGGGCTACCACCATTAATTGGTGGTAAGCCCCTCCAATTATAATTAATTATATAGCTTTAGTATTAGTATCGGTATTATTATTATATTTACAATAATTGTCCTCTCCTTTTGGAGAGATTCGTCCCCATCAATTGATGGGTTTCGCTCTCTATTTTAGGAGAGATGTTAATTCTTTGATAACGGAGAGAACGCGGAAGATCAGTACCTCAATGGTTCATTACATGATATCTCAATTGATGTCAGACTGTCGGCTACAATCTATCAAGTTAGATAAAATCAATTCTCTTCAAAACCTTGGAAGATCCGAAGACCCTCTTGTGAAAAGCTGTATCATTAAACAGAGATATTTTGAAAGAGTATGCGCAAAAGCGGAGATCAAAATCTTAGTGAGAGATCTTTGTTTTAATAAGAATTTATTTTACTCAAATCTTACGGTATTGTATTCGTTCAGTTTTGATATAAGTTGTAGATCTTGTATGACTTTTTATTAATGAAATGATCTTTTCGCTCAAAAAAAAGTTCATTTCCCTTTATTTACAACTCTACCCTTAATGAGATTCTATATATTTGTAAACCTTCATTTGAGGAGGGACATCTTACTCCATCACATTATTATTAGACTCATTCTTTTTAGGGTTTTAGAGATTAGAAAGAGATATTTTGGAGGTGACAATCCAAAAGTCTTCTCTTACTCTAGATCTAAATAATTAATTTTTTCAATTAGCATTCAAGACTTAATTTTTCTTTTAGTCAAATTCTTAATCCTTCTTCCTCTTTAAATTTCCTTCATGTTTGGTATAATCTTCTCTTCATTTTATTATTTTTTGTCTCAAGTTATAGTTTATTTTGTTAAGGAGTATTTCTTATTTAGTTCATAACTTGTTATTCTAATGTTAGTTTAATGTTTATGTCTATGTTAGCATTAGTTGTGAGTTATTATTTAGTTAACTTATTCTCTAGTATGTGAAGGAATATGTCCTAAGACATTTCCGGCAATTACTAAATATAATATAGGATATTATTATGGAGATAATCATTATATATTTCCAATTCGAATGATAATTATGATATTATTTTTTCAATTAGTCCAAAAGTCTTCTCTTCTCGAATGAGTTTTTCCCCGGTAAGTTGAAATCGAAATGGCCGGGTCCATTCGAGGTGACCAAGATACGACCATATGGATCAATTGAAATCTCAAGCCCGAAAAACGAGAAGTTTATGGTTAACGGACAACGCTTAAAGATTTATCATGCCGGTCACGTTCGTGAGACCTTTGTTACCGAGAAGCTTGGTGAGCTCCCATTGGGGAGCATTGGTTAACCCGCTCTCAATTTGATGTAGGTTTGGTGGTATCCTCAACAACCACCTTGTATATATGTATCATATTTCTTTGTGTTTGTTCGCCTCGTTAGCTTGAGAACAATGGATGAACTTGGCTTTCGCCATGGAACATTTATTTGGATGAAGATCAAGCTTTTGGAGAAGTTATGGAGCTTAATTTGAAGACCACAAGCATGTTTGTGGGAAACATTGATAATGTAATGTGAGTCGAGTCGTTATTTGAAATGTTAGGTGATTATTGAAGAGCCACAAAATGGCAAGGCGGAAAAACGAAGCGTACAAGACCGCCGGGCGAAACTTCGCCTGGTGAGATTATTGAAGGTTTGCCGTCGGGTGAAATTTCAACCGATGGAATTTTGCCACGCCGAAGGATTTGTTGAAGATTTGCCGTCGGGTGAAATTTCACCCGATGAGGTTATGATCGGGCGAAACTTCGCCCTACGAAAAAATCCTAGAATTGCCAAATTTGCCAGAACTGACGACATACCGTCGAGGGAAATTTCGCCCGATGAGAATTTCACCAGGTGAAACTTCACCCGGTGGAAAATTTTGCAAGATGAGATTTTCTCAACGAAAATCCGTCGGGTAAAAATTCACCCGATGGTACTCGACCGGGTGAAACTTCACCCGGCGAATTTGGCCGGATCACCTACACACTATTTACTCACTACAATTCGATTACGTCCTTCCCAAATATCTCTCATAACTTTCCCTCCAAACACAAACACCAAATATTCACAATCTACCTTTCAAACTTTCCTTTCCCTCCTCAATTACCTTTATTTATATCACCTTCACCTCACATTCATTTCACCTTATCACTCCTCATAAAATCAAACCACCATACCCCAACCACATTCGTACCTCCTCTCCATCTTAGGTGATTATTCTGGGTTCTTGAAGAGGTGAAGCCGATGTTTTTGGGAATACTCTTGCAATTCTATTATTATGGAGACAAGAGCAAGGTGAGCCACTCGTAGGCAAGGTAACCACTACCTTGATAGCACGATTTGAAGAGATTATGAAAGCACCCCGCTTGGTAACTTCCTTCCTTCTTTCTTCTTTACTTTTGTAGAGGAGTTAGGTTGTTGCTATTGGGAGGCTCTCGAAGAGATGAGCATTTTGGGTGTTGTGGTTTATTTTTGTGCTTGAATGTCGATGAAGTACGAAGTGCATGAGTTTACTCGTGTTTTCTTTTATTTGCCTTTTCTTTTTCGTGTGTTCCTTTTGCTTTTGTATAGCGTGTCTAGGACTACATTTTTTTTCAAAAACCCGATTACGAACTTATTGCAAGAGTTTACATTCCATTATGGATAACCCATTGTAGATTTTGGACCTTAATCTAGTAAAATGACTCTAAATCAATGAACTTGTTGATCCTTTAGCTTGAGTCCACCTTTTCTTCTAGAGGTTTACTTCGGGGTTTGCATTTGACCACCTTGACCACCCTTGGAAGAGTTAGGCCTTGTTCCCGCATCCCATTTTCTAGGTGACCTTGCTCGAATGACCATTGCACCTTTAGTCCAAATTCTTCATTTTTTGTATGTTATCCGGGAATGGGCACGTTTCTGGGTACCTATTCATCCTTTCACCCAGACACCACACAATAATTTTACAAAAAAATGAAACCCAAATGTTTGGTTACAAACCACATCAAAGAGCCAAAAAAAGGGGCAAACCAAAGCAAGAGAAAAGGGCACAAAAATATGATACACAAGGGAGAGAAATGAAGCTTCAAATGAAATCATATCATCAAAAACATCTCCTTCAAAAAAAAGAAAAGCCCTTTGATCGATTCGTCGCCGTGAAGTGCCTTCAAGAGGACCGAGTCCCGAGGAAAGAAGATAGCGCTGATTGGTCGATCCGCCCCAAAAATTGTAAACACTCCACTTTTTGCTCGGGCTAATTTAGGAAAATCGAGTTTGGAACGACCCTCTTGGCCTTAACCAAAGAGAGCGGGATTGCACCTACCTACAGTGTCGAACGAATTCATGGTTCACTTTTTCCACTCCGTTTAACGCCCCGTCGTACCCCTTTAGAAGATTAGGAGGACCTAGGCTAAGTTATCAACATCTTTATTGCTTAATTGTCATAGTATTAGGCTTTGGTCCTTGTTTACGTGGGTCGTTTATCTTAGAAAGTTTATTGTTGTTTTAGGAAAGTAATCGGTGTCTTCCTGGTCGTCTCGATGAGGGATTTGGTGTTTTATTTTTGCTCTGGATGCATCTATTCTTTCGTGTTATGTGCTTTTGTGTGTTTAGTCGCATCCACCATTTTGAGCAAGCCCCAACTTGCCTTGCATGAGATTACTCTACCTCATGAGTATTTCGATGTGATTTGAAGGAACGGAGCGGGCCCGTTAATTGTCCCGTATCGGCTTAGCATAGTCTAGCTAGTAGTAGTAGTATTTAATTTCTTTTTGGGTCTTTGCTCGAGGACGAGCAACGGTTTAGTGTGGGGGAATTGTTGTGTGTCAAATTTAGACCATTTTGCCTCTCATTTAGACCCGTTTCCCCTCGTTTTTCGAGACTTGAGCGCGATAATCGCCGTTTTTTGAGTAATTCTCGCATTAGTGTCTCTCTTTTGCATTTTACGTGTTTTTGGTATTTTTCTGTCTATTTTGATAGGATTTTCGACCAAAAACGTGTCTGAACTCCTATGAGCATGAGAGAGAGGGAAACCGTCCGAAAAGCAAAGCACACAACTCAAAATCCAAAGTCCAAACCCAAGAGGTGAAACCTTGAACGAAAAGGAAAAACTATAGTCCATTGGGCATCTTCACCGGAGAGGTCGAACTTCAAATGAATATATCTAGCGTTCTAGACCTCAAATCGAAGCGATTCTAGTTGGAGGTGAAAGCTTATTTTCTTAGCTTTCCAACGAGATATCACATGCCCCAATCGGAGTTCAAACGAGAGAGTTATGGCCCTTTGAAGTCACAGGGCAAAATTTCACCCGATGAGAATTTGACCGGGTGAAATTTTGCGAGACGGTGTTCCTCCCCAGATTGCCATTTCTGACAAAAAAGTTCACCGGGAGAAATTTCACCTGATGAAGTTCACCGGACAAAATTTCGCCCAACGGGTGAAATTTCGCCCGATGGAGAAAACGCCAAAAACCGCAAAATGAGAAGAAAATCTCACCGGGTGAAATTTGACCCGGTGGGATTAATTAATCAAGCCGCAGGGTGAAGTTTCACCCCATGAAGACTCATTGGGCAAAGTTTCATCTCAAAGGACAAGGTCTCACTAATGGGCAAGGATTATATTATGGGCTAAGATTGTGTGACCAATTAAGGGCTTATTATATATAGTAACCCTAGGTTTTTATTTCAGGGGGTGCCTTAAGTGTTCCTCCTTAGGTTAGGGTAGTTTTAGTAGGCCTCCATTAGTAGATCATTCTAGTAGTATTTCTATTAATTCTGTACAAATCTAGTAGTTTAATACTCCCTCCATTCATTACCAATTGTCACTATTCATTTTTGCACCAATTTTAAGAAAGTAATAAAAAATGAATAAAAAGACAAGAGTGTGGACCAACACACCACACTTGTCCTAATAGTAGTGGACCAAAATGAAGTATGTGGGTCATAGTAGTGGTATATGGTGTAAATAAAGTAAGATAGTGAGGGCAAATTTGTCATAATAATTGCCAAAAAAGGAAAGGTGATAAGTGGATTTGAATGGACCAAAAAGGAATAAGTGAAAAGTGGAGTTGAATGGAGGGAGTAGTAATCTAGTAGTAAATCTCCATAATTTTCTTCATCAATTCACTAGATCTATATTCAAGCAAGTTTGTAGAATTCAAGTTTTATTTGAAGATTTTTGGGGTTTATCAAGGGATTAGTGACAAATCTCTTTATTCTCCTCATCAAGATTCAACCTTTATTTATGCAATCTTCTTATTTATTGTAGATCTTCATAGTTGGTATATTTCTCTTCCACTCTCTAATCTCTAGATTTTATTTATGTTGTTCTAGATTATTCTCTAGTTTATATTGTTATATCGTAATTTCCTTGTCCTTTTATTGTTATTTTCTTTAGATTTAGTTAACATGCATGTTTTAGTTGTTTTCTCCTTTGTTAATGTTTTGTTGTTTTCCATTATGAGAAGTTAGTAAATTTCTTGTTGGGGTTTAGGGATGAGGACTTGGATTATTTGAATTGAGGGATGATGGTGGGTTGTTTGCTTGTTGATTTATCAATTTTGAGGTTTTTGTGTCTTTGTTGACTTAGAACCGCGGCTAGGTTGACCTTGACTCACTCTTATCAATATGGAGAAACTCGGGGTAGGAGTTACCTTGAATTGAGACTTACCCTTTTTCACCGCGAAAGCGGGTTTTTAGGTGGGTTGGGTGAACAAACCGAAAGGTGGCATTCTCCCTTTATCGACGTTGTGACTAAAATCCGATTCCGAGATTCTTAGACCCCAATTTCCGAATCTCGACTTCCCCCTAACACCTTTTCCTTAATTGATCATCTCTAGTTATTTATTGCGTTTTAGTGTAGATTCGACCCTTAAAACCCCCTTTTTTTAGACCCCAAACACGCTTCTCTTACTCAATTGCACTTCGTTCCCTTTGGACCAACCTCGACTTACCACGAATACTTGTTTGTTTTTGTGTAATCTCGGTTCTTACAAATATTGTTTGATCCCCCGTCCTTCGTTAACGACCAATCCGATTGGGAGGCGATCAACCGCCCGGCACCCCGCGCGGGACTGACCCTTTTTGTCGTGGCGGCCACCTACGCGGCCCCCCTCCTGGTCAGGGGCCGGTCCGATCTTGCTTACGGGGCGATGTATCGGACCTCGATTCGGATGACGATTCGGATAGTATTATATGGATGCGGGCGCCCGTGTTTTCGTTAGAATCGATCGAGTCGTGGTTGTAATTGTTTAAAGGCCGATATGTTTGGTAAGATGCCATTTATAGTGAACCGAATTCGTTTTCGATTTTTGGAGTCGCCACCAAGTCAATTATGGGGACTCAGAAACCATTCAAGACAACTTTGATCCTTAGCCGGCTCAAAGTTGAGTGGCACGAGACCTAAAGATAAAGACTTGTACCCTTAAGCACTCCATGCCTGGAATGACTCTTATTGCCAACGGTTTCGAACATTCGAAAACCGTCAATTTTGAGTAAGGAGTGAGGCTACGTATTGGGAAGCCAACGTCCGCTAGTCATCGACACCCAATCCCGCCCGCACATAGCAGCCTCTACTAATCAATCGGTCGGCTGATAACTTTGTTCCTTTATTGTGACGGAAGTACAGTAACATCCATTGTTTTAATTCTATGTCTTTGCTATGTCGGTTGTTTAAGAACAAGGAAGTTTTTGTAGTCGAAGTAGTTGTGTTTACTTTACATGCGATTTCACGTGACAAGCAGGCTATGAAAAGATGCACATAGAGTAGTAGAGAGTACTAAGTATTATACGTATTAGCAAATCAGGTTTAACGTGATAATACCGATATTAGTCATTCTCGTGGTATACCTTACTTGGTATTATGCTTAAGGTGCGTCGATTAGGTATTAATAGGGATGCATAGAACCATGTGTGGTGAGCATCGGGATTAATACGGAACCCGACCACCGCTTTGTTCAGTTTAAGCTTGTTTAGCAAATCAGGTTTAACACGGGATTAATAAAGTGAGGAGTTGCACCCTCAGAGTGTACACTAAACAAGACACGATGCGTAGAAGGTTGAGAACGGATCTCGGAACTACTCGGGTTTAGTTAGGGTGTTTTTGTGCTTATGGTTGAAGTTGAGGACGTTACGTGTTTTAGGACATGCCATGGACCTAGTGTCCACGTTTGACATTATCGAAGTGCATAATAAAAGTACAGAAATGTAAAGTGTTGTTTAGATGACAACCTAGTGACAATTCGACTTCGAGGCGGATCCTCCTAGCTCGTCTTACGGTGATTTCGGAAGAGCTTCGTTACCACAGCTAGTCCTGCGGTTAATCCGGCAGAGCTTCGCTGCTAGACCCGGGGTTGGCTAGTCGAACGCGGGTGCTCCTCGGGTCAAGTGGAGTGGTCGAGGGTGAGGAGTAGCATCAATTCAGTAAACGATCGAGTGAATCGTACTTAGTGTCGGAGTGCGACCTAAGTTAGAGAAGAAGAGGAGGAGAGCGAGTTGTGGGAGAAGTACGTCACGAACTCGTGTATGATGTGTCGAAATGAATGAAGTGAGGGGGTATTTATAGTTGCTCTCGCAGTTCAAATCGCCCTCTAAGACGCATCAGCTTCGACGCACCAGAACCCGGTCGCCTGGTGAAATGCGCATCAGTCTTGGGGCGCCTGGTGTGAAGCGCCTGGATTTTTGAAGATCCGATTTCGAAACTTTTCAAAATGGAGAAGATGCGTATATTGCGTTGTCTTGGGGATTGAGCATTCCCGTAACCCTAGCGCGTCGAGAGCCGGGTGGGCCGTGGGCGCGTTTCTCGAGGTTTGCTCGCCCGACACGTTGACTTGGGTTTGACTTTGCATATTTCGCGACCGATTCGAGGGTCCCTGTAACACCCCCATTTACCAAGAAGCCTTACCAAGACATTTCCAAGTAAATAAACGTGTCACCATCTTGGTATTACCCGAGGTAGTAGTCCATTACAATACAATTCAGAAACCAACTATTTAAAACAAAATAATGAATTATTACAATCTCGTATCTACAGAACACGGTTACATAATAATTACAGCAGCGGAAGCACAACTAATATGACTATAATCTATAAACGTAGTCAGTGATAGCGCAGACCCATCCCGTACAATCAACCAGAATACAATCATCACACATCATCAACCTGCACAGTAGGACTGCTCCCCAAAAGATTGGAATGTCAATTGGATCATCGCAGGTCCCCAATAAATAGGGTAACAATTTAGACAAAGGATATATACGGTTAGAACATGCTAAAAACATAACACAAGTACGTAATATAAAACACTCAGTCTCAACCGTCTCATCAGTACCATCATCGGTACTAATCACCAATATCGTCTCCACATTCTCAGTACAGTCACGGTACCAGTCAATAATCTCATCTCAACATTCAGTACCATCACGGTACCAATCAATAATCTCATCTCAACTTTTCTGGCAGGCCCTTTCATTCCGAGTGTGCACACCTCCCGCAAGTTAAACAACCCGCGAGGAGAAATCAGGGAGGGGACCGTGATCAGTGGCCCCGGGTAGGTCCAAAGCTAGTCTCACCAACTCCAATATATATCAATATTCATCAATCATTCCACCATCATTATTCCAACATCATTCTCATTAGCACGATATTACATCGTACTCGTAACTCATACAAGCATTATAATATTAACGTACTCTAAGTAAGGAAAACCTTAGCTAGCAAGCAGGTCACCACCGCGTCGGTAGTACAAATCACCACGAAAATTCTACGAAGTCCAATCCTAAAAAAATATTATATACTTAAATTAACATCGATCTTAGCTTAATTAAATTATAAAATAATATCGACATTGTTCTAACTAAATTTTAATATGAAATTGACCCGACCTAACTGAATTATATATAAAATGAGACCGACATCTAGTTGTGACACATACCACTTTCCGACTCCTCGTTCTCGACCACCCACTATTCAGTAATAGTACACGACAACAACACGACTATAACTAAATAAACTATATACGACAATATGACTATAAAATGTACTAAATAATAAATCGAACTAAACAATTCTACTTGTACATAATACTTTACGCACGTGCATAACAATGACCCTAACACTATAACCATGACATTACGGATTTGCGCCACACAAATCTCATACCACACCGACACGATCGACCCAAACACTCCCTTGCTACAATACTCCAACAAAGCCACAACAACACCCGACTACAAACAACGACAATAATAATAACAACCTAACCCAATTACAGTAACAATAACAACACGACCACCAATTGATAACACACACTACGTACGCAACCTGTGACAACATTACGAACGAATTGACAACAATCTCAGCAAAGACACAACCATGTGAATCACGTACCACGTACGATATGAGGCAAAGAAGATGACTGGAGTGCAGGCCTTAACGAATCAGCACAAAATGACGGTGGTACTAGGAGGTACATGACGGAGATGCTTGTAAGGGGATGGTGAGGCAGTGGTTTAAGGCGACAAGAGAGAAGGGAGGTGCGGCGTAAGGAATGAGATGAGAGATGTAGAAGACAAAAGAAGGTCAAGGCGATGTGGAGATTCGGCGTATGAAATAATACGTAATGAGGAGTTTGGTTGGTAGTAGTTAAGTCATTAGCATTATAAAATTATATATATTAGAATATTAGAATATAACCTTAGGTTATTAGTGCTAGCAGAAATATAGCACAGTGGTATTAGGCTAGGCATATCATAAATAATATCTTAAATGAGACATAATATGGTAACAAGTGTTATACGGGTATTTGTAAGGAGTAGCAGGAAACGAGTTTAATAGTAAACTTATACCACTACTCATTAAAGAGACCCGAATTAACATAAAATACAAGTATTAGAAATACGAGTATTACAATCTACCCTTCTTATAAGGAACTTTTTCCCGAAGTTTCCCCACTTACAAAACTGAAGCCACACAATCTCGTCGCTAAAAATCGTGGTTAACAATATGACTCGTTGTAGCTAACATCTTCATGGTTAGACGAAACGGGGTATTACAGTCTACCTCCCTTATAAAGAACTTCGTCCCCGGAGTTCAGTACTCGAACGTTAATAACCTTTTACGCATTAACCGACACTTCATCACACAACTAACTATTGTATCCACATCGCATAATATTGACTAATAACACGTACATATGCCTAACGACATCCATACAATCTTACTATGTGCAACTGACATAATCATTAAACATACAACAAGGACAACGGGGTATGACATCTTACCCTCCTTATAAGGAACTTCGCCCCAAAGTTCACTAATCTCAATCTAACTCTACCCAACGCATTTAACATATTACTACACTATCATAACACTAACGAGTTCCCTCCCTCTCAATCTTATTGTATAACACGTTATTCAATTATTGAAAGACACTTCTTTTAACCTTTCAAACAAATATACTTGTAAGTTATGGCCAGAGGTGAGTAGGTTTATAGTATCTGTAATCGACTCATGCGATCCAGCATAACAATTTTCAACATATTTCTCATATACATAACAAATTTTGATCTTTTCACAAGCGACCTCCATTTCTTTTGGCATCATGCCTAACACAATAGTTTGTTCATATTTCATCTAGATTTCTCAACTTACTCACCTATCAACTGGTCTTTAGGGGTTCTATTCCCGAATTCATCCACACTTCACAACATAAATTCTCGTTTTACTAATAGTTGCAGGCAGCATCACTCAGATGGTCCTCATGGTTCGACATAAATACCAATAGATTGATCGTATACTCATTCTCATATGTCATGTGTCACATAATTTAAGCTAAACAGACAGCTTGTTAGTACCACTGTGTTTGTACTTGTTATAGTTGTCATGACTCAATTCACATGCTAGCATGTCACACGTAATATACTTCTAATGTTATATAATTGCATGAACTCTCACTCCGAGACACTATTACAAATATGGACACCACGATTATCACGCAAGTAAAAAAAATTAGTTCACACAAAGACGATTTGCCAAACTCAAGGCCGGCCTGATACCCTGCGACACAATTTTTTTTTGTGGACTTGTGGTCGTGATGTTACTACCCTATATTATAACTTGACATGCTGAGATCAAAACTTATGTGATGACACGACAAATTCACGGTTATACCTTGGACCCCTAAACTATTTCAGGTGACGACATCATTAACCGTAAACCTTCGTGATATAGAGCTCAACTCACATGTTATACTCAATTTGAGTCAACTTTATAGTTCAGTCCTATCAAATATGGAAGGACGTATGTCTTCTCTCAATTTTGTCACTATTACGTCATCATGTACCTCTTTGACCCTTTACTATTCATTATTCCAGATCCTCGAACCATCACTGCACCTATTATTGAATCTCGGTATTATTGTTATTATTTATACAGTGAGACTGATTAACCCTCATTATTAGGAAATTCTTGCAAGTAATCTAAACAACCCCACATTCTCATGACATCCGATCTCATCATCATACCTCGCGACTCGGTTTTTGACACGTACTCCCAATCTATTTTATGATAACTAGTTGACATAGTTGTATTGTTATCAGGTTCAGACTCACATGTATACATACGTGCGAGAAGCATTTACGCAAGTAATATAACCATCACGGCAAATCAGTAAAACAATTGGACACAATTAGATGACCACGTTAAAAATCTTAGACCTTGAGACCGACGACGATGACATATATTTATCAGGACTCCAACAACTGGTCAAGTAGTTCATTTTGTCTTAGGTTCGTATAATCACATTAACTATGCAACAACACGTAGAACACAACAACGCAAAAACACAAGTACACAACTGAACACTCCCAGATGACCGCGTTAACAACTTCAGACCTTGAGATAATTAACAGGTTGTAACACCCGCTATTTTTCTAAGCATTTTTATTATTTCCGTTGGGACTCCGTCTTAACTCACTCTGTCACTTTTCGGCCTCATATTTCATCAATTTACTAAGCTCTATTTTTATTTTTGAGTTTAATGATTTTTATTTTTAATTTTTAAAAGATTTAATTCTTTCAAATCTATTTATTTGATTTTCTTCGTAAACTAATTTATTTTCAGCGAGGAATTCTATTTTTCTTTGAATTGACGTTTTTAAGCTTGGACCTAAGATTTTCCTCTTCCTAAAAATGTTTAAATACATTTATATAATATTTTCAACTTAGAAATATTTTTATTTACTAAAGAGTAGCCATTTATGATTTTAATACGAAGTTTCGCGAATAATTATTTTCTTACGCGAGGTTTACTCGAATTTCTTTGAAATGCCTTTAACTATTTTACGATTATACTTTTTATCAACTTATAAATTATTTGAGACCATTTCCTCACATTTTGGACCGACTAAGCTTCTGGTCACAAATTTTACTACGTATTATTAATACGTTTCATTTTATCACGTTAAACCGTAAACGTATGGGTATGATTATTTTCTTCCATTTATTCCTTGAATTATTGTCAAAACTCTTCATGCTCCTCCTCCTTCATGTTGGCTGGTCATTTGATGTTAAGAGGAGCCTTGTTTTTATCAAAATATTCATTCTCATTTATGCACAAAAAACCTTCCATCCTCCTCATTCATTTTGGCATAAAAAAAATATTCAACACTTCTTCCTTTCTTCCTTTTGGCCGAGTACTCCCTATACTCTGATAGGCTGGTTTTTGCTCCATTTCGAGTCACAATCGCATCTTTTTTATCGTCATAATAATCCTCTTTCCGATCCCTTCGTTAAGGTAATAATCAACGTCGTTTTTGATCATTATTTACCTTGATTTTATTAGTTTTTCTCATCGTATTTTTGTACCATTTATGACGTGTATTGAAGGATTCTTGGGCGACCCCGAAGCCGATGAATTTATCGTAGACTCGGATTTGGATTTGAGGTAACGTCGATGTCACTCGGTATTACATGATTTTATTTGTGTAATTTCATGTATATAATTATAATTTTATTTTGACAATATATGTATGTCATATAATCTGGAAAAATTTTAAAAGTTGAAAATTTGCATGTTTTGATATTTTTATCGCTTTTACGAGATTAACGATTAAATTGTTGTTTTAATTTGTAAAATCGTAATATTCGGCCTAAACATGTAATGTATGTTTATATTCTGTAAAAATGATGTTTTTGATGATTTTTAATAATTTAGTATTTTTCTGATATTTTAGTTATCGATTATTGAATTATTACCGTTTACGGACAAAAATGATTAAAAGTTGATTTTTAGTTCTAGTACCTAAACATTTTATTTTAATCTGATTTTTGACGTGGTGCAACTTTATGGTGAAAATGAATTTTGTAAATATTTTTATAATTTTTCAGAATTGTTAAGTGGATGAATTAATTAATCACTTTAAATCATCGTTTATCGTTAAAACCGTGTTTGTCGTTTAAATTCTCGATTTCTGGTCTTTGGTTTAAATCTGGAAAAAATTATGATTCTGATGATTTCATAATAAAACGTAATTTTATGATTTTTAGTGATTTAATAAAATGTTAGGAACGATAAGTTTTGTTAATGAAATCGTTAATTGTGAAAACGGGTTTTAAAGACGGTTTTGACGGGATTTATTGAATCTGGAATTTTTTTGGAAATCTGGAAAAATGGTAGATTCTGTAAAATCATGATTTTTAAGTTTAATAATAATTTTTGGATATTAATACTTAAATCGTTTTATAATTACTATTTTTATTAATCGTTATTGTCGAGATTAGACGATTAACGAGAAAACGCTTTAAAAACCGAGTTTTAGGATTCTGGAAAATTTTCTTTTCTAGACAGAATATCCATAAATATATTTTAACTATTTTACGTAATTTTTGTACTATTTATTAAAGTCTTTAATTAATAAGTATTGATTTTTGGATAAATTGAGATTTATCGTTAAAATGCTTCGTCCTATCTAAAAGAATTATTTTTCCAGCCATTTTGAAAATATTTAAATCTGAAACTTCAAGAGTTAAATCATCCCTTAACATACTCTAAATATATTCATTGGTTTAATTAAATAAAAGACGTTAAAAGATTTAATCTGACATTTGCCGTAAAATCCTATTTATAATCGTATTGTCGAAACTAATAATAATTAGGGAATTTTAATTTTGTAAATTTTGGAAACACCCTAATTAGTAGTATTTAAAATGTTTAAGACATTTCTAAATCATTTTATAAACACTTGTGTGACGTTTCAATAATTTCATTAAGTCAAATGTTCTCGTTTTAAGAATTAATATCGCTAAGGCCGGAAGTACTAGATTTATAAATCTATATCGTTTACTAAAAATGTGGTATTAGTATAAACTAATATTTTTGCTATTTTGATTTGATGCTATTTTTAGTAAGTTTCTAAAAATAGAAGTTTCCTAAAATAGAAAGTTTCCTCTTTTGGAAAGTGTTTCCTTTTCATTTTGTTCTTTTATTGTTTATATTGAATACATCTTTTAAATATCGATAATAAATTGTTTTGGAGTTATGGAATAAGGAAAAGTGTGAGTTTAGAGTAATATAGTCTGGGATGTACGTTTTTGCCATCAACTGTAAGGCTGCTGTGTCTTTGTGGGGCACATTGGTTGTTGAACTGAGCATGGTTTGTGTTCAGGAGAGTGTATGTTTACCTTAAACTTAGATATCGCATTGTGTAAGTCGCGTCGGGTTGAACAGGATATGGTTTGTATCCAGAAGGGATGTGCACTACTTAAACCAGGACCTCGCTGCGCGCAGTCCTGTTATGGTTGAGTTGCTTAGTTAGAGACCGAAGTCTGATTTGTTTTGACTAAGTTCTCGAAGCTAATTTAGTATTGTCCTAGTGAAAGTCTAGATTCTGCATTAATCCTATCCATAACGCCATTTTGAATATTTTTGTTTTTATCGATATAATTTTGATTTGCAGGTTGGCAAATGTTTTATGTTTTTTCCGGAAAACTCATTTTTATTATATTATTTCGATACGTGAAGTTTTTCACTGAAATCTTATTTTCATTATAATGTTTTATTGTTTTCATTTTTACTATTTTTCTATAGTAGTAATTACAGTTTTTAAAATCATGTTATACGGCTGGGAGAACGTTGACGTTGCTCCCCACTGATTGTGGCTGTTATGTTTTAACATGGCAGGTATACATGTTCCGGGTGTGGGCTAGCGAGCAGTGTGGATCCTGCTTATTTATTTTAATAATTATGTCTTATGGATTGTTCACACCTCTTTTGTGGATTGTTTTAAATTTTGGTCATTTTATTTAAGGCCTATTGTTTGACTTTACCATTTTAATTTTTCTAAGACATAGTTGCAGCGTGTTTTAATCCCGACTCTACAGTGTTTCCACCACTGTATCGCGTTAGAATTTCTAGGGTATTACTACGGTTGGTATCAGAGCATCACTGCTCCCAACGCTTACACCTGAAATTAGGGAAAATACCAGTAAATTATTTAAACAAAAAAACTTTATTACTAGGAATGGGTAGAAACAAATAAGGACTTATTTGTTAAGTTTTTCCTGTTCCTGAAACTCAATGATTAGCATTGAATATTTGTTACTTTTATTGTAAGAAGACAAATGAACAAGATGTTGATAGGATGCTGCTCCAGATCGGGACAAGACCTTCTTCGAACTCCCAACGCCTGCTGACTGGAGTGGACAACTTAGTGCTCCAAGAAAGATGTCGATGATGACTTTTAGCTCTGGTTTGTTCCATAATGTCGCAGACTCGCAATAGATCCAGATGGAGCGACCCATGACTTGCGTGCTCGTTCCTCTACAAGAAGATAAAGTAATCCATTTGGATCCCCTCGTGAACTCTGGAGGCCCGAAGATTTTCCTCTGGTTCAAGAACTTTGTAATATAGAGTCATCGACTCTTTTCTTCCTTCCTCTATTTCTCCTAATTCTTCTCTTTTATATTCTCTTCTTCATCCGCTTGGTGAATCCTTGTAATATTCTTTTACTCTACCATCTTTCTCTTGAGATTATTTGGTTAGACCGACTTTTGTCTTAGTGAACCCGTGAAAAGTTATAGATGTTTGAGGTTTGGTCAACCCTTGTTACGTGGTTTGAGGATTGTGAGTTATACCTTGTTATCTATCTTAGTAAGCTTTTGAGGATCGATTTGAATGATAAATTGTCGATTAATGGAATTAGGTTGGTACTTAAGATTTTGAACCTTGGGTTATAGGCTACTTGATTATTTGGAGGACTTAAAGTTGAATAATCTATTGAAGTAGTAAGAGTATATCATATTTTAATGGTTACCTAGTACCTAACCTAGAACCAAACTAAGTGTAACTAATAATATTACTTTGGGATTCTTACCTAATGCTTATTTGACGGATGCATCGTGAATATTTGGGATCACAGAGTATCGTTTAAAATGTTAGCCTGAGTGTTATGGTACCGGCCATTTAAAGTTTTCATTAATGTCGTTAGATATTTTTGTGGACATAGATTTCTCGTGTTTATTAAGGATTAGGTCGTTGCTCATGGTTTAAGGTTGTAACTTATGAACTTTGGAGTTGAGTGATCTAACTTGGATAAATTGTTGTTAACCTTGAAAAAGAGAAACATCTTGCACAATTAGAGGTTGAATCTATCGCGTTGTTTTGAGGAATACTTTAAGGTCAATCACCTTGATGGATTTACAGTTAAGAACCCTTAGACCAACGAGATTGTGGCTTCGTTGAATTAACAAATATTTTAGTGGTTTTGCTTTTACAATATGAAATTTGATGGAATTCTCTGAAACCTTAGTCGAATGAAGTGTTTGAAGATGTGAGTATCTGTCGTTACATGTCAGGCTGAGTGTGTTTAAGGTTTGGCGTACTTTACTAATTAACCTCTGTCTATTGATGATGTTAAAAAATATGTTGATGATCATTTTGAAGTTTTCGTGTCCGGACATTGTGAATTGATGGATTTTATTTAGTGTTCCTTACTCGAGAAATTTGAAGTATACCTCGAGTTTAGACCTTATGAGCTTTGAATTTATGAGCCTTAGTGATTACAAGTTTGGATATATTTTGATAACCGTTGGAATCTTAATTAATAGATTTGTCTAAATCATTTGTGGATTTTTTTACCGTACTAATTGAAATATTATATAAGTATGTAAGACTTAATTTTGGAGGCTATGACAGTTGATAATTTTGGAGGCTGTAGATTGAGTAGGACCACCTTGTACCGATATTGGACTTAGTGTTAATTGATGGGCCAATTAGGAACCCGTGTTTGTGAGAGTCGTGCTAGGAATCTCGAGATGGTTAATTTCTTCTATAATCCTCGAGAGGTCTGTTTGACTCTCAACTTCGTCCTTCTTTCTGCTTCTCTTGAACTCTGTTACCGTAACTGCTGCCAATCCCTTTGACCTTTATCGATTTTGAGAACTCTTACTTTAATTTATTGTTTATCCTTGTTCTATTTATCTGTTAACCATTTTTCGAACTTCCTATTTTATAAAAAGTTTGACTAGTTTAAAAAAAATGGATTATCGTAAAATTTTAACATTTTGAGTTATAATTTCTAGTTGTGAAAATCCCCATTTTGTAAAAAGTTTGACAAACTTAAAGTTTTCGGATATCGTGAAAAATATTTTTGAATTATAATTTAAGAACTTTATACTTCACTTTTGTTTTATTTTTTTGTTGATATTTATATTTAGATCTGTTTCAAAATGCCTTAATAATTTATTTTCAATTATTACGAAATTATTTCAATTTTTGATTTTCAAGCGATCGGAATTTTATAAAGACTTTCATATTTCCAAAAACTTCGATTTCTATATGATTATGACATAAAACGTTTTAACATTGTCGAAATTATTTTGTATGTTCAAATTTGATAACATTTTTGAAAACTTTCACAATTACTTTGATAACATTTCCGAAATATTAACATTTTTAAATTAGTTTTCGTTTTATTGTTGGTGAACTTTTGAATTTGTTATTGAAAATTTTGGACGACTGGTTCGATTGTTACTGACTACTTTTGATTTCTCATAACTAAATTTTGTTTTATTAGAAAAGAAATATTATTGCATTTCTTAATCAAAATATTTTACTTTTGTTTTGAAAATATTTTGGTTATCCTATTTCCTTCGAGTTTGTTTACAAATGTTATTAGACGTCTTTGTTTTATCAAATAACTTTACTTTACAATTTCACTAATTAAAAGATTTTAAACTCCGGGTAGCTTAGCCCAAATTTCTTTCAAAATAAATATTTGCATTTGATTTTATATCACTTTGAAAGTTGTAAAAATTTCTTTTACAGCAAAATTTTTATGCGAAATTTGTATCCTCATGTTTTCGAGTGGGGTAATCTTGATTCCTTTCTGCTTATTCTTAGTTTCGAGGACGAAACTTTCTTTTAGTGGGAAGGATTGTAACACCCGCTATTTTTCTAAGCATTTTTATTATTTCCGTTGGGACTCCGTCTTAACTCACTCTGTCACTTTTCGGCCTCATATTTCATCATTTTACTAAGCTCTATTTTTATTTTTTAGTTTAATGATTTTAATTTTTAATTTTTAAAAGATTTAATTCTTTCAAATCTATTTATTTGATTTTCTTCGTAAACTAATTTATTTTCCGCCAGGAATTCTATTTTTCTTTGAATTGACGTTTTTAAGCTTGGACCTAAGATTTTCCTCTTCCTAAAAATGTTTAAATACATTTATATAATATTTTCAACTAAGAAATATTTTTATTTACTGAAGAGTAGCCATTTATGATTTTAATACGAAGTTTCGCGAATAATTATTTTCTTACGCGAGGTTTACTCGAATTTCTTTGAAATGCCTTTAACTATTTTACGATTATACCTTTTATCAACATATAAATTATTTGAGACCATTTCCTCACATTTTGGACCGACTAAGCTTCTGGTCACAAATTTTACTACGTATTATTAATACGTTTCATTTTATCACGTCAAACTGTAAACGTATGAGTATGATTATTTTCTTCCATTTATTCCTTGCATTATTGTCAAAACTCTTCATGCTCCTCCTCCTTCATGTTGGCTGGTCATTTGATGTTAAGAGGAGCCTTGTTTTTATCAAAATATTCATTCTCATTTATGCACAAAAAAACCTTCCATCCTCCTCATTCATTTTGGCATAAAAAAAATATTCAACACTTCTTCCTTTCTTCCTTTTGGCCGAGTACTCCCTCTACTCTCATCGGCTGATTTTTGCTGTATTTCGAGTCACAATCACATCATTTTTATCGTCATAATAATCCTCTTTTCGATCCCTTCGTTAAGGTAATAATGAACGTCGTTTTTGATCATTATTTACCTTGATTTATTAGTTTTTCTCATGGTATTTTTGGACCGTGTATGTCGTGTATTGAAGGATTCTTGGGCGACCCCAAAGCCGATGAATTTATCGTAGATTCGGATTTGGATTTGAGGTAACGTCGATGTCACTCGGTATTACATGATTTTATTTGTGTAATTTCATGTATATAATTATAATTTTATTTTGACAATATATGTATGTCATATAATCTGGAAAATTTTTAAAAGTTGAAAATTTGCATGTTTTGATATTTTTATCGCTTTTACGAGATTAACGATTAAATTATTATTTTAATTTGTAAAATCGTAATATTTGGCCCAAACATGTAATATATGCTTATATTCTGTAAAAATGATGTTTTTGATGATTTTTAATAATTTAGTATTTTTCTGATATTTTAGTTATCGATTATTGAATTATTACCGTTTACCGACAAAAATGATTAAAAGTTGATTTTTAGTTCTAGTACCTAAACATTTTATTTTAATCTGATTTTTGACGTGGTGCAACTTTCGGGTGAAAAAGAATTTTATGAATATTTTTATAATTTTTCGGAATTGTTAAGTGGATGAATTAATTAATCACTTTAAATCATCGTTTATCGTTAAAACCGTGTTTGTCGTTTAAATTCTCGATTTCTGGTCTTTGGTTTAAATCTGGAAAAAATTATGATTCTGATGATTTCATAATAAAATGTAATTTTATGATTTTTAGTGCTTTAATAAAATGTTAGGAACGATAAGTTTTTTTAATGGAATCGTTAATTGTGAAAACGGGTTTTAAAGACGGTTTTGACGGGATTTATTAAATCTGGATTTTTTTTGGAAATCTGAAAAAATGGTAGATTCTGGAAAATCATGATTTTTAAGTTTAATAATAATTTTTGGATATTAATACTTAAACCGTTTTGTAATTACTATTTTTAATTCATCGTTATTGTCTAGATTAGACGATTAACGAGAAAACGCTTTAAAAACCGAGTTTTAGGATTCTGGAAAATTTTCTTTTCTAGACAGAATATCCATAAATATATTTTAACTATTTTACGTAATTTTTGTACTATTTATTAAAGTCTTTAATTAATAAGTATTGATTTTTGGATAAATTGAGATTTATCGTTAAAATGCTTCGTCCTATCTAAAAGAATTATTTTTCCAGCCATTTTGAAAATATTTAAATTTGAAACTTCAAGAGTTAAATCATCCCTTAACATACTCTAAATATATTCATTGGTTTAATTAAATAAAAGACGTTAAAAGATTTAATCTGACATTTGCCGTAAAATCCTATTTATAATCGTATTGTCGAAACTAATAATAATTAGGGAATTTTAATTTTGTAAATTTTGGAAACACCCTAATTAGTAGTATTTAAAATGTTTAAGACATTTCTAAATCATTTTATAAACACTTGTGTGACGTTTCAATAATTTCATTAACTCAAATGTTCTCGTTTTAAGAATTAATATCGCTAAGGCCGGAAGTACTAGATTTATAAATCTATATCGTTTACTAAAAATGTGGTATTAGTATAAACTAATATTTTTGCTATTTTGATTTGATGCTATTTTTAGTAAGTTTCTAAAAATAGAAGTTTCCTCTTTTGGAAAGTGATTCCTTTTCTTTTTGTTCTTTTATTGTTTATATTGAATACATCTTTTAAATATCGATAATGGATTGTTTTGGAGTTATGGAATAAGGAAAAGTGTGAGTTTAGAGTAATATAGTCTGGGATGTACGTTTTTGCCATCAACTGTAAGGCTGCTGTGTCTTTGTGGGGCACATTGGTTGTTGAACTGAGCATGGTTTGTGTTCAAGAGAGTGTATGTTTACCTTAAACTTAGATATCGCATCGTGTAAGTCGCGTCGGGTTGAACTGGATATGGTTTGTATCCAAGAGAGATGTGCACTACTAAAACCAGGACCTCGCTGCACGCAGTCCTGTTATGGTTGAGTTGCCTAGTTAGAGACCGAAGTCTGATTTGTTTTGAGTAAGTTCTCAAAGCTAGTTTAGTATTGTCCTAGTGAAAGTCTAGATTCTGCATTAATCCTATCCGTAACAAGTAACTCGTATTAACTCAAAAGGGGCCTCAAGTATCCTTAAATTGTTCGACTATTAGTCTCATAATTAACTCGTACTTTAGTCCCATACGACGATTTCATGGACACGTTACAACTCATCACACTTCTAACCATCAAATCTCATCAAGTAACGTAAAGGCAATTAATACATTATAACAACAATGAAGTATATAATATTCCAAATGGAACACAAGTATATCTAGGTACTTTGAATAACATGCACATTACGACACAGTTAAACAACTGAGTTATCGACCCTCTAAACATATTATGATACATGTATTATTACCAGATAACAACTCCCTTTCCAGTGATGTGAGACGACTACATTATATTACTTCAACAAGAAAGGCACAGATTACCACCAAGTCGACTATTTAAAACTATTTATCGCACAAGACACTGTTACTTACAGACACCAAGACAGTGATCTTAATGTTACTATCAGCCCTAGCTATGACTCTTCCTTCGTTCACGGACTATCAACTCCTACCATAACCTTGCATACTTCAACTCTAGGTATCTTAGGTAACCAAACAAACAACTGTACCATGATAACAGTATAGCTGCGTACTTGTCACACCTCAACTTATGACGTTGCTCACTACATGAGACACATCAAATAGCGCAATCAATTATCACAGGCAATCATTACAAAACATCCATGGCATCACAATGTATCCCATCCTAATATATATACCCATCTCATTCTCACACGCGGTTACCAAGTCAAGACTAGGAGGGCCGGAGTTGGTACAAGGACGTCTCCTTGTGGACATGACATAGGTCCACCCCGACGCGGCCACGCGCGGGTTTGGGGAGGCGAATGAATCTCCATATGAGATGGATCGAATTGAAATTTAAATCGAAGTGGAGTTGCCACCGAACTTTGTGGGAGTTCGGGGCCATTCGAACCCACTCTATATCTTAGTGGGCCATGCACAAAGTATGACCCATTCGGATGTCAGAGTTTATTGGGCTCGTCCCTTTGCATTTGATACCGATACCGACATTATCGGATACCGTGTATTGAATGACTCTCGTGCGCCAACGGTTTCGGGCATCCGAAAACCGAGCTCCTGAGTAAGGGGTGAGGGTACGGGTTGGGAAGTTCACAAAGAACACCCAACCCCGCCCGCACATTAGCGGCCTCTACTAAGATATCGAATGACGTTTTAATACACGTGTTAGTAGAACGATGAAAATGTTATATTTAGCATGCGAATAATTGAATGGGTTGCTAGGTCGATTTAATGCATCTAAATTTAACGTCAAAGTTGTATTTAGCATGCAAGATTTATTTTAGTACAATAAAATAAATAACGGAAAATAAAATCGACAAAGATGGAAACAAACAAGTTAGTAACGGTATAACGATAATAACGATTTGCGAGTAATGTAAAAATGCTATAGAATGATGTAAATAACATGATGCATGGTTTTGAAAAATCGACGATTTCAATGAATCGGGCATAAATATTGTTTGATTTATGCTCGATTCGGACTTTGATACTCGTCGTATCCGACATTCGATTATTGAATCGATATCGAATATTTAGAGCGAAATCTAAAAAAATACGCTTGTAAGTCGCTTTAAATTACCTAAAATGAATTAGGTTATCTCCGCGTTTATAGTGTCGTAATTAATTCTTTCGAATTATGTGATCACTATTTTTAGCATCAATGAATTCGTATTAGTTAGATTAATTGACTAATTCTTTTAGGCACGATATTCGACTATAGAGTCGGTATCGCATCTAAAGAAATATATTTTGCTTGTTTGATTAGATCCGAAAATAGATTTCCTCCGCATCCCGATATCATAATTAATCCTTGCGGATTATGTGATGTCGGATCGGCATCAACAGGTTTCGGTCTAACCTAAAAAGGAATCGGACGCGTTTAAAGGGGAATATTGCGATCCCATCATGCCTTTGAGTGTTTAGGGCGGGGCTCCTCGAGAGGGCTCCACCACTGTTACAACTCGTAAAAGGGTTAGAAGGGTCTTATGCCAATATCGCCTTTAAACGTGTTCAATTTGAAATAATTTTAGAAATTGATGAATGTATGATTTTGATGATGATTATGTAAATGCTACGACGACACTAGCGACGCGATAAATAAAAAACGATCTTGTTGACATAGATTCGCTTCAACAATCAAACACTTGGGGTGTCGGGATAAGCGACCGGCAACATCGGGCGCGAGGCCCTTGTATTCGTGTTTTCTTATCCCGTCATCCCTTGTATTCGACACGAATAGGCGAATAATTTAATGTTTTGATACTAACGGTATTAATGATATTAGAAACGAGAAAATAAAAAAACCAAAAAAAAACGAGAAGAAGAGAAGATGACGTGAGAAGAGAAGAAAATGAAGAAATCTGGATTTTTGCACCCTCAACCTACATGCTTCGTATTCTCGGTATGGACTCGTCTAGTTGTGGCTTAGGCACGGGAGTTCGAGATTATGTAGATGGAGTTATGGTGGTTTTAGGGTTTGATGTTTACTTGATGCTAGGGTTGAAGGTTTGTATGTGTAAAGTTGTGATGGGTAGAAGCTAGGGTTGTAAAAAGGTTCTGTGTAGATTTGTTAGGGTTTTTTGTCATGAAAAGTTAGCGTTTCAATTGCATGCAAGGGGTGTATTATAGGCAATTGCTCCCCCTTGTTGTCTAGGGTTTAATGTCCTGATGGACTTGATCCGATGGCCCGCCTGAAAGAGGACCGCGGGTTTGCTCTCGGAAACGGCTTTGACCGGGTTTTGACCCGGTGGCTAAAAGTCGGTTTTATTTTCGGTGTCGTTTTTGACCCAAATTAGTCTTATTTGATTGGAAACGACCCGGTGGGCCTGAATTTGAGGTCAGTTTTGTGAGATTTGTACTCCGTAAAAAGCACAAGCCGAAGACTAATGGTTTCGAGCCCATATCCGAGCGAGTAGAAACACGTTTGCGTCCGATCATCATCGGGTGTTTTTTTGGAAACTACTATAGACACCTGGCGGTCAAAATGTGGGTGTCTACACTCCTCGACCGAGTTTTAGAGGGCTCCTGATGGTCTATCACCGGGGTTCATTTTATTTTCCTAGGTTTACTCATTTTAGGCTCCAAGATCGTTCGCCCTAATACCACTTTGTAACACCCCCATTTACCAAGAAGCCTTACCAAGACATTTCCAAGTAAATAAAGGTGTCACCATCTCGGTATTACCCGAGGTAGTAGTTCATTACAATACAATTCAGAAACCAACCATTTAAAACAAAATAATGAATTATTACAATCTCGTATCTATAGAACACGGTTACACAATAATTACAGCAGCGGAAGCACAACTAATATGACTATAACCTATAAACGTAGTCAGTGATAGCGCAGACCCATCCCGTACAATCAACCAGAATACAATCATCACACATCATCAACCTGCACAGTAGCACTGCTCCCCAAAAGATTGGAATGTCAATTGGATCATCGCAGGTCCCCAATAAATAGGGTGACAATTTAGACAAAGGGTGCTTACTACACCTAGAATAACAAGCAAGACGCCCAACATAGAAAATACAGTCGACTTGATAGAGCTTTAGTCAATACGGAGTGGATGCAAACATACCCGGACTATCAATCTTATTTTTTCCCGGAAGGTATCTTTGACCACTGTTCTTGCGTGATATCGAACACCAGGGTCACTAGCACCAAGAGAGCGGGGTTTAAATTTTTTGATATGTGGACGGACCATGAAGACTTCATGTCGCTAGTGGCAGACCATTGGACAATGCAAATTGAAGGTACTAAAATGTTTAGATTGGTGAAGAAATTGAAGGTCCTCAAGCCTATTCTAAGGAATTTGAACAAAAGTGCATTCTCTGAGATTGAAAGCAGGACAATGAAAGCAAGCAAGGAATTGGAGATGGTACAAGTTCAACTGCAGCATGACTATACTAATGAACAATTGATTGAGAAAGAAAGGGTGCTGGCAAAGAATTATAGACAGTTAGAGCAAGCGAGATGTTCTTATCTCAACCAAAAGGCAAAAACAAACTGGATCAGGGATGGCGATGAAAACACTGCCCATTTCCACAGAATTATCAAACATCGAACTGCACAGAATGTTGTGCATCAGATCATCGGAATGGATGGGCAGCGGCATAATGATCAAGCGGGAGTTCAAGGGGCTTTCCTTGACTACTATAAAAAACTATTGGGGAGTACTGCTGTGACGGAATCTGTCCGTTATGATGTCATGAGTAAGGGGAACTGCTGTACGCTGAGCATGCTAAAATACTGCAGGCGCCAGTGACCGACAAGGAGATTAGAGACATTATTTTTTCTATCCCAAACTATAAAGAACCTGGACCGGATGGATACACTAGTGGGTTCTACAAGAAGTCGTGGAATATTATTGGGAAGGAAGAGAGTGACGCGGTCAGGGACGCTATGAACTCGGGACAGATCCTAAGCCAAATAAATGCAACTACCCTCACACTTATCCCAAAATGTGAAAGACCCATGGAGGTGAAGCAATTTCGACCTATAACATGTTGTAATGTTATCTACAAGATAGTATCCAAGGTCATTTGCAATAGACTATCAAAAATTCTTCCTGACATCGTGCAAGAAACGCAAGGAGCATTTGTAAAAGGGAGATCGATAATAGACAATATTCTGATTTGTCAAGACATTGCTCATTTATATGCCAGGAAAGATGTGTCACCGAGATGCTTGATTAAAATTGATTTGCAAAAGGCGTATGACTCGGTTGAATGGAAATTTGTAGAGGAGCTGTTGCTGAAGTTGAACTTTCCTGCTCATTTCTGTAAGCTTTTGATGAACTGCATCTCAACTCCTATGTTCTCTTTAAGCTTAAATGGTGGAATGTTTGGTTATTTCAAGGCACAAAGAGGGCTGAGGCAAGAGGACCCAGTCTCACCACTAATCTTAACGCTATGTATGGAGTATTTGAGCAGACTATTGGCATACGCGACTGAGAAGTGGTTGTTTAGATATCACCCGATGTGTAAGCATCTAAAGTTGATCCATCTCATTTTCGCTGATGATCTCATTTTGTTTAGCAAAGGAGATGCCCAATCAATAATGCTACTCATGCGAGTCCTATCTTCTTTCACCAAGGCATCGGGATTAAACCTAAATGCAACGAAGACAGCTATTTATTTTAATGGAATGCCGAGGAGCATTAGAGAGGATATTGTTTCAGCCACAGGTTTCAATGAAGGAGAAATGTCGTTCACATATCTGGGTATCCCAATTAAATCCAGGATGCTCACGAAACAAGAACGCTCGATCGTGGCTGAAAAAATGATCAAGAGGATTAGGAGCCTCGGTGCCAAAAATTTATCGTATGCCGGGCGGATTGTACTTATAAATTCAGTCCTGAACACCTTTCATAAATTACTGGTCTAATGTTTTCCTTTTCCCTAAAGGAGTTACGAAGAGAATTGAAGCAATATGCAGGAACTACCTTTGGGAAGGAAAATCTGAATATAATCAGGTCCCATTAGTCTCTTGGGACAGAGTAACCAGACCGAAGAAGGAGGCAGGACTCGGGATTAAAAAGGCTGAGATGTGGAATGTAGTGGCAGTCGGAAAACTGGTGAATTGGGTCTATGAGAAGAGCGATAAGTTGTGGATTAAGTGGATTGATCATAACTATCTGAAAGGGAACGATTGGCATGACTACAAACCCCCGACCGATGTTTCTTTGACCTAGAGATCGATATGTAGAGCAAAGGACAAGCTTAAAGATGGGTTTAACGGTTCTAACTCGTGGAGCATGGCTACCAATGGATACACCATCGCAGGTGGGTATCATTGGCTGCGTGGCAGTGAATCGGAAGTGAACTGGCACCGTTTTTTATGGGATGACTGGTGTATCCCGAAACACGCTATTATCTCATGGATTATGGTGAACAATGGTCTTAACACTAAGATGAAAATGGCGAAATATGGCTGCTGTAATGACAATTTATGCTGTCTTTGCGCAGTAGAGGAAGAAACGGACCAACATGTGATGTTGGAATGTGTTTACAGTAAACAGGTCCATAGTGCTTTAAGTTCATGGATCGAATTCGACTTTCCTCAGTACCCGGATTACAAAACACTGAATGGTTCGAAAGGAAGGATTCAGTCCTTGGTTCTAAATGCGTATCATCACGCAATTTGGCTTAATAGAAATGGAGCGTGGGCAGAGGGTCACTTACAGCATCCAACTAAAGTGGTTGCACAGATTCAGGAAGATGTTCAAAACAGGTGCAGAGTCTTCCTCCAAAGGACCTATAATACAAATGATGAAGTCCAAATGTTGAGTAGACTTATTGGAGTCTAATTCGGATTGAGGATTATTAGCCGGTTGGTTATATTGTACATGTACCTCCTTGAATGTAAATCTAATTTTTTGAATGATATATAATAGCTCACATTTACACAAAAAAAGAACACGCTAACAACATAACACAAGTACGTAATATAAAACACTCAGTCTCAACCGTCTCATCAGTACCATCATCGGTTCTAATCACCAATATCATCTCCACATTCTCAGTACCGTCACGGTACCAGTCAATAATCTCATCTCAACATTCAGTACCATCACGGTACCAATCAATAATCTCATCTCCACTCTTCTGGCAGGCCCTTTCATTCCGAGTGTGCACACCCCTCGCAGGTTCAACAACCCGCGAGGAGAAATTAGTGGTCCCGGCTAGGTCTAAAGCTAGCCTCACCAACTCCAATATACATCAATATTCATCAATCATTCCACCATCATTATTCAACATCATTCTCATTAGCACGATATTACATCGTACTCGTAACTCATACATGCATTATAATATTAACGTAATCTAAGTAAGCAAAATCGTACCTAGCCAGCAAGTCACCACCGCGTCGGTAGTACAAATCACCACGAAAATTCTACGAAGTCCGATCCTAATAAAATATTATATACTTAAATTAACATCAATCTTAGCTTAATTAAATTATAAAATAATATAGACATTGTTCTAACTAAATTTTAATATGAAATTGACCCGACCTAACTTAATTATATATAAAATGAGACCGACATCTAGTTGTGACACATACCACTTCCCGACTCCTCGTTCTCGACCACCCACTATTCAGTAATAGTACACGACAACAACAAGACTATAACTAAATAAACTATACACGACAATATGACTATAAAATGTACTAAATAATAAATCTAACTAAACAATTTTACTTGTACATAATACCTTACGCACGTGCATAACAATGACCCTAACACTATAACCATGACATTACGGATTTGCGCCACACAAATCTCATACCACACCGACACGATCGACCCAAACACTCCCTTGCTACAATACTCCAACAAAGCCACAACAACACCCGACTACAAACAACGACAATAATAATAACAACCTAACCCAATTACAGTAACAATAACGACACGACCACCAATTGATAACACACACTACGTACGCAACCTGTGACAACATTACGAACGAATTAACAACAATCTCAGCAAAGACACAACCATGTGAATCACGTACCATGTACGACAGGAGGCAAAGAAGATGACTTGAGTGCAAGCCTTAACGAATCAGCACAAAGTGACGGTGGTACTAGGAGGTACATGACGGAGATGGCTTGTAAGGGGATGGTGAGGCGGTGGTTTAAGGCGACAAGAGAGAAGGGAGGTGCGGCGTAAGTGATGGTAGAGGATTTGCCGTGGATCCCCACCAACAAGTAGAGTCCAACTATACCTAACAGGTAGCTAGGGAAAGTCGGGTCGATATCCACGGAGACGGCTATAGGTGTCTAGACTAAGTCTACCTAAAAACGAGGCTAAGTCACAAACAAACACAAAGATGATGAGAATTGACTAACTATGATGGTTGGAGGAGATGAAAGTGGACTAGCAATGTACTATGTATGATATGAACTAATGAAATAACTAAAGATTAACTAAGCAAGTAAACTAGAGAAGATGATCGACTAAAGCGGTACAGGAATCAAATATGGGAAAGAGTAGGGTTAGGTCGGGTTCATAAGTGTAGTAGGATGATTGGGTAATCAAGGGTGTAGGTGCCACTTAGTTACTAAGGTCGGTTTGCGCTCTCGCGCCAAAGCCAAAGTCCGCACTCTCGTGTCAAAGACTAGACGCGAACATTCATGCTAGATCGCTACTCAAGACACAAGCATTCAACCACAAATCAAATACACAATGAGAAGATGAGAACAAGTATGAGAAGCATTGGCCACTACTACCCACACAAGCAATACAACAAACACATAGTGTGCCCAATATGTGACTAGCAACAAAGGAATCACCTTTACCCACAATCAAACCCTAATCACCCATAATCCACACTTAATCCCCCTACTAACCCCACAAGGAATCTACTCACTCATTATCAAACTAATACTAACATAAATAAGAGTAATCAACATAAACATCCAAACATTCATAATGAACAAACAAGAACAATAAACAATATGTAAAGATTAAAACTTGAAAGATTAACAAAGATTAAGAGAGAAGAGATTATACCAACTAACAAGGAGATAAAAAGATAAGAACTTGCATTAATAAGAAACCCAAATAATCTCCAAGGTTGTCAAGCTTGGATGAATCTTCAAGAATCTTCTTAATACAAGACTAATTAACTAGATAATCTAAGATTAACAAAAGTTTAAAGAAAGATTAGGCTAATGAGAGGAGCACTAAATCTAGGGTTTTTTTTAATGTAGAGAGGTCTAAGATAGTCTAATCTAATGTCCCCTCCTTCAACAATACAAGGGAGGAGTATTTATAAGGTTACAAGAGTGAAGGAGAAGTAAAGAAGTCACGCGGCCTACAGCAGGTCCATCCCGGTCGGGATGGATGGTCCCGGTCGGGATGACACACCCATCCCAGTCAGGAAGCCCTCATCCCGGTCGGGAAGGCCTAAACAGCAGCCCTTTGATTCGTGCACCCCTTCCCGGTCGGGAAGGCTACTCATCCCGCCCGGGAAGGGTCTTGTAGGCCTCTATTATGATCACAAAGGTCCCTCCTTGCTTCTCATGGGCTTCTCATCGATTCTCGGGGCTCGGGATCGAGTCTAAGGGGCTCGAGAATGGGTCGCAAGATCTCGGGATCAAATCCAAGGCACCAAGTGATCGTTCCTTCTCTTCGTTGGCTCCAAAAGTGTAGGAAACGAGTCGGCATCGTTCCAATTCTCCATGAATGGTCTTGGGAACCTAAAACGAACTAGAAGAAGCATAAGTAGCTCAGAAACCGCCCCAAAGAGCGATTTCACAAGAGAAACCGGGACCAAACACAAGAAAATAGGCACTACAAACTATACTTATCAACTCCCCCACACTTAACCGTTTATCGCCCTCGAGTAAGCACCTACTAACTAAAAACTAAAAGAAACTAGACTACTAACCGAGCGGGTATTAGCGCGCACCCTACGCCCTTTCAAATCACACGAGTACACGTAGAGGAAAAGTGCACTCCGCAAGGCAAGTAAGGTCTTGCGACAAAATTGTGTTTACAACCGAACACGAAAGCACATAAACAAACAGACACACACACAAACAAACAATCGGTTGCATCCAAGACAAAACAAATACCGCTTCCCTCAACAAAGCGGTGAAAAGACACCGGTTAAGGACTCAGGGCAAGTGACAACGTTCCCAAGCTAGCAATACAAACCGAAATGGACAAAACCCTAATAGTATGACGACAAAGCAACAAAAAACGTTGGTAACTTACCTAGGTTCCTCCTAACCTTCTAAGAACGTACCACGGGACGATAGGCGGGATGGAAAAAGGATGAACCACGGAGTTAGTCGACACTGTAGGTAAGTGAAGCCCCGCCCCTTTAGCGATGAGCCAAGAGGGTCGTCCCATGTCCCAAAATTGCCCAACTAGTCCAAGTAAAAAGGTGGTCAAGGTTGCAAAATGAGGGAAGATCGACCATTACAGCTATCATCCTTCCTAGGGACTCGGTCCTTTGGTAGGCTCTTCACGGTAATAGTCGGAAAAAGACTTATTTTTGAGGGTGAGGGTTCTTTATGTGAGATGGTTTTCTTCTGGCATTCTTTTCTTTTGCACTTGACTTTTGAGTTTCTATGCCACATCTTTTTCTTCTTTTGTATTTTGTTTTTTCTTTTGTTGTGCCTTTTCTTTTTCTTCTTTCTTTTCTTTTCTTTCTTTTTCTCTTTTCATTTTTCTTTCTTTTTTTCTTGGTTTGCCCTTTTGGCTTGATTTTGTAGGCATTTCTTGCAACCAAGTAACAACTTATGAAATTTGCAACTTATTTGTGGAAATGTGTAGGAGGTAGGGAAATGGGTGAGTCGGGGAGCGTCCTTCCCTTCAAACCCACAAAAAGGTGGAAAACTTGGACTAATCAAAGTAATTTTGAACATGGTCACCTAAGAGACGAAACCCGGCAACCAAGGCCTTTTCACTCCGTGGGTGGTCAAAATGGTCAAAATGCAAATCCCGTAGTAAATCCCTAGTAAGCTAGGTGGACTCAAGGTAAGAAACCAACAAAATCATTGATTTAGGGTCATTCTACTAGACTAAAGTCCAAGACTCGATTTACATCACTAGGAAGGGAAAGTAAACACTTGCACACTAGCCTCTAAACCGGGTTTTCAAAAACCGTTTACACACTAGACCCAAACTAAACAAGACACAACAAAACAAAATAAAATAAGAGAAAAGAAAACAAACATACAAACACAATAACACCACCCCGAAACATCCACATAAACAACCGAAACAACCACAACCTTCAACAAGCTCCACCCGAGCACACATCATCACAATTCTCTTCCGAACTTCACAAGAAACAAAGAGGAAAAGAGATAGAATGACGTTACCGGTTGTCTTGAGCTTTCCGAAAATTACGGCGATCAAGGTACCTATAGGGAAAAAGAGCAAACACACACAAAACACAAAAACACGACACAAAGACACAAAAGAAAAAGACACGAAGAAAAATCTTTTTTCATTTTTATGAAAATTTTCAAATTTTTAGGGGTTTTTAAGATTTTTTTTTTTCGAAAAGAAACTACGAAAAATAAAGCCAACTAGGCTAGGATGTCTCTCCCCCACACTTAATCCGAGCATTGTCCTCATGCTCGATCGGTAGTGTGTGGAGACACCAAAGACAAAAGAAACTACGAAAAAAATAAAGCTAAAAATCAAAAATAAAAGCGAAGAAAGGGGTAAAATGTGTCCGGCCGGAGTGTAGTCAAGTCACCAAGGGCCGAGACGAGAAAAGATATGGATGGGAGAGGAAATAAAAAGAAAAAGAAAAGGAAATGGGAGGGGAGGACTAGGTGTGATCAAGTCACCTAGCCCGGATTCCGCCCCAAATCCGACTAAATCCTACAAAAAGGGTGAAAATCTTGCAAATTTGGATTTTTCAAATGACTCTCGATGTAGTCACGTCATCGAGAGTCGGGAGCAACAATTACCAAGGCCCCAAGGGCCACCATGACAAGGGGGAGGGGAATATCCAAAGGGAGACAAGCAATAAAAGACGGAAAAGAAATGAGAGCCGCCTTACCAATAGGTTAGCAACTCACGAACTCCATCGTCGTCAATGATCAATAGTGGCACTTTGCTTGTCTTCTTCATTGTCATCCCACTTTAAACTTGATAATATCGCATGGTTGAAGTAGTAAGCTTGGAATGGTGTGAGGAGGTGGGATTTGAGGTGAAACTCGGTGTAAAGTGAAGAGAAAATGAGGTGAGGATATGTAAATGAAGTAAATGAAGTATATTGGTCATATGATATGAGCAAGGATAGGTAGGGAGGTAGGGAGGGGGTATAAAGTGGTAGGGTGGGCTCACATGACAAAAAGGAGGCAAAAGGGGGAGCAGGGGACCATCCCGGTCGGGATGGATGGTCCCGGTCCGGATGACACACTCTTCCCGGTCGGGAAGCTCCCTTCCCGGTTGGGAAGGCACTCCAGAAGACTCAGATTTTGGCACCCTTATCTCGATCGGGATGACATCCTTCCCGGTCGGGATGGGTCATCCTTTCCGGTCGGGATGCTCTCTTCTCGGCCGGGAAGAGTCTTCTAATCCTCCATAACCCCAAAAGCTTATCCAAAGCTTCAGAAACCGATTCCCTTGCTAGCAATACAGGCTTTATCAATAACCGCTCCTCTCTAGGATTCATATTCACTTCACACCTATCAAATAAGCTCAAAACATTCATCAAAATCCCTCCCTCACATCGCTCATCAAGAAGAATTCCAACTTACAAGAATTTCACAAAACTCAAAGGTATTACAAGAAATAAATATATACAATAAGACGGTTCTTTTGGAACTCCGTCAAACCAATGGTGGTGCATTCTACAATCATTTTTTTTAACAACACTTGGCCAATTCCATCGCCATCAAGGGCACGAAGAAACAAATCGAAGGCTCTCGAGAAGTCTTCGATCAAGCTAGTGGAATACCAACCTCCACTCCAAGGGTCTTCATGAGCTAACTTTGAGGTTCCCGGGGCATCCCGATCTACTAAGTTCAATGGCTTGAACTTGTACTTGCGATCCTTCGGGATATACCCAAACGTCCATCTATCTTCATGTGGCCCCAAGGGAGGCTCAACTTTCTTCTTGCCTTGCAACTTGTCCTCAATATCATGATATGGGCATTCATCCGCCCCAAGCTCGGAATCATCATCCTCAATTCCATAGAAGTTGTTCTTCAAGCTTTTACCCGACTCATCCTCTAGATCGATGTCTTTCATGGCGTGGATCATATTACAAGACTCATCATTAGTAGGCGAGGTGTTGCCTTGGAGGTCAAACACGAGCTTCTCGTCGCCTAGCTCAAATGTGATCCTACCGTTCTTTACATCAATCATAGCACCGACGGTATGTAGAAATGGCCGCCCAAGGATAATGGGAGTGATAGCATCTTCCGGCATGTCAAGTACAAGGAATTCGACCGGAATGAAGAACTTCCCGATTCTTAGTGGCACATATTCTAGCATCCCCAATGGTCAGTAGAGTGAACGATCGGCCATTTGGAGTGTAATAGAAATACACTTGAGCTCCTTCATCCCAAGTCGCTCACAAATGGAATAGGGAATGATGCTTACACTTGCACCCAGATCACATAATGCTCTATCAATCTTCAAGTGGCCTACGGTGCATGGGATTGAGAAACTACCCGGATCCTTCAACTTGGGAAGCGTAGAACCTTGAATGAACTCGCTCACCTCTCTTGTGAACGCTATGGTTTCTTCCTTGTCGATGGATCTCTTCCTAGCCAGTATTTCTTTCATAAATCTTCCATATGCCGGGATTTGGGTAAGTAGATCGGTAAAAGGGACACTTACATCCAATTTCTTCACAATATCTAGAAACTTGTCATATTGAACATCCACCTTTGTCTTCAATTGCCGTGTTGGGAAAGGCAACTTGATATGCACCTTGTCTTGCTCATTAGGGTTGGACTTTTCAAATGACATCTTCCCTTTTCCTTTGTCTTTTCCTTGAAGTGGGGGAAGTTTGTTTTCATGGGGTTTCTCAATCTCCCACAAAACTTGTTCCTCCATTGGATTTCCCAAGCTTGAATTGTCTTGAAGTGGAGATACAACCTCTTTCATTGGTTCTTGCTCATTAGGGAGTAAGAGGGAGTCATAAGATGCACCATTCCTCAAGGTAATAGCATTCACACGTTCAAATTTCGTCGTTTCACCTTGAGGAGGTAGTTGTCCCTTTTGCCTTGAAGAGCTACCCGAAGCAACTTGAGCTATTTGGGTTTCGAGCATCTTCATATGTGCATCTCTTGCCAAGTTATCTCTTTGAAGTTGAGCAATAAGTTCTTGTTGGGATCTTTGTGTCTCCAATTGACTTCTTTGCATCTCCAACATTTGCTTTTGTATATCTAAATCCCGAGGTGGAGATTGTTGGTTATGAGGAGTGTTGGTGATGGCTAGAGGAATGCCATAATCATGAATAGGAGACCGACTCCTTTGCTTGCTTTCATGTTGAGTACCTTGAGATCCTTGTTGTTGTTGATGGTTCCCTTGGAACCCATGAGAGTTGCCTTGATTAAGGCCTTGATTGTTACCATGGTTGTAGTTATGGTGTCCTTGGGAGTGTTGGTTCCCTTGGAAACCACCTTGATTGAAGTTCCCATGTTGGAACCCTTGATTGTTGTTGAAGGTACCTTGGTTATGTTGTTTGAAGTTGTTGGATGGCCTTGGGTTGCCTACATAACCTTGGTAGCTTTGGTTGTTGTCCCTTAGGGGAGGTGGAACATATGGATGGTGTTGTAGTGATTGTTGTTGGGAAGCTTGATGGGAAGCTTGAAACATGTGAGGATATGGGGCACCTTGCTTGAACGCTTGAAAGGCGTTCACTTGCTCAGTACTACCTCGACAATTTAGAGGCTCATGTCCAAATATCCCGCAAATATCGCATATCCCATAATAAGTTGTAGGAGGTACAACTCCCAAAGCATTAACTTCATGTATGAATCGTGTGTTGGTTGGAGGAACTAGTGCTTTGAACTTGATTAAGGTGACTTTGGAGCTTCCTATCAATAGTATCCATGTGAGTTTTCAATTGGGCTCCAAGATCGGCACTTAGTTGCGTGATGGCATCAATTTCATGCCTTCCCCCTCGATTTGCCTTCCTAGGCCTTGAATATTGGGAGTTGTGTACCGCCATCTCCTCAATTCTTGCCCATGTTTGATCGTCATCAACCTCGGTAAACCTTCGATTGGAACCCATGTTGAATATAGCCCTAGAATCTTCATATAAACCGTTCCAAAATTGTTGCACAAGGAACCATTGGGCCAACCCATGATGGGGACAAGAACGGATCAAGGCTTTGAATCTTTCCCACGATTCATAGAGGCTTTCTTCATCACGTTGTTGAAATCCCGTGATAGAAGCTCTCAATAGATTGGTCTTCTCCAGTGGATACAATTGTTGGTAGAATGCTAGGGCTAGCTTCTTCCAAGTGTCTATACCAAGAGCCGCCTTATCTAGGCCTTTGAACCATTGCTTTGCCTTGCCGATCAAAGAGAAGGGAAATAATACCCACCGTGTAATCCCCTAGAAATTCTAACGTAATACAGTGGCGGAAACACTGTAGAAGTGGGATTATAACACACTGTAGCTATGTCTTGATTAAATAAAAAAGGTAAGTCAATACATAAGCCATAAAATAAAAATGGCTACAAAATAAATAAATAAATAAAATCCATAAAAAGGGTTTTAACAATCCATAATACAGTGATCTGATTAAAACAAGCAGGATCCATAACTGCTCGCTAGCCCACCCGAAGGAAAACACATATACCTGCCATGTTAAAAACATAACAGCCACAATCAGTGGGGAGCAACGTCAACGTTCTCCCAGCCGAATAACAGGATTTTAAAACTGTAATTACTATTATAGAAAAATATTAAAAATGGAAAACGGTAAAACACATTATAATAAAAATAAACTTTCAGTGAAAAACTTCACGTATCAAAACAATATAATAAAAATGAGTTTTCCGAAGAAAACATAAAACATTTGCCAACCTGCAACCAAATTATATCGATAATAATAAAAATATTCAAAATGGCGTTATGGATAGGAGTAGTGTAGACGGCTAGACTTTCACTAGGAGAGTACTAAAAACTAGCTTCGAGAACTTAATTCAAACAAATCAAACTTCGGTCTCTAACTAGGCTACTCAACCATAATAGAGCGGCGACTTATAAATGCGTGGCCCTAGTTTAAGATAATGCACACCCCTCCGGGGATTACCTGTCACCCATTTCAACTTATGACGGCGACTTACTGCGAGGCCTAAGCTTAAGGTCAAAATGTACAAAACTCCCGGGATACCTGTCACCCGGTTCAACAACCAATGTACCGATTCCTTATACACTAGCCTTATAATTGATGGCAAAACCGTAAACCCTAGAACATATTACTCTAACCTCACACTTGTCCTTATTCCATAACTCCAAAACAAAGCCATTATCGATATTCAAAAGATATAATCAATATAAATAATATGAGAATAAAAGAAGTAAACATTTATATTCTAAAAGAGGAAACTTTCTATTTTAGAAAACTTCTATTTTTAGAAACTTTACTAAAAATAGCATTATATCAAAATAGTGGAAATACTAGTTCATACTAATACCAATTTTTAGTAAACGATATAGATTTATAAAACTAATACTTTCGGCCTTAACGATATTAATTATTAAAGTAAGAACATTTGAGTTTATGAAGTTATTGGAATATCGTACAAGTGTATAAAATGATTAAAAATGTCTTAAAATTTTTAATAATACTAATCAGGGTGTTTTCAAAATTTACAAAGCTAAAATTTCCTAATTATTATTAGTTACGACAATACGATTACAAATAGGATTTTACGGCAAATGTCAAATTAAATCTTTTAACGTCTTTTATTTAATTAAACCATTGAATATATTTAGAATATGTTAAGGGATGATTTAAATCTTAATTTTTCAGATTTAAATATTTTCAAAATAGCTGGAAAAATAAATCTTTTAGGTAAGACGAAGCATTTTAACGATAAATCGTAATTTGTCCAAAAATCAATACTTATTAATTAAATACTTTAATAAATAGTACAAAAATACGTAAAATAGTTAAAATACATTTATGGACATTCTGTCCAGAAAAGAAAATTTTCCAGAATCCTAAAACTTGGTTTTTAAAGCGTTTTCTCGTTAATCGTCTAATCTCGACAATAACGATTAATAAAAATAGTAATTACAAAACGATTTAAGTATTAATATCCAAAAATTATTATTAAGCTTAAAAATCATGATTTTCCAGAAAATACTATTTTTCCAGATTTCCAAAAATTCCAGCTTTAATAAATCCCATCAAAACCGTCTTTAAAACCCGTTTTCACAATTAACGATTCCATTAATAAAACTTATCGTTCCTAACATTTTATTAAAGCACTAAAAATCATAAAAATACATTTTATTAAGAAACCATCAGAATCATAATTTTTTCCAGATTAAATCAAAAGACCAAAAATCGAGAATTTAAACGACAAACGCAGTTTTAATGATAAACGATGATTTAAAGTGATAAATTAATTCATCCACTTAGCAATTCCAAAAAATTACGTAAAATTTCATAAAATTCTATTTCATCAGAAAGTTTCACCACGTCAAAAATAAGATTAAAATAAAATGTTTAAGTACTAGAACTAAAAATCGGCTTTTGATCGTTTTTTGTCCGTAAACGGAAATAATTCAATAATCGATAACTAAAATATCAGAAAAATACTAAATTATTAAAAATCATCAAAAACATCATTTTTACAGAATATAAATATATATTACATGTTTAGGCCGAATATTACGATTTTACAAATTAATATGACGATTTAATCGTTAATCTCGTAAAAGCGATAAAAATATCGAAACATGCAAATTTTCAACTTTTTAAAAACTTTTCCAGATTATATGACATACATATATTATCAAAAATGAAATATAAAAATTATACATACAAATACACAATTAAAATCATGAAATACTGAAACATTGACGTTACCTCTAACCCAAATTCGAGTCGATTATAAATTCGTCGGCTTCGGGATCATTCAAAAATCCTTCAACACAAGAAAAGCATGGTGGAAAAATACCATGAGAAAACTAAGAAAATCAAGGAAAATAACGATCGAAAACAACATCGATTATTACCTTAACGAAGGGATCGGAATGACGATTATTTAGGAGATGAAAACGAGACGATCGAGACTCGATTTGAGACAAAATTTGGCTAGAAAAGCTGCTGGAAAATCTCAGCCAAGAGAGAAAAAGGGAGGAAATGTTGTTTAATTTTTTGTAAAATGAATGATAAGAAAGTGGACGGTTTTCTAAAGCATAAATGATAAGTAAATTTTGATGAAAACTATGTCATAATACATGCACAAATCAGCCAAAATGAGAGAGGAAGGGAGTGTGAAGAGTTTGTGTTTAAGGCCAAAAATAAATGGGTGAGAAAAAGAAAATATCTAAGGCTTAAACATCATAAAATGAAATGTATACAAAGTTGTAGTGTAAAAATGTGACATGGGTGTGTTACGGTCCAAAACATGGGGAAAATGTCCCAAATAATTTCTAAGTTGATAAAAGGATGAATCGTAAAATTGTTAAAGGTATTTCAAATCAGTTCGAGTAAACCGCGCGTTGGAAAATAATTATTTACGAAACTTCGTAATAAAATCATTAAAGGTCAAATATTCTTAAATAGAAATATTTCTTAGTTTGAAATATCATATAAACGTGTTTTGATATTTAGGAAAAATAAACAACTGAATTCCAAGCTTGAAACGTTAGTTCGTAGAAAAATAGAACTTCACGCGCAAAAATAAAAAGTTTACAATGAAAATCAAATAAATAGGTTTACAAGAATTAAAATCTTTTAAAATAAAAATAAATATTATTTGACTCAAAAAAAATAATAAGAATACAAAAAGATGAAGGAAATAGAAGACGAAATTGACATAGAGTCATGACGGAGTCACAACAGAATAATTAACGGCACTAGGAAATTAGTGGGTGTTACACACCGGATTTGGTCTTGGGTTATTCTCGTTTGTGATATGGCATCGCAATAATCTGAGAAAGTCTCCATGTGTTGATGTGGATCCTCCGTAGGCAAGCCATTAAATTGGCTCCGCTCGACCAATTGGATGAATTGAGTCTTAGCCACAAAATTGCCGGTGTAGGTCTCCGGTAAAGCGGTGGGACCGGGCAAGACATCTTCCGTAAATGCCGAGTGCGAAGAGAACTTAGGCATTATTGGATATGCGGAAGAGGACGGTGTAGATGGTGTTGATGTAGATGTTGATGGAGAACTAGGTTGAGAAGAGTGGTTGGAAGAAGTACCAAAGGGGTTGATGAAATTCCCTTCGGCCGTCTCTCGGGATGTCTCAATCAAGTCAGAACCTTGAGCTTGCTTTTCGATGGTATTGCTTGGACCCGGTTGAGAGTTTCTAACCCGATCAATCGTCCGTTGGCGAAAGGCTCTAAAGAGTCTTTCCGGCTCTGGATTGAAGAGAAAGAAATCACCTCTCCTCCTAGGCATGCACTACACACTAGAACAAACGTGAGAACACCTAGTGCTTTATGGGCACTAAGCAAAGACAATAAACGAGCACAACGGGAGACAAAGAGAGAAGAAAACAATAAAAAAACCAAGAAAAAAAAAGAATCCTAAATATGCACAATGGATAGAAGAAGAACACAAGAGGGGTAACTAAGTCAAGCTAATAAGCAAACTAGGTCTAAACATGCACCGTCCCCGGCAACGGCGCCAAATTAATGGTAGAGGATTTGCCATGGATCCCCACCAACAAGTAGAGTCCAACTATACCTAACGGGTAGCTAGGGTAAGTCGGGTCGATATCCACGGAGACGGCTATAGGTGTCTAGACTAAGTCTACCTAAAAACGAGGCTAAGTCAAAAAAAAACCCTAAGAGAGAGAGAGCTCACCCTGGCGATTTCATGGTTTTGCTGATCAACCTGCTCTTTCCTAGGGCCGTTCCGGTGCCGGCAGCCTCTGACTCCGACAGTCCTGCTCGGCGTCATCCGTTCCCATGAGAAAGAAGAATCGGCCTACAGGTAAGGGCCCTAAGCCTTTGAACCGTAAGAATGCGAAAGAAGATTTGATTAGGAAAAGTCCTGTACAACCAATTGCTTCTGAAGTAGAGGAAGATCAATCTATCAATGGGAAAATCAAAGGTATACCTGGACTGAACTATGATTCTGACCTTGAGGAGAATGAAGGATCGGAGCAAACTTCGGATGTTGTGCTGGTTACTACCACTGAGCCAACATCCAATGATTGTATCGGATGGAAGCAAAGGGATGAGAAAAGAGTCATTGACATTGAGGAGGAAGAAGAAATGATGAAATTCACAGATGACGATGTTGAAGATGAAATTGAATATTGGAGTAATGTTGTTTATTGTTTTATAATGGGGGCCAATCCTCCATGGGAAGTGATAGAAGGGTATGTGAGGAGAATTTGGAAAGAGCATGGGATCGATAAAATTTCATTTCTACCTAATGGAATTTTTGTAGTTCGGTTCAAGGAAAAATCTGCTAAGGTATCTGTTCTCAATCATGGAATTTTTATGTTTGATAACAAACCTTTAATTGTGAAAGAATGGACTTCCGATGCTAAAATGGATAAGGATGACGTGCAAGAAGTCCCTATTTGGATACAATTGCATGAATTACCTCTAAAATTTTGGGGCCGATGTCTAAGCCGCATAGCCTCGTTGGTGGGACCGTATGTTAAGTCTGACTTAGCTACGGAGGAGCGCACGAGACTGGGCTATGCTAGGGTCATGGTATTGGCCAAAGTGGGGCAAAAATTCAAGGACTCAATCAAATTCATGGATGAACTTGAAAATATTGTTGAAGTAAGGATTAAGTATGAGTGGAAACCCATTTCGTGTAATAAATGTAGAGGTTATGGCCATGATGCTATTGATTGCAAGAAGGAGGAGTTGAAAAAAGCGAGAATAGATGCCAAGAAGAAGCAAAATGTGGGAGGTGTCGTGGCCAGGCAGGCTGCTGTTTCAGGTGGGCAGGGGTCGTTTACTGGCCTGAAACCCGTTGCTTCTGCTGCTCGGACAGGTTCTGCTGCTGTTCGGGTTGCTGCTGCTGTGACTGGTCCTGCAGTGATGCGGACTGTTGGTGGGTTGCAGCGTCTGAATACGGATGCTGGGATTGCTGCTGCTGCGTTACAGGGGCTGGTCACGGGTTCTGGGTCTGCTGCTGGTGCGTTGCAGGACACGGATGCTGGATTTTGTAACCCCCTTCGTTCTGTTACAGCACCTTTTGCTGATGTTGTCAAGGGGCTCTCTCCAAGAAAAAAGGGAGATGCTGAAAAACATGGGTTCGGTTTAGAAATGGTTATTCATGGAGACACATAATATCGGTTTTTGGAATGTTCGGGGCATGTGTAACATAAAAAACAACGAGCAATTTGTGAGTTTATAAGGAAACAGCATGTTGACATTTTTGGACTGCTGGAAACAAAAATTAAAAATAAAGCGTATGCTAAAGTTCATCAGAACATCTTCTATGAATGGAGCATTACGACTAATAATCAGTGTTATGAGGGGGGTCGGGTCTGGTTATTGTGGAAACATGATAAGGTGGATTTGACGATTTTGGAGTATAGCGATCAAAGTATTCATGTTGGGGTCTCACTGAACTCGGGGAAGAATTACTTGCTCACTTTTGTGTATGCTTTTAATTCTGCTGCCGGGAGAGTGGATCTTTGGAGAAGACTCGAATCCTATGCTTTTAGAGGCCCGTGGTTGATTGTAGGTGATTTCAACTGTATTATTGATGCTAGAGAACGTCTTGGGGGTCCTTCCTTGGACGAAGCGATGGCACAATTTAGAGACTGTTTATCAAATTGTGATGTTTGTGACCTCAAGTCGAGTGGGTCTTGGTTCACTTGGAATAACAAACATAAATTGGCGGAAACTCGTGTTTATAGCCGCATTGATCGTTGTTTCTCAAATGACGACTTCTTGGGGTTATTTCCGAATGGCTTCGCTAACTTCTTACCTGAAGGTACCTTCGATCATTGCCCGTGTGTGATCCAATTGGAGAAACCTTCGGGAAGGAAAAATCGGAGTTTTAAGTACATGAACATGTGGGGTAAAGCCCCGATTTTTGGAAGTTGCGTCGCTACTGTTTGGAAAGAGACAATTAAAGGAACGAGGCAATTTCAGGTCGTGAGTAAGATGAGGAGTTTAAAGAGACCGTTGAAAGAGTTGAATGCGACATGTTTTTCAGATATTGAGAATCGATGTGCTCAGGCTGAACTGAAGCTCCAGCAAGTACAGGTTAGACTGAGAGCTTATCAATCTAGCGCTTTCTTGCAGGAAGAGACGGACCTTAATGCGCTGGTTCGTGACTTGCAGTCTTCACGTGCTGACTTCTGGAGTCAAAAGGCAAAACAAAAATGGGTGAAAGAGGGGGATATTAATTCGGCTTATTTTCATGGGATTTTGCGAGCACGTAGAGCTCATAATGCTGTGAGTAAGGTGAATGACGCTGAGGGGCGTATTTGTGAAACTAAGGAGGCAATTGAAGATGCTTTTAATCGTTATTATTTATCCCTACTTGGTGAGACACATGACACGGAGGCAGTCGATGTGGACTTGGCAAGAAGAGGCATTATCTGCTCCGCAGCTCATAAATTTGAACTGGAGGCGAGTGTGTCAGCAGAAGAGATCAAACGAGCGCTGTTTAGCATTCCTCGTGACAAAGCTCCTGGGCCGGATGGGTTCTCGAGTCAATTTTTTATTGATTCGTGGGACATTATCGGGAATGATATTGTGGAAGCTATCCAAGACTTTTTCGTCACAGGTAAGCTTCTGAAACAGCTGAATTGTGCTATTATCACTTTGATTCCTAAGGTGAAAATGCCTCAATCTGTGAAAGATTTTCGGCCTATTGCATGTTGTAATGTTCTGTACAAATGTATTGCTAAGATTATTTGTGCTTGCCTTGGCCGTATTTTGTCTCATATTATATCGCCTACTCAAGGGGGGTTTATTGAGGGGAGAAGTATTGTAGAGAATATTCTTATATGTCAGGATTTAGTCCGGATGTATAAAAGGGGTCGTACTTCGCCTAGAGGCCTTTTTAAAGTTGATATTCATAAGGCTTATGATAGCGTGGAATGGACGTTTCTAGATCAAATGCTCCGTGCCTTGGATTTTCCGGACCATTTTCGGAGGCTGATTATGGAGTGTGTTACGTCGGTCTCGTACTCTCTTTCTGCTAATGGGGATAATTTCGGTTTTTTCCGGGGGAAAAGAGGGCTTAGACAAGGTGATCCTATGTCTCCGCTTTTATTTACTATTTGTATGGAGTATTTCTCTCGTATCATGACATTTGGAATGATCGGGAGGAATTTTAAATATCATCCAAAATGTGGAGCTTTAAAGCTTTGCCACCTGCTCTTTGCGGATGACCTCCTTCTTTTGTGTAAAGGGGAGACGGAATCTATGGAGTTGTTGTGGAGAGCCTTCGCTACTTTTAGTAGGTCGTCTGGGTTGTGTATTAGTGTGGGTAAATCCCATGCCTTTTTTGCTGGAGTGGATGATGATAGGAAAATGGCTATTTTGCAATTCTCAGGGTGTGTAGAAGGCGCATTGCCTTTTAGATATCTTGGATTGCCTATTCAGAGTACTCGCCTTGGTAAGAATGACTGTGAAAATTTGTTAGCCCGAATCATATCAAGAATCTCTAGTATTGGAGCTCGTAAGCTTTCTTATGCGGGACGATTAACCTTGGTTCGATCTGTGCTGTCTCAACTGCACAATTATTGGGCTATGGTTTTTATCATACCGAAGTATGTTATGGCTCGAATTGGATCCTTATGCCGTAATTTCCTGTGGGAAGGAGGAGTGGAGGGTACCAAACGAGCATTAGTGAGCTGGGAAAAAATTTGCCATCCTAAAGAAGAGGGTGGCTTAGGGGTACGAGACTTGACAATTTGGAACGAAGCAGCTGTGGCAAAATTGGCCTCGTGGGTTTTTGATCAGCCGGATAGATTGTGGGTCCGTTGGGTGAATAGCATTTATTTGAAGGGGACGGCATGGCATGAGTATCAACCTCAGGCTGATGTCACGTTGGCATGGAGGAAAATCTGTCATGCGAAGGAAAAAGTCAAGGATATGTTTGAGAATGGTTTATGGCATGGCTCCTATCCTACGTACTCGATCTCCAGGGCTTATGAGAAGCTTCGTGATCGAGTCCCGAAGGTTACTTGGAGCCGCCTTGTTTGGAGTGATTGGAGTGTTCCGAAACACAGCTTTATCTCTTGGTTGGTTTTTTGGAGGGCTCTAAACACGAGATCGAAGCTTTTGAGGTTTGGGGTGGCAGATTCAGACCTTTGTTATTTTTGTGAGGCGCATGCTGAGACTGTTGAACATCTTTTCTTTGGATGTTGCTGGAGCATGCGGATTATTAATTTTTTGAGCGTCTGGACGAGGAAGAGGATTCCGAGTACTAGAAGTTTGGATTGGGCGACTAAAATAAGGGGTTCCAAACTACAATGTAATATACTCCGTGCTGTTGTTAATGCGACTTTTTATCACATATGGAGGCAACGAAATGTGTGTCGTGTTGAAGGACTAGTCCAACAACCGGAGAATATTGCCAGGTTGATTAAATCAGATGTTAGAAGTAGAATTATTTGTAAGATTAAATATTTGTTATGTGTTAGAGACGCTCGATGGCTGCATAACCTGATGTAGTCATTCTTTTTTGTATGATTTCCCATTTTAATTTTACTTACCCTTTACCAAAAAAAAAACACAAAGATGATGAGAATTGACTAACTATGATGGTTGGAGGAGATGAAAGTGGACTAGCAATGTACAATGTATGATATGAACTAATGAAATAACTAAAGATTAACTAAGCAAGTAAACTAGAGAAGATTGTAACACCCGCTATTTTTCTAAGCATTTTTATTCTTTCTGTTAGGACTCCGTCCTAACTCGCTCTGTCGCTTTTCGGCCTCATATTTCGTCATTTTACTAAGCTCTATTTTTTATTTTTTTAAGTTTAGTGATTTTTATTTTTAATTTTTAAAGATTTAATTCTTTCAAATCTATTTATTTGATTTTCTTCGTAAACTAATTTATTTTCCGCGAGGAATTATATTTTTCTTCGATTTGACATTTTTAAGCTTGGACTTAAGATTTTCCTCTTCCTAAAAATGTTTAAACACATTTATATAATATTTTCAATTAAAATATATTTTTATTTACGAAAATTTAGCCTTTAACGATTTTATTACGAAGTTTCGTAAATAATTATTTTTCAACGTGAGGTTTACTCGAATTGCTTTGAAATGCTTTTAATAATTTTACGATCCTTATTTTTATTAATCTACAACTAATTTGGACTCATATTTTCCTTGTGTGGATCATGACTCCCATGTCACACACTACATTACATTTTTACTACATTTTATTTTATAACATGGATTAAGCTTTTAGATATTTTCTTTCTTCTCATTTATTTTGGGTGCATTAAGAATAAACTTTTCATACTCCATAGACACTTCATTTGGCTGGTTTTTATCAAGTTAGTGTGGCCTTGTTTTCATCAATTTTAAAGTCTCATTTATGCATAAAGTTTTCATATTCATTTATTCATTCATTCACCAATTTATTCAAGGCAAATACTCTTCATTTCCTCTCCTTTGGACATGGTTTTCAGCAGTAAGTCCAGCCAATATTTGTCTCAAAATCGAGTCTTGATCGTCTCATTATCATCTCCAAATTAATCGTCTTTCTGTCTCCTTCGTTAAGGTATTAATCGATTTCATTTCCAATCGTTTTCACCTTGATTTTTCAGCGATCTTATGGTATTTTCATACCATGAAATTCATGTTTTTTTTAGGCTTCCGAAGCGATCCCGCAGAAAACGAATATATCGTAGATTCGGAATTGGACTAGAGGTAACGTCGATGTTACTCGATATTGCGTGATTTTATTTGTGTAATTGCATGTATATAATTATAATTTTATTTTGACAATATATGTATGTCATAAAATCTGGAAAATTTTTAAAAGTTGAAAATTTGCGTGTTTCAGTATTTTTATCGCTTTTACGAGATTAACGATTAAATCGTCATATTAATTTCTAAAATCGTAATATTCGGCCTAAACATGTAATATGTGTTTATATTCTGTACAAATGATGTTTTTTTATGATTTTTAATGATTTAGTATTTTTCTGATATTTTTGATATCGATTATTGAATTATTACCGTTTACGGACAAAAACGATTAAAAGACGATTTTTAGTTCTAGTACTTAAACATTTTATTTTAATCTGATTTTTGACGTGGTAAACTTTCTGGTGAAATAGAATTTTCTGAATTTTTTCATAAGTTTTCGAAATTGTTAAGTGGATGAATTAATTAATCACTTTAAATCCTCGTTTATCGTTAAAACCGTGTTTGTTGTTTAAATTCTCGATTTCTGGTCTTTGGTTTAAATCTGGAAAAAATTATGATTCTGATGATTTCATATTAAAATATAATTTTATGATTTTTAGTGCCTTAATAAAATGTTAGGAACGATAAGTTTTATTAATGGAATCGTTAATTGTGAAAACGGGTTTTAAAGACGGTTTTGACGGAAGTTGGTAAATCTGGAACTTTGGAAAATCTGGAAAATTGGATATTCTGGAAAATGGTGATTTTTAGGTTTAATAATAAATTTTAGACATTAATACTTAAATCGTTTTGTAATTACTATTTTTATTAATCGATATTGTCGAGATTTGACGATTAACGAGGAAACGCTTTAAAAACCGAGTTTTAGGATTCTGGAAAATTTTCTTTTCTGGACAGAATGTCCATAAATATATTTTAACTATTTACGTAATTTTTGTACTATTTAGTAAAGTCTTTAACTAATAAGTATTGATTTTGGACAACTTGGGATTTATTGTTAAAATGCTTCGTCTTACCTAAAAGAATTATTTTTCCAGCCATTTTGGAAGCATTTAAATCTGAAACTTTGTGAGTTAAATCATCCCTTAACATACTCTTAATGTATCCAGTGGTTTAATTGAATAAAAGACGTTAAAAGATTTAATTTGACATTTGCCGTAAAATCCTATTTATAATCGTATTGTCGAAACTAATCATAATTAGGAAATTTTAGGTTTGTAAATTTCGGAAACACCCTAATTAGTAGTATTTAAAATGTTTAAGACATTTCTAAATCATTTTATAAACACTAGTATGACGTTTCAATAATTTCATTAACTCAAATGTTCTCATTTTAAGAATTAATATCGTTAAGGCCGAAAGTACTAGTTTTATAAATCTATATCGTTTACTAAAAATGTTTTATTAGTATAAATTAATATTTTTTGATAATTTGATATAATGCTATTTTTGTAAAGTTTCTAAATATAGAAGTTTCCTAAAATGGAAAGTTTCCTCTTTCGGAAAGCGATCCTTTTTCCCTTTTGTTCTCTTATTATTATAATGATTATATCTCTTAAATATATCGATAATGGCTTTGTTTTGGAGTTATGGAATAAGGACAAGTGTGAGGTTAGAGTAATATAATCTGGGGTTTACGTTTTTGCCATCAACTATAAGGCTGATGTGTCTTTATGGGGCACACTGGTTGTTGAACCGAGCATATATGGTGTTCAGGAGTGTGTGTATATTTTCTTAAGCTCGTGCCTCGCAGTGTAAGACGCCGTCCGGTTGAACTGAGTATTTATGGTGCTCGGGGGGGTGTACATATCATCTTAAATTAGGGCCACGCATTTATAAGTCGTCGTCCTATTATGGTTGAGTAGCCTAGTTAGAGATCGACGTTTGATTTGTTTGAACTAAGTTCTCGAAGCTAGTTTTTAGTATTCTCCTAGTGAAAGTCTAGCGTTCATCACTAATCTTATCCATAACGCCATTTTGAATATTTTTATTATTATCTGATGAGGGTCGAAGAGCCTGCGTTGGGCCGCCCGCCTAGCAGGCCCCCATGAAGACCCCGTCCAGGGAACCGGGGAGCCTGCCCAGCAGGCCGTCGGGATAAGATACTAGGATTCCCCCAGAGAAACAAAGCTACAAGGAAGTCGCCTGCCCGGTAGGGTAAGGCGACTTGCTGTGAAGAGCGTGCAGGCACTCCCTGCCCGCCTGCCCCCGGGCGACCTTCTCCCTGAGCAGGGCCGGGGTCCCCAGAAGCCCCCTCTGTCATCTTGCCTACAGGTAAGAGAGAATGAATGGATGGGGAAAAACCACGTGTCAATTTCCCATCCACCCATTCTTTCTCTCCCCACTTCTCTTTTCCTCTCTCTTGTGGGAAAGTATAAATACTCTTCTATTTCCCACATGAAAGGGGTTGGATTTTCTCTCTCTAGACTCTCACTCCTAAAAACGCCACCTAGTTCCTCACGAGCTAGGTTCATCAAGGCATTTCACGGACTAACTTAGGCATCGGAGAGGGTTCCCTCGGACAACCTCCGAGGCCCTGTGCGTTCATTGTGCAGGGAGCAGGCCAACTCCGCCGGGAAGGTCCGATCAAGGGAGAGAGACAAAGGAGAGGTTTAAGGAAATCGGGCGATCAGTTATTTACCAACAATCCGATTACACAACCCGGATCCAGAGCCGGGTTAATTGTTTCCGTGACCGGAACAATTTGGCGCCGTCTGTGGGGAGTACGGTTGTGCTCACGAATTACCCACAAAAATCAACCATTCCTAATCACAAAAAACTAAAACAATCAAAGTAATCATGCCAGAAATCATTGACGCCAGTACAGGGGCGGGTCCGACGGTTCCACCGGTGACCCCCCTGTATGGCATGCCACAGCCAGAGAGGATTCCTCCCGCCACGATTCTGGGGGTGGGGGGAACCAGTCTCCTAGGCGTGCCAAGCGCTGCTGTAGCACCTGAGTTGGGGACACACCCAGGGCACACTCTGAATCTGACCCCAGCTCAGATGGCACAGACAACCGCCTTCTTCTCTGCAATGCTAAACCAGGAGTTCACTCCTGGGGATCTGGTAGGCAGGGTCGCATCGGCTCCCAGGCAGCCACCCTCAATAAGCAGGGATGGAGCTGGGGGCACGAAGCGGACCGCCGCTAGAAACGCTCAGAGAAAAGCGAGAAGGACGGCACAAGTATACGCGCAGGTGCAAAGGCGTATCACAACAGGCAGCCCAGAGCCACCTGTCCAGCAGGCATTCTCCATTCACACAACAGAATCCGCGTCTGGAGAACAGAGAGGTTTATCCCGGGAATTACAGGAGCGAATGAGGCCCAGGGAGCCCATGTCAAAGCGCCTAGGAGAAAAGCAGGGCGGGGTCTTCTCCAGGTTGGCACCGGCGGTCAAGGAGCAGTCAGCCCCAGGTTTATCCCAAAGCCTGCAGTCTAGGCTCAACCGGGGGCAACCGCTTGAATCTAGATACCACCAGGATGAGAACCTCTGCCATTCTCAGAGAAAGAGACCCAGGCAAGTCTCCCCTGAGACAGAAGATGAAGCAGCAAGCAGGCCGCCTCCAAGGCACCGCTCCCCCAGTACAAGGAAACCGATCCATAGACAATGGAATATTCACGGTAACCAGTCTGGGGAAAGCAGGTCACGACTGGTAGGCAGGCCCACAAAAACCCCACTTCATCCTGAGGTAAAAGAATACCCCATTCCGAAAATTAAAATGCCCACCATTAAGTTTGACGGGACGACAGACCCGGAAGACCACCTGGCGGCATTCGAGAGCCACATGGGCATGTACAACGTGGATGACGCTATCTGGTGCAAAGTTTTCCAAACCACCCTGGTAGGGCTCGCACAAGGATGGTTCAGGGATCTCCGCCAAGGATCAATCAAGTTCTTCATAGAGTTGGCCGAGATCTTCCTCGAACAATATGCTGGGAATAAAAGGAGACGCCTCACTCGCTTCGATCTTATGACCCTAAAACAGAAAAAGGGTGAAAGTGTAAGGGAGTACCTGAGGAGGTTTGACCTATCCTACCAGCAGGTCAGGGAGATCGATGATTCCACCGCTGCCTATGCCCTGACAATCTCCCTGCTCCCAGGAGAAATGAAAAATCAGATGATCAGGGCCCAGCCAGAAACCTTGGCCATGGCCAGGAAAATTGCTGAAGGGTTTATTCTGCAGGAGGAGTTTCACAGCCTGCCGGATACCCCTGCAGGCGAAACAAGGCCGCAGGGAGGATCGCAGGGTGGGCGTAGCAGAAATGAGCCAGGCAAGCAGAGAGAAGAGGGAGACACTCCCAAGAAGGAACGTACAACATACCAACCAAGATTTGACAGCTACACGACCCTCAATAGGCCGAGAGCAGAAATCTTCGAGTTAGAAAAAGAAACAGCAAAATGGACTCGTCCAAACAAGCGTCGCAGCCCAAAAGGAGATCCCAAAAAATTCTGCACGTTCCATGACTGCATAGGTCATACCACAGAGGAATGCCGCCACTTAAAAGACGAAATAGAAAACTAATAAGAAACGGTTGGCTGAGTAACTATGCAGCAAGGAACAAACCCCAGAAAGAGGTGACAGACAAACCTGAGGGCTCAGCCCAAAATCGCATGGTCATCCATGTAGTATCAGGGGATGCAGAGGGGCGGACCAGCAGGCGCAGCCAGAAAAGGCAGATCCGCGAACTGCGGAACCAAATTTGCTACGCCGAAAAGGCAGGCAGCCCAAGGGGCACTACCCTAAGCATCACCCCTGAAGATGCAGGGAGAGTCGTGTACCCGCATAGTGAGCCTCTGGTCTTAACCTTGGAAATCAGCAACCACATTGTCAAGAGGTGTATGGTGGATACTGGCGCCTACACAAATCTCTTATACAAAGACGCTTTTGAGAAGATGAACCTTGAAAAAAGACACCTGAAGCCAGCCCCCGGATCTTTGTATGGCTTCAATGGAGCAGGCATGCTACCCATGGGAGTAATCGATCTGCCTGTTACGTTTGGGGAGGGGACCTCAGCGAGAAATATCAGGGCGTCATTTGTTGTGGTGGATGCCAAGTCCGCGTACAACGCCCTGATAGGCCGAGCCACCCTAGATGAAATAGAAGCTGTTGTATCAATTAGGGCCCTTACCATAGCCTATGTAACAGACTTTGGCATGGAGGGGAAGGTCCACGGGGATCAGGAGTCGGCCAGACACTGTTATTCCGTGGCCCTGAAAGCCCATGAGACAGAAAGAAAAGGGAAGCGAAAAGCCCAGTGCTCTCCTAGCAGGGAAGGCGAGATTCCGACTGCTCAGCAGGAGCCAGTCCGCCTGGAGCCTGAAAAGGAGAGCATGCTGGTAGACTTAGAGCCAGGGAGGCAGGTCCTTATAGGGGCCGGCCTGGATGAGTCCTATCAAAGGGAACTAATTGCAGTCCTAAGAGAAAACAGGGACGTATTCGCCTACTCTGCAGACGAGATGCCAGGGGTCGACCTAGCCTTTATTGTTCACAAGCTGAACATTAGTCCGGAGGCTCGCCCTGTAAAGCAGAAGAAGAGGAACATGTTCGTAGAAAAAAATGCGGCAATAAAAGAAGAAATAGACAAACTTCTGAAGGCAGACTTCATCGAAGTATGTGACTACCCTGAATGGCTGGCAAACGTCGTCATGGTAAAAAAGTCATCAGGCGCATGGAGAATGTGCGTGGATTTTACCAATCTTAACAAAGCCTACCCTAAGGACTGCTACCCTCTGCCCAGGATAGATCAACTAGTGGACGCCACTAGCGGATACACCACGCTGAGTTTTCTGGATGCGTTCTCAGGGTACCATCAAGTGTACCTCTGGCAGCCAGACAGAGTGAGGTGCGCCTTCATAACCAGCCATGGCACCTACATGTACAAGATGATGCCATTTGGGCTGAAGAATGCAGGCGCCACCTATCAGCGGTTGGTAGACAGAGTCTTCGAAAGTCAAAAAGGAAGAAACTTAGAGGCCTATGTTGACGATGCGATCGTCAAAAGTAAGGGGGACAAAGAGCATCTGATAGATCTTCAAGAGACCTTCTCTTCCCTACGATCATACAAGATGAAGCTCAATCCGAAAAAATGCACATTCGGGGTCCGATCCGGGAAATTCCTAGGTTTTTTGGTCAGCTCCAGGGGGATAGACGCCAACCCTGAGAAAATTCAGGCGGTCCTAGACCTTCCGGAGCTAAAAACCATCAGGGACATTCAGAGGCTCACAGGCAGAATGGCCGCCCTGGCTCGGTTTATCGTCAGGTCAGCAGACAAGTCCACCCCTTTCTTCAAAATATTAAAAGGCAACAAACAATTCAAATGGGAAGACGAACAGAAGAAAGCCTTCGAACAATTGAAGGAGCACCTGAAGAAACTCCCTACCCTGGCAAGGCCGGTAGCCGGAGAAAAATTATACTTGTACATCGCTGTCACAAACACGACGGTAAGTGCTGTCATCCTAAGGGAGGAAGCAAACTCACAGCAACCCATCTACTTTGTGAGTCACGCCCTGGGAACAGCAGAAAGAAATTACCCCCTGATAGAAAAGGCCGCCTATGCAGTCATCATTGCAGCCAGAAAGCTCAAACCCTACTTTGACGCACATCCTGTCGTGGTCCTCACCGACCAACCGCTGGAGAAAGTGTTGGAAAAGTTTGAGAAATCAGGGAGACTGCTGAAATGGGCGATCGAGTTAAGTGGTCTGGGGATATCTTACCAGCCAAGAACAGCCATCAAAGCCCAAGCCTTGGCCGATTTTCTGGCTGAATGCTCCCATTCAGGGGAAGAAGAGCCCCCTGCCGAGGAGTGGATCGTCCACACTGATGGATCCTCAACAGCCAATGGTGCAGGCGCAGGCGTCGTATTAACCAGCCCCGAGGGGGTGGATTTTGAGCATGCACTCAGGTTCACCTTCCCGGCGTCAAACAACGAGGCAGAATATGAGGCTGTAATCACAGGGATAAAGCTGGCTAAAGCTGCAGGGGCAGAGCGAGTTACACTAGCTACCGATTCTCAGCTCATTGCCAATCAAATTAATGGAGAATATGAGGCCAGAGATCAGACCATGGCCACATACCTTGAGAAAGTAAAACAGGAGTTGTCGGGCCTGCAATCCTATGAAATCCAGCAAATACCTCGGTCGCAGAACAACCGAGCCGACGCTCTGTCAAAACTGGCCAGCTCCAGCCTACAAGACATACGGAGGTCGGTGTGGGTTGATGTTTTGCATGAAAAATCTACCAGCGTCTGTCAGGCGATTAGCACCGTTGAGGAAGGGCCGGAAAGTTGGATGAACCCCTTCATCCAGTTCAAAAAGCATGGTATCCTGCCATCAGACACGGCGCAAAAGAGAAAGGTACAGGCCAAAGCAGCCTGGTTCATAATCATTGGTGAAGAACTCTACAAGAAATCTTTCACTTACCCCCTGCTAAAATGCCTGGGGGCAGACCAGGCTGCCGAAGTCCTGGAGGACATCCACTCAGGAATCTGTGGACATCACATCGGAGGAAGATTGCTGGCCCACAAGGCCCTAAGGGCAGGCTACTACTGGCCTACCATGCTAGCAGATGCCAGGAGCCTGGCCCAGAAGTGCAGAAAGTGCCAACTCTTTGCCCCGTCAATCCATGTCCCGGCCCAGGAACTCAGGCCAATCCTATCCCCCATCCCTTTCGCTCAATGGGGGATGGACATACTAGGACCTTTCACGGTGGCCACTGGGGGCAGGAAGTTCTTGATTATGGCTATAGACTACTTCACCAAATGGATAGAAGCTGAAGCAGTGCCCAACATTACCGAGCCGGTAGTCAGAAAAGTGATCTGGCGAAATATTATCACCAGATTCGGCCTACCAAAAATGTTGGTGTTTGATCATGGCAGGCAGTTTGACAATGATCCCCTGAGAATCTGGCTAGAAAGCCACAACATCGCAGTTGCCTACTCGGCCGTCTATCATCCTCAAACCAACGGACAGGCAGAGGCAGCCAACAAGCAAATCTTAAATGGCCTTAAGAAAATGGTAGATGACCTCAAGAGTAGATGGGCTGACGAGCTTCCCAGCATACTCTGGTCAATCCGGACCACCCGAAAGGAATCTACAGGCCAGACCCCGTTCGGTCTAGTATATGGAGCAGAGGCTCTGTTACCAATTGAGGCAAGGATCCCATCTCTGCGCTCCCTGCAATACGACCGGACTGAGAATGAAGCTGCAATGGTTGAGGCCTTAAATCTGGTCAATGAGATAAGGGAGGAGGCCAGTACCAACATCGTTGCCTACCAGCAACGAATGAGGAAAGCCTACAACAGCAGAGTACGCCAGAGAAATTTCCAGATGGGTGATCTGGTTCTCAGAAAAACGCAGGCTGTTGGAAAATCAAGGGAGCACGGAAAACTAAGTGCCAACTGGGAAGGCCCATACCAAGTGACTCAAATCCTGGGACCAGGCACATATAAAATCGCCAACCTTGAAGGACAAGAATTGCATGCTCACTGGAATGCGGACACCCTGAAGAAATATTATGTCTAAACCAGGTCTAAAGATAGTTTTTATTTTTGCTAAGAACAATGGCGGAGGACGGTCAAAGAATGTCGACGGCTCCGACCACCCTAATGTCAAAAGTTTCATAAAGAAATGAGAAAGCTTCAGATTTATACTCGTTGCCTGTTCAAACTTGCGCTTTCACACACAAACGAGCAGGGGGCAATAGGGGGAGCCCCCCCTGTTGCCAAAGCTAAAGAAAATGAACACCCCAGCAAAAATTGTTCCGAGTCCCCCTGCTTACCCCTGAGCAGGCAGGGAGCAGGCCCTCTGGACTTTGAACAAAAGCCAGGGACAGGCCAGATCAACAAGGACTGGGGGCAGGCCCCCCAACCTTGTATAAAAAACGCAAAAGCCTCCCTGCTTACCTCTGGGCAGGCAGGGAGCAGGCCCCCTGGACTTTGAACAAAAGCCAAGGACAAGCCGGATCAACAAGGACTGGGGGCAGGCCCCCCAACCTTGTATAAAAAACGCAAAAAGTCTCCCTGCTTACCTCTGGGCAGGCAGGGAGCAGGCCCCCTGGACTTTGAACAAAAGCCAGGGACAGGCCGGATCAACAAGGACTGGGGGCAGGCCCCCCAACCTTGTATAAAAAACGCAAAAAGTCTCCCTGCTTACCTCTGGGCAGGCAGGGAGCAGGCCCCCTGGACTTTGAACAAAAGCCAGGGACAGGCCGGATCAACAGGGACCGGGGGCAGGTCCCCCAACCTTGTATAAAAACGTTAAAGAACCTCCCTGCTTACCTCTGGGCAAGCAGGGGGCAGGCTGTGCATCAAACTCGTACAAGAAACCAAACAAAAACAAACAAAAGGATCTGCATAAAAAGGAATAAAGTGGCAAGGGTACACAGGATAAGAGTTTTCTAAAAAAAAGTGATTACAGTAAAACACGGCAGCCGGCCACCAAAGGGCTCGGCGCGCAAAGAAATAAAGAAGTCAAAGCATCAGCGTAGGCGCAGCGGGGGACGAACAAGAGCCCTCTGAGGAAGACTGCCCTCCATATTAAGCAGGGGGAGCATCTGGGCCAGAAGTAGCAGCCCCCTCAGCCAGCCTGCGCATCTGGGCCTCATCCTTGGCGGCGTAAATGGCCCGAAAAGCTTCTTCATCAAAGCCAGGGAACATCTCCCTGACAGCTTCCATGACCACCCCTAAGCAAGAGTTAGCGCCATTCACAAAACCCGCCGACACGGCCGTTTCCACCTCTTGGATTATTTCTTCCCTTTTTTTTTGCCACTCCTCAGTCTTCCTCGCTAGATCACCAAGAGCTGCCTGAAGATCTGAACTCGCCTTGGAAAGGCGCTCCCCTAGATCGACGACACTTTTCTTGGCATGATCCAGCTCAGCTAAAGCCTTCCTGGCCTGCTCCAGCTCTGCGAAGGCCTGCTGAGCTCTTTTTGACTCCTCCTCCAGGCGGGACACCTCCCTGACAGCCCTCTCATTCTGAGACTTCCAGTGGATTACCTGATTCCTGGCCTCTTCCAGCTCGATCTCCCTTTTCGCCAACTGATCCTTCAAACTGGCAATAAGAGCAACGTCCCTTTCGACTGCAGAAAGGCGGTCAGAGTTAGCCAGTTCCTCGTCACTCAGACGGTTAAGGGCCGCCAACTCTGCAGAAGCCTGGATGATTCTGGCGGTACGCTGAACGTACTGAGTCACCTGATGGGTGGCAGAATGGACAGTCTTGAGGAGATGATCCGCCAAAACTGCCCCGGAGTCGGAAAGTAAGGCGGAAACATCCTGGCTATCGCCGGCGGTGTAATGGAATTCGGTGTTCTCCTCAGAAAAGAGGGTACCAGGAACCCCCTGAGCAAAGCGTTTTGGTTCAGGCGTAGCAGTTTCCAGATCCACCACTTGGTCAGCATTCGGAGCCTCCCTGCTCCTCTTTCTAATCAGCCCTCTGGGAGTGCTTTCCCCAGTCTCTTCGGAGCCCGCGGCCCGCGGCCCCGAGGGAATCTGAACCCTTGTGGAAAGGCCCCCTGCCTACCAACAGGTGAGGAGTAGCCTCACAGGCAACCACCTTCGCAACTGGGGAAGGGGTGGCTTCAGAAACCGCCGTTTTTGCAGGCGTTGATCGGGGAGGGGCAGGGAGCCTTGGTCTACTGAACGACAAACCCTTCAGGTGCTTCATCAAGTTCTTCTCACCTTTCTTGAAATCAGGGGGAAGAGAAGGGCGACTTTGGACGACGGTAAGAGTCTCGGTCAGACCCAGACGCCTCACCTCCCCTTTTCTCCAAATGAAGGTGGCAAGAGCTGCAAGGCAAACAGACGAACAGTCAGGACACTTAAAAAGAAAAAGAGGTAAGGGAGAATCATCAACACTCCTGAACTACCTTCATCTAGACCCGGATTCATGCCCACCCGGGTCAGGTATTTATCAGTAGCAATGAGCTCCGCATGGGGGAGCCATAATGAAGGGCCATATACCCCATATTTATCAGTATGAGCGGCAAAATAGTCTGTCAGTTCCCTGTCCTTCTCACTCAGCTTCACCTCCAAGGCTTTCCCACCCACGCCAGGGTGATACTCCTCGGGGGTCTCTAGTCTGGTGTGGACATGATTCCTGAAATGACGGGGAATCCTCCACCCATGGGCACTGTGCACATAAAGGAAGTTGTTCTTCCAGTCTCTCAGACTGTCCATGGCTGGCCACACCAAAGCATGTCCCTTCTGCCTCAAGAGGGACCAATATCCAAGGGAGCCCACACTCCCAGAAGAAACCATTTGTAGGCCGACCATAAACCTCAGGGCATCAATGGAGGGCTCGGCGCGATGGAACAAGCAAGTCCAAACATACGAAATTAATGACCTGACAGCCGTGGCTGTCAGTTGGCCGATGGCCACATTCATACGCCTGAAAATCTCTTCCAGGGAAGGATGAAGGGGAAAGCGAAGGCCGAACTCCAGGCACTTGTGATAAACCGCTATGCACCCGTCGGGAGGGCTGCATACGGTATCTTTCTCGCCGGGGACAACGATTGTGTACCCCTCCCCAAAATTGTAAAACCGCTCAATCACACCGGCGGCATTTTTTGCAAGAATCAAGTCCCGATTTTTCGGGTCGGGGTAAGTACTCAAGGGAATGCGGTACTTGACTTTATCTAAATAATAAACCTTACCCCTTTCCCGACGAATAAGGGGGCCAGAGGTCCTGGAAGGGTCAATTTCCAGTGCCTCGTCATCCGAATCAATAACGTCGTACGAAGGAGGGTCAGGAGAGTTACCACCTCCACTATCCGCCAAATTTTCTTCCTCAGCTACCCCAGAGCCAACCTCCCTAGAGGAGGAGGCAAAATTCTCCCTACCTTTTTCCCCTTCCCCCCTCCTTGATGGGTCAGTAAAAGGTAGGATCCGCTCACGAGTTCTAGACATTGTAACTCTAATGGAAGCGGAAAACAAGAAATCGAAAAGAAAAAGCAAGAAATGGAAGACAAAAGCCTAACCTAAGGTCGTCTGCCGGTGCGGTGAAAGCCTGAAGGAAAAATCTCCCAGAGAAATGGGGGTACAAAGCAAGACACAAGTCGTCAACACCCAAGGGTTTTGCAGAGAAAGAGAAAAGGAAGATTTCAAGAGGAAAGAAAGATTGAAAAAGGAAAAAGAGGAGGAATGAGTGACTGATTACTTTTATAGGAGAAAAGGCGTACAAAGAGTCGCCAAATCCTCAGAAATCCGCCCAAAGACTACTGTCCACGCGTCACTCCCTCAGAAGTCAGCCCTGTGTAGTTTCCCAAGGGTAGCCTCGAAAGGACCAAAGGGTGTCAAAGGATTGGTCACCCTGTGACGTCCTCTCTTCATTCAAACAAATAAGTAATAAACAAATAGTAAAAATACAACACACAAACAAATTGCCTGAGTTTCATTTCATTAGCCTTAAAAGGGAAAATTACATCTAGTGCCAAACAAGAAAAGAAAATACACAAGGGCCTAAAAGTTCCGGCCCGACAAAGTCAAACACCCTGCTACGCAGGCCTAATCGTCATCGAAGTCTGGGGAATGGTCCCCAGGGCTGCCTGGGCTCCCAAAATCCGAGCCCCAGTCCCAGTCTGGGGAATCCTTGAAAGGATCATCAGGGATTCCGTCCCTATCCTTGTCACTCAAGCAACCAAGACCCTCGCTATCATCAGAGTCTCGGCTGCTATCCTCCCAGTCCCTGCCAAAGGGAACGGCCTGGGATTCGTCGCAGGTGCGACAACCTGTCCTCCTCACAGGCGAGGAGGGGCCTGACGCCAGGGAGGAGTCAGTATCAGAAAAGTTAGGGCCAAACTGCTCAGGGTGCAGCCACGGAAAGCATTCGTGGCATCCCCGGTCAAAGCAACCCCCTCTCTGAGGGCAACGCCTGAATCTGGGAGCAGCAGGGGGCGAGGATCTCTTGAGACGCTTGCTCAACCTAGTAGGGACTTTCCTGCCACTCCGACGAGAATGAAGCCGTGAACGACGGCTACGACGGATAGCTCGATAAGCAGCTCGAGCGTACCGAAGCCTCCAAAATCCTCTAAAAAGGAAAGTAACATAGCGAACTCCACGGCGAGTCACGAATTTTTTGATCCAAACCATGGTTAAGACAAGGAAGGAAGAGAGAGTTGGAGATGGGTCATGAAAATGGCGAAGGAAAATGCAATTTATACAAGGAAGAAGGCCAAGGCATTGAATAACATCCCAACCACCCTAACAGGGGAAACAACCAATCAGCACACCAGCACGCTCCCCAAAAATCCATTTGGTGCACGAGGCAATCATGACCCAAGGAACAATTAAACTCTTGGCATGCCCAATAACAGAAGAGACTCCCCCTCGGGAATACGCGAACGCATTAAATGCACTGGTAGGAGACGCAAGTCAACTCCCCTCAACCAAGAGTCCACCTGCTGAAGGGGAACCCTGCTTCCCCCCAGCAGGTGAGGGCCAATTGATGAGGGTCGAAGAGCCTGCGTTGGGCCACCCGCCTAGCAGGCCCCCATGAAGACCCCGTCCAAGGAACCGAGGAGCCTGCCCAGCAGGCCGTCGGGATAAGATACTAGGATTCCCCCAGAGAAACAAAGCTACAAGGAAGCCGCTTGCCCGGTAGGGTAAGGCGACTTGCTGTGAAGAGCATGCAGGCACTCCCTGCCCGCCTGCCCCCGGGCGACCTTCTCCCTGAGCAGGGCCGGGGTCCCCAGAAGCCCCCTCTGTCATCTTGCCTACAAGTAAGAGAGAATGAATAGATGGGGAAAAACCACGTGTCAATTTCCCATCCACCCATTCTTTCTCTCCCCACTTCTCTTTTCCTCTCTCTTGTGGGAAAGTATAAATACTCTTCTATTTCCCACATGAAAGGGGTTGGATTTTCTCTCTCTAGACTCTCACTCCTAAAAACGCCACCTAGTTCCTCACGAGCTAGGTTCATCAAGGCATTTCACGGACTAACTTAGGCATCGGAGAGGGTTCCCTCGGATAACCTCCGAGGCCCTGTGCGTTCATTGTGCAGGGAGCAGGCCAACTCCGCCGGGAAGGTCCGATCAAGGGAGAGAGACAAAGGAGAGGTTTAAGGAAATCGGGCGATCAGTTATTTACCAACAATCCGATTACACAACCCGGATCCAGAGCCGGGTTAATTGTTTCCGTGACCGGAACATTATCGATATAATTGGGTTGCAGGTTGGCAAATGTTTTATGTTTTCTTCGGAAAACTCATTTTTATTATATTATTTCGATACGTGAAGTTTTTCACTGAAATTTTATTTTCATTATAATGTTTTACTGTTTCCATTTTTACTATTTTTCTATAGTAGTAATTACAGTTTTTAAAATCATGTCATACGGCTGGGAGAACGTTGACGTTGCTCCCCACTGATTGTGGCTGTTATGTTTTAACATGGCAGGTATACATGTTCCGGGTGTGGGCTAGCGAGCAGTGTGGATCCTGCTTATTTATTTTAATAATTATGTCTTATGGATTGTTCAAACCCATTTTGTGGATTGTTTTAAATTTTGGCCATTTTGTTTAAGGCCTATTGTTTGACTTTACCATTTTAATTTTTCTAAGACATAGTTACAGCGTGTTTTAATCCGACTCTACAGTGTTTTCGCCACTGTATCGCGTTAGAATTTCTAGGGGATTACAAAGATGATCGACTAAAGGGGTAGAGGAATCAAATATGGGAAAGAGTAGGGTTAGGTCGGGTTCATAAGTGTAGTAGGATGATTGGGTAATCAAGGGTGTAGGTGCCACTTAGTTACTAAGGTCGGTTTGCGTTCTCGCGCGAAAGACAAAGTCCGAACTCTCGTGTCAAAGACTAGAACCGAACATTCACGCTAGATCGCTAGTCAAAACACAAGCATTCAACCACAAATCAAATACACAATGAGAAGATGATAACAAGTATGAGAAGCATTGGCCACTACTACCCACACAAGCAATACAACAAACACATAGTGTGCCCAATATGTGACTAGCAACAAAGGAATCACCTTTACCCACAATCAAACCCTAATCACCCATAATCCACACTTAATCCCCCTACTAACCCCACAAGGAATCTACTCACTCATTATCAAACTAATACTAACATAAATAAGAGTAATCAACATAAACATCCAAACATTCATAATGAACAAACAAGAACAATAAACAATATGTAAAGATTAAAACTTGAAAGATTAACAAAGATTAAGAGAGAAAAGATTATACCAACTAACAAAGAGATAAAAAGATGAGAACTTGCATTGATAAGAAACCCAAATAATCTCCAAGGTTGTCAAGCTTGGATGAATCTTCAAGAATCTTCTTAATACAAGACTAATTAACTAGATAATCTAAGATTAACAAAAGTTTAAAGAAAGATTGGGCTAATGAGAGGAGCACTAAATCTAGGGTATTTTGAATGTAGAGAGGTCTAAGATAGTCTAATCTAATGTCCCCTCCTTCAACAATACAAGGGAGGAGTATTTATAAGGTTACAAGAGTGAAGGAGAAGTAAAGAAGTCACGCGGCCTACATACAGCAGGTCCATCCCGGTCGGGATGACACACTACCCATCTCGGTCGGGATGACACACTACCCATCCCGGTCGGGAAGCCCTCATCCTGGTCGGGAAGGCCTAAACAAAAGCCCTTTGATTCGAGCACCCCTTCCCGGTCGGGAAGGCTACTCATCTCGCCCGGGAAGGGTCTTGTAGACCTCTATTATGATCATAAGGGTCCCTCCTTGCTTCTCATGGGCTTCTCATCGATTCTCGGGGCTCGGGATCGAGTCTAAAGGGCTCGGGAATGGGTCCCAAGGTCTCGGGATCGAATCCAAGGCACCGAGTGATCGTTCCTTCTCTTCGTTGGCTCCAAAAGTGTAGGAAACGAGTCAGCATCATTCCAATTCTCCATGAATGGTCTTGGGAACCTAAAACGAACTAGAAGAAGCATAAGTAGTTCAGAAACCGCTCCAAAGAGCGATTTCACAAGAGAAACCGGGACCAAACACAAGAAAATAGGCACTACAAACTATACTTATCAGTAAGGAATGAGAGGAGAGATGTAGAAGACAAAATAAGGTCAAGGCGATGTGGAGATGCGGCGTATGAAATAATACATAATGAGGAGTTTGGTTGGTAGTAGTTAAGTCATTAGCATTATAAAATTATATATACTAGTTTTATCATCCGTGAAGATTCACGGGTCAATTTATAGTTATGTTATATAAAATTGAAATAAAAGTAAAAATTATGAATGAGATAGAGTATCATATATGAAGTCAAATAAATTACTCCGTATGTATTAGAAAGAGAGTATTCATGGTACTATGTATGTGCATTATCACACTAATTAACTATAAAAACAACTAAAAGGAACATTATCATACTATTTCAAAAATTAGTTAGAAGAAAAAAAGAAATCCCCCTTAGGGTCATAAACCCGTTTTTTTAGACCCACAAGGCCACAACTTGTTTGACTGAACCCAAAATAACTCGTTAATTTAGGGTCGATACCCTACCCGACCCGTTCGGTTAGTGAGAGTTTATTAAAATTAAATAAAATATTTATATCTAAATATTATATTTGGATTATAATTAAACATAAACATTATTAAAGAGTACAACAATAATATTAAAAAATTAATACTAAAAATATTTTTGTTAGACTTAAAAAATATAGGCGTTCAAAACTATTTTTGACCATAATCCGAACTGTGACTCGTATAATCCGACTTATATTTGATCTGATCCATATTTAGACCCGACCCGCTGGACCCATTTGACAGGTATACATATTACACTTTCGCTTTATTTTTGAGGGGTTGAATAACTTTAATCGACAGTGATAATTTTCAACCCGTAACCGTAAAGTTAAAAGATCACAGTTTATACCCTTAAACGGAATTAAAAGAATAGTCCGAGTACTAATCTTACCCTTCAATATCTTTCAATCGGTTTTGCTCTCATTGTTTGCAGACATACAAACTCTTTATAGGATTGAATACGTATCTGATTAATTAATTAAATCAGTTAAAATATTTATATTCAATTTTGATTTTGCAATAAACTCCCTTTTCAGGGTCATGAATTCGTGAACCCTTTTTTTCGACCCGCAACCTGTTTGACCGACCCCAATATGCATGACCCGTTAATTTAGGATCGAAACCTGACACATCCCGTTGGGTCAGTGAGAATTGATTGACATTAATCAAATATTTAAATTTAAATATTATATTTGGATTTATAATTAAAAAATAAATACGTATTTTAAATTACAAATATTCAATTTAATACAACCTTTTTTATCATTTAATAAAAAAATAATTTTAAAATTGAATTAATATTTTTGAAGTACAAACATTATTATTAAAGATTATAATTATAATAATACTATTAAAATAATAAAAAAATAATATTAAAATTATTTTTCCTGGAATTAAAAAGTAGGTAAAATATATAGGCGTTCGAAACTATTTTTGACCCTAAACCCCTTGACCCATATAACCCGACTCATATTTGATATGACCCGTAAATGGATCCGACCAGTATGACCCGATCAGCTGGATCCGTTTAATACGTTGTTTTCATATTATGCTCACACTTTATTTTTTGCAGGGTTGAGTAACATTAATTGTCAGTGTTAACTTTTAACCCTTAATCGTACAATTAAAGAGTTCAGACCCTTAAATGGAACTAAAAGCAAAGTTCGGGTACTAATCCTAGCCTTAAGTATATCTTTCAATCAATTTTGATGTTTTTAGACATATAAACTCTAAGACTGATTACTTACATGATTGATTAGACATATAATTTCTTATTTTTCATTTATTGTTCGATGACATCAGTCTATCTATATTATATTTGTATTACGATTATTGTGTGACGATGCTTTCGGTATTAAAAATTAATACTGCAATATAAACTTTTTATACTCTAAAAATAAAAAATAAAAAGTTATTTTTAATATATTTAAGAAAATATCAGAATTTTTTAAATATATTTAATATTTATAATAATGTTATACAAATAATAATTTTAGATAAATTTTATATGAATAATAATACTTTATTACGTAAATGTTACTCCGTACATTAATTGAATTGAGTTGATGCAAATAGGATATTCACCAATTTTTATTTTTAGTAACTCTGATTACAAAAGTTTTAGAATGCATATGAGCATACCATGTCAGCAAAGGAGTGCATTCATGCTGTCATGTCAGCAGTGAATGCATTCAATTAATATATATATATATATTATAATATTAGAATATAACTTAGGTTATTAGTACTAGCAGGAATATAGCACAATGGTATTAGGCTAGGCATATCATAAATAATATCGTAAATGAGACATAATATTGTAACAAGTGTTATACGGGTATTAGTAAGGAGTAGCAGGAAACGAGTTTAATAGTAAACTTATACCACTACTTATTAAAGAGACCTGAATTAACATAAAATACAAGTATTAGAAATACGAGTATTACAGTCCCGGTGTCGGAATTGACTATAATTAGTGTCGACGCGACCGTAATGCCACGACTAAGGTTGTCTTGACGTTAAATTAACTTTTTTCGAGTAATTATTTGATCCGTTCCATAGAAAAACTATTTAAAACATCGTAATCTCGCGTCGCATTGTAGTCCGATCGTCATCAGGTGTTTGTCGGGCACTCCTGCAGCCACTAGGTCCAAATTTGGGTGTCTACGGAAGGGTATCTATGTTAATTGAATTTGGAATGTTAGTTTAATTGATTGTTTGATTGATCATTCATATGTTATTGCGTTACTAGTTGTTTTGTATCGTTGTTTGATTAATTTGAAACGGTGAACTAGTTGAATGTTTTGAAACCCGAACCTAAGATCGAAAGCTTGGTAAGGGTAGACTTAATTACAAGTAAGTGGGTAGGATACTCTAGTAAGTTGCGAGAGACCGTCAGAATCTATCCTAAGGTTGACATAAGATCCGAAAGGCCGTGTCTTTGCCCTAAATAATTATGATTGATTGACTGAATGATTAATTAACTTTACCCAATTTAATTCCATAGTGAACCTGAAAGCCCTAGATCCTTTTAATATTGTTAGAATCTCGATTATAGTTTAGCTAAAAACTATAAACTCAACAAACCAGATTTAAATAGTTTAGAATCGACTATAGATAATCAGTGATATTCATCCATCTCTCTGTGGTTCGACCCTTATTACTTGATACTAGCTATTTGTTAGTCATTTGTTAGGTTTATTTTGATATAGGTGATACGTCTTTAGCCTTATCAATGACTTATTGCTTTTATGGTCGTATTCACATGCTAAATCACCTAACACAAAATTCAAAACGTAAACAAACTAAAACTGAACAAGTGGTGGTTGGGTTCCATATTAATCTCGTCGCTCACCCCTCACATGTGGTCTGATGCATCCTTATTAATACCGAACCGATGCCCCTTAAGCAGAATACCAGGTAAGATATACCACAAGAATGAGTAATATCCTTATTATCTTGTTAAAACTAGTTTACTAATACGAATAATATCTACTACTTTCTACTCTCTTATGTGCATCTTTTAATGACCAGCTTGTCACGTGAAATCGCATGTAAAGAATGTAAAACCAATTACTTCGACGATAAAAACTTATTTGTCCTTAAACAACCGACGTAGCAAAGGCATAGAGTTAAAACAACGGATGTTATCGTAATTCCGCCACAATTAAGGAACGAAGTTATCAGCCCACCGATTGATTAGTAGAGGCCGCTACGTGCGAGCGGAATTGGGTGTTGATGTCTATCGGACGTTGGCTTCCCAATACGTACTTTCACCCCTTACTCAGAACCATTGACAATGAGAGTCATTCTAGACATGAAATTCTTAAGGGTACAAGTCTCTATCTTTAGGTCCCCATGTCACTCGGTTTTGAGCCGGCTAAGGATTAAAGTTCACTTCAGCGGTTTCCGAGTATCCCAAAATTACTCGGTGGCGACTCCACAAATCGGCAATGAGTTCGGTTCACTAAAAAGGTCGTCAGACCAAACATATCGGTCTTTAAACATTTAAAACCATGTCTCGATCGATTCCAACAAAAACATGGATGTCCCCACATCCGTCTAGTAAAATTTCAAATCGTCAACCAAATTGATGTCTGACACTTCGTCCCGAACGCGATATCGGATCGGCTCGGGCGCGACGAGCGTCCGACGACGTGCCGTGTGGGTGGTCGCCACGACCGATCCCTCGCGAGTGCGCACGGGCAGCGGTGTGGGCGAGCGTCCACAAATTAACACAACTCCACCCTTCTTGAGAATATTGACCGACCTAAGTCTTGAAGTTGGATGGAGATGATCTAAGTCACTGAGAGTTTTTGTGAGGTAAGGAGTTAAGATTAGACTTTATCTCTTGATTTTTAGTGAGATGTTGTGTGATGAGTTGGATATTCTCCATTGGGCAAATAGTGCCTTATTTATGGAGGAACCAATGGGTGGTTTCCTTTAGGTTTCATGGGCTTTCTTATCTTGGCTCATGAGAGGCTCATCCAAATCTGCGTACGAGCAGCCTGGTATGGCTGAGCTGACAGGCTGCCCCTATTAGGTATTATTCGTTAATAAAATGGTTTGTTGGGTCCACCTAAATTAAAATCTATAAAAAAATTGACATCTTATATAAATAAAGAAATGATACAAGGATTGTCGATTAAAATCTTTTGTCATAAAAAAGATTGTAAATCATTGGATTATTGGTTCATCTTAAGGCTAAATCTTGGTTGGATTGGAATTGGAAGGAATATTGTTTACCGTTTGTTCAAGGTGTATGTGTGAAATGTCAAACTACAGTTTACTGCTTGTTAACTGCTTGTTTACTCCGTAGGAGTATTATTTTGCCTCGTAGACTTTATTGTATGTTACGAGTAATTGTTTTTCCTAAAATCAACTTGCTAGATGTTGCAGTTGTCAATGCAGGCAAACCTACCTGCTTTTCAATTGGGTCGCCAACCAATTAGAAGGACAGCAGAGACCTAATCAACTAACCAACTCCATATAAATAATACTCCCACCGTTCAAATCGTCCCTTTGCTTATTCCTTTTTGGAACGTTTAAACTCAACCTATCCATTTTCATTTAGTCATTTTTTAATATTAAACAAATAATTTAAACCTTATATATTTATATAAATATCCTTATTTGCCTTACATTTAACATTAAATAAATACTTAATTTTTGCACATTTTAACTTTTAATAATAAACAATCGATTTCTTAATCAATATATATTAATAAAGCAGGAACTTTTCGAGCGATGTGATTGGTCCAAATTTTTTTAATATATTTTTTAAATTAAATAAATAATATTAAAATTTGTATATGAAAAAAAAAATCCTACTCAGCCTAAGACTCGATTTAAAAAAAAAACAATCCTACTCTATTTAAGACTCAAAAAATTATCTCTATATAAACCCGCGATTATCACCTCATAAGGCAACAAAAATAGGACAGCGACAACGTGAAACAGTTAGTCAATTATGTTTGATAATTGTTTAAATATTTATTCACCCTCAAAAAATATAAAATTAAAATTTTGAATTTTTTTAATAATTATTAATAATATATTTTTTAATTTCAATAAAAAATATTAGAAATTTGTTAAAACTAAATAAAATTATCGCATATCGAAAAATTATGATGAGGTAATTAAATTATATATCATAATTAAGAGACATCATTCGTTTTTAGATATAAAAAAAATGTAATCTTATAAATGCTTTAAAAGCTACTTATAAATTTAAGTAAATTTATCTCACATCGAGAAATTATAATAAGGCGATAAAAATTCTAATATATAAATAAAAGTAATCATTCGTCTTTAGATATTATCGAGAAATATTGAGTCCTAAAAAATATTTTTAAGACTATAAATTCAAGTAGATTAATCCCACATCAAAAAATTACTCCCTCCTAGTACTAAAAAATATGCAGTAAGACTATAAAAAATATTTCTTAATATTTGTATATATAAAATGAAAGGATAGGTTCGACTTCGACTTAAAAAGAGAGAGTAGTAAATAAATAAATGAATGCTGAGAGGATAGAGACTGGATTTGTGTAATGAGGAGGGTGTATCCTAAGGAAATGAAGCAAATGAATTCACAACAAATGGAGAACGTGGTGGGTGTCCTTCGCCTCATAGTTAAACGTGGCATCAAACTTGCTATTCGGGACTTCAGAAGTAGTGATCCTTACGTCACAGTCTCCTTTGGGAAACAGGTAGTCCTACCTTACCACTTCATCATCATCATCTCATCTTCTTCCTTCATCTCTCTTTTACGGCTTTATTCATCCATTCATCGGTAGAATCAGATCGTGAAATAAGAGATTTGTTGTCTTAATTAAACTTTGTATGGGTAGAATCAATCAGATTGTCGTCTCAGACTACGTCCGTAGGGTATCAGTAGCTATGTCGTAAACTTCTTAATGCTTCTAACTTATTTGTAGACGGATCAACGACTTTTATAAATCCTGCTACTATTATGCATCGTTGGTGGACTTGGTGGCTCGTTAGTTCTTAATTCATGGGCTTTAACCTTGCTTTTTATCAACTTTTACAAATTAGTAGTGTGGATTATGTCTTTTTTTTTATCCAACAAAGCCTGTATTTGAACCTCTTGCTTGGAGTAAATGAGCTCTTAGCGTCATGGACGTCTTGAAATAAATAGAGATCCCAGACTCCACAATCCACATACAGTCCAACCAAAAATGAGGTCGTAAAAATTCAACCACCCTTGTCGTCCTTTCAGTTTTATTGGAAATGCATCTCTTGAAACTTCCTCTCAAACAATGTCAATCAAAATTTCATAACTAATTAAATTGAAATCCAACATTCAAACTTTTATTTTACTCTCTGTCTTAGTCAACAGTTTACATTTGACTTTTCTTTTTTTTTTTGGTGTATCAATCAATCAATAGTTTACGATTTTCTATTTGAGTAGATTTTGTCCCTCTATTTTCTGTTTTTTTTTTTTGTGAAATGTGATTCTTATTAATGAACTTGAATAATTTGTCACCATACAATTTACATTCTTATAGAATCTATACACGAGTTCTAATTTTTCAAGCCTAGTGAGTAACTAAGTTAAGACTAGGTTAGTTGGAAAATAGGTCTCAAGTTCGAAACTCCTTCCCTGTATTATAATGCGATTAAGTATGCGGTTCATTAAATGAAACAAAAAAAATTAACCATAATTCTCTTATCACGATTTTTATTAGCTTAATGTTTGTGTCTATAAAGCAAACGTAAATACCTTATTGGGCAGGACGGAGTTCGATTTAGCAGATAAATCAATTACTCTACTTAATAGCTATAAACCCATCTAATAATTACTATATTGTACCGAAAATATTGCCTTATATACTTGATATACATGTTACATGTATACATCTAATTTGTTCTACAATTTTATTGATGGTAATGTAATCTAGAAAGTGAGGACTCGCACTATCAAGAACTCCCTGAATCCAGAGTGGAATGATGAACTAACTCTGTGTGTTACTGAAGAAAATCAAAATGAGCCACTCGTACTTGTAAGTGTTGTGACAAAATGCTTATACTAATTGTATTGTATGCTTCACAAACTATTTCGATACCCACATTGTGATAATGCTAACCTCAGACACACACACACATATAAGAAATTTTCCTTATTTTCTTTGGAATATGATTGTCTATCTAATGGCAATGCTACTGTACTTGTGAATGCAGAGCGTATATGACTCAGACATGTTATCGGCTGACGACGAAATGGGTTATGCCGAGGTGGATCTCAAACAATTTATAGAATTATCAAACACTACATTAGGAGAAAACATGGTAGATGGAACCATTATCTCCACCTTGAAGCCGTGTAGGGAAAATTGTCTTAGTGAGGGAAGTGACATCATATGGATGGACGGAAAAGTCACTCATAACATGTACTTGAGGTTGCGCAATGTCGAATGTGGTGAGATTGAGATTCAAATAGAGTGGACTGAAGCCCGAGGCCGGTTTCGCGCTTAATTTTTGTGGTCTAAAACTTCGTTCTTTCAACTCGACCATGTGTCGTCTACTCGTCTGGATCTCTTTATTTGTGATTCGGTTTTTGTGTAGATTGTTCTAAGGTGGGACTTGGAAGTGAAGTGTTCTGTAACCATTTTGAACAAGTTTGAATTATTTAATTTCCAATTATTGAACCCAAACAGCCATCTAAATACAGCCTCCGAGAGATCACTGAGAGAGGTCATACGGATACTGAATTCCTGCTTTATATCGTTAATGCCTTGTTTGAGAACTAGGAATTGGAATTGGAATTCAATTTTGGAATTGAGATGATTCAAGTGTTTGAGAAAACCGAGAATTTGGAATTGGATTTGAGATGAATTCCATACCAATTCCAACCTTGTTTAAATTTGACTTTATCAAATGACTAACCCATGGTAGTCATTTCAATTCCGTCACTATTTATTGTTTTTTTTTTTCCGTGTAAATCTAGTCGGAATATATATATATATATATATATATATATATATATAGAGTGAGGATCCGGTGAGTCTTCATCTTTAGATGAGTCCGTCCTTTCAATCTGGACCACACAATCAAACAAGATTGAATGGCTGAGATTGGACCACGTCATTAAGGAAGAGTAACAAGGCCTTTGCATACACAAACATCATAACTCTTTGATTTCATATTACTGTGACATTATTACTGTGACACTGCTACTGTAATTTCTTATTGATGTGACATTCATTGATTTCATATTACTGTGACACTGGTACTGTGACATTATTACTGTGACACTGCTACTGTGACATTATTACTGTGACATTCTTTGATTTCATATTACTGTGACATTATTATTGTGACACTGCTACTGTGACATTATTACTGTGACACTGCTACTGTGACATTATTACTGTGACACTGCTACTGTAATTCCATATTACTGTGACATTCTTTGATTTCATATTACTGTGACATTATTACTGTGACACTGCTACTGTGACATTATTACTGTAACTCTTTATTACTGTGATAGTGTCACAGTAAGATAGTTGTGTTACTGTAATAGTGTTCTGTTACTGTAACATTATTACTGTGACATTATTACTGTAATTCCTTATTACTGTGATAGTGTCACAGTAAGATAGTTGTGTTACTGTAATAGTGTTCTGTTACTGTAACATTATTACTGTGACATTATTACTGTAATTCCTTATTACTGTGATAGTGTCACAGTAAGATAGTTGTGTTACTGTAATAGTGTTCCGTTACTGTAACAGTAAGATTATATACGATGAAGATGACGCTGAATCTCAGCCATTCATGTGATTTGATCATGTGGCTGTGATTCGCGGGACGGACTCATTTAAGATAGAGAGACTCACGAGATGCAATTCCTATATATATATATATATATATATATATATATATATATATATATATATATATTTTTAATTAATTTTTGTCCCTAATTGAAAATATACATTTTCGTCATGGAAAAAAATTCAAAAATTATTTTTTTGTGACCTCGACCCGGCTCCGCCCCGCCCAATTCCAATTTCAATTCCATGGATACCCAAACAACATTTTGGAATTGGAAATGGAATTGAATGCCAATAATTGAATATTTAAAATTAGATTCATGGAAATGAAAATAATTCCATGTTTCCAAACGTTCCCTAAGGTCATTCTTGACTGAAGTGAGTGCTTCCATTTGTTGGCTTCTAATCTAGGTGGCCTCCCTACAAATGGGCCGGGCTCGAGCATTCAGAGATCACATCTCAAACCCATGCACATAGACCTAAGGAATGAAGAAATGGGAAACAGACTCCAGACAAGAAACATGAGTATATCTGTATATGGAGCAATGGAGCATATTGCTTGATTCTTTATAAAAACTTTCCTATGGTATAAGAGACTGGCTAAAGTCGTATCTCGTATGCAATTTGAAGATTTTTGTAACCTTAGCCATGATGATTGATGTAAGATAAAGAATGATAGAGTGTAACTTAATTGATGGATACATTCATTAGTAATCATTTTTGTGTGTCCTTTACATTAGGAATTGCACTCCCTTTTCTATGGGACATTCTGTATCCTTACAAACAAATTACAACACCCAATAAGACACATAACAGTCACTATCTTCAAACTAGAGATACTACTTCTGCAGCTTTATAATGCACATAGATGGTGCCACTAATTTGAGCTTTGCTGTGATGCATCAACCCTTTTGCTTGCAGATGCAGACTTGCGTTCCTGCAAGTGCTTGGCTTCATATATTGAATGTCAACTCTATTAACAGTCCATTTGTCTGGTATTTTGTCCATACTTCTACACAATTAAATAATCCAAGAGAATTAGAATAATCTAATTATGCTAGCTAAAGTACAGGTGAAGTCGGTCTCTAATGCAGTTAAAGATCGTAGTAACGAAGGAGATTTTAATATTTCATGATTTACTTTTCTAACGAACTAGTAAAAAACTAACAACCTTGTTGTATCAACTGATTTAAAAGAACTTAGAGGCAAGCACATATCCCCACTCAATAACGTTTAATCATTCGTAAGACGGTTCCATTTAATAATCTTGACTCCTCCGCTGCAAGAATATATACAAAATTTCGATTCTCTTAAAAATAGTTAACTAAAATGAATCTCATTCTTAATTAACCCTATCTATCAAATAACCCCAACAATCAAGTCCAAGGTTCATTTAAAGAGAAGCATTATAGATTAGAAAATTCGATATAGAATAAATAGTGCGTACAATTCAGTCGCAACTTAGATATTTATGTGAATCGCTTCTAAGTACTCCGTCATGATAAGAATTTTCTAACCTCTTTTTTTTGCACAAAAATTAAGAAAGAAATAAAAATTGATTAAAATAAGAAAAAAAAGTGGGCTATAAAGTGGAGATATGGTGGGTTTCTGTGTAAAGGAAATAATAAAGAATCAGATATTTCTCACGGTCCCTTCAAACTTTGACAGATAATACATGATACCGTAATGATAGACCGTATTTAGTACGGATTAGAAGCGTCGATTTAGAAGTATATTTGGTGATGTGATAATGGTTTTGAACTTAATTGAGTAGAATTTTCATTTTATGATATTAATTACTCCCTCCGTCCCAGTGATATGTTTGCCTATTTCATATTGTGGCGTCTCAATGAATTGTTTGCCTTTCTATTTTAGGAACGTTTTTTATATGCAATTTGACCCTTTTAATGAGTTTTGCTCCACATGTCGTTTCCTCATTGGATCTCTTACCCTTGGTGCCAAAAGGAAAGACAAACAATTCCGCAACTACTTTTTACCGTCGGCGCTTTACTTCTTACCGTCGGCATTAATTACGTCAAATGACGACTTTGCCCTTACTATTTATTCTCAAAATAATATTACTTTTACATTTTATAGATTATCGATTTATTAAAACTCGATAACAAAACCGTCTTTTTCGATTATCGTAATAAACCAAAACCGACTTCCTATATAGTTAATTACACAAAATGACGAGTTCTCCTTTGCAATTAATTCTTGAAATATTATCACATTTACATTTTATATCGGTTTATTAGAACTCGATAACAAAACCGTCTTTTTCGATTATCGTAATAAACCAAAACCGACTTCCTATATAGTTAATTACGCAAAATGACGACTTCTCCTTTGCAATTAATTCTCGAAATATTATCACATTTACATTTTATATCGGTTTATTAGAACTCGATAACAAAACCGTTTTTTCGATTATTGTTACGCCTCCGATTTTAAACAGTTAATTAGATTAATTAATGACTTAATACAATTTAATAAACGTAATTACCAAATATGAGTAATATGCAAATTAAATCCTAATTAATCTACGACAAGTCGACAATTAAGATTTATTATACAGATGGATGCAAATAAAAAAAAATCCGGAAATGGGTCGGGTCGAGTGGGTTTTTCGACCCACCCAAGGGTCGTATTTGTTTCTCTATAATACTTGAAAGTTTGGTATGAAACGTGAAATATAAGGTGGTGAAGTTGGTTACAGGGATACTCTTTCATTCAAGTGACCCGGGTTCGAATCCTCATGTTTACACCTTAATACCAACACCAACATACTGATATTTCTAACGGTTGAAAACTACTTGTTTCGCAAAAAAAAAATCCGGAAAAATGAACTTAGTCGAAAAAATTCGTCGACTCGAGGATGGGGGAGTCGACGAATTTTTTCGACTTGCCGATGGGTGAGTCGACGAATTTTTTCGACTCCCCCATCGGTAAGTCGAGAAAATTCGTCGACTCCCCCATCCTCGAGTCGACGAATTTTTTCGACTAGGTTCATTTTCCCGGATTTTTTTTTCGAAACAAGTAGTTTTCAACCATTTGAAATATTAGTTGATAGCATTTTGTTTGTTGAATTATTTTTTAAATTTTCGAAAGTAATTAAGGTGTAAACAAGAGGATTCGAACTCGGGTCACTTGAATGAAAAGTTGTTCCTATAACCAATTTCACCACCTTATACTTGATGTTTCATAACAAATTTTCAAGTATTATAACAAAAATAATACGACCCTTTGGTGGGTCAAAAACCCACTCGACCCGACCCATTTCCGGATTTTTTTCTTTTAATTTGCATCGATTTGTATAATAAATCTTGATTGTCGTAGATTAATTAAGATTTAATTTGCGTATTACTCGTATTTGTTAATTACGTTTATTAAATTGTATTAAGTCGTTAATTAATCTAATTAAAGGTTTAAAATCAGAGGTGTAGCAATAATCGAGAAAACGGTTTTATTATCGAGTTCTAATAAACCGATACTTTATAAAATGTAAATGTGATAATATTTCAAGAATTAATTGCAAAGGAGAACTTATCATTTTACGTAATTCCATATATTAATTATATACGGAGTCGGTTTTGGTTTATTACGATAATCGAAAAAGACGGTTTTATTATCGAGTTTTAATAAATCGATAATCTATAAAATGTTAAAGTAATATTATTTCGAGAATAAATATCAAGGGCAAAGTCGTCATTTTACGTAATTAACGCCGACGGTAAGAAGTAAAGCGCCGACGGTAAAAAGTAGTCCCCAACAATTCATTGGAACGGAGAGAGTATGATTGAGAATAATTATGTGATTTAATTGACCATCGGTTGCCTTAGGGAAGCATGGAAGCGAAAAGCCCAACCGAGCCGGAGAGCCGACAGTCTCGCACAACTCGGAAATTGAAGACGGAATTTAAGTCGCATTAGATTCCGTGTCAGCTTATTAATTAGTAGATTATTATTATTATTATTGTTATTATTATTATTTTACTAGAGTTTGATAATTAGTAAACTTACCTTAATTATTCAGAATAGAGAATAATGTTCAATTGGAAGAAAAAAGAGAGAATATTATGAACCCTAATTTTATATGTAACTAATCTTCTCATCTTGGTTCAAGTATTGAAGCGCTTAATTAACGATTGTGAGTTGGAAAGTTTTAATCTTTATTCTTGATTATTGATTAATTGCTCAGTTTAATATATGAATATTATTATTGATTTCTGGATTGATCAACTTGTTATCTTTTGCATCGTTCTATTGTTAGTTTTGTTAGTTGAACATGATTTGTTGATTAACCTGACCTGAGTAACATCTAAGACTTAATTATTGAACGAGATACGTTGATATTAAAACTTAGGAGCAATTATCATAGATTTATAGCACAACTAGATTGTATGTGTTTGTTTTCCTCTTTATCGAAATCTTTATCTATTAATGTGTAGACACCCAAATTTGGACCTGGTGGCTCCAGAAGTGCTCAGCAAACACCCGATGACGATAGGACTGCAACACAACACAGGTTCGCGATGTTATAAGTAGTTTTCCTATAGAACGAATCAAATAATTACTCGGAAAAATTAAAACTAACATGATGGCAGCCTTAGTCGTGTCGTTACGGTCGCATAGACACTAATTAGAGTCAATTCCGACACCGGGACCCCGAGTCGGCCCCGAAACTCGAACCGAGTCAACACCGAGTCGAGCGAGCCTCGGGATGAACACCCGAGACCCACTAAACCCACGGCGCTAGGTCAAGCCGTGGGGAGGCCTTAACGTCCAAGCAAGATATCACACACCCGACTCACAGTTTTGGAAAGTATCAAAACCGTATCCTCAAAATCCCAACTGCCCCACCCGACGTGCCTGGGTCTAACCACGCCGAAGCCCAAGCGCCTGAGTCCTGGTGCGCCCCAGGTCACGCGTCCATATGGGCGACGAGGGCCGAAAACACCTATAAATAACCCCTCCGCCTCATTCATTCGGCACAACAATCAATCTTCTCTTCTCCCTAAAAAACTCTCGCTAAGGGCTCGCACTCCGACACCCTAGGCAAACGATCCACTTGATCGTAGTTCCGATAATAAAAGCGACATCGACGCTACTCCTCAGCTTTGAGCACTCCACTCGATATCGAGGTGCCTGTGATCGACTAGCCCAAAATTAGTACACAGATTCTGTCGGATTAGCCGCAGAACTAGCAAATAGTAACGGAGCTCTGCCGGAATAGCCGCAGGAAGGTCAAACGGTAACGGAACTTTGTCGACGATAACTGGTCAAGCTAGGAGGATAAGCCTGTCGAAGTCGTATCGTCACTAGGTTGCCATCTAAACAAAACTTTCCATATTCGCACTTTCTATTATTATGCACTACGACAACACTAGACGTGGGCACTAGGCCCACGAACGTCTACTAAAATACGTAACGTCCCAACTTCAATCACAAATACTAAAACACACTAAATAAACCCGAGTAATTACGAGATTCGCTCTCAAAATTATCTATGCATCGAGTCCCGTTTAGTGTATACTCCGAGGGTGCAACTCCTCACAATGTGATTTATTTACATTCGCATCTACCGTTTTTCGTATGATTTATCGCTTTTATGACCTTATAATCGCATGTTAAATCACCTAACATGGAATTCAAAACGTAAAATAACTTAAAACTGAATAAAGTGATGGTCGGGTTCCGTATTAGTCCGGGTGCTCATCTTATTAGGTTCGACGCATCTCTATTAATACTGAATCGACGCATCTTAAGCAGAACACCAGGTAAGGTATACCACGAGAATGACTAATATCCGTATTATTGCGTTAAAACTGACTTGCTAATACCTATAATATTAGTACTCTCTACTCTCCAATGTGCATCTTTTCATGGCCTGCTTGTCACGTGAAACCGCATGCAAAGAATGTAAACACCACTACTTCGACGATAAAACTTATCTGTCCTTAAAACAACCGACGTAGCTAAATCTAGGATTAAAACAATAGATGTTACAGTGCTTCCACCACAACAAAAGGACTAGGAAATCAACCCACCGATTGATTAGTAGAGGCCGCTATAGTGCGGGCGGGATTGGGTGTTGACATCTATCGGATGTTGGCTTCCCAATACGTACCCTCACCCCTTACTCCGAATCGACGGTTTCCGGATGTCCGAAACCATTGGCAATGAGAGTCATTTCAGGCATGGAGTGCTTAAGGGTACAAGTCTTTATCTTTAGGTCCCGTGCCACTCAACTTTGAGCCGGCAAGGGATAAAGTTGACTTGAACGGTTTCCGAGTCCCCATAATTGACACTGTGGCGACTCTAAAAATCGGCAACGAATTCAGTTCACTAAAAAGGTCGCCTTACCAAATGAATCGGCCTTAAAACATTTACAACCACGTCTCGATTGATTCCCAAACAGAAACACGGGTGCCCGCACCCTTCTAGTTCAAGTCCGGATCGTCATCCAAATCGAGGTCCGACACTTCGCCCCTTATGCGAGATCGGACCGGCCCCCGGCAGGGAGGGGGCCGCGTGGGTGGCCGCCGCCACATGTTGAAAACCGGGTTGGTCCCGCGCGGGCACGCGCGGGGCGCCGGGCGGTGCGGACGGACGTCCACAGTTTGGCGACTCCGCTGGGATTTGGAAACAAGTTTCCAGCGGTGGTGTAACTTGAACGAGATCGGTGAAGCTCATTTCTTAGTTCCTCGTGTATGGTCACTACAGGTTTTGGCCCTAAAAAGCCCACCCTAACCGATATCAAGTCCAGTCGACCTCTTCGCGGTAAGATCTCTAGGGACACGCAGAGAGACCCTCGATTGACGCTCCGGCCGCCTAACGTGTAACCCGCGGGATTAATAAACGGGTAGTCCAAATGGACGGTATGACACTCATCCCCCAGATCATTGTTAACACCTAAGTAAAGACTATTTGTGGGCGGTAGCCTACCCTAACCTACCCGTGTCTGCATCCTGCATGAGTGTACGCATTCCTAGTTATGTGTACCGTGTTTAAACAATACAACCCAAATAAAACACTAAAAATCCAGATTCAACCACGCCAACATATTCAACCACACCCAATTCCGTTTTCGAAAATACTTCATCTTTTCAAGACGACCATTTAAACATTAATACACCGATCAAACAAGCGATTTCCAAAAAGGGAAGACTTTTTTTAAAATACTGTTACCATGGCAAAATTCACGCTAACTAACTTTAAAAAAAAAGAGTTTTTAAGTGCCACCACCTTGGCCAAATTAAAACCTATCAACAACAATGATTACCGTTAATGCAACCGAAACTCCCAATTAATGGGGTTAAGGCTACCACGCGGTCACATTTTATTTCAAAAAAAAGGGGCTTTTTACACACATACCGTTAACACAACCGAAACTTCAATTAATGAAGCCAAGGAGCTCAAAAAGTGGTTACACCTCCACAACATTTTTTTTACAATGCACACCCCCACCGTCTAATGCTAATTAGCACAACCGAAACACGTGAGTCACTAATTTTAAAAGTTATTTTTCAAAAAGCAAAAAGTTTATAAGAAACACTATTCACCACCTAAGTCCCTCACTAAGGATTTAGTCACACCTTTAGGGAGACTGTCATCAGATTTCTCACTCTGACATGAACATCACGCACCCTGCGAGTATCGAAGTAACTAATTAATAGTAGTTTCGATAGAAGCATCACGTAATTTCTTTTTAAAAAAAAATGTTTCCCCTAAAAGAAATGCGCTCCTTTAAAAAAAATGTACATTTCGTCGTCATTTCTGATGTACCCACATAGCAACACACCTGCACGCCACAGACGATATCGTCGCACCATCACTATTTTCACAAACTATCCTTTTCAAATTTGCAAAACTGGTCGTTTTCGAAAGAGGCATACATCCACGTTCTTTGATCCTGAGCCGGGATCGTGATCAACCTCTTACGTCGTACAACTGTGTGTTTAACTGTCTATGTTAGCTACTAGGATCACCTCTACTCGAGATTTTACGTTTTAGGTCGTCTCATTTTGAGAAGTCCTCTTTAAGCCCCACCACCGAGATTTGTGTCGGATCGTCGCGTTACAGAGACAGAAAACTCCATAAGTGTCTCGCCAGATACACCAAGATCAGTCTAAAGCACCTGAATCCCTATACTAATGACCACACGCATATGGGTCAAGGGTCTCAGTTCCGTGTCGTTCAATCACAAGCGTTCCTCGAGTCCCTAAATCGCCCGGTAAGTCCCAACCTCATACTCCTCTCTTTCGTCTAGAAATGGCGCCGAGTATCAATGAGGGTAGCATCGACCAGCTCAATGCCTTAATGAACGTGGTCCACGGGATACTAGGGATAGTGTCATCGATTTCCTCCTCCATCGACGACGTTAGACGTCGCCATGAGACTCTCGAAGGGCCCGAGAGGAAACCCCAAGGAGGACCGATAAGTCGAGAACTAGTGCTAAGTGGGGATCCATATGTCGAACCTACAAGTCTCCACCGTCCCTTCAGGCAATTCACCGAACTGGGAGAATCTTATGCCGAGGCCCTCCGGAAACTGCAGGAGGCCTGGCTACTATGGCTGGTAGGTCCTACCCCGGACCCACCGATAGAAAAAAGGGAAGCGGGTTGGAATCCGAATGCTTACTGCTTGTATCATCAGGGTCGGGGGCATGAGACCCAAGTATGCACCAAACTCAAGCATGAAGTACAGGACCTGATTGACAAAGGTGTCTACGTCCCCGTAGGATGTCTTCGGAGGAGAACTGGCCCCAAGTACCAAGAGAGCGATCCGCGTGAACGCCGGGAGCCAACCAGCGAAGGTACCTCTAGAGGTATGACCCATCTTAGTCAAAGTCTAGTTCGTCTTAGGGCCTAGACCAGAATAATAATAAGAAATGTGTTGTCCTCTATTCCATCAAGTCCGGGGAGGTGTGGGAGAACATATCCTCCACCTCCCCTAAACAAAATCACGAGCATCTAACCCGTCTACTATTATCAATAAGAAAGTCATCCTTTTCTTTTTCTACGATATGCCTCGACAATCGCCTAACTTTCTTTCAACAACTTACTCTAAACACTTAAAAACTCGACTTTATGCCAATTATCGATAACAACTAACTAAAATGCAAGGGCTACCGCAAGCAGCCCACTCAACTTCACCCTAAGAAGGAAATCGGGAATAACAACCTTAGACTCAAACCGCTATTGACCAAACAACAATAAACTCGGAAGCAAACGAAACGCCACCCAACCAAACTTACCAACAACACAGGCCGAATACGAAGCCTGTCTAATAAGTCTAAAAGTAGCCATTCTCTCTGGGAGTCGAAAACCTTAGAATCCCCGAAGACACATCCTTAGTAGTCAACCAAGCCACGGATAATTGGAAGGTTTATAGCGAAAGCCTAACCCCATACCAAACTAAAGTAGAAGCAATGCCTAAGGAATTCACCGAAATCGACTTCGTAAATATACCCCGCGAAGAGAACCAATTCGCTAATACATTATCCTCACTAGTAAACACGCCCGATCACCTCTTCTCCATGCCCATCTGTGTAGAAAGAAGCAAACAACCCCGAAACCCACAACTTAAAAACCCACGGGCCATATCTACCTGACACTAATGCCAAAAACAAAAGAGCCCTACGAATACAAGCCACCAACTACGTCCTGAATCAAGGCTTACTGTACAAATGAATCCCACAAGGAGTCCTCCTTAGACGCATAAACAAAAAAATAATCCGAGAGAGTCATGGAAGAGGTACACGACGGAGATTGCGGATCCCATATCAGTGCGCACCTACTAGCCCGAAAAAATAATGAGACTGGGTTATTATTGGGTTACCTTAGGGGCAGACTGTCGACGTCACGTTCGGCACTGCCATAATTACCAAATATTCGCCAACATCCAACACCTACCTTCTTATCCTCTACACACTATAGCCACACCCTGGCCCTTCTCTACTTGGGGAGTAGACATCATAGGAAAAGTACACCCATCCGGGACCGACGGACATTGCTTTATTTTAGTAGCCGGGGATTACTTCACCAAATGGGTAGAAGCCGTCTCTTACACCGTACTTACCTCAAAACAAGTAGTCAAATTCTTGCAAAACAACATCATCTGCCGTTACGGTATACCTCATGAAATCATTAGCGACCAGGGGGCTCACTTCAGGGCCGACACCCAAAAACTCCTAGACAAATACAAAATCCAAAGACACAAGTCTTCACCCTATAGACCGCAAACCAACGGGGCCGTAGAAGCAGCCAACAAAACCATCACCACAATCCTTAAGAGAATGATAGAAAACTACCGAGACTGGCCAAACAAAATCCCCTTCGCCTTATGAGGATACCGAACATCCTATAGAACACCCACCAGAGCCACACCATATTACCTAACCTACGGTCCTGAAGCCGTCCGACCAGTAGAGTTAGAAATACCATCACTAAGAATATTAGCCGAAAGTGGTATCCCTGAAGAAGAATGGAACCAAAAGCGGTACGACGAACTAGTACTCCTAGATGAACGTAGGATACATGCCCTATCCAACGTACAAGCCTACCAACAACGCATCCAACGAGCCTTTAACAAGCGAGTGAAATCCCGAAACATACGCGAGGGAAATTTAGTGATCAAATCCATTAGAGCACCCCTTCCCGTCAACCCTAGAGGGAAATTCAAACCAAACTGGGCGGGCCCCTACCTCGGTAAGAAAATACTCTTGGGGGGCGCCGTGATCCTCAGCAACCTAGATGGCCAAGAGTTCTCAACCTCGACCAATATGGATCAACTCAAACGATATTACCCATAAACACCTTGGAAACCACGTCCCGACCTCCGACTTAGAGGGAAACAAAAAACAACAACAATAACAACACGAAAAAAAAGAAGTCAAGTTCGCATCGATAAATGGCATAAACGAGTCTAAAGTAAAATCACTCACACTTTTCTAAAGAACTACGAACATGGTTTGATTCCGTCTAAAAGCGGATACGTAGGCAACCCGTTTCCCCGGACACAACCAAAGAACCGAAAAAAAATCGATTAATTGATCCATGCATAAACCGGGACTCCTTTTTACGTCACAACCCCCGAGTGATTTAAAATGATGAAGCACAAACGACGAGCCGAGGACGGAGTGAAAACCCGAAAGGGCGCCCCGGGCAAAATGAAGAAACGAGTTGCGAGCCGTCGAAAAAAAGAAGAAAAAAAGCAAAAAAAAAAAACAAAAAGGGTGAGCCGAGGACGGAGTGAAAACCCGAAAGGGCGCTCCGGGTAAAATGAAGAATCGAGTTGCGAGCCACCACAAAAAAAAAGAATAAAAAAAATATAAAAATGTGCTTCTCATTAATAACAAAATTCGGTTAAATCAAGCCTTTGTCGAGGCATCAACATCAAGCATCCAAAATCCGGACGTCCCGGAAAATCAACAACGTGTCTAAACTCCACAAAAACTAGTACTAATACGCCACATATTATCGACTAGTAATACATAATATAAATGGCTGGGCTCTACCGGTCCAACTCTTCCTCACCCTTATCGTCCGGGTACAACTGCTTGCGTTCTTCTTCCGCGATTTTCCGATAGCAAGCCTCTAACACCCTATCCAAACGTGAGTCCAGCAAATCCCACTTTCTTTGCTCTTTTGCAGCTTTAATATGGGTCTCGTCAGTCTTGGCCCGTTCAGATGAACTAACTAAACTAGGATCGGTCCCGCTGTCTCTGGGTAGGCACTTCGCAACGGTCTCTCGAGTCACCTCCCCACCTCTTAGTGGTACTGTCTCCCTAGCTTTTGAGTCAATCTGCCCCGACGAGTATTCACAAACCCTTCGCCGGCTAGAAGCATCGTCAGTCGGTCGAACACCCTCAATAACAACGGGACGCAAGAATTTCTGCTCCCAAGAAATCCTAAACTCCTTAAGCGAATTCCCCGTCCATAAGTCAGAAATAGAGACAATTTCAGCATCCTTTAGAACAGAAAGCTGGACACCCATTTGACGTGACAATAGGCCCGAGTAAACACAAACTTGATCCCTCATGGATAGTATTAGCAAAACCCATGACGAAGACGAAAATGGAAACCCTACGCACCCACTAATATTCCACGACGGGATGGACCACCTGATGACAACATCTCCCCTAACCAAATAGGAAAGCCAATCCTCCTCCTCGGAACTTTTTCTCAATGCCAACACCGTCATCTGGCACGTGAAGCCCCTGTAGTTGTAATCCTAGAAACACCGAGGAGGGTCGATTAAACTGAGCCGCTATTGCAACCAAACCTGCACGGAAAAAAAACGACGAAGTGTCGCACCTCCTAAATCAAAACAACCACAAAACAAGTAAAACCTAGCTACAAAAACATAACAAAAAGAACACACCTGTAAAATGGTCCTAGAACCCCGTGAAGGTATCCTCTGTACCGGAACACTAGCATCAAGACCCAGAACAAATTCACCTAAAATAAGCAAAGAGAGTGATCGTCCATCTTCCATAGCCGCTACCACATCCAACAATCGAGGATTACCCCAACCTTCACGTGACCGCGCATCCTCAAAAAGATAGTAACAGGCAATAGCAACGTTAAAAGCGCGCCTACATGCCAAGGTCGAAACGTGACGAGAGCCGTCTTGTGAGAATGTCCTAGAAAGCGACTCTAGGTTAAGACCGTCCACACCAAAATAGCCCTTAGCCTCCTCTAGCGAAGAAAGGTCCAAAAAATGATAAAACCGCTCCACATAAGCATCATCCACATAAGGCACACAAGGTCGAACCGAATTCCACCCGCCTATAGCGTCTATCTCTTCGGGCAAAGGGCAAACTTTACCTCCGGGGAAAGCAAAAACATGATATTTAGGGTCCCAAAATCTAGAGCATGCCCGTAAAAAATTATCCTGCACCTTGACTCAATTAAGCGCGACAACCACTGATAAGCCACCATTTGAACTAACCCTGGGGTCACATTTCTTAAAAGAACAAAGCCACTTGGCAAGGATTTTCCCAAAACCCGACATAACGCAAAATATAAACGTGCTAGACCCTATGGATACCCTGGTATGTCTGAAACAAACACCCACAACCCGTATATATAACCCTAAACCCACAAAAATTAGGAAACAACAAAAAGTTCCATTACCCAGGACTCGAACCGCACCGGCCCACGCGCCCGAGTCTCCCACCGCCCAAGCCCAGGCGGTCCGGAACCCAATTGCATCAATCCGAGCGCTTAAAGCCAGGCATGACTCAACCTGAGTAACCCAAGGATAGAAATTTGAATCCCCGTGATCACCGCCCTATACTTCGGACACCGAGAACGACCTTACAAAGTCACTAGAGTCCACCCCGAAAACCGAGATATCCATGCAGAAGCCACAGGAACACGAGTTCACTCGTCGGACGCGCAAGACTTAGATGTTTTTTATTCTTTTTTTAGGGGGATAAGCTACCCGACGTAGGTGTGTTGTAGGCTTTTAACGGTTATCGTCGAGTCACCTCTGTAACCTAACAAGGCATTATCATGAATATATAAAAAGTGGTCCAACTTTTTTTCAAGAGTCGTCCGAATTTAAACTTCGGTCCCATTTTGAATGCCAAAACAACCACGCTCATCTTTTGACATATGTAATCAAAGCACATTGATATTTCACATCTCGAGTCAAAAACGTTTTAATCGACGTACAACCTGATCCGATTCCCGGCTCAAACTAACGCATTTCAAAACATCCGAAAGAAGCTGTTTTCGTCCCCTCGCGCAACGCTAACGCACCCTAGACCAATTCACATCGCAAAATGAACGAACACAAAAGTGATTACTTGTCAATCTAGGAAAACAATTCGCCAAACGAAAACACGAGATTAATCCGACCAATTCAAATACTAAGAATCTAAAACAGATATACAAAGTATACAAATCCTTATACAAATCGAGGCTAAGAAGGACCCCTAGAGGCCGCGCCGACGGCAATCACGATCTCACAAAGCTGATCATCCAATCCTAGGTCCTCCAAGTCTATAAGAGGAGACTCACTACCGTCCATCCCCGACAGCATATCTAGAGTAGCTGTCTCGGGAATCCCTCCAGCCTCCTCCATAGCACCCGTAGCCTCAGCATCAATCTCAGCCTCCCTTTCGACGTGATGCCTAGCTTCACCCTTAGCTGAGGTCTCACCCCGGGACCGAGCCAGCTGCTCCTTTAGGAAGGCGATCTCGTCAGCCCGAGATTGCAGGAGCCACTGCGACTCAACCTCTCTCGCCTCGAGCTCGGTCACCCAAGTCTCCAACTGCCCCACCATATTCGGAACATCCTGCAAATACACTTAAGCATTAGGAAGGTACACCAACAGCCTAGAAGGCCACCTTAGTTGCGTAAGCTCACCGATCGAGGCCCCAAAGTGTCACGGGAGACCCCCGAGGCATAAGCCCGGAAGCAGTTGGCAGCCTGCCACAATCGCTGATGGCAAGCCGAGGAAACTTGAGAAGGCAACCATAAAAGTTAGGCAAACCGACCCTAATTCTTAGAGTCCAAACGAAGACGAAAAAAACTCACCCGGTACACCCGGTCACGCCACTCAATCCTGACGTTCATCTCCTCAGCAGAACAAGGGGGGAGGGGCTCAGTAAAGGCTACCCCAACCACATCGACCTTGAGTGGTATCAAGGGAAGACTGGGGGCTGAACAACATCAGCCGAATCAACCAGCCAAAAGAAAAGATAACCGCGCCAAATGAAAGCAAATAGTAAACCATTGAACAAAACAAACGATAAAACCAAAACCGATACTTCAATAATCCTAAACCTTGGGTGCTACTAAATAAAACAAACTGTAAGGAAGAAACTTACATCCGCACGGCGCAGGTAGTTCGCCAGCACGTTGTCCGACGAATAGTGCTCCTTGCTTGAACCAATCTTCATTCAACCACTGCCGAAAACCTAACCAGATGAGCGCGCACCGTCCTAGATGCCAATCGAGGGAGTTAGGAGTAAATTCAAGCCCCATAAGGCAAGCCTTAAAACCTCCTCTAATCGAAATTGATCACCAGCAATAAAGGAACACGGGAGCCATGATTAATAAAGAGGCTTGCGCTTGACCGCATGATAAAACGAAAAAAAAGGGCAAATCCACAACCCCAAAACACTCAAAGCAACCAGTTATCCTAGCAAGTCCCTAAGCACTCAACTTACATCCCATAGAATTATTATTTTAGCACATTCCCGTAATAATTCACAAAGCAAATGCAAGCCCAAGAACTAATGCAAACACCATTGTGCATTCATTAAAAGCTTACACACCAAGTCTAGTAATTTAAAGGCAGAAAGTCACTAAACCCAAACGACCATTCATCAATGGACCAGGGTTAGTCGGAAACTTTCCCGAAGAAAGTCATAAACCAGGGTTATTCTAACGCAACCACCCGAGAGAGATAAATCTAACTTAACGTAACCACCCGCAAGGGATTGAATAAAAAACACCAATAAATACTTAAGCAAACGAACTCAAAGTCAACAAATATAAAACATGCACCTACCAAGACAAAACAAAATAACAATAACGGGACAACTACTAATCAACATCAATAATGCACCCTCAACAATAAAACAAGCATAAAAAAAACACACTTAACCTGAACGCTACACCCAGACGCGTAACAAAGCAAATCCAAACCAAACTAATCTAAATAGACTCTAAACAAGTCCCAAATACATAAACAAACCGAAACAAAAGCGATAACAAACCCAAACAAAGTAAGACAAGCTGCAAAGCAAGATTAACTACAACAAACTCACAAAACAAGCATTTAACTAAAACGAATAGACAAACAACATTTTGCCCTAGGGTCAGAGTTATCTCGAAGGCACAGCAACAACATTTTGCCCGAGGGTCAGAGTTATCCAGGAGGCACAGCAATTTTGCCCGAGGGTCAGAGTTATCCCGGAGGCACAACAATTTTGCCCGAGGGTCAGAGTTATCCCGGAGGCACAACATTTTGCCCTAGGGTCAGAGTTATCCCGAAGGCACAGTAACAACATTTTGCCCGAGGGTCAGAGTTATCCCGGAGGCACAGCAATTTTGTCAGAGGGTCAGAGTTATCCCGGAGGCACAACAATTTTGCCCGAGGGTCAGAGTTATCCCGGAGGCACAACATTTTGCCCTAGAGTCAGAGTTATCCCGAAGGCACAACAACAACATTTTGCCCGAGGGTCAGAGTTATCCCGGAGGCACAGCATTTTTGCCCGAGGGTCAGAGTTATCCCGGAGGCACAGCAATTTTGCCCGAGGGTCAGAGTTATCCCGGAGGCACAGCAGTTTTGTACTAGGGGTCAGAGGCATCCCAAAGGACAGCTACTCGAGTGGAGACTAACGCCCTCGAGGAGTTTTGCCCAAGGGATCTTAGTGATCCCCGAGGCACAACAACAATAATTTTGCCCGAGGGTCAGAGTTATCCCGGAGGCACAACAACTTCAGTCCTAGGGGTCATAAGCATCCCGAAGACGACCGCTCGAGTGGAGACTAACGCCCTCGAATGGTTCCTTTGTTTTAGTCCTAGGGGTCATAAGCATCCCGAAGACAACTATTCGAGTGGAGACCAACGCCCTCGAATGGTTTTATATCATTTTGTCTTGTCCTAGGGGTCAAAAGCATCCTGAAAGACAGCTATTCGAGAGGAGACTAACGCCCTCGAATGGTTTTATATCATTTCGTTTTGTCCTAAGGGTCATAAGCATCCTAAAGACGATCGCTCGAGTGGAGACTAATGCCCTCGAATGGTTTTATATCATTTCGTTTTGTCCTAGGGGTCATAAGCATCCCAAAGACGACCGCTCGAGTGGAGACTAACGCCCTAGAACGTTTTGTTTCATCAAGGATTCACAAGCAGCCCAAAATATACTTGTACTAATAAAGGCCAACTTAATGCGTTGCTAGCGCGCAAAAACACTTAAAATTAAACAGAACCTCTAAATAAACCGAAGAAGACAAAGCGCGCGCGCACAAAGAATCAAGAACAAGATGTCAAGCAATGGCCCCGGCCCCAAGCGATCAACCACAAGCGAAGACGTCAGGTTTGACTTCTCAGCCTTGGCTGGCGAGCCTCACCACGTAGTCCAACGGACTTAAAACGACCCGACCGGACAGCCACCAGGTCGTAATCCTCGATTGACCTGGGTGGCTATACTTTGACTTTCGCCTTGTCCAAGCCTTAGTCAAAGTGGGGGCTTCTGTAGACACCCAAATTTGGACCTGGTGGCTGCAGAAGTGCCCAGCAAACACCCGATGACGATAGGACTGCAACGCGACACGGGTTCGCGATGTTATAGGTAGTTTTTCCTATAGAATGGATCAAATAATTACTCAGAAAAATTAAAACTAACATGATGGCAGCCTTAGTCGTGTCATTACGGTCGCATAGACACTTATTAGAGTCAATTCCGACACCGGGACCCCGAGTCGGCCCTGAAACTCGTACCGAGTCAACACCGAGTCGAGCGAGACTTGGGATGAACACCCAAGGCCCACTAAACCCATGGCGCTAGGTCAAGCCGTGGGGAAGCCTTTACGTCCAAGCAAGATATCACACACCCACCTCACAGTTTTGTAAAGTATCAAAACCGTATCCTCAAAATCCCAACCGTTCCACCCGACGCGCCTGGGTCTCACCACGCCTAAGCCCACGCACCTGAGTCCTGGTGCGCTCCAGGTCATGCGTCCATATGGGCGACGAGGGCTGAAAACACCTATAAATACCCTCCTCCGCCTCATTCATTCGACACAACAATCAATCTTCTCTTCCCCCTCAAAAACTCTCGCTAAGGGCCTGCACTCCGACACCCGAGGAAAACGATCCACTCGATCGTAGTTCCGATAATAAAAGCGACATCGACGCTACTCCTCACCTTCGAGCACTCCACTCGATACCGAGGTGCCTGTGATCGACTAGCCCAAAATTAGTACACAGATTCTGTCGGATTAGCCGCGGAACTAGCAAATAGTAACGAAGCTCTGCCGGAATAGCCGCAGGAAGGTCAAACGGTAACGGAACTCTGTCGAGGATAACTGGTCAAAAGGTCACTAGGTTGCCATCTAAACAAAACTTTCCATATTCGCACTTTCTATTATTATGCACTATGACAACACTAGACGTGGGCACTAGGCCCACGAACGTCTACTAAAATATGTAACGTCCCAACTTCAATCACAAATACTAAAACACACTAAATAAACCCGAGTAATTCCGAGATTCGCTCTCAAAACTATCTATGCATCGAGTCCCGTTTAGTGTATACTCCGAGGGTGCAACTCCTCGCAATGTGATTTACTTACATTCGCATTTACCGTTTTTCGTATGATTTATCGCTTTTATAACCTTATAATCGCATGTTAAATCACCTAACACGGAATTCAAAACGTAAGATAACTAAAAAATGAATAATGTGATGGTCCGGTTCCGTATTAGTCCGGGTGCTCACCTTATTCGGTTCGACGCATCTCTATTAATACTTAATCGACGCATCTTAAGCAGAACACCAGGTACGGTATACCACGAGAATGACTAATATCCGTATTATCGCGTTAAAACTGACTTGCTAATACCTATAATATTAGTACTCTCTACTCTCCAATGTGCATCTTTTCATGGCCTGCTTGTCACGTGAAATCGCATGCAAAGAATGTGAACACCACTACTTCGACGATAAATATTATCTGTCCTTAAAACAACCGACGTAGCTAAATATAGAATTAAAACAACAGATGTTACAGTACTTCCACCACAACAAAAGGACTAGGAAATCTGCCCACCGATTGATTAGTAGAGGCCGCTATAGTGCGGGCGGGATTGGGTGTTGACATCTATCGGATGTTGGCTTCCCAATACGTACCTTCACCCCTTACTCAGAATCGACGGTTTCCGGATGTCCGAAGCCATTGGCAATGAGAGTCATTCCAGGCATGGAGTGCTTAAGGGTACAAGTCTTTATCTTTAGGTCCCATGCCACTCAACTTTGAGCCGGCAAGGGATCAAAGTTGACGTGAACGGTTTTTGAGTCCCCATAATTGACTCGGCGGCGACTCCACAAATCGGCAACGAATTCAGTTCACTAAAAAGGTCGCCTTACCAAATGAATCGGCCTTTAAACATTTACAACCACGTCTCGATCGATTCCCAAACGGAAACACGGGTGCCCGCACCCGTCTAGTACAAGTCCGGATCGTCATCCAAATCGAGGTCCGACACTTCGCCCCGTATGCGAGATCGGACCGGCCCCCGGCAGGGAGGGGGCCGCGTGGGTGGCCGCCGCCACATGTTGAAAATCGGGTTAGTCCCGCGCGGGCACGCTCGGGGCGCCGGGCGGTGCGGACGGACGTCCACATAATGCTGCAGTTGAATTAAATCTAGAACTGGATTGTTAAGGTTGTTTTATAGTTAGATCTAGTTAAGAACGAGATACGTTTTAATTAGTTATTCGTAAGGAGGATTGGAATCTACGATGTAGTCAAGATTAATAATTTGAACCGGATTTCGATGATCAATTGTGATTAAGTTGTGGATTTGTAATTGACCCGAGACATTTTAATCATCTGATTTTGTCAAAGTTTTCATCTTTATTGTTTTAGTTGTTAGACAATCATGCAAAACCCCATATTTATTATGTAATTAATTAGTTTATTACAATTTCACATTTGTACGCAATTATAGTTAAACCAATTCCTTGTGGGTTCGACCCTTATTTCCATTATACTATTGTTTTAGTTAGTTGATTGTAAGTGATTATAACTTGTAATTTGAGGCATACAACTTTCGTCTGTCAAATTTTGGCGTCGTTGTCAGGGAATCGGTATTAATTATTTTTTTTGTTTTCTAGTGTAATTTTTAATTTTCTTTTTATTATAGCTAATTTAATTTAATTTTGTGTAGTTTATGTATAATACTCGTTCTTCTAACTTGAACCTCGAGCCTTACGACTCAGAGATTGAACGCACCTTTTTCAGGTCACGAAGAATCGGAGAAGGAGCAATAGTTATTGGAACACAGGAATTCGAGGATCTAGAGTTGAATAACGATATTCCTATTATTCCCGTGAGTATTGAAGTTTCTTCTGAATCAGAAGACGAGTCGTACACCATGGCCAACACGATTAAGCAACTGACAACACCCGACCTCGCACAACAACCTTTGTGCATTACGTACCCACCATTGTGTAGACACCCGCATTTTGCCTACTAGTGTTTATAGCAGTTTCCGACAAACACCCGATGATGATCGGACACAAACGTGCTTTAACATACTCGAATATGGGCTCAAAATCATTAGTATTTAGCTTGGGCTTTTTACGGAGTACAAATCTCACAAAATTAAACCAACCTCAAATCCTGGCCCAGTGAGTCATTTCCAATCAAATAAGACTAAATTGGGTCAAAACCGAGACCAAGGGCAAAATCGTCTTTTAGCGGCCGGGTCAAACCCCGGTCAAAGACGTTTCAGAGGCAAAAATATCTGCCACGCTACTTCGAAAATCCGACTTGAAGTCCAATACTCCAAAAAAATCAGCAATGAAGAAGAATTAATCAACTAAACCTCTCCGCTAGAGATAGAACTCGATCTCTAAAAGAGACCTACACCCGTCCAGACCCACTCGATCGAGTGGACCAGCCCACTCGATCGAGTAGGCTCATAAAACTCGCGGGAGCCGGTTTCAGACCCGGCACTCGATCGAGTGCCATACACCACTAGATCGAGTGACTCCCTTTATATCCAAAAACACGGACTTTTTCTTTTCTGAAACCGGTGTTTCTTCCCATCCAAGCAAGCTTTTCTTATCCCAAAACCGGGTGCTTCCTTTCACCCCAAACCGAGCTTTTTTATACAAAGCCGGGGTATTTTCCTATAAATACCCCACCTCCCTCAAACACAAGCACACAATTTCACAATACAACAATTTTACAACCCGAGCACAACCCACATCCTAGGCAATACAAAACACGATACATAATTCTACATCTCTACCTTACAACCTTACAATCTTACATCCCTATACATAAACCGCCATAACTCATTCTGCATTATCTCGAAGCTCCCGTGCCTAGGCCACTACTAGACGAGTCCCGTTCCGAGAATACAAGCATGTAGGTTGAGGGTGCAAAATCAATCCCGACTTCTCCCTTTTCTTCTCTTCCTCTCGTCCGTCCGTCTTTTTATTCGGGTAATCATCGCGTCTTTTTTATTTCTTTTCTTTTTCCTTGTCTCTAATATCCATATTATCGCTACTACTACCTAATTTACATAAAAACAATCATTCTTAAGATGCGATATCGACTCTATAGTCGAATATCACGTCTAAAAAGAATTAGTCAATAAATCAAACTAGCACGAACTCGTTGATGCCGATATAATCGTCACATAGTCCGGAAGGACTAATTACGACGTTACAACGCGGAGAAAATTATCTCGTCATAATTCGATTTCAAACGACTTATAACATCTTTTCTAAAACTCACTCTAAATATTAGATATTGATTCCATAATAAAGCATCGAATATAACGAGTATCGAAAATTTAAGTCGAGTATAAATCATATCATATTTTTACACGACTTAGCAAAATTATCGATTTCAAAATTTAAAACAAAATCACGGACAACAGTCCGTACAGGGGGCACACGACCGAGTGCCTAGCCGACTCGGTCGAGTGGCATCCCCAAAATCGGTAGAAGGTTTTTTAGACGACCACTCGTTCGAGTCCCTGCATGACGCGATCGAGTGGCGCCACAAATTAGGGCAGAAGGTTTTTTTCCGAGGTCCACTCGGTCGAATCCTTCCATGACTCGATCGAGTGGCCTTTGTCATGTCAAATCCGTGAGTCCTTCAACATATTTCAAGCCCCGATAAAAATTCTTTCCATGACATCGGTCAACACGTGTGAAGTCTATCACGTGATTCAGAAGAAACCGAAGAATAATAACACTTAATAATTCCCAAAGAACTTGAATTAATTACTGAAAGTCGATTACAGGAAGCTTCGAAATAAAAACTAATTATATTTTGATTACAGAGAGAACAAGGAAGAAGATGAAGCAAAAGATATGTTAATGAAAAGATGATTAAGATCCTAAAAATTAAAGCTCTATTTATACTGCTCAAGCCCTCCATAACTGCTCCTTAATTCCCTGCTTCCACCACCCCATTAACTTAGGAAGAATTGTAGTAGTGGGAAGAACTGAAAATGCGTAAGAGGGGGAATAGTGGGTAACGTCAAAATAGCTGAATTAGTCTTTGGAGTAGTATCCCATTCTTTAGACTTGGATTTTGTGCTGGTAGACTTGAGATCCAAGTCTGCAGACTGAGTTATTCAGTCTACAACTTTCTTACACCCTTCTTCTCAGTCTACAGACCCACAGCCTAGTCTATAGACTTTCTTCTTCTTGGTTTACAACGAATCGGTTTTAGAGCTTTAAGATTTTTGATGCAATATTGAGCTCTTTTAACCACTCGGTCTCGATTATCTGTAGAACAACAAAAGAATACCCGAGTAGCACATATGGGAGAAAATAACGTAATCTGACTCCTAAAAATAATAAAACGACACGGAAATGCGTGTCAAAATAGGTGAAAAATCGAATAGGAACGGCACGCATCAAATCTCCCCAAACCGATCCATTGCTTGTCCTCAAGCAATCAAACACAAGATCTATGGGGGACGGTATACAACTCAAAGCTATTTACCTCAACTAGACACGCTACGAAAACTAACTCAAGCTAGCAATACTTAGTAAACATGAACTGACTCAGGCTATGGCATAATCAAAAGAATAACAGTGAACCGTCAACCTTGCTAGGCTTGTCATTGTGGGACTCTCGCGGTTACACTCAACTATCATCAAGGGGATATGGAACATAAATGTGAGATAGAGAGAAAAAGAGACACTCGCCTAATCTGCGACCTATAATCACATGCATGCAATCTAATGTGATGACAATCTCTACCTATTATTTGCGCATTCTAAGTAATCAAGACTAAAACACATATCGAGGCATAAAATGGTGAAATGGGATATGAGTTTAAGTGACCGGTAAGAAAGGATTATAAATATAGGAATGTGGAGGTAATAGTCAAGCTAGTAAATTCCAAACTTCCAAATTATACTGCCAACAACCCCAAATCACAAAACAGATAAAATCAAGCCGATTAACGACGACATTCTCCATATCTCGCTTATTTCACAAAAATCAACTCTACAATATTATGACAATGAAGTATCGGAGTTCACAACTCAATTCTTTTTCCACTTTTTTTTTGAACATTATACACCAAACCGACTTATCTCAACAACACATCAATATCACCATGACTAACTTGACTAGGGTAGGCTGTAACACCCGCTATTTTTTTCTAGCGTTTTTGTCTTTCCCGTTATGACTCTGTCACATTTCGGCCTTGCATTTCATTTTTTTCCAAGCTCTATTTTCATTTTTGAGTTTAATGATAGTAATATTTATTTATATTTTAAAAAGATTTTTAATTATTTTAAATCCATTTATTTGATTTTCCTCGTAAACTATTTATTTTCCGCGAGGAATTCTATTTCTCTACAAATTAACGTTTTTAAGCTCGGATTTAAGTTATTCCTTTTCCTAAAAATGTTTAAATACATTTATATAATATTTTAGGCTAAGAAATATTTTTATTTACGAAAATTTAGCCATTAATGATTTTATTACGAACTTTCGTAAATAATTATTTTCTATCGCGAGGTTTACTCGAATTGCTTTGAAATGTCGTTAACTATTTTACGATTCTTCTGTTTATCAACTTATAAATTATTTGAGACCATTTCCTCACATTTTGGACCGACAAAGCTTCTTGTCACAATTTTACTACGTATTATTTATACGTTTCGTTTTATCACGTTAAACCGTAAACGTAAGATTATTTTCTTCCATTTATTCCATGCTTTATTACTCAAACTTTTCACTCTCCCTCACCTTCATTATTTTGGCTGGTTTCCTCACACATTTCACATAGTTTTCATCACCCTTATTATTACTTTCATTTATGCATAAACCATCCTTCGTCTTTCATTCATTCTTTTCATAAAAAAATATTACAACATCTTTTTCCTTCTTCATTTCTGGCCGTGACACTCCTCTCCCCTCCTAGGCTGACTTTTGCTTAATTCGAGCCTTGATCGCATCATTTTTATCGTCAAATTAATCCTCTTTTCGATTCCTTCGTTAAGGTAATAATCAACGTCGTTTTCGATCAATATTTACCTTGATTTTTATTAGTTTTCTCATGGTATTTTTCTGCCATGATTTTCGTGTTTGGTAGGATTTGTGGACGATCCCGAGGCCGACGAATATATAATCGATTCAGACTTGGAGTAGAGGTCACGTCGATGTTACTCGGTATTGCATGATTTTATTTGTGTAATTGCATGTTGTGGACATGACGTAGGTCCACCCCGACGCGGCCACGCGCGGGTCTGGGTAGGCGAATGAATCTCGTGGTGAGATTGTTCTCGGGTTCGAAATTTAAGTCAAAATGGAGTCGCCACCGAATTTTGTGGTTATTCGGAACCATACGAGCCCACTCTATGTCGTCATGGGCTATACACAAAGTAAGCCTACTTCGATTTCAGAGTTTATGGGGCCCGTCCCTTTGCATTGCGATACCGATACCATCTACACCGGTATCGTGTAAAGAATGACTCTCGTGCGCCAAGGGTTTCGGACATCCGGAAACCAAAGGTTCTGAGTAAGGGGTGAGGGTACGTGTTGGGAAGCCCACTAAGGACACCCAACCCCGCCCGCACATGGCGGCCTCTACTAAGACACCGTTCGTGTTCGTGTACGCGCGCTAGTAAAATGATGAAATGATATGCAAACAGCGCTTTCGGGCTAAGCATGTGAATTATATATGAATTACGTCATTTAATGCATCTAATTATGGTCGAAGTGATTTAGCATGCGAGGTTCATTTATAAAGCGATAAGCAAGTAAATAAACGAAACTCGAAAATAAGTAACGTACAAGTTACACGGGCGGAAATACAACCCGGAATTCACAATACAACGATTATTATAACGATTAAATGAAATAATAAACTAAGTAAGGAAAGAGATAAATAATATACACGACTCGACAAAGACCCGTATATAATAAATGTTCGCTAGATCGTGAATTAGCTAGACGGACGAACCTTAATTAATTACGCATTATATTGCATATTAATTAAAGGACGGAGGTTCGAGACCTAGGCGTGAATCTAACCCGATCTCGAACGTCGATGTCTTGTCCCGACTTATCACCTCGAAAAATGAAGTCTAAATTAATTATGTGTCGGATACGACTAAAGAGTCGTCGACACAAAAATTAATAGTGTGAGACTGTCGATCAAAGTCGTTTCTTTTAGTGATGTGCATGAGTATGAATTTTAGAAAAATGGGTTCACGTGATGGTCTTTACACGCGTTGAACTAAAAAGTCATAAGGACGAGTCTTAAAACATGGTCGTATGTCGCGAAGGTCGCATATTAATGTAAGGACCGGAAAGGGTGGAAAGTCGAGAAAACAAAAAAAAAGTGGACTCGGCCAACCAGGCCTGCCCGCGAGTCGCATGGCTGGTCGCGCGACTCGCGCGTGGGTCTGGTCAGACATTTTTATTTGTCAAAAAAAAAATGAAAAAGTGAGTTCGGCCAAACAGGCCTGCCCGCGAGTTGCATGGCCGGTCGCGCGACTCGCGTGTGGGTCTGGTCGGGTGCTATTCATTTGTCGAGAACTCGTCAATTTTTATAATCACGTGCCAAGGTGGGTTTATTTACTCGATTTATGTTTTTTATAGATTAAGAACTTTGAATTAGTGACGAAATTGTATCCCTCTACATCACGACATCGAAACTAACCCTTTCGGATTATGTGATGTCGATTTTCGTGTCAACGGGTTTCGCACTAATTGAAATGGGATCGAATGCGTTCAACTACGACCGATTGCAATCACGTCATGCCCTTGAGAATATTGGGGCGGGGCTCCTCGAAAGGGCTCCACCTCCGTTGTTACTCGTAAAGGGATTAGACGGACTTTAGGCGATCGTTGTAGTCAAACGGATTTGAAACCGAGTTTTAGTATTAGTATATATATATATACGCGGTATGGTAATGTTAATAACGAGAAAATAAAGTTAGTATGCGAGAAATAAAATGTTAGTATGATGTTAGTGTTAGTATTACGATACTAATATAATTATAACATAAATAACGCAAAAATGTAAATAGTAACAAAGTAGTAAGGATCGAAATGGGGTTTAGGACACCCTCAACATACATGCTTTGTATAAGCCTCAGAAATAGACTCGTAAATAGCGACGGAACGCCGGAGTATCGAGGATGAATGAGAGTTATGGTGTGTATATGTGTCGGTTTCGTGTGTGTGTGTGCCGGTTTGTTTTGAGAGCAAAATGGCTCGGTTTTTGGTAGTGTTTTGCTTAGGGTTTGTAGAGTAGGATGTTTAGGTTTTTTAAGGCTTTTGTTTCAGCTTTTTTAAGGCTTAATTATGTTGAAAAAATTCTGAAAATGGTGAGGATTAGTGGGGTATTTATAGAGTGAGTGAAGGGAGTTGGGTGATTAGGGTTAATTTAGGAAGGGTTGACCTTTTGATTTGATTTTGCATTTTGAATTCTGATTTGGGCGCAATTTTCTAGAAGCTGAACTTGGCTGGTTTGTGTGACGGGTTCGTCCTTGACCGGGTTTTGACCCGGTCGCTAAAAGACGGGATTTATTTTTGGTGTCGGTTTTTGGCCCAAATTAGTCTTATTTTGCTCGGAACGACCCACTGGGCCTGGATTTGAGGTCTGTTTTGTGAGATTATTACTCCGCTAAAAGTCCACGTCGGATATTATTGATTCCGAGCCCAAATCCGATTATACCAAGTCACGTTTGCGCCCGATCATCATCGGGTGTTTGTCGGAGACTACCATAGACACCTGGCAGTCAAAATGTGGGTGTCTACAGAGCCCCCACTCTGACTGAGGCTTGGACAAGGCGAAAGTCAGAGTAGCTACCAGGCCAATCGCAGATTACGACCTGGCAGCTTTCCGGTCGGGTCGTTTATAGTCTAGTAGACTTGCGTGAAGGGCTCGCCAGCCATAAGCAGAGGGTCATACCTGTCTTGATGATGGTAGCTCCGTGGGGAGTCAAAATTGCCTTTGGGGATGTAGGTGTACTCGTATGCCGACACATCTTGCTTTGGCTGTAGCATTTCGGAGGAATCACCGACTATGCTGGGGAGATAAAATAGCTCTGCGGAGACTTGCTCCTGAGGTCTGGAGTGTACCTGTATGCTGGCACATAACAATTTGTATGTAACACATAGGCAAAACACTGACTCGCGCTAGGGAGGAAAAAAAAACCGAATTTTTTGAAAATGCCACGATTTTTGAAAAAGAAAATTATCATAATTTTTGACACATAATTTTTTTTAAAAATTTTTTTAGGAAAGCTCGGGACAACTTTGATTCCTATTCTGGGTTTCTTGTTTGAAATCAGGCATGCGCGCGCATAGGGCCCAGATTAGCTGAGGAGGCACAGCAGTTAGGTTACAGGTGGGGTTTCCTATTATAAATATAGGTTTCCCTGCTTCAGCTTTTTGCATCCTAACTCAAATTCTTTCTTATACTTCTCAAAATCTTTTAGACTTTCAAGAAAGTTAGAAACTTCTGTCATGGGTATCGATCACTTGACTGCCATGCTTCTTGCCTGGTCCCAATACTTTCGGGAGGAGGAAAAGATTCGGCTGACCCAGATGGGAATTGTCAATCTGTTTCCCTTCCAACGACTGATACTCGACCCACACTTCTTGGACGCCTGTCTGTCGTTTTGGGATACTACCCATCACGTCTTCGCGTTCCCGCGGGGGGAGATATGCCCTCTTCCCAAGGAAGTTGCAGCCATAGGTGGTTGGGGTCCAGCTGTTCAGCCCTCTACTCCCCCGTTCTACCCGGATCCGAGGAGGAGGCTAAGGGAATTCTTGGGTCTGTCTCATGCTGAGTCAGATCGGATGGTGCGGGGAGATACTGTTTCCTTATTCGACCTGGCCGACAAGTTTATGAATAGTCGGGATGTGAGGGCCACCCCTACTCACAGACGTAGGGCGTTTGCCTTTTGCATGCTGCACTGTTACGTCTTTGAAGGGCTGATGGAACTTGACTCATGCAGGGGTCAAATTAGGTTGATTGGAGTGGTTGACCAGATGGAGACTGGACATAGCCCTGCCTGGCTAGCCACTGGGGAGATTATCATGGGTCTAGATGCTAGGCGACTTGACCCGACCCGACCACTGACGGGGAGTACCCGTATTCTGCAGGTAAACATCTCGCGTTTTTTTTTTTTTTTTTTTTTTTTTTTTTTGCGCTTCGCGGGATCCTTGTAGGTTATCTGGCGAACTCTTACAAAATTCGTGTTCTCTTTTCAGATATGGCTGTTGGAGCGGCTATCAATCATAGAGCCTCCTCCGAGTATTCCCAACTATCGGAGCAGTCAGCTTAGCTCCCGAAGGCGGCGGATAAGCTCGAGTCATCTAATAAACCGAGCTTACTGGGATGAGGAGCTGGTGTTCCACGGGGGTCCCTTTATAAGGTAGACTGTCGCTTGGTGGTTTCTTTCTAGGCTGACGGGGCTGGCCAAGAGAGACCAAGCTCGCTATTTGGTGATTCTGTCCCTTGACTGGACAGTTCACATTTACCCGGACCGCATCCTGAGGCAGTTCGGTTCGTCTCAGCGCATTCCTGAGACTGAAGCCATCATCAGCGTCTCGCTCCAACTGACGGACGCTATGTGCGACACCTGGTTGAAAAGATGGTTCACTCGTCCCACATGGACTATACCCAGCCCTTGCCAATCTGCTTGGGTTTCAAGGGCTTACCAGAAATGGACTTCTGAGGAGTCCGAGGAAGCTCGCAAGGCCTTAAAGCTTGATGAGGCCTTTGAACTGGTTCGCCGCGAGACGGCGAAAGATAACAGGGATCTCTTCGTTGGGGAAGATATTCCTGAAGCTGCAGCCCGGGAAGAATCGGGTCTTAAGTCACAAACTAAGACTCGATCTAAGGAGGTCGGTTCTAGCAGCAAACGGAGGCGGCCAAGCCCCCAGACGGATTTGAAGAGACGCCTTGGGCCTAGGCTAGCGGCCCGGGACCAACTGGGTCCGCGTGACCGGCTTCCTGCGGCCGTGAGGGCCCGACTTGGGCCTATCGAGGTGATGGAGGATTCGGGCTCAAGTGGGCGAGCCCGAGCCAGAGAAGTTCTCGTGGTGATTCGGGAACGCTCCCCTCCGCGTCGTCGCCAGTGGACGGCTAAGGAGGCCAAGGACAAGGGGAAGGGCAAGATGCCCTGAATGCCGAGTCCTTCAGCTTTATTACTATTTAAGTATTACTACTATTTTGGTCGTGTGTTTTTTTTTTGTATTTTTGAATTCCTGCATTTTGTAATCTCCCGAGTTTATCGGGGGTTTTTTTTTGAATTAATAAAAAAGTTTATTATTAAACCGTTCCTGTCTTTTCTCGATTGCATTGGTTGTGCCCTTTTGAGGGGCTGCCTACGTATCCGCAATTAGCAGAATCAAACCAAACGTAGTTCAAGCTTAGTAAATTTGCAATCTCGAATTACACCAAGACTAATGGTTCAAGATGTTTTGTGACAGTAAAATAAATAATTCTAGCTCATTGACTTGCTTTTTGTAAAATAAAGATTTTGATAAATTTTGCTAATGACATTGAGAAATGGCTAAGGGTAGTAACGCGTCAGCTGGTCCAGGTTGGTCGGGTTGACGAACTCATTCCCGTCCAGGTCCGTCAGCATCACTGCTCCCCCTGATAGTATTTTCTTTACCAGATATGGCCCAGCCCAGTTGGGTTTGAATTTTCCCCTTGGATCCACCGGTAGTAAAGCTCGAATAGACTTAAGGACTAGATCTCCTTCCTTAATGTTTCTGGGCCTTACCCTCTTGTTGAAGGCCCGTTGGATCCTCTTCTGGTAGATTTGGATGTTGTTGAGGGCACGATTTCGACGTTCATCTAGTAGAACCAACGAGTCATACCGTGCTCGAACCCAGTCAGCCTTGGGTACTTGACTTTCTAGCAGAATTCTAAGGGACGACACTTCTAACTTGACAGGCTGGACCGCTTCCATCCCATAGGTTAGGTAATATGGCGTTGCCCCGGTTGCGGTGCGAATTGACGTCCGGTACCCCCATAGGGCAAAAGGTATTTTGTCGGGCCAATCCCGGTAATTATCAGCCATCTTTTTGAGTATGGTGACAATTGTTTTATTGGCTGCCTCCACTGCTCCATTCGTTTGGGGACGGTAAGGCGAGGACGTGTGCCTTTGAATTTTATATTTAGTCAGCAAGGCTGCGGTCTCAGCTTGAAAATGAGTCCCGTGATCACTGATAAATTCATGCGGGATTCCATACCGACATATTATTTTGTTTTGGATAAATTTGGCGACATGCTTAGCATTGAGAATGCGATATGATTCAGCTTCGACCCATTTGGTGAAGTAGTCGATAGCTACTAAAATAAAGCAGTGTCCACCAGTACCAGAGGGATTTATTTTCCCGATTATGTCGATACCCCATGTTGAGAACGGCCAGGGTGACGTCATGGTATAGAGCAAAGATGACGGCATATGTTGCACATTGCCGAAGATTTGACAGTTATGACAATGTTTGACATATAACTGGCAGTCGGCCTCCATAGAATTCCAGTAATAACCGAGCCTCATGATTTTTCGGACCAGCATGTGGGCGTTCATATGTGGGCCGTTATCACCATCATGTACTTCGGCCATAACCTTCTCAGCCTTATACTTGTCAACACAAAGGAGAAGGGCCCCTTGTGCCGTCTTTTTGTACAGTTGTCCGTCATCAGTACGGATGAACTGAGTGGCTAGCCTTCGTAAGGCTTTCTTGGCTCGACCTTCCGTCCCGGGAGGATACTCTCCGTTTGTCAGGTACTTTAACACAGCCTGGTACCATGGTTCGGGATCAGTTATCTCAATGTCTTCAATATCGTGAACATATGCCGGCTTGGACCGTCTTTCGACGCAAATTGGCATAATGGTCACATGGTCGGGAATATTTAATAGAGATGCCAATTTCGAAAGTGCATCCGCAAACTGATTCTCTTCCCGAGGTAGGTATATGTATTCTACCTTCTGGAATTGCTTCTCGAGATCCCTTACTCGTGCCTGGTAGGCCACGAGATTAGCATTCCGAGTCTTCCATTTTTGCAATGCTTGGTTAATGACCAAGGATGAGTCACCGTGTACCCGGAGATTTGTGATCCCCAGATTGGCGGCGGCTTGTAGCCCGTAAATGCATGCTTCGTATTCTGCTGCATTATTGGTAACATCGAAGTCCAGTTTGATGGAGACGGGAGTATGTTCCCCTCTTGGTGAGATCAGGAGTATCCCGACTCCGAACCCTCGAAAATTAGATGCTCCATCGAAGTATAAATCCCACGTTTCGGCATCGGTATGGAAAATATCTTCGTCTGGGAAGGACCAGGTGTCGGTGTGTCCTTCGGTTACCGGGCTGTCAGCGAGGAATTCAGCTACCACCCGTCCCTTAATGGCCTTTAATGGCATAAATTTTAGGTCGAACTCTGCCAACATTAGAGTCCATCTAGAAATTCGGCCGTTGAGGATGGGTTTTTTGAAGAGGTACTTGATCGGATCCATCTTTGATAGAACATGGACCTTGTAGCTGAGCATATAGTGCCGAAGCTTCTTAGTGGCCCAGACTAGAGCCAAGCACGTCTTTTCGAGCATGGTATATTTGCACTCATACTCTAAAAACTTCTTGCTGATGTAATAGATGGCTCTTTCTTCGGAGTCAACTGTCTGGGCCAGCATAGCCCCCATGGCTATCTCGGTCGTTGTTAGGTATAACGACAAAGGCAAACCGGGCTGAGGCGGCATTAAGACTGGCGGAGCAGACAGAATTTCCTTGATTTTGTCGAAAGCAGCTTGGCACTTGTCGTCCCACAATATTCGTTCCCCTATTTTCAGTTTCTTGAAAATTGGTTCACATACCATGGTTAGTTTGGAAATGAATCGACTAATATACTGGACTTTCCCGAGAAATCCCCTTATTTCTTTTTCGGTTTTAGGAGCTTGCATCTCGGTAATGGCTTTGATTTTAGCTGGGTCGACCTCGATACCTCGTTGGCTAACGATATGACCCAGTAATTTGCCTGACGTTACCCCGAAACTGCACTTTTGAGGGTTTAGCCTCATATTATATTTGCGCAATCGGGTGAAGAATTTTCTTAGGGCGGTGATGTGACCGTCCCGTTCTTTGGACTTGACGCTCATGTCGTCCACATAAACTTCTACCTCTTTATGCATCATGTCGTGTAATAAAGTGGTAGCGGTCCTTTGGTATGTGGCCCCGGCATTAATGAGACCGAATGGCATGACGGTGTAGCAGTAAGTACCCCAAGGTGTAGTGAAGGTGGTCTTACTCATATCTTCTTCCGCCATCTTGATTTGATTATATCCGGCATACCCGTCCATGAATGATAGAAGGGCATGATCGGCCGTGTTATCCACCAGTATATCGATGTGTGGTAACGGAAAATCATCCTTCGGGCTTGCTTTGTTAAGATCCCGAAAATCTACGCATACCCGCACCTTACCGTACTTTTTAGGAACCGACACGATGTTTGCCACCCAGTCCGGGTACTCGGACACTTGAATGAAGCCGGCTTTGAACTGTTTGTCGACTTCTTCTTTCACCTTGAGAGACCATTCGGGCCTCATTCGACGAAGCTTCTGCTTGACCGGTTTGCACCCGTCTTTGATAGGTATGTGGTGCTCAGCTATTTCCCGGTCTATCCCCGGCATGTCCTTGTAGGACCATGCGAAGACATCTTTGAATTCTTGGAGGAGGTTTATGAATTGTTGTTTCTCCTCGAGATCTAAGGATAACCCTATCTTAAGTATCTGAAGCTCTAAGGTTGTTCCCACGTTTATGGACTCGGTCTCTTCGATTACCCGATTCCGGGATTCCCTTTGCTCTAGTTGCTCGATCAGATGTGGAGGTAAGGGTACCTGTTCGTCGGATTTCTCAATGTCATAGCATAAAACATTTTTGAAAGCTGAATTTAAAAGAGACAAGTCGTAAGCAGAACGGTTGTTATTATTGATTGAAAATTTGGAAAACAGCTCAAAGAGAGCAGCCATCTGATCATTGGTCAGTGGCGGAATTGGTAAGGCACTCGGGACAGACCTCGAAGTGCTAGCAGCAGGAATGATAGAAGGGAGGGGTTACAGGAGTGACTCTAGCACCGACTTCCCTAGACTCGACCTCAGACTCTGACTCAGACTCCGACTCAGACTCGGACTCAGACTCAGGCATGTCTCCCTCTCCGGTGACCAGCTTGTAGATCTTTCCTTGACTGTCAGTCCACTTGACAGTCTTCCTCCAGGCCCTTTTTCCCGTCTCGGAACCAACATCCGAGATCAGCTTGGTCGGGTCAAACCTGTTGCTGCGGAGAATCAGGTTGACCAGGTCTTCTTTTGGGGTCGGGGCTATGGTGTCTTCCCCGAAGAGGAGCCCCAGCGCGGGCTCAGCATCATTGGCTTCATCAGACTGGATGAGGGCGAACACATCATCCGGGATGTAGTTGCAATCCCGGGCCAAGTGGGTCCCGAGGTGCGTAGCATTGGGTTGGTATAGCCCAACCTGGACAGCCCCGAATACGGGTGTGACAAAGTAGTCAGACAACCGTGGGCTGTAAGGGCTCAAGTAGATACCCTTCATGATGTTGCAGGCCTTTTCGATTCCTGCTCGGACAACGTTGTCCGGAGTGATGGCATAGCCAAGGCCGAAGTGAGAGTCTTCGTCCTTAAGAACCTCAATGATCTTCCCAGCTGGAAGGTCGGGTCGAGAGGTAGCCCCCGGAAGGTACCCTAGGTTTTGGAGCATTGTGTCAATGCTTGTGGTGAAGTAAGGTCTAAAGAGGTACTCTTCCTCGATCATCCCCACAAAGTCGAACCCCCAGAGGTCCGTGCGGCCCGTGGCATTACAGCTAGCCACGGTCATTGGGGTTGCCTCCAAAGTGACAACATTGTCGAGTAGAGGCATCTTGATCTTTCGGTGGAGGGTGGAGGACACAGCTTTCACCGCGTGGATCCACGGCCTTCCTAGGAGCAAGTTGAATGATGAGGTGACATCAATCACCTGGAATTCAAGCTCCTTTTCTATCGGGCCCGTGATGATGGTCAGTTTTATGGCCCCAGCTACCGACTTAGGACTCCCATCAAAGGCTTGGATGGTTTGAGCAGTCGGGATATAGTCAACCTCGGTAATGCCGAGGGCTTTGGCGGTCCTTAGAGGAAGGACATTCACGGCTGATCCGTCATCGACTAGGGTCATCGGGAGGTACTTTCCTCGGCAAATCACCGTGATGTAGAGGGCCAGGTTGTGGGAGGCCCAAAATGGCGGCAGGTCGGCCTCAGAAAAAGTGATCATTGGGCCTCCTTCCTTGGCCTTACCCTTTAGGTGGGGTAGGACTGTGGCTACCATTTCAGCAGGGGTAGCCAAAGAGTCGATCTTGACTTGATCGAGAGCCTTTGTAAGTGCTTCTCGATGTTCTTGTGAGCTGACTAAGAGTTGCCATATAGTGAGGTCAACTCGGGTTCTCTTCAGTTGCTTCATAATAGCCGTTTCAGCGGTTGGCTCCTCAGGGGCGACTTCCATCCCGAGTGGATCGGTGATGGTTGTCGGGATAAGGGTGTCCCTAGTGCTTGTGGCTAAGTAGGGACGACCAAGGTTGTTGCTGGCTAGGACTCGAGTTTTGGCCTCTCGAATCTGTTCAGGGGTGATGGGAACGGTTTCCCCTTTAGCGAGGTAGACATCATCCTCGTCATCAAACCAGATCCCGTTCACTTGCGGGATAAATGGGGAGATAAGGTGAGAGCAATCAATCACCTCCCCGGCAAAGATGGCATGGGAGCTGAAAGGGTTCTCCTTGTTGCTTGGCTTATCTCCGGGTAGCGGGATTTTACCGCTCTCGATCAAGTCTTGAATCAAGTGTTTCAGATTCCAACACTTTTCGGTATCATGCCCATTGCCTCGGTGGTATTGGCAATAGGCCTGAGCATTGTAGTTCTTGGAGCGTCGCTCGACCGGAACTTCAGGAGTTGGGCCTATCGATTGGATCAGGCCTTTGGAGGACAGCCTTTGTAAGGCATAGGTATAGGTGGTACCTATATCAGTGAATACCCGAGGTGGGGTGCTCTTCTTGGACGGGGCATCTAGTAGATTAACCGCGTCAAAAATGCTGCGAGTTGCAGCCTGGGGCTTAGTGGTAGAGGAAGAGGCCCCTTGGTACCCTTTGCTAGCGGCCTTAGTGAGGCCTTCCAGTCTCAGATCGTCTTCGATCCTCATACCCATTTCAGTAAGGGTGGTGAAGTTGGGTATGACAGCGTACCGGAGGTGAACCCGGTAGGAAGGGAGGAGGTTCTTGACAAAAGCCTCCACCAAGGTCTTCTCATTGGGCTTGTCAACCAGTTTCACGCTCTCGGCCCTCCAGCGTTGAAGGTATTTAGTAAAACCTTCTTTCGGCTCTTGGGCCAAAACCTCCAGAGATCGCATTGTGGTTTGGATCTCGGTGTTGTCAGCATAGTTCCGAGCGAACTCGGTGGCCACGTCATCCCAGGTAGGGAACTTCTTCGGGTCTAGCCTGTAGTACCAGGCCCGTGGGTGTTTCTCGAGAGATGCAGCAAAGAGGTTCTTGAACATGGATGAATCCACTCCCTTGATGGCCATGAATTCCTTGAAGGCCCGTACATGTAGTAACGGGTCTTCAGTTCCCTCAAACATGGGCAAGCCTGTAAGGTTCAGGTTTGCGGGTAGTTTGTCACTCACCGTGGAGTATTCTCGGCTATTCTCCCGGTGGATATTGTTACTCCCAGTCAAATGGACTTGTTCTTCTAGTCGGCGCACTGCGCTGACCAGTTCAGCTAGAGGCCCAGTGGTCTCGACATTAGGAGTCCTTTGCTCCACTGTAGCTAGGCGAGCAACGATGGCCACTTGGCCAGCCCTCATTTCAGTCAGTTGGGCTTCGATGTCGGTTTGCTTCGCGACCATGGCGTCCAAAGAGGTTTGCAGACTGTTCAAAGTAGCCATCCTTCAAGCGTGTCTGGTTGCCGGTGGCCTGTCTGTAAGAACACCGTGTAATCAGTAACCAAACCCAGATCTTGGAATCATAAAAAAGTACATCCCGAGCGACACTAGGAAAGAAGACTAAAGACTCGAGAACGACATCTAGACGGATGACTCGATGGGTGGCATAACTTCCTTAGGATTTTGGCTTTGTGGGCCTAATCCCGTTCGAAGGAAGGTCCACGGGAGACTTTTCCCCAGACTTTTGACTCAAGTGTATGGACGGACTTTCCTTTGTAGGGGTATGCCCTACGCTGGTTGGTCGTGCCTTGACAGATAAGGCGGACTCGGGAAAGGGGGGAAACTCGTGATATAGGATCAGCGGAGTTTCGACGCTATAGACCTTCGACATACTATGCAAAGACCCGACACACGGCTAGACGGTAGGTCCTATAATAAGGAAGGTTTACTAGGGAGGTTGGATGTTTGAAATTTGAGTATAAGATGGGCGGATTTCCGAGAATTAAAGAGTTTCGAAAACCGAGATTAGAATTTTGAAGAATTCGGAAAATCAGGGTGGTTTCGGAAATTCGAGAGTTAAAACGGACGGCATGCCGACTAAAGAAAAGGATATTTTGAGTCAAATCGTTGATCCTAAATTTCGGCGGCATTCCGAGTTTTTGAAAATTGGATATTTTGAAAAGACGGGTCCCGAAACGGACATTATTTCGGGTTTTTTTTTCAAAATTTGGTATTTTTGAAAAGATGCATTTTTTGAAATGACGGTTTTTTGAAAAATGACACGGAAACCAAGTAGCACGTAGTCAAGCAAGCAATATAACGACGCTTATGTATGCTTTACACTAAGTCTCGGTCGGTCAAAATAGGGTCTATATCAACAACGATGGCTTTCTCGTGTGAAGGACGGACTCCCTAAACCGAGTTGGTCTTAGGACATGCCGCGAAACCGAGACGAGTTCCACCATCGATGTCTTTAGCGCACCCATGTAGAAATGCACCGTGGTATAGTGGGACGTCGGTCACAAGTAACCGGCCCGGGCAAAATTTGGGTTATGCATGAATCATTAAACTAATGCGCGTACATTAATATTCGAACGATTTCTCTTCGAGTCTCACCCTGGGAACCCCGATGACATGTGGTACATCAGGTATCCCCAGCGGAGTCGCCAAATTGTGGACATGACGTAGGTCCACCCCGACGCGGCCACGCGCGGGTTTGGGTAGGCGAATGAATCTCGTGGTGAGATTGCTCTCGGGTTCGAAATTTAAGTCAAAATGGAGTCGCCACCGAATTTTGTGGTTATTCGGAACCGTACGAGCCCACTCTATGTCGTCATGGGCTATACACAAAGTAAGCCCACTTCGATTTCAGAGTTCATGGGGCTCGTCCCTTTGCATTGCAATATCGATACCGTTTAAACCGGCTTTCGTATATAGAATGACTCTCGTGGCCAATGGTTTCGGGCATCCGGAAACCAATGTTCTGAGTAAGGGGTGAGGGTACGTGTTGGGAAGCCCACTAAGGACACCCAACCCCGCCCGCACATGGCGGCCTCTACTAAGACACCGTTCGTGTTCGTGTACGCGCGCTAGTAAAATGATAAAATGATATGCAAACAGCGTTTTCGGGCTAAGCATGTGAATTATATATAAATTACGTCATTTAATGCATCTAATTATGGTCGAAGTGATTTAGCATGCGAAGTTCATTTATAAAGCGATAAGCAAGTAAATAAACGAAACTCGAAAATAAGTAACGTACAAGTTACACGGGTGGAAATACAACCCGGAATTCACAATACAACGATTATTATAACGATTAAATGAAATAACAAGCTAAGTAAGGAAAGCGATAAATAATATACACGACTCGACAAAGACCCGTATATAATAAATGTTCGCTAGACCGTGAATTAGCTAGACGGACGAACCTTAATTAATTACGCATTATATTGCATATTAATTAAAGGACGGAGGTTCGAGACCTAGGCGTGAGTCTAACCCGATCTCGAACCTCGATGTCTTGTCCCGACCTATCACCTCGAAAAATGAAGTCTAAATTAATTATGTGTCGGATACGACTAAAGAGTCGTCGACACAAAAATTAATAGTGTGAGACCGTCGATCAAAGTCGTTTCTTTTAGTGATGTGCATGAGTATGAATTTTAGAAAAATGGGTTCACGTGATGGTCTTTACACGCGTTGACTAAAAGTCATAAGGACGAGTCTTAAAACATGGTCGTATGTCGCGAAGGTCGCATATTAATGTAAGGACCGAAAAGGGTAGAAAGTAGGGAAAACGAAAAAAATGGTCTCGGCCGGACAGGCCTGCCCGCGAGTCGCATGGCCGGTCGCGCGACTCGCGTGTGGGCCTGGTCGGGCATTTTTTATTTGTCGAAAAATCGTCAATTTTTATAATCACATGCCAACGCGGGTTTATTCACTCGATTTATGTTTTTTATAGATTAAGAACTTTGAATTAGTGACGAAATTGTATCCCTCTACGTCACGACATCGAAACTAACCCTTTCGGATTATGTGATGTCGATTTTCGTGTCAACGGGTTTCGCACTAATTGAAATGGGATCGAATGCGTTCAACTACGACCGATTGCAATCACGTCACGCCCTTGAGAACATTGGGGCGGGGCTCCTCGAAAGGGCTCCACCTCCGTCGTTACTCGTAAAGGGATTAGACGGACTTTAGGCGATCGTCGTAGTCAAACGGATTTGAAACCGAATACTAGTGTTAATATATATATATATATATATATATATATATATATATATATATATATATATATATATATACGCGGTATGGTAATGTTAATAACGAGAAAATAAAGTTAGTATGCGAGAAATAAAATGTTAGTATTATGTTAGTGTTAATATTACGATACTAGTATAATTATAACATAAATAACGCAAAAATGTAAATAGTAACAAAGTAGCAAGGATCGAAATGGGGTTTAGGACACCCTCAACATACATGCTTGGTATAGGCCTCGGAAATAGACTCGTGAATAGCGACGGAACGCCGGAGTATCGAGGATGAATGTGAGTTATGGTGTGTATGTGTTGTGTGTGTATGTGCCGGTTTTGTGTGTGTGTGTGCCGGTTTGTTTGAGAGCAAAATTGCTCGGTTTTTGGTAGTGTTTTGCTTAGGGTTTGTAGAGTAGGATGTTTAGGTTTTTTCAAGGCTCTTGTTTCAGCTTTTTTAAGGTTTAATAATGCTGAAAAAAAGTCCCTTAATGGTGAGGATTATTGGGGTATTTATAGAGTGAGTGAAGGGAGTTGGGTGAGTTGAGTCAATTTAGGAAGGGTTTGACTTTTTGATTTGATTTGCTTTTTTGAATTCTGATTTGGGCGCAATTTACTAGAAGCTGAACTTGGCTGGTTTGTGTGACGGGTTCGTCCTTGACCGGGTTTTGACCCGGTCGCTAAAAGACGGGATTTATTTTTGGTGTCGGTTTTGGCCCAAATTAGTCTTATTTTGCTCGGAACGACCCACTGGGCCTGAATTTGAGGTCTGTTTTGTGAGATTATTACTCTGCTAAAAGTCCATGTCGGATATTATTGATTCCGAGCCCAAGTCCGAGTATACCAAGTCACGTTTGCGTCCGATCATCATCGGGTGTTTGTCGGAGACTACCATAGACACCTGGCAGTCAAAATGCGGGTGTCTACAACTAGTATAGGAAATCTCCATTAATACCCCATCTACAAAATAGCGTGCAATCGCACGGGATCTACACTAGTTATAGAGTAAGGCAGTCTCATATGTGTATTAAATTTGTCATAACATCATTTCCCACAAATTTTTGAATTAGGATTCCCACAAATTCCCACAACCATCACATCTAAAGATTAGGATAAATAAAAAGTGACATCTTATGAAAGAAAAAGTGTATATAAATAAAAGTAACCATCGTTTTTGTTTTTTGTAAGGTAGACCTTGTCCCCCGTGTATTAAATTTGTTTTTTGAATTTTTGAATCCTAATTTCTAATCAGTAAGGCATCTTTTGAATCCTTATGTTATGACAAATCTTATGAATCCTAATTTGGTATTAAAAAATGAGGTTTCTTTTATACAAATTTTCATCATGGCGTGAGATCGTTTCACACAAAAATGTTAAAAATATCATTAGTACATATTTTTTTTTTAAAAAAGTTAAATATTTACAGTATATTGAAAAGAGAAATGAGTATCTCAAAATGTGAGATGACATATATGAAGTATAAAAAATGTAAGTAGTATTTTCTATAAAATACATATTTGATGACATTTCAATACATTACTCAATTATCTTCGTTAGTTTTGCAATTTCAAAATTATTTTCTTATATCTAAACTACACGTACCGTTGATGTATAAAATAATAAAATAATGATTCATAATTTAAAATCTAAAATCAAATATGTTATAAAATAAATTTATTATAAATATGTGCAATTATGCACGGAATCTAGCTCAAATAGTGCTGAGAGACAGCTTACCATATGCCTTTGTAGTTGTGTTTTATGTTTCATGAAATTGAGGCAGAAGAACAGCTTCACACAATCATTGTACTCCGGTGGAAAGGGAGAGAAATACCACGTCTGAATCTCATATCTACCTAGCTCAATAGTTGCAATATTTTTCACTTTGGTGAACTCCTCATGTTCACGTAAACTTGCAGCATCCAGTTCCTCGTGATCCTGGGAATTCAACAGACATCAGACTGGGACAGACAAACCTAATAGATTAGTCACCTTACCCTCACATCATTTCCCACAATCATCACATCTACCTTACATGGGGCAATGTCTTAAATTTGTCATAACGTAAGTGTACAATGAAAAAACAACTCCATGAAAGAAAAAGTTCACATTCTTTTACAGAAGAATTTGAATCCCACCATCATGAAGTATATCTACATCCCATATTTGAACTAGTGAGTATTAACAGCCTCCTATGGAGAAGAGCTCAAAGTTAACGAGAAAAAGGTGAAGATTATTCTGTATCAGCACTCTTTGTTTTTGTATTATAATTTTTTCAGTTACTATACAATAGACTAACAAAACAATGGGTAACTAACACAAAATTACAGAATTTTGAAAAATGCAACATACCTCTACATGGATCTCGTCAATCTTCCGTTTCTGATGACGTGTCATTTTCAAGCTGGTTACCTATGACCATTTTTTTTATCAGAAACTGATAAAATGAATGAAATAAACCAATCAAGACCAAAAACCTCATCCAAGGAATAACAAGCAGTGCGAAAATAAGCTCACAAGTAGAATAGTAGCTAAGGAAAAAAATGAGAAACTGAAAAATAGGGAAAATTAAGAAAAGGTAGGCAAAATGACACCTTATTCTCCACTTTCTCATCAACAACAGTCTCCACAGAATCCAAGTCAAGTTGATCAAGATTGGTCCACTCATCAAGCCTTCTGTTAACTAAAACAGAAAACAGTACATCACGAAAACTGAAGTTAAAAACACAGTATGTCTAGCGACTCTAACCGTAATAAACTGCTCTCCAGTGAAAACAAAGAGGGTGAAGAAGACCCTTTACATTATCAAGTACCAGAAACATTCCCAAGATCATTTGTATAGGATGTTAATTACAAAGCCACTAAACTGGTGTTACTAAATTGTGGCCATACTGGCCATGTAGAGAAAATGAACAGTGGGGATGGAGAGAGAAGATTGTAGGGATATAATTGTAACACTTGCAAATGAACAGTGGGGATGGAGAGAGAAGATTCAATAATTAAGGTATTCGATTTAGGGTCAATTGGGTAACATTAAATTTTAGGGTTTAAGATTTAGAGCTTGTACGCTTTTATTTATTTGAATTGTATTATTATTTGAACTAGTTTTGACCCCGCGCAATTTGCGCGGGTTGTTTCTTTAAAGTTTGTACAAATTCTCATGTGATATAATCTCACAGTACAATATATATTTGCCTCATTATTTTTCCCGATTATTTTTTTCTGGTTATCTATGTTAATAAAAGATTTGGCTCCTCAAATAAGATAATATGTTTAAACCTGTGAATTTCACGGGTAGGTTTTAATATGTCATTATAAGATAGAAATAATGTCAAAATATACGAACTGCACCAATAATTTGTATCACACAAATGCATTTATAATTAGTTGCATAATTTTAAAGTAATCGAATGAGTTATTAATAGCTACCAAAGTGGTAACTTAAAATAAATTACCAAAAGTACATGACAACTCAATTTATTGTACTATGTAATTCTGTATCGGAAAAGTGATAAACTAATATTGTTGAATAAATCAATTTCATTTTCTTGAAATGAGATTTGTAGTTGAACGTTTCGTTTTAATTTCTTTTAAATACGAAGTAAGTTTTAACAATTAAAAACAAATTGAACCTAAAATGATTTTACAAAATACCTAGTAGTATATGTTTTTAGTTTTTGTTAGAATAAAATAAATCTTGAATTTTCCATGGTAATCTAAATGAAATTTATTCTTTTTTTATGACTTTTTTTAAAGATCAAGTTAGCATCTTCAACGACTAATATAGGGATCCTAATTTTTTCATCATGGATACATGGTTGCGTTCATTCTTTATTGCTCAGATTATCACCCCTTTCGACCTCCGTCGTTAGTAGTATAAATTAGTCTAAACCATTTCATTTCTATTTTAATCATCTTTTCCTACCAAACAGCGCTCGAGAAAAAACTGTGACAAAGCATGAACATCTAATTCTGCTTCTCGCCGGCACCTGCAACAGTACGGGTCCACTTCTCTAATCGTCCACTACAATTTTGCTCCAAAAGGAATGCTCTTACTCCAACATGTCCACAAAAACGATGGCAAATAGTACGGAGTAACAATTAAAGTTTTGATTAGTTTTATACTCATTTAGGTGAATATAAAAAAAAGAAAAAGAATTACTTATAATATACCTAAAGTCAACCAAATAGATAATTTTGAGATTTCCAGAGAAAAAAATACCCAAGTTTCTCCTTTTTTTGTACACTCGAAAATTTATCCAGTTCAACATTTTTCAGACAAAGTCACTAATATACCAAATGTGTTGAGCGAGGAAAGCACCTTTGTTAAAACTCGCCAACAATATTCCTCGCAACAAAAGTGAAAAAAAAGACATTATATTGTAACAGATTATTTTCGTCATAGCTAGACATAATTTCAAGCAAATTTGTGACAAAGAATCAGTGACAACTATATACCATTTCCTACCGAGAAAATCTCATTTGAGACTGTCTCACATAGAAGAACTTACTAAAATTAGTAACTTGTGTGACCGTTGAGCAAAGTGTTTAGCAAGAAGGCTTCCACAGAAGTCTAAGTCGAATGGAGGATCTCTAATGCAATTGAAAATCGTGTCTTTATTCTCAAAGTCTTCATCAGTTGTGTACCCACAACCAATCAAGTACACGGGTTTCGCCCCTTCGGTTTTCCGTGATGAAACTTTGAAAAACTCAAAAAAGCTGAAATTTTGAGTCACTAACTCAGTAATTGCATTTATATATCACTTTACTTGCCATCTCCCTCTCCTGAAATTAGATAAACCATATTGAAATTAAATAAAACTCAGGGTCTCACCAAAAATCATCAGCCCCTTTTAATTATGAAACTATTCTCTACACAAACGGAAATGTAAGAGAGTAAGAGTCAAAACCCAGAGATTTGTACCCAGAAAAACCATCAACTACACAATTTTTTTTGGGAAATTAAGTAAATTTAAGGGTGAAGGATACAAACTTTGTGAAATGGTTTAGGCCATACATGCATGACATACAAAGTGAGACACTGATAGTGAAAAAGGTCCCAAGGTTTTTAACCCTTTTTTTCTCCTCTTTATTTCAATTTCACTAATAATTCAACCTCTCTAGAAATCAAATGTAAAAGTAGTGTACTCGCTACTCACTGGTTTTGCCTTTCTTTTGAGCTGCCTCTATACTCTACTGGTTGGAACCGACTCATCTTTAATATTTGAAACCTTCAAAGCTGACTCCTCTCTATAAACCGTTCTCATCAGGATCTCTCCAATTCGTATCAGCATTATCGGAATCTGAGCTTTCATAGTCATCAGGATCCCTTCACCAAGAACCAAAAAAACATTGTATTCATGTGAGGACTACCACAGTTTGATCACAATAAACAGAGGAGAATGCTACTAAATGACACAATACCATTTTAATTACCTTTCTGGTCGAAATTCATCATCAGGCATAATCTCAAGCAAATTATGTGACAAAGAATCAATGACAGTTATATACCGTTTCCTAGCGAGGAAATCTCATGTGAGAGTTGAGAGCATCTCACATAGCAAACTGTTTAGAAAAAAGACTTTAGGAAGAAGACTTCCACATTAGTCTAAGTCGAACCGTTTCTGCGGAGGGTCTCCAATACAATCAAAAACCGTGTATATTTCTTGTGGAATCCTGACTGTTTCTTACCTTGTACCGAAAATCTTGAAACTACATCGAAAAATGAAACAATGAACTTTTTTTCGTGAGACACTGTAATGGAAATTGTCATCAAACCCACGCTCGACGCCTATTTCCGTCACGTCTACCTTAATATGCATCTTCGCATTAAAAAAATTAAAGCTAAAACATTTAGATCCGTAGACAATTACGGAGAAATAATATTCAAACGAAAGATAGATAAATTAAATTTGCAGCAAATCAATCGTCATCAGCTCTAACGGGTATGATTGTGGTTGTCTTCTGTTTTCTCCGTCGGAAAGCTGCTACTGTTGTTGTTACCACTGCTTTTCTTCTTCTCCTTCTCTACTCCTCCTAATAATTTCAACATGATCATCATTTATCTATGATTTAACACTAATTAAGTGCCTAAGCTTATCTACGTCACCCAAAAACTATCCTATTTTTCCACAATAATATCTCAAACTCATTAAAATACCCTAAGAAGTACATATGAGTAGCACCTTTTGTCACAAAGGTTATGGCAAGTTTGAGTGGCTCCCAAAGCCTGGACCAAGTTCAGTAGTGCAAGTGTCCCATCTGCTGTGATCCTGGAATATGATTTTTTAGGTTGATCATTCTGAACATAAAGAAAAAAGGAACAATTGAATGGTTTGTTTAATATTTAAGGAGAGATGTTGGTCCTATTGTATGTAGAAATCACGGATTATTCACTACAACTTGGTAAACTTCAAACTAATATATAATTATAAACAATTTAGTGGCATACATTTAAAGAAAAATATTAAGGTAACAAACGTTATATATTGATGTAGTTATGGTTTTTTTGCAACAAAAGGGTATGTCTCATTATAACAGGGTCGGTCCTGACATTTTGGCGGCCTAGTACGAAAGTTGAAACTGGGGCTCTTTCACGCTTCACCTCGTATTTCATTCACTTTAAACTAACACCACAATTTTGCCCAAAAACACAAATATTATATAAATATATACGATTTCTTATACCTTTAATACGATTTCGTATACCTTTAATAATATCTCAAACTCAAATATATACGATTTCTTATACCTTTAATACGATTTCTTATACCCAAGACTAAGAACCACCATTGTGGTGACAAATTGTGGAATTTCAATTGCATTGGAAATTATCCATTTTAGAAACTCACATTTGTGCAGCTCATTTTTTATCCCAACATTCGTAATAAAAAATAGAGCATGCATCCTCTCTCCAATTATATTAGTGAATAGGCAACACATCTTTCACGGGCGATTAATGAACATAATATTTGACCAAAAGATCAATAAAAATGAAATTATAGTGTCAGCATACATTTCATATAGCTTATAAATTAACTCGCATCATCCTTGATTATGATATATGAAGTTTGTAAATGTACGAAAAAGAGAGATTTACGGAGTGGTTGTCGTTTGAAAGGATCTCCAAACAAATAAAAATAAAAGAAATGAGATATATATCACCATGTAGTATAGATTGAAATTGAGTAAAAATATCAAATAATAACGACTAAACATTATTGCAGTTGTTTGAAAGCGTTCTAGTATTTCCTCTTCTTCTCTAAACATTCAAAATTATAAGATATGTTCACTTTAAACCTTATAAACGACCCACATTTATTTGACTCTAACAACATTAGAAGTAAAAGAAATATAATGATGAATTTGCTCGAATCTCTTATACGGAGTACAAATTTTTTATTGAATGTTATTTTTTGTATGAGTCTGTGATTTAAGCAAATGACAAATAATAGACGTCATAATTGCGTAGTTTTATGGTATCTACGTTATAAGAGTATTAAATTAAACACTTTATATTTGTTACAATATAAAATTCCATCACAAAAATTACCCAAAAATTCTAGTTGCTTCAATTGTATACAGAGAAACATGACAGTATGACACTAAACATTCAGCCGTAAGCACATTCAATCATACAGAGAAAGAAACATGACATTGAACATAAAGAGGAACAAAAGGCTTGAGAATTGAAATGTTGGTACCTTTCCTGACGCTTTCCCAAATTCAGTGACCATCTCAAGAAATTTGTACCCTTACCAGCTCCCTACCTGAAAGTACATATCCAATTAAACCGGGAATCAGGTCAGAGAAATATTTACAAACAGATCGAGGCCAATGAATGCAAAGATACTATAAAAATAAAGCGTTATTACATATTTCACATTGTAGTTTGAAGGATATTTGAATGTATACTAACCAATTTTAGCATCAAATAGTTTCGTCAATGTTGTTATGTGTCCATCAGCTAAATCAAACGCATGAATGTAGTCTCGCACCTGAAAGACATGTTACATTAGTTACTAATACTGAATTCATAAAAGAAGTTGCTAGACACTTCAAAAAAAAAAAGTTGTTGTCATAATATTGTTGACAAAAAAAATAAAAGAATGAATCAGAAAAAAAAAACATTGATGAATTATATGCATGACATACCCCGGTGTTGTGTTTACTGTTATATTAGTTCCATATGCCGTCAATTGTGGTGTCCCTCCAACTGCCAATTGCTATACAAATGATTGACATGAGATTGTTTGGGATTTTAAATGATAAACTTCTGTCAAGTAAATTTGTTACTTTTCTCATCATTGGTGAAAACCCAACAAAGATGAGTCAAATCTACGAAATAACAGTAAAATTCAATCATACAATGGAAATGACAGTAAATGAAACCTGAGTATTAGAATGGTGATAGATATCATCTGGCTTTGTATCTTCATCAAATCCTTTAACAAATAAAGAAACAATCGTGTAAATTAGTTAAGTGCATATATGAATCAATATATCATAGCTAAATATGTACACTCTCCCTTAGATACGGGAAAATTAGATAAATATTCAATAATTAGATAAGTTCATATATCATCACACTAATAACAAATGTAAATCAAAATTAGAAATTGAAATAATGAATCAACAAAAGCAACTAAAATAAGAAACATATGTTGTGGGCCGTCCAGTCACAGCGAACCGTCCAGGTCTCCTGGGCCGAAGCGGCCGACGACTACCTCCTCACCAACAACATCCCTTTCACCAACTGACCAAACCTGGTAATAATAACACCGCGATGTTGTGGCCTCCTTATGAACTGTTGTGGATGGCATACCGTAAGATCGCATCAACCGAAATTCTATCTCCTAACCAAAAGTATTAGAGATTAAGAGTGATTTCGAGGTGAGGTTAAGGACCAAAACCTAGAAACAATATCCAAAAAAATTTGGGGAAACATTGTGGGTAATTTGACGGAGGAATGAGCAATTTTAGAGGAGTAATGGAGGGATAATCAATCGGGGAACAAAAATGATGGGAGATGAATTCGGGAGGTTTTCTTTTTTCTAGGAATGGGGTAACTGGGTAAGCGGTTCTTTTTGTAACTGGTAAGAGGTTCTGATCTTTTAGTTTACAAAATGGCTTTGAGCAACGGAGGTTTCCATGTTTTTAAATTTTAATAACTGACTAACTGCTACTGACGGTTTTATTTCCTATGAGTATTTCTTAATTTAATTAAAAAAAAAAGTTTTAAGTTAAATAAGACATGACACATGTGCACCACGTCATTGCCATGTCATACGATGAGGTGGATGAATGTGGTGTCTTTATTTTCTTCAGCTTTAATATATAAAACCAATGATGAGAAAAGTAACAAATTTACTTGACAGAAGTTTATCATTTAAAATCCCAACAAAGATGAGTCAAATCTACGAAATAACAGTAAAATTCAATCATACAATGGAAATGACAGTAAATGAAACCTGAGTATTAGAATGGTGATAGATATCATCTGGCTTTGTATCTTCATCAAATCCTTTAACAAATAAAGAAACAATCGTGTAAATTAGTTAAGTGCATATATGAATCAATATATCATAGCTAAATATGTACACTCTCCCTTAGATACGGGAAAATTAGATAAATATTCAATAATTAGATAAGTTCATATATCATCACACTAATAACAAATGTAAATCAAAATTAGAAATTGAAATAATGAATCAACAAAAGCAACTAAAATAAGAAACATATGTTGTGGGCCGTCCAGTCACAGCGAACCGTCCAGGTCTCCTGGGCCGAAGCGGCCGACGACTACCTCCTCACCAACAACATCCCTTTCACCAACTGACCAAACCTGGTAATAATAACACCGCGATGTTGTGGCCTCCTTATGAACTGTTGTGGATGGCATACCGTAAGATCGCATCAACCGAAATTCTATCTCCTAACCAAAAGTATTAGAGATTAAGAGTGATTTCGAGGTGAGGTTAAGGACCAAAACCTAGAAACAATATCCAAAAAAATTTGGGGAAACATTGTGGGTAATTTGACGGAGGAATGAGCAATTTTAGAGGAGTAATGGAGGGATAATCAATCGGGGAACAAAAATGATGGGAGATGAATTCGGGAGGTTTTCTTTTTTCTAGGAATGGGGTAACTGGGTAAGCGGTTCTTTTTGTAACTGGTAAGAGGTTCTGATCTTTTAGTTTACAAAATGGCTTTGAGCAACGGAGGTTTCCATGTTTTTAAATTTTAATAACTGACTAACTGCTACTGACGGTTTTATTTCCTATGAGTATTTCTTAATTTAATTAAAAAAAAAAGTTTTAAGTTAAATAAGACATGACACATGTGCACCACGTCATTGCCATGTCATACGATGAGGTGGATGAATGTGGTGTCTTTATTTTCTTCAGCTTTAATATATAAAAGATTGTATTTTCTAATCTGTATAGTATCGAATTAATTTCATCTTTTTAATTTTGTTATTAATTTAATTAATTTAAATTTTAAACTTGAAAAAATAATAAAATTAATTATCTTTTAGGAAAACCCAAAAAAATTTCGAAAAACAATTGAGATGGCCGGAGTGGTGGTCGGCGCGGTGGGCCGGAATGATCGTCGGCGTGGTGGGGTGGCGGAGAGAGATGGAATTTTGAGTTTTTAGATTTTTTCTCTCTCTCAAAGAGCATCTAAAAAAATGATAAATGTGTAATTTCTAAGAATAATAGAGTAACATGTATAAAAAAAATATCACCCATAATAATATATTAAATGTCAAACAAACTACCACATTTCACTATTTCATTTTCAAGAGATTTAGATAATGTCATGTCACCTCTATCTTATTGGTTGAAATTTAACAAAATAAATTAATAGATTTATTAATTATGAAGCATTAAATGTAAATATGTGAACAATAACGAAGTTTTCGGTAGATACACCAATTAAAAATAAGAAGAAAAAGGTAGACCAGGGATAACTGAACAATTAGTACGTATGTACATCAACTATAAATAATACGAAGTACTTACATTGCTTATACTTTAAGAACAAAACTAACACACCCAAAATGTATTTTTTTTCTTGCCAACGAAGAAAGTGCACTGGATTACATGTTGATTGGGTTCTCAGAACCCATATTACATCCTCTAATGAACATAAAATTAAAATTACTAGCATAACTAAAACCATAACGATAAAACAGAGACGTCGGGTAAAAGTAGTGAGTTGTTGGTGCACGGGAACTTGGATCTGAGTGTCTTCATCCACATAATCCACGCAGCTGCTGATTCCCAGATACCATCCACACAAATGAATTGAACAAAGACGAAACCAAGATGCACTTACGCACTTACAAAGAAGGCGTAGAAAGAAACGGGTGAGAGCAAAGCGATTAAGCTTGCCTCTAATGGAGTAAAAACTCCTACATCTTGATAGTCGAACCATACAACCATATGTCGAATAGACCAACAAACCGAGCAACATGCAAAGAGTTGAGGATAAGGATCTCCCAAAAACCAAACCCCTAACAGAAGAACCAATCCAAGACCAATCTATGGTCAGGTCAACCCACTCCAGACGCATACTAGCCGCCATAGGGAGGCCTTTATTTTTAAAAGACATGAAACTTAAGCATAAAAAAGGAAACTAATAAGGACAGCTACACAATAGATCATTATTGGAGAAAGCCACCGGGCACCCAACCTCACGCGACAGCCACCCAGATCAACCATGACAAGATGCCCAGACCCGAAACCGTCCAAAAAAGCGAAGCAACCCACACCTCAAGACCCACAACCGTCTAGACAGGATAGACACCATCACGACCCAAGTCCAGTAAGACCAAAGACAGAAGAAAACGAAGGAAAACAGACCGTACAGCTCCTTGCCTAAGACCAACAAACCAACAAGACAAATCGGAGACCAAACCAACCAAACAGACACGGATCAAACACCAACCAACCAACCACCCAAAACAAAACGCAACAAACTTAAACCAAAGGTCAAGACAAGACCAGGCCAACGCTACCCGACAACGACCGGCAGATGGGGGAGGGGGACGAGGGGAGGAGGAACACCTACCGGCGGTGGTCAATGACAGGGGCAGGGGTCGACACAAAAAACAAAGGGAAGGAGACCGGTTGGCGAAGGGCGGGGGAGGGGGGCGAGGGAAGGAGGGATTGCCCCCAGCGAACGCCGGCGAAAGAAAGAGAGATGGTGGTTGACTTAAGAAACAAACCAGGGGAGGAGTGCCGGTCACCGGAGGGCGGGGGAGGGGGGAGAGGGGAGAGGGGATTGCCCCCGGCGAATGCCGACACACGACAGGGGGACGAACAGACAGGGGAGGTAGGAACCGATCTCCGATTGGAACGAGTCGACGATGGCGCGACCGGCAAGGAAAGGTTCGGTCATCCCCAAAAGCAACAAAAGAACGGTTTACCGGACCTGGAACACCGGAAATGAGGGTGGGGAAGACCTACCACGAACGGAGAAGGATAAGAGTAGTCCAGACAACCAAATCTCCGGCAGACAAGGAGATCTGGGTGGCTGGGTGCAGGAGAAGCGGCGGCGGCTGCAAACTTAGGTTAGGGTTTTTTTGTTTTTTTCTTGGGGGTTGTTTTCTTGGAGAGATGCTTAGTGTAACTTTCTCACCCAAAATGTGTTATAGGTATGAAGTGGTAGTGAAAGAACCCACCGTAACAATAAAAAGTATGAAAAAAAAGAGGCGAAAATTTATAAATCTCAACTATAGATGCAAGAGAAAAACAAAGGAAAAAACAAAGTCAGAAGACAAACAAGATAATTACGTTTTCCAATAAAAGTTGAAAAAAACAATTTATTAGTTATTATTCATTATATCTTATAGTGTTATATCTCATTTTCACCAATAATAATTCTCTTACACCCTTACAAACGCAAAAATCTAACACTCAAGCCAACAACCCATCGTTATTGAGTTATCGTCTTAACCTCAAATAGTGCATTACTCCATTTATAGCTTATGATATTACAAATGACTTTGAAAGTAAATAAAGTTACAAAGACATGAAATCAAACAAAAATGAATAAACAATTAAATATTGGAAAGTGAGGCAAAAAAGATGGAACTGCAAATTACAAAAGTATAAAACAATATAGTCCCGTGCGGTGCACGGGTATGGCGACTTGAGTATAAAATACCACCATGTATAAACCATTTATGACAAATTATAACAATGTATATCCATTTTTACAAATTACCACCTATAATTCAACACATATTTCCAAATCCTCACCATATTTCTATTCTGACTTTCATTTAATCTATTTCCCACTATTCCGACATTCATTTAACTTATTTCACATTTTCGTTAAATGAAGTTTTAAGCAAACTAACGAAACTAACCCTCCCTTAATAAAAAACATTTCCATCTACGACCATCAAAATTAAAGCATCAAAGTTCATTATCTCCGAATGTATTTCTCAAGTTCTCATTATCATCCTCAAAAAATCAAGTTCTCGGGTACTCCCTACTCTTTTCAACTATTAATCATTGCTTAATTGGTTTTATTTTGTACATTTCAAATTTTAGGGTTCGTTTTTCTGGGTTTAATTCGAGGCTCGATTCGGTTAAATTGAGGAACCTACTACTGATTTATGCTTGATTTTTGCAATTAAATTGAATAAACCATTAATATAGATCCCCAAGTCGTTGAAATCTACCGAAAGATGAAGTACGGGTTTGATTGAACAAGTTTGATTCCCAGGAATTGTGCGAAAATTGGAAATTAAAAGAGAATTGAGCCCCAAATTGAACTTAAAAAACAAACCCAGAAAAATGAGCCATAAATTAAAAGCTTGTTATTGAAAAATAACAAAATAAAACTAATCAGACATTGATTAATAATTGAAACGAGTGCAGAGTACCTGGGAACTTGATTTCTTAAGGATGATTTTTCTTCTTCTTGAAGTCATTTGAGAGTAATTAAAAGCATTGATTAATAATCAAGCTTTGATTTTGATGGTCGTAACTCGTAAGTAGAAATGTTTTTTCGATTAACAGAGTGTTAGTTTCGGTAGTTTACTTAAAGTTTCATTTAACGGAAACGGAAAATGGGTTAAATGAATGTCAGAATAAAAATACGGTGGCGATTTAGAAATATACATTGAATTATAGGTGGTAATTTGTAAAAATGAAAATACATGATGGTAATTTGTAAAATACGGTTTACGCATGGTGTTATTTTGTAATTTTTCCGAGTTGAAAGTATGTCTTACTCTTTTAAAAATATAGTTAGAGCTCCAACATTTAGAATTATCGATCAACACCCATAGTTTATACCTTTAGATATATTGAAAGATGTGTTAATCATGACTCGCAACCTCCGGTTGAGACGTCAAAAACTCAAGAAATATCAACTCTCCGTGATAATATTTATTCTATTTTACGGAGTAATGGCTAGTAGAAGAAATTGGGCGATATTAATTATTAAAATCGGTGGTGTCATGTATGTTGACGTATATTTAATCAAAATTTTGTTTTTGTTCTTTTTTGTCATTTTAGAAAGCAGTTAAACAATCCGCTAATCTAAAACTATTAATTACCAAACACTATTTAAAAGTTCTGTTAATTAAATATGTTAGTCAAAATTGTCAATTGATTAAGCTAGTCAAATCCGCGTCCTAAATTAGCTTATGCCAATATCAATTCGCTGCTTATTACCGAACGTGGCCTTTATATGTTAAATTTTGCATCAACTATCAAGTGCTACGACTACGCAGTAGAGGTGGCACACATGGCGGCCGGCTCAGTGGCACAACTCGACTTGACCAATGGCTTTGGTCGACATGGCCCAGTGGGTTAGAACATGGCTGGCATATGCCCAACATAGTGGGTTAGAACTTGGGCCTAAACTTTCAAAATCTGAAAAGTATGTGCCTCAGCGCGGTTTGGTCGGAGGCACAGTGGATAAGGCAAGGGTGAACGGCCATGCACGATAAGTCATGGCCCCACTCGGTGATAATGAGGAATGTTAAATGGTCGTTAGGAGGGATCCGTTGACCACGTTTCTTTCCTGTATTTTTTTTTACAATTTCTAATTCCTATAAATCCATCTCCCTTGTTCTTTTTGGTTGAAAGGGGCTGAATTGAATTTAAATGAAAGAGACTTATTGGAACTTAACTTAATTTAACGGGGTTGAGTTAAATTGAAATGAATTAAGTTAGTTGAATTGATTTAGACAAACTAAAACTAATGAGACTAGAATTAACTTAACCCTACTGAATAATGATTAACATTATTTATCCAAGCGGTTATGACAGAGATATAAGGGCTGTGGGAGGTCAAATTTATCAGAGGAGAGGCTATGTCTATTGACGCTGCCACCTGCACCTTTCCGCGGCGGCCACCCACACGACCCGCTCCATCGGGTCCAGTTCAATTTTGCGTTCGAGGTGAAGTGTCGGACCTTGATTTGTTTGATGATTTTTGGGTTGTACTAGATAGATGTATGATTGTATCTATGTTTCCGTTGAAATCAATCGAGATGTGGTTGTAAATGTTTAAAGGTCGGATCATTTGGTCTGGCGACCGTTTAGTGAACCAAATTCACAATGTGATGTTGGAGTCGCCACCGAACAATAATAGGGTGTCCGGAAACCATTCAAATCAACTTTGATCCCTTAGCCGACTCAAAGTTGAGTGACATGAGATGTAAAGGTAAATACTTGTACCCTTAAGCACTCCATGTCTGGAATGACTCTCATTTCAAGGACTAGGCCATCTGTTATCCAGATATTCGAGTAAGGGGTGAGGTGATGGGAGGGTTTTAGCCGCGTGTCCCGCCGATCAATATTTAACCGACTATTCCTAGTGGGTAACTAGGGCAAGTAGGGTCGATATCCACGGGGACAGTATGATAAAGTCTAGACTAGATCAGCCTAAAAACGAGACTAAATCACCAAACAAACACAAAGAAAACAATAATTGATAAACTATGGTGGTGGAGGAGGTAAGACTAGGCTAACAATGAACTAGGCTAAAACAATGCTAAAATGCAATAACTAAAGATCAAACAAACTAGTAAACTAAAAGAAATGATGACTAACTAAGAAGTTGAAATCAAATATGAAAGGAAGTGGGGTAGGTCGGGTTCATAAGTGTAGTAGGGTAATTGGGGTGATCAAGGGTGTGAGCGTCCCCTAGTTGCTAGAGTCGGTCCGGGTTCTCGCTACGTAGACCAATGCCGAGGTAAGTTCGCGCTCTTGCGTCTAAGACTAATCTCAACACAACCACAAAATAGACAAACAATGAGAAGATGAGCACAAGTATGGGGAGCATTGGCCACTACTACTCACACAAGCAAATCAACAAACACATAGAGTGCCCATTATGTGACTAACAACAAAAGAGTTACCTTTACCCCCAATCAAACCCTAATCACCCATAATCTACCCTTAATCCCCCTACTAACCCCACAAGGGGACTACTCACTCATTATCAAGAAGAAACCAACAATAATAAGAGGAAACAACATGAAAAACCAAACATCCATTATGAACAATAAGAACAATAACAAGAACAATATAAAAAGATTGAAACTACATTAAATAAACAAGAACAAGAGTAGAGAAGATTATACCAACGACCAAATGAAGATAAAGATGTAAACTTGCATAAACAAGAACCCAAATCAACTCCAAGAATGTCAAGCTTGGAGAAATCTTCAAGAACCCACTTAATACAAGATTATCTAAACTAGATTAAACTAAGATTAACTAAAGATTAACTAGAGATTAAAAGAGTCTAATTAGAGTTTTGAATGCTTAAGAGAGGCCTAAAATAATCTAGGATAAAGTATGGTGCTTAAACATTACAAAGGAGGAGTATTTATAGGGTTACAAGAATGAAGGAGGGGAAAAGAAACAATTGCGGGCTACAGCTGTCTCATCCCGTCCGGGACGGAGTGGTCCCGCCCGGGACGGAGCCAAAACAGAAGCAGTGCTAAATGCGCACCTCATCCCGGACAGGATGAGTTCCTTCCCGTCGGGGATGAGTTTTGTAGGCCTCCAATATGATCTTTAAGGTTCCTCCTTGCTTCACATGGGCTTCTCATCGACTCTCGGGTCTCGGGATCGAGTCTAAGGGGCTCGGGATCGAGTCCCGAGATCTCGAGGTCGAATCCAAGGCATCGAGTGATCGTTCCTTCTCTTCGTTGGCTCCGAAAAGTGTATGTATTGAGTCGGAATCGCTCCAACTCTTCATGAATGGTCTCGGGAACCTGAAATGAACTAGAGGAAGCATAAGTAGCCCATGAACCGCTCCTAAAGAGCGATTCCGCAAGGAAAAAGGGACCAAAATACGACAAACTAGGCACTACAAACTACACTTATCAACTCCCCCACACTAAACCCTTACTCGCCCTCGAGTAAGCACAAACTAACTACTAAACTAGCCGAGCGGGTATTAGCGCACCCTACGCCCTTTCAACTCACGCGAGAACACCTAGAGGATAAGTGCTCTCCGCAAGGCAAGTGAGGTCTTGCGACAAAACCGTGGATGCAACCCGACACAAAAACACATAAACAAACAAACAAAAGGTTGCACCCAAAAAGAAACAAATACTGCTTCCCTCTAAAAAGCGGTGAAAGAAGCACCGATTTAGGACTCAAGGCAAGTGACAACGTTCCCAAGCTAGCAATACAAACCAAAATGGACAAAACCCTAATAGTATGACGACAAAGCAATAAAAACGTTGGTAACTTACCTAGGTTCCTCCTAACCTTCTAAGAACATACTACGGGACGATCGGCGGGATGGAAAAGGGATGAACCACGGTGTTAGTCGACATTGTAGGTAAGTGAGACCCCGCCCCCTTTAGCAATGAGCCAGGAGGGTCGTCCCATGCCCAAAACCGCTTAACTAGTCCAAGTAAAAAGGTGAATATATTTGCAATGTGAGGGAAGACCGACCATTACCGCTATCATCCTTCCTAGGGACTCGGTCCATTGGTAGGCTCTTCATGGAAAAAGTTGGAAAAAGGCTTATTTTTGTGGGGTTAAGATCTTTTTGTGAGACGATTTTCTTTTTGGCATTTTTCTTTCTTTTGCATTTATGCTTTGTATGTTGCCATGCCATTTCTTTTTCTTCTTTTCTATTTTCTTTTTGGCTTTTTGTGCCTTTTCTTTTTCTTCAATCTTTTCTTTATTTCTTTTTCTTTGTTTTTCTTTTCTTTGCCCTTTTGGCTTGATTTGAATTGTAGGCATTTCTTTTCAACAAGAAAGGGAGAATTCAACAAATTGCAAATTTAATTGTTGGATATGTGTAGGAGGTAGGTGAATGGGTAAGTCGGGACGGGCCCTTCCCTTCAAACCCACAAAAAGGGGGGAAACTTGGACTAATCGAGCAAATTTCAAACATGGTCACCTAAGGGACGGGACTCGGAAACCAAGGCCTTTTCACATCGTGGGTGGTAATAATGGTCAGTAATGCAAATCCCGTAGTAAATCCCTAGTAAGCTAGGTGGACTCAAGGTAAGAAACGAACGAAATCATTGATTTAGGGTCATTCTACTAGACTAAAGTCCAAGACTCGATTTATACTACTAAGAAGGGAAAGTAAACACTTGCACACTAGCCTCTAAACCAGGTTTTCGAAAATCATATACACACTAGACATAACTACACACCACAAAACAAAGAATCAACAAAGAACGAAAGAAAAAGAGGCAAAAGCAACAAAACAAAAACAAAATAAAACGAACACATAAACAACACAAACACCACCCCGAGCTTCAAAACAAGCCACCAAATCAACCACAACTTTACAAAGCTTCTCCCGAGCACACAACATCACAATCTCCTCCAAACTCCACAAGAGATAAAGAAGAAAAAGGGATAAAGGTGTTATCGGAAGTCTTGAAAGCTCTCCAAAACTATCGGTGATTTAAGCAACCTAAAAGGAAAAAGGGAGGCAAAACACGCACAACACGACAAATATACGACATAACGACACAAAAGGAAAACACACCAAGAAGAAAATCTTTCTGATTTTTGCGAAAAATTTTCAAATTTTTAGGGTTTTTGAGGATTTTTCGAAAAAATTACTAAAATAAAATTAACTACGATAGACTATCGCTCCCCCACACTTAAGCCGAGCAATGTCCTCATGCTCGACCGTAGTGTATGGAGACGAAAAAAAGAAAAGAAAAGAAATTACGAAAATAAAGCTAAAAAAACAAAAAGAAAAGTGGAGAAAATGGTAGAATGTGTCCGGCCGGGGTGTAGTCAAGTCACCATGGGCCGAGACAAGAAAAGATATGGATGGGGGAAGAAATAAAAAGAAAGAATAAAAGGAAATGGGAGGGGAGGACTAGGTGTAATCAAGTCACCTAGCCCGGATTCCGCCCAAATCCGAATAAATCCTACAAAAAGGGTGAAAATCTTGCAAGCTATAAAAGACGGAAAAGAAAGGATAGTTGTCGTACCATGCGGTTAGCAACTCACTCGCTCCATCGTCTCATAAGTCAATATCGGCACGTAGCTAGTCGTCGTCTTTGCTATTCCTTTCCAATCACGATAAGGTTCCATGGTTGGAGCACAAAGGTATAAGAAGGTGAGTTTTGATGTGAAAGTCGGTGCAAAGTGAAGAGAAAATGAGGTAAATATGTGTATATGAAGTGTAGGGGTCATATGATAAGGCAAGGATAGGTAGGGAGGATGGGAGGGGGATAAAGTGGTAGGGTGGGCTCACATGACAAAGAAAAGGCCAAAGGAGGAGCGGGGGACCATCCCGGTCGGGATGGATGGTCCCGGTCGGGATGACATACCCGTCCCGGTCGGGAAGCCCTCGTCCCGGTCGGGATGACACTCCAGTAGACCCAATTTTTGGCACACTCATCCCGAACGGGATGACATCCTTCCCGGTCGGGATGGTTCATCCTTCCCGGTCGGGATGCACTCTTCTCGGCCGGGAAGAGTCTTCTAACCCTCAATAACTCCCAAAGCTCGTTCCAATCTTTAAAAACCGACTCCCCTTCGCATGATCCAAGCTCTAACATTGACCACTCCTCTCTAGAATTCATCTTCACATCACACCTACAAATAAGCTCAAAACATTCATCAAAATCCCTCCCTCACATCACTCATCAAAATACCAAATCACAAGAATTTCACACAAAACCTAAAAATATTAAAAGGAAAAGATATATACAATAAGACGGTTCTTTTGGAACTCCGTCAAACCAAAGGTGGTGCATTCTTCAATTCTTTTTCATCAATATTATACCCAATTCCATCTCCATCAAGAGCTCGAAGAAACAAATCGAAGGCTATAGCAAAGTCTTCAACCAAGCTAGTAATATAAGCATCCACATACCAGGGTTCTCTATGACCTTGTCTCGACGTTCCCGGGGCGTCCCGATCTTGTAAGTTCAATGGCTTGAACTTATACTTTTGATCCTTCGGGATATACCCAAACGTCCACTTGTCCTCATGCGGCCCCAAGGGAGGCTCACCTTGCTTCTTGCCTTTCAACTTGTCATCAAACCCATGATATGGGCACTCATCTTCCCCAATCTCGGGGTCATCATCCTCAAGTTCATAAGAGTAATTCTTCAAGCTTTGTCCCGACTCTCCTCCTAGATCAATGTCTTTCGTGGCGTGGATCATATTGCAAGACTCATCGTTAGTAGGCGATGTGTTGCCTTGGAGGTCAAACACTAGCTTTTCTTCGCCTAACTCGAAGGTGATCCTACCGTTCTTTACATCGATCATAGCACCGGCGGTGTGTAGAAATGGGCGCCCAAGGATAATGGGAGTGTTGGCATCTTCCGGCATATCGAGCACGATGAAGTCGACCAGAATGAAGAACTTCCCGATTCGTACCGGTACGTCCTCTAACATCCCCAATGGTCGGTTAAGAGATTTATCGGCCATTTGGAGTGTAATGGACGTACATTTCAGCTCCTTCATCCCTAATCGCTCACAAATGGAATAAGGAATGATGCTCACACTCGCACCCAAGTCACATAATGCTCTCTCGATCTTGTAATTGCCTATGGTGCATGGGATCGAGAAACTACCCGGATCTTTCAACTTTGGAAGCGTGGAACCATGAATAAGCTCGCTCACCACCCTCGTGAACGCTATTGTCTCTTCCTTGTCGATGGATCTCTTCCTAGCTAGGATTTCTCGCATGAATCTTCCATATGCCGAGATTTGGGTAAGTAACTCGGTGAATGGGACATTAACATCCAATTTCTGCACAATGTCTAAGAATTTATCAAATTGGACATCCACCTTAGTCTTCATTTGCCTTGTTGGGAAAGGCAACTTGATTTGAACCTTGTTTTGCTCAATAGGGGTGGACTTCTCACATGACACTTTTCCTTTACCCTTTTCTTTTGCTTGAAGTGGGGGAAGCTTGTCTTAAATGGGTTTTTCGATCTCCCATAAGACTTGCTTCTCCATTGGATCTTCCTTGCTTGAGCTTCCTTGAATTGGAGATGCAACTTTCTTCGTTGGTTCTTGCTCACTAGGGAATGAAGGGGAGTCATAAGATGTACCTCTCCTCGTGGTAATAGCATTTACATGCTCAAATTTTGGTGTTTCACCTTGAGGAGGTAGTTGCCCCTTTTATCTTGAGGAGCTTCCCGAAGCAAGTTGAGATATTTGGGTCTCAAGCATCTTCGTATGAGCATCTCTCGCCATGTTATCCCTTTGAACATAAGCAAAGAACTCTTGTTGGTTTTTTGACATCTCCATTTGACTCCTTTGCATCTCCAACATAGATTTTTGAATGTCAAAATCACGAGGTGGAGATTGTGGATTGTGCGGAGTATTGGTGAGAGCTAACGGAGTACCATAATCATGAATAAGAGACCGGCTCCTAGGCTTGCTTTCTTGACGATTAGCTTGAGTTGCTTATTGTTGTTGATTCCCTTGGAACCCATGAGAATTGCCTTGATTAAGGCCTTGATTGTAGTTTTGATACCCTTGGTTGTGGTTTGGTTGTCTTTGGAAGTTTTGGTTTCCTTGGAAACCACCTTGATTGAAGTTCCCTTGTTGGGAACCTTGATTGTTGTTGTTGAAGGTACCTTGGTTATTTTGCTTGAAGTTTTTGAAGGGCCTTGGGTTGCCTTGATAACCTTGGTAACCTTGATTGTTGTCCCTTAAGGGAGGTGGAACATAGGGACGAAGTTGTAGGGCTTGTTGTTGAGGTACTTGATTGGAAGCTTGGTTTTGATTAGAATAGGAGGCACCTTGCTTGAACGCTTGAAAGGCGTTCACTTGCTCAACGCTTCCTTGAAAATGCATAGGATCATGACCAACGATTCCACAAGTATCACACATCCCATAATAAGGCAAAGGAGGTGCAAATCCCAAAGCATTCACTTCTTGAATCGAGTGTTGGTTGGAGGAACTAGGGCCTTGGACTTGGTTGAGGTGGCTTTGGAGCCTCTTGTCAATGGTCTCCATGTGGGTCTTCAATTGAGCTCCAAGGTCAATGCTTAATTGAGTAATAGTATCAACCTCGTGCCTACCTCCTCGATTTGCCTTCCTAGGCTTTGAGTATTGAGAATTATGAACCGCCATCTCCTCGATCCTTGCCCATGTTTGGTCATCATCGACCTCGGTGAACCTACCATTGGAGCCCATATTAAGAATAGCTCTTGAGTCCTCATAAAGACCATTCCAAAATAGTTGGACTAAGAACCATTGTGTGAGTCCATGATGGGGGCATGATCTAACCAAAGACTTAAACCTCTCCCAAGCTTCATAAAGGGTCTCTTCATCCCGTTGTTGGAAACCGGTGATGGAGACCCTAAGCAAACTAGTCTTTTCCGGAGGGTAGAATTTTTGGTAGAACGCTAATGCAAGCTTCTTCCAAGTGTCGATGCTCATGGTTTCCCTATCGAGACTCTTGACCCATTGCTTCGCTTTTCCAATTAATGAGAATGGAAATAATACCCAACGGATTTGATCTTGTGTAACCCCGGGTTGAGAAATAGCGTCACAATAATCGGAGAAAGTCTCCATGTGTTGGTGCGGGTCTTCGGTGGGCAACCCACTAAATTGATTTCTCTCCACAAGTTGGATGAATTGAGTCTTTGCCACAAAATTTGCGGCATAAGCGGCCGGTAGAGTATTCGGTCCCGGCAAGACATCTTCCGTAAATGTGGAGTGAGATGAAAACTTCGGCATAATTGGATCTAAGGGAGATGGTGGTGTAGACGGAGTTGAGGTAGACGTAGAGGGGGAACTAGGACTAGAATTTTCAAAGGGATTTATGAAGATCCCTTCGGTATTGCCTTGAGGTTGCTCGATAAAGTCGGATCCTTGAGCTTGTTCTTCGGTGGTATTGCTAGCACTTGGTTGAGAGATTCTAACCCGGCCAATCGTCCGTTGGCGAAAGGCTCTAAAGAGTCTTTCCGGCTCTGGATTGAAGAGAAAGAATTCACCTCCCCCCTAGGCATACACTACACACTAGAGCAAACGTGAGAACACCTAGTGCTTTATGGGCACTAGGCAAAGACAATAAACAAGCACTTCCCAAGACAAAGAGAAAAAGAAGCTAAAGAAACTAAGAAAAACTACACAATATGCACAAGATATGGAAGAAGAGCACAAGAGGGGTAACTAAGTCTAGCTAATAAGCAAAGTAAGTCTAAACATGCACCGTCCCCGGCAACGGCGCCAAATTGATGGGAGGGTTTTAGCCGCGTGTCCCGCCGATCAATATTTAACCGACTATTCCTAGTGGGTAGCTAGGGCAAGTAGGGTCGATATCCACGGGGACGATATGATAAAGTCTAGACTAGATCGGCCTAAAAACGAGACTAAATCACCAAACAAACACAAAGAAAGCAATAATTGATAAACTATGGTGGTGGAGGAGGTAAGACTAGGCTAACAATGAACTAGGCTAAAACAATGCTAAAATGGAATAATTAATGATCAAACAAACTAGTAAACTAAAAGAAATGATGACTAACTAAGAAGTTGAAATCAATTATGAAAGGAAGTGGGGTAGGTCGGGTTCATAAGTGTAGTAGGGTAATTGGGGTGATCAAGGGTGTAAGCGTCCCCTAGTTGCTAGAGTCGGTCCGGGCTCTCGCTACGTAGACCAATGCCGAGGTAAGTTCGCGCTCTCGCGTCTAAGACTAATCTCAACAAAACCACAAAATAGACAAACAATGAGAAGATGAGCACAAGTATGGGGAGCATTGGCCACTACTACTCACACAAGCAAATCAACAAACACATAGAGTGCCCATTATGTGACTAACAACAAAAGAGTTACCTTTACCCCCAATCAAACCCTAATCACCCATAATCTACCCTTAATCCCCCTACTAACCCCACAAGGGGACTACTCACTCATTATCAAGAAGAAACCAACAATAATAAGAGGAAACAACATGAAAAACCAAACATCCATTACGAACAATAAGAACAATAACAAGAACAATATAAAAAGATTGAAACTAGATTAAATAAACAAGAACAAGAGTAGAGAAGATTATACCAATGACCAAATGAACATAAAGATGTAAACTTGCATAAACAAGAACCCAAATCAACTCCAAGGATGTCAAGCTTGGAGAAATCCTCAAGAACCCACTTAATACAAGATTATCTAAACTAGATTAAACTAAGATTAAGTAAAGATTAACTAGAGATTAAAAGAGGCTAATTAGAGTTTTGAATGCTTAAGAGAGGCCTAAAATAATCTAGGGTAAAGTATGGTGCTTAAACATTACAAGGGAAGAGTATTTATAGGGTTACAAAAATGAAGGAGGGGAAAAGAAACAATTGCGGGCTACAGCTGTCTCATCCCGTCCGGGATGGATTGGTCCCGCCCGGGACGGAGTGGTCCCGCCCGGGACGGATTGGTCTCGCCCGGGACGGAGCCAAAACAGAAGCAGTGCTAAATGCGCACCTCATCCCGGACAGGATGAGTTCCTTCCCGTCGGGGATGAGTCTTGTAGGCCTCCAATATGATCTTTAAGGTTCTTCCTTGCTTCATATGGGCTTCTCATCGACTCTCAGGTTTTGGGATCGAGTCTAAGGGGCTCGGGATCGGGTCCTGAGGTCTCGGGGTCGAATCCAAGGCATCGAGTGATCGTTCCTTCTCTTCGTTGGCTCCAAAAAGTGTATGTATTGAGTCGGAATCGCTCCAACTCTTCACGAATGGTCTCGGGAACCTGAAACGAACTAGAGGAAGCATAAGTAGCCCATGAACCGCTCCTAAAGAGCGATTCCGCAAGGAAAAAGGGACCAAAATACGACAAACTAGGCACTACAAACTACACTTATCATAGGGTACGTATAACGTATTGGGAAGCCAACGTTAGGAACATCGACACCCAATCTCGCCCGCACATAGTGACCTCTACTAATCAATCGATGTCGGACGTTTCTCGTTCTTAAGTGGTGAAAAGGAAAATAATAACCAATATGTTAACCCTGGCGATAATGTATCTTTGCTAAGTCGGTTGGTTTAAGAGCAAGTTTGCTATTGTCGGAATAAATGCTTTAAATTCTTTGCATGCGATGATATGCGATAACATGTGGCAAGCATTGCGTGTTAAGTTGCACATAGGAGAGTTGAAAATACTAATTATAGATTGTATTAGCGAATCTGGAAAACAGGTTTAACGCGATAGTACAGATAATATTTGATTACGTGATATAACCTACCTGGTATCTTGCTTAAAGTGAGTTTGTACAACATTAGTAGGGACGCATGCCACTGTGCGCTCTGGTTCTGGCGCGTTTGATGTGTCGTGCTCAACAAATACTGAATTGAACCACTGTTCGTTTTGATTAAACTGCTCAGACGGGGAAATGCACACAAATTAGGACGCGACTTACCAAGCGCCTCAAGATTCAGATGCACGCGGTCATGCTCCCTAGTTTTGGGGGTTAGGATCAAACATGGCTTCTGTGTTTGTTCGAGTTTCTGATTAGCGTTCCTTGATTACATTTTAGCTTCGGATTAAGTGATTTAGCATGCAATTAATGTCGAAAAGCGGTAAATCATGCAAATAAAATGGTATAACGTGCGAGAATGTAAGTAGATCATATTAACGAGGAGTTGTACCCTCAGATTGTACACGAAAACGAAATACGATGCATAGTCAAAAAAGAACGAATATATAACGACTACTCGAATTTAATTTAAGTATTTTAATATTTAGGGTCTAAGTTGTGGACTTTATGACGTAAATTGAACGGTTTGGTCAAGGGGATCGGTTGGAACTGGAACTGAGCATGAGCAAGGTGTCTACACCATACCTGGAATGAAAATTGGAGGTGTACGCGTCGACTTGGGCGGATTATGAATCCTCATTGGTTTACAATATCAAAATGCATATTTTAATTAATTGGATTATGAACCCTTTTAGTTCGACTGTTATTTAAAGGAAAAAGTGTAAATAAATATAAATCGAGGAACAATCTAGTGATGATATCGACTTATAAGGATGAAACTGTTGAACGTTATGAACATGTGAATTAATTTAGGTTAGGGATCGCTATTAATTCGACCCTTTTGTCTCGATTTGATCGATTAAACGAGGTTTGAGTTAAAAACTCTGGGTTTTTCGGATTAAGAATCCTGGATTACTAAGGATTAATCTAGAAAGAATTAAAAAAAATTAGAGTTCGATAAGATCGATTTTTATTCTTATGATCCTTGTTAATCTCGTCGAATTTTGAATTCTTGAGAAATCAAAGGATTCGAATTGTTTGTGTTTCGTAGATCTGTTGAATTATGGACTCTCGAGATCGTTGAATTGTGTATTAACTGGTCGAGGGAATGATGGTATTTATAGGTTTTTCGAGGTCAAATTCGGCCCTACAAACGTGGGCTGTCCTGCGCCCCGATATTGAAGCCCGCGCCACCGTGCGTCATAGTTCTGGAACGCGTGTCGTTGTGCGATTGAATTTTCAAGGTTCGTTTTTGAAAACTTTCCTCCACGGAATGATACGAGATCTCAGGATATTTTCCACGGGTTTCTTGAGCACCAAGGCTATGTTTTATGTTCTTGGTTAGTTTTGGGCTTTCGGTTTTGGTTCGAGGATTGACTCAGTTTGACCTGTTGACTCGGGTTCAACTTTGCATTTCGGGACCGATTTAGGGCCTTGAAGCTAGAATTGACTCTAATTTGTCCAAACACGACCATAATGACTCGACTAAGACCGTCTAGATGTTGAATTAATTTTTCCGAGTAGTAAATTTATCCGATATATAGCAAAATTATCTGAAAAATCGTAAAAATTGTGTCATGTTGCAGTCCTGTCATCATCGCCCATCGGGTGTTTGTCGGGCGCTCGAGTAGCCATCAGGTACAAATCTGTGTGTCTATTGAAGCCCCCACTTTGATTGAGGCTTGGACAAGGCGAAAGTCAAACTATAGTCGCCAAGGTCAATCAAGGATTACAACCTGGTGGTTATCCGCTCTGGTCATTTAAAGTCTGTTCGACTGTGCGTTAGGGCTCGCCATCCAAGGTTGGAAATCATATCTGACCTCTATTGCCTGCGACAACTCTTGTGATCGTGTGGAGCGCATAATTGATAGACAAATTGTATTCCATGCCACTGGTCATGTTGCTTTGCTATGTCATCTTCAGTTAGGTTTGATGTCTGAACGTAACTGTGACGAAATTCTGAAGTAGACCCCTTGTAATAAGTCTGTTTCTGGTGTTTTGCATTGGTGAAGTAGACCCCTTGTAATAAGTTCTTCTCGATTACATACTTGAAATTGATTTGCATACTTGAAATTGGTGAGATAGACCCCTTGTAATAAGCCTACCTCGATTTCAAACTTGAAATTGATTTGCATACTTGAAATTGATGAGGTGGACCTCTTGTAATAAGTTTCCCTCGGTTGCATACTTGAAATTTATTTGCATAGTTGAAATTGATTCCATATGTGGTCTTTGCATAAGCTCTTGACGAGTGCGTACTTGTACGTGTTCCTTTCTCGGATCATTGCATAAGCTCTTGACAAACTGCATAAACTCTTGACGAGTGCATACTTGTACGAGATCCTTTCTCGGATCATTGCATAAGTTCTTGATGAGCTGCATACTTGTAGTTGAATTTGAATGCATTGCTTTTGCCTTGGTTTGCACAGGGTTTGTATTGATTTGCCTTGAATTTGTAAACCCGATTTATATCGGTTTGTATATCGGATCTGTATTGATTCGTCTGTTGTATTTGCTTCTGTGCAGATGTCCTGGGAGGGACGTTCCATGAGGAGAATATATGTGCTTTGGTTTGTATTTTGCATTTCTGTTGGGGCTTTTTGTCTTGGGCTAGGCTCGGGTTCTAGGTGTTCGGCCTTACCGTTGGGATATAACTCGGTTGTATTCGACATAACCATGGGTTTAATTTGTCCTTGCTGGGATGTTTGGGAGAGGCCTGCATAAATCGCGTAGAGGTTATTTTGATTACTCGGGGGTGGGCATTGTTGGGGGACATTTTGCTGGAGAAGACGATTGCAGATGATGAGTTTTATTTGAGTCGATATGTACCACTGGGGATTTCTTGATTTGCCTAACAAGTTGCGCCGTCGGGAGGCTTGCCATGTATCTCAGTAATGTTTCGTTGATGATTTGGGTAATGATTATAGGGAGCAGTGTCATTTGCTTTGTCATAATAAGATTGAAATGTGCTTTGTCGAACTCTAGGAACGTTCCAAATCCGAACAGGTTTAGTTGTAGGCCAAAATATAGACGCGGGCCTTATGACTCCCAAGTGCTAAGACGCGGGACGTCTAGCACCTTGAAACTGAGACGCGGAAGGTTGTGCGATCCAGCGCTTGTTTCCCTGAATTGAAATTAAACGCGGACTTGAGGCCAATTGTTTCATTTGTTCGAAACAGAAGCTCGACGAACTTCATCGCCCCAACTCGTTATTTCACCATTTTCTTTGATTCCAATGTCGGTTCCAAGTAAGTTTTCCTTACTCACCCATATCGATCTTAAGCTTGTTATACCTGATTTGGGTCGCATTTTGTGATAAACCCTAGAAATCAATTTGGGGGTTTTGATTATGCCGCGTTTTAATGCGTAATTTCGGTCGTAACTACATATTAGGGTAGTGTAGAGCTTGTAGATATGATTATTAGCTTGAAGGTCCTTTAATAGCCTTTCATGGCCAAAATCCAAATTGTGTTAGGGTTTAGGTCGATTTTTCGACTGCTCCTTGATGTGTGTCAAATTTCGATCGTTTTTCCACCCATCTAAGCTCATTTTCCCATCGCTTTAGTGAGATTTTTATGCAATTATCGCCTTATTTGAGTCTTTCTTACTTTAACGTCTCCCGTGTGCATTTTATGTGTTTTGGGTAGTTTTTCTATTCATTTTGATAGGAATCCTTCCGAGAGCATATCCGAGCTTATACGAGCACATGGAAGAGGAACACCGTTTGAGAGTTTGTCGCCGAGCCGAGAAAACTGAGCCAAAAGAAGTGAAACTCAAGGAGAAGAAAGAGAGAATCCATCGGGTGAAGTTTCACTTGATGAGATTTCGTCGGGTGAAGTTTCACCCAACGGTATTTTGCACCTCTGAAGGCCTTCGGGAAGAAAGGTTGACCGGGTGAAATAATCGGGCGAAACTTTTACCCATCGGGTAAAGTTTCACCCGACGGCAAAGACATCTCAAATTCTGCACTGTGGAAGAAAATTGATCGGGCGAGAAAAGCTGTGAGAACTCCAGAAAATCGCAAGGCAAAGTTTCACCCTATGAAGACCTGAAGAGTGAAGTTTCACTAAACAAGCAAAATTCGGTTTTGGGTCTTGTCCTAATGACCCATTAAGGCTTTGTATATATATATATATATATATATATAGAAAAGGGATCAAGGGAGTTTGGTGAAAAGTGGGAAGTTGGGAAGTTGTGTTGTTGGCCCTTGATTTGGTTTGAATGGATGACTTAGATGGATGGTGTGTTGTATTTAAAAAAAACAAGTTCAATCACTCATAGCCTGACAACAGCAGTAGCAGCGTAGCAGTGGCAGCAGCAACTTTGCCTCTCTCACACTATCAATCACACCCACCTCTCTCTCAACCCAATTCAAATTAATTCATTTCTATCACCAATTTTTTTCTACTCATCAAACCACTCACTCTCTACATGCTTCATAATTTCTATATTTTGTCTTCATAAATTTTCACCCCAAAATTTTCAACTTTCATCTTCATCTTCATCTTCAACATCTTCATCTTCAAGATTTATTCATCCCACAAAAAAAACTTCATCTTCAAGCTTCATTCATCCAACAAAAAAGAAGAATTTCTTTATCTTCAAGGTTCATTAATCCGAAAAAAAAAAAGAGAACAACTTCATCTTCAAACTTCATCTTAAAGATGAAGTTGTTCTCTTTTTTGGATAATGAAGATGAATAATTTCATAAATACCAAAAAAAAGAAGGTACGAAAAATAAAAAGAAGCATGAAGAAGATGAAGATGATCGAAGATGAAGATGAAGATGAAGAAGAAGCCAAAAAAATGAAGAGAACAACTTCATCTTTAAGATGAAGTTTGAAGATGAAGTTGTTCTTTTTTTGTGGGATGAATGGAGCTTGAAGATGAAGATGAAGATGAAGATGAACAAGTCATTTAGTGCGTAATGTTCTTACAGAATTGCAAAGTCACACTCATTATGTTGTAGAATCACGCAGCTGTACACTCATTGAGTCACATATCCAGTTGTATAGTCATACTCATTATGCTGTATAGTCACACTCGCTATGTTGTAGAATCACGCAGCTGTAGAATACCTTGGGATTAAGGTATCATTCGTTGAATCATCTTCATCTTCATGCTTGTTTTATTTTTCATACCTTTTTTTTATAAAATTATTCATCTTCATTATCCAAAACAAAATGAAGGTTGAATATGGATGAATGGACGACTATGACTTTCCTCATTAACGACATTCTAAAAAAATGAAAGTATTAATCACATACAAAATTAAATAAACATTCATTAAATATTCAACCTTCATTCATGTTGATTTCTTTTATAGTTGATTTCATGTTTGTAAGACCCATTTGAAAATTCGGAAAATTATTGAAACGTTCTACTCATTAAAAACGTTCTACTCATTGTAAAAATTGACTATAAAAACATTTTAATTAAATAAAATAACAACTCATTTTGTGCGTAATGTTCTTGCAGAATTGCAAAGTCACACTCATTATGCTGTATAGTCACACTCATTATGTTGTAGAATCACGCAGTTGTACACTCATTGAGTCACATATTCAGTTGTATAGTCATACTCATTATGCTGTATAGTCACACTCGCTATGTTGTAGAATCACGCAGCTGTAGAATACCTTGGGATTAAGGTATCATTCGTTGAATCATCTTCATCTTCATGCTTGTTTTATTTTTCATACCTTTTTTTTATTTATAAAATTATTCATCTTCATTATCCAAAACAAAGTTAAGGTTGAATATGGACGAATGGACGACTATGACTTTCCTCATTAACGACATTCTAAAAAAATGAAAGTATTAATCACATACAAAGTTAAATAAACATTCATTAAATATTCAACCTTCATTCATGTTGGTTTCTTTTATAGTTGATTTCGTGTTTGTAAGACCCATTTAAAAATTCGGAAAATTACTGAAACGTTCTACTCATTAAAAACGTTCTACTCATTGTAAAAATTGACTATAAAAACATTTTAATTAAAAAAAATAACAACTCATTTTGTGCGTAATGTTCTTGCAGAATTGCAAAGTCACACTCATTATGCTGTATAGTCACACTCATTATGTTGTAGAATCACGCAGCTGTACACTCATTGAGTCACATATTCAGTTGTATAGTCATACTCATTATACTGTATAGTCACACTCGCTATGTTGTAGAATCACGCAGCTGTAGAATACCTTGGGATTAAGGTATCATTCGTTGAATCATCTTCATCTTCATGCTTGTTTTATTTTTCATATCTTTTTTTTTATTTATAAAAGTATTCATCTTCATTATCCAAAACAAAATGAAGGTTGAATATGGGTGAATGGACGACTGTGACTTTCCTCATTAACGACATTCTAAAAAAATGAAAGTATTAATCACATACAAAATTAAATAAACATTCATTAAATATTCAACCTTCATTTATGTTGGTTTCTTTTATAGTTGAATTCATGTTTGTAAGACCCATTTAAAAATTCGGAAAATTACTGAAACGTTCTACCCATTAAAAATGTTATACTCATTGTAAAAATTTACTATAAAAACATTTTAATTAAGAAAAATAACAACTCATTTTGTGCGTAATGTTCTTGCAAAATTGCAAGGTCACACACTTTCAGTTGTATAGTCACACTCTTTTTGCTGTATAATCACACTCATTATGTTGACGTTCGACATTACGCACAAAATGAGTGTGATTCTACAACATAATGAGTGTGATTTTACAATATAATGCGTGTGATTTTACTGCATGGCAAGTGTGACTATACAAAATAAAAAACCAAAATATATCCCGGTTATACAATATTATGAGTGTGACTATACAACTTAGCTAGTGTGACTATACAACAAGGCAAATGTGACTATACAAATACGACCACTTTTGGCTACAAACCAATGGTGCACAGCTGCGTGGTTTTAAAGGTTGAAGGATAAGTGATTTTGCTATATACCTCACGTGATTAATTATGAAACTAGAAAGTAGCATTGGAAATATATTACATTAGACAAAGTTCATCCTTTACATATAGTAAGTCAAACATAAAAATATTCTAACCAACCAAACATCCTTTACATATCACTACAAAAAACAGATGAAATTGCGGCGGACGTTTTGCGGCGGACTAAATATCCGACACATGTTTCTGCTCACGTCGGATTCGCGTCGGATTGGGCGACGCGACTGACTTGCGTGGGAATACCCCACGCAAAATGGACGCAGGGTAAGGGCGCCCAAGGGTGGGAGTTTCGCGCTCAATTATGCGGCGGAAAATCCGCCGCATGGTATGCCTTATACCGACGCAGGAGGGACATTTAATTTAAAAAATTAATCCTGCGATGTGGCGGACAATCCGACGCATAGATGTAGACACGCGGCGGATTTTGCGTGGGATTGTCCGCCGCATAGCTTTCCATATATATAAAAAAAGACGCGGACACACACATAAAGAAACAGCCCAAATCGATTTCCCTAAATCGATTTCCCCAAATCGATTCCCCGAAACCCTAATCTACCCAATTCCCCTCCCCCTTCCCGTCTCCCCCACCGGCCGGCGACGACATCCACCGGCGACAAATCCACCGCCGGCGCCACTGCCGGCGCGCCCTTCCACTGCCGTGCCCTCCCCCCTGCCGCGCGCCCTCCTCATCTTCGGTTCATTTTCCGGTCTTTTCTCCATCAAAGTATGTTCAAACTGTTAAATTTTTTAAATATTTGTTATTGTTAATGTTACTGTTGATTAGGTTATTGTTGTGGTTTGTTGTTGTTGGTTGTGTTAGTGTTGGGGTTAGTTTGTGTGAGTGGTGGGTTGTGTTAATTTAATGGTGGTAGTGTTGGTTTGTATGAAATAATATTGGTTGTGTTAGTGTTGTTATTGTTGTTATAATGATGGTAGTAGTGATGTGCTGACTACGGTTTTCCTTGACACGTAATCTAGGTTGATTTAGAGGTCAACTTGCTGTGTTTAGTATTGTTGCCCTGTTGCTCTAATTTTGCTGTGTTTAGTACTTGATCATGGATGTTAGTTGTATTCAGATCAGTTCAGTTCAGTTCAGTTCAGTTCAGTTCAGTTCAGACACATTCAGTTCAGTTCAGTTCAGTTCAGACACATTCAGTTCAGTTCAGTCAGTTTAAGTGCAGGAGAACAGGGCCTAATACTACTAATCTACTACTACTAATACTACTTAACTACTACTAATCTTCTACTACTAATACTACTACCACCACTAGTACTAATCTAATACTACTAATAGTACTTAACTACTACTAATAATACTACTAATCTACTACTAATACTACTACCACCACTACTTTTAATGTACTACTACTACTACTTAACTACTACAAATAATACTACTAATCTACTAATACTACTAATATACTACTACTAATACTACTAATCTACTACTACTAATACTACTTAACTACTACTAATCTTCTACTACTACTACTAATACTACTAATTTACTACTACTAATCTACTACTACTAATACTACTTAACTACTACTAATAATACTACTAATCTATTAGTACTACTAATTTACTACTACTAATCTACTACTAATACTACTACTACCACCACTACTATTAATGTACTACTACTACTACTACTTAACTACTACTAATAATACTACTAATCTACTAATACTACTAATACTACTAATATACTACTACTAATACTACTAATCTACTACTACTAATACTACTTAACTACTACTAATCTTCTACTACTACTACTAATACTACTAATCTACTACTACTAATACTACTTAACTACTACTAATAATACTACTAATCTACTAGTACTACTAATTTACTACTACTAATCTACTACTAATGCTACTACTACCACCACTACTATTAATTTACTACTACTACTACTTAACTACTACTAATAATACTACTAATCTACTAATACTACTAATATACTACTACTAATACTACTAATCTACTTCTACTAATACTACTTAACTACTACTAATCTTCTACTACTACTACTAATACTACTAATCTACTACTACTAATACTACTTAACTACTACTACTAATACTACTAATCTACTAGTACTACTAATTTACTACTACTAATCTACTACTAATACTACTATTACCACCACTACTATTAATGTACTACTACATCTACTACTACTTAACTACTACTAATAATACTACTAATCTACTAATACTACTAATACTACTAATATACTACTACTAATAATACTACTAATCTACTACTACTAATACTACTTAACTACTACTAATCTTCTACTACTACTAATACTACTAATTTACTACTACTAATCTACTACTACTAATACTACTTAACTACTACTAATAATACTACTAATCTACTAGTACTACTAATTTACTACTACTAATCTACTACTAATACTACTACTACCACCACTACTATTAATGTACTACTACTACTAATACTACTTAACTACTACTAATAATACTACTAATCTTCTACTGCTATTACTAATACTACTAATATACTACCACTACTACTACTAATCTAATACTAATACTACTACTACCAGCACTAGTACTAATCTACTACTACTACTAATACTATTTAACTACTACTAATAATACTACTAATCTTCTACTGCTACTACTAATACTACTAATATACTACCACTACTACTACTAATCTACTACTAATACTAATACTACCACCACTAGTACTAATCTACTACTACTAATACTACTTAACTACTACTAATAATACTACCACCACTACTACTAATCTACTACTACTACTAATACTACTTAACTACTACTAATAATATTACTAATCTTCTACTACTACAACTACTAATACTACTAATACTACTAATCTTCTACTGCTAATACTACTACTAATACTACTAGTAGTAATTTGTTGGGTGTTGATACATGATTGTTGTTGTTTACAGTTTAGGTTACGTATTGTTGGTAAGACATGTTATACATCTACTCAGACCTACCTAGTACCCGTTCAAGAATTACTTGTTAGGAGTAATTCTTGAATAATCCCCGTTTTGGGACTGTCTTTGTACTTTTCATGTCACTTAGGTGGTAAACACGAAATTTTGTTATGTCGATAAGAAAAAGTCTTGTGGCAATTCCCTCATTGTTCTCCGAATGCACATGTGGACTTTTCATATTTCCACATAGTTCATTTGGAGAACTGGGGCGAATTGCTGCCGGATTTTTTTCTTATCGGCATAACAAAATTTTGTGTTTATCAGTGGCATGGAACGTACAAGGATGGGTTTAGGTTGGAGTGATAAGGTCCCAAGGTGGTGAAACTGTTTCGAAATGATGTCTAAATGGGTTTACGGATTTATGAAAGCATGTTCAATTGACTGCACTTGGTTTACATTGTTATGTAGATAATGTCCATAATATTAGGCGTCGTTCAATGTTCTTCCCCACGCTCAACTAATTTAATAATTTCTACGTACTTTGCATGCACATATATATATATATTGTCCTCACAAAGAATGAAGAGAGTAGAAAGGAAGTGGATGTACGAGAGATTAGATGAGCGAAAGAAGCCTAAACATGAATACAAAGACGGTGTGTTGAAATTTATCGACTATTCCATAAACAATAACGTCCACTACACGAAACAACAACTTAGGTGTCCTTGTAGTAAATGCAAAAATTTTGCCATACTACATGCCCTTGATGTTAGAGATCATCTCTACAAAAACGGGTTTGTTCCAAACTACTACGTCTGGACGTATCATGATGAGGATTCTGATCTCGTTAGTGATAGTCACGGAGCGGGTAGTAGTAACCCATATCGGGAGTTCGTGGAGGATGCGTTACGTCCGACGGTTGAGGACATAATGGAGGCGGAGCGTAACCCGGACGAGCTAAGCGATGAGGAAGTTCAGCATGAACCCAACCCAGAAGTTCTATCCTTTTTCGAAATGATGAAAAATGCTGAGTTACCAGTTTGCGACGGATGTGACATGAGTTTGTTGGAAGCCGCTTCAAGGATGTTGACCCTTAAGTGCGAAGGTAACATGTCTTTCAGATTACTCGATGGTTGGATAGCGTTTATAGCTGACCTTCTCCCCAAAAAGGATAATGTCATGTCCCGAAATTTTTACGAGGTCAAGAAAGTGTTAAAGGGTCTTCAACTTCCTCATAAGAAGATAGATTCCTGCCCCCACGGGTGCATGTTGTTTTGGAAAGCAGATTCCGATCACGAGAAGTGCACAAAGTGTGGCGCGGATAGATTTAAGAGTGCGACGAAAAATACGAGGGGAAATAGAGTAGCGAGTAAGGTGTTGACTTATTTCCTGCTAGGTCCTAGATTACAACGCCTGTACGCGACAAAGAACGTAGCCGAGCAAATGCGTTGGCATCACAAAAACTCACGACTAAGGGTAGATGGTACCATGGTGCATCCTAGTGACGGTGAAGCTTGGAAAATGTTTGACCTTAAATATCCCGAGTTTTCAAAAGAGCCGCGCAATGTTCGCTTAGGTTTATGCACTGATGGGTTTTCCCCTTACGGACAATTCGGTAAATCTTACTCGTGCTGGCCAGATATGGTGACACCCTACAACCTCCCTCCTTGGTTGTGTTTAAAGAGACAATTCATGTTCTTGTCTCTCATCGTTCCTGGACCTAAGAACCCGAAGTCAAATATGAACGTGTATCTCCAACCTTTGATTGAGGAATTAAAATGTTTGTGGGAGACAGGGGTTTACACGTACGACGTGTCCACGAAGAAGGGCTTTAATCTCAAGGCAGCAATAATGTGGACCATCAATGACTTCCCTGCTTACGGGATGCTCTCCGGTTGGAGTACAACGGGTTATCGTGCTTGCCCGTACTGTCAAGGTAAGAATAGAAAATCCTTTTATTTGCCAAGAAGTTGTAAGGTGTGTTGGTTTGACTCCCACAGACAATTTCTACCAGCCGACCATCCATTTAGAAAGAACTGCAAAGGTTTTCTAAAGAAGAGACTCAGTGAAATTTCAGTCGCCTCTAACAGGTTGTCAGGCGATGAAATATTGGAGGAAGTAAAACATTACCCTACCATTGTTCATGCTTCTTTCGACGAGTTGAAGAAGTTGAAAGATAAAAAAGAAGGATGGTGGAAACAAAGTATATTCTGGGAACTTCCATACTGGAAGACTCTGCTGATTAGGCACAACCTAGATGTCATGCACATTGAAAAGAACTTTTTTGAGCAACTTATGAACACCATTATGGATGTACCCAATAAGACATCATTCGGACCGAAAGGCAAAGCCGACTTTAAGGAACTGTGTTTCAGTCGACCCAAGTCAATGTCATTCGTATTGGACAGAAGTGAGAAGAAGGCGTTATGTGATTGGGTATCTGGGTTAAAGTTCCCGGACGGTTACGCATCTGACTTGTCTAGGTGTGTAGACCATTCGAAAATGATATTGCATGGCATGAAAAGTCATGACTGCCACGTGTTCATGGAGAGGTTGTTGCCTGTAGCATTGAAGCAGTTAGTCCCTGTAAACACATGGAATGCCATAACTGAGATTAGTCAATTTTTTCGCGATTTGTGTTCATATACCATCTCCGTGGACTCCATTAATCGGTTGGAGAAGAACATTGCCGAGATCATTTGTAAGTTGGAGAAAATATTTCCTCCGTCTTTCTTCAACTCGATGGAACATTTACCGGTTCACCTTCCATTTGAAGCAAAAGTTGGGGGTCCTGTTCAATACCGTTGGATGTATCCATTTGAAAGGTATGATTGCGTTAACAACTATGCCCAGCTTGTAGCATCTAAAATGAAAGTAATTGTACTTTGTATTATTGTTATGCAGGTTTCTCAATCATCTTAAAAAAAAAATTGGAAATAAAGCTCGGGTAGAAGGGTCAATATGTAACGCTTATTTGTTGGAGGAAACGTCAAATTTTTGTTCCTTTTACTTTCAAGAGCATATTGACACGAAAGCGAATGATATTGATATCGGTGTCAATGAAAATGACGAATCTGATGACACTGTAGAACCATTTCGAAAGGATGTGGGCAGCACTACGGGAAAATGTAAGGAAAGATTTCTCACAGAGGTTGAGTACAATCAAGCGCACACTTACGTCAACAGGAAACTGTGGTGCAATCATAAGGCCGTACGAGGAGTAAGTGACATATGTAGTGCAATAACTCTTTATTGTTTTGATAATATAAAACCCCGTACAATAATATTTTTTTTTTCATCTGATGACTTGAAACAAATTTAGGAAATTCGAGGCGTACATCATGACCAAACATGCTGAGGTTAGATCATGTGACGCAGTTTGGAGCAAATATGAGTCATTGTTCTCCACTTGGCTACGAGATCAAGTACGTGAAAATGATAGTTGTGACTTTAAGTTACTCGAAACTGTTTATTAAAATTATTTATTGACTTATTATATCTTCATGAAAGCCTGAAGTGCTGCTCGACCCCCTCATGAAAACTCTTGCGACTGGCCCTTCTTCACGGGTGAAGACTTGGAAACGTTATTCAGTGAATGGGTACAAGTTTCGTGCTTTCAAAGATGGTGTCGACGTCCCTAAATCTACAATTAGTAACGGGGTCTGTGTGAGTTCCACGGAAGGGTCAGATTATTATGGAACACTAGAAGAGGTGGTTGAACTCCACTATTTTGACAGTGACAGGACCTGTAAACCCGTACTATTCAAATGTGATTGGATTGATAACTCTGCACAAGGAGTTAATGTTCATAAGTTATACAATCTTGTAGATGTGAATCGCTCAAGAAAACTGCGAGGGCACAATCCTTTTGTGTTGGCGTACCAAAGCGATCAAATTTGCTTTGCCCCTTATCCAAAGGGAAAAAAGGATACACAATGGTCGGCGGTGTTTAAGATCAAGGCGAGGTCACAAATTGACAACCCAATCACCGACGATAACGTATACCAAGAGGATGTCGTTTCTAATGTACAACCACTTTCATCTATTGTAGTTTCAGACACTGATGACACTGATGAAATTGAGGAACAAGTAGGGAACGTCGGTGAAGAGGATGGGGGCGAGGAAAAGGAAGAGGAAGAAGATGAGTTTCATAATTGGATCGTGCCTGAGGGTGAGAGTGAGGATGAGGGTGAGGAACAGGTTGTAATAGAAGCAGATGAGGAAGAGGTGGACAGTGAATGGGATGATGATGAGATCGAGGAAGACGGTTTCAATGAAGTGAACACGGATGAGGAGAATGATAGTAGCGACGATGAGTAGTGTCCATTATCATTTTAATACCGTAACTTTAATTTGTTTATTTTCATTGTAACTAATAAAAAACATTTTAAGCAAACAGATGTACGTATTATAGATTGGTTAATGTATTACATTTTATGTGTGTATGAACCTTCAGTATTGTACATTGTTAATGTTTTTTCATGTTTTGCAACTATGGTTCTCGTAGCGGAAACGTAATAATGGCAGGTGCTGGGAACAACGACGATATACCGGATGCCGATAAGAAATACCTTTCGCGGAACGAAAATGGCGTTTGGTAAGAATTCCCGTACTGTATGAATGTTTTCATTTACGATGGAATATAACTCGTTAAATTGTCGTTGCAGGTGGGAAGATAGCAACATTTTCAATTACCTACGCGAGTCCATCGTCGGCACTTACATGAACACCCCTGGCGTTTATAGGAACTGGACTGAGGCGCCTCAACTGGCGAGGGACGCCATGTACTCCCACTTCGAAGTGAGTTTTTTTTTTTGGGCTAATACATGAACTATTTATGTAATTTGTAAATTTTCTAATAATTTGTTTGTCTTTTGCAAACAGAAACGGGTGAAGATCGATCCGGGTTATGAGCTGCGAAACGCGTACGAGGTAAGGATCAAGAAGCGTCTCTCCGACATCTTCCAGAGAGCAAAGAAGGCGAAGGAAAGGCCTACTTGGATCCCGGAGAACAAGTACCAGGAGCTGCAACGTAGGGCAATGGATCCTAAATTCCTGAAGAAAGTAGAAGTGAACAAAGCGAACCGTCGTGGCGGAAACAAAGACGGAGTAGCGAAAGGGACCAACTGCCTAGGGCGTAATAGGGCGACAAAAGCTTTCAATAAAATGGTATGTGTGATGAAAATAAATTATTAGTTTTTTATGTTCAATATAACATGGTTTGTACGTGTTCTGACATTTTATTTCGAAGGGACTGAATGCGACCCCGATTCAGCTGCTTCACAAGTTAAAGAAGAGCAAGAAAGATCTTTGGGTTGATCCCATTGCAGAGGAGGTGGACGTAAGTTCTCCGATAATAGAATTCAAATCATATTAAATTATCTCAACTTCATCATTTGGTGTTAAGCTATATAAACTAACATTTGAATGTCATTTCAGCAAAAATTTGTACAAGCGAGGGAAGAGGCAATGTCCCAAGGAGGGGAGGCGATATCACGTGTGGACGAGTTTCGCTTATACCATGACGCCTCGGGGGGGTTCAACAAGAAGAAACGTGTGTTCGGGGTTGGAAGTGCAGCCAAAGAACTGTTCAAACCGTGCATGAACCATACCAGTACCGCGGTTGATGACTCGTACGTACCCACCGCCGCCACCCAGCAACGGACCGAGAACATGAGAATGAAAGAGGACTTGAAGAAAATTGAGGAACGGCAACTGCAGCATGAGCGCGAGATGCAGGACCAGAGGAGGACGATAGAGATGCTGAAGGAGAGGATCGCTATGTCCGATGAAGGCTGCAGTTCTATGCCACGGGGTCAGAGGCGTGACGACAACGCTGACGATGGTCACGCATTTGGTAGTAACATGGAGGTAGACCCGTCCCATTAGGTAGACTAGGTAATATGTATTTTCTAATTACTAGTCCTCGAACTTGTTAACGGAATATATATTAGTTTCTTGGGAATTAGGTGGACTTGTGAACTTGGGGATTAGGTAGACTTGTGAACTTGACTTGGGAATTAGGTAGACTTGTGAACTTGGTAACTTGGTAAGTTGGTAACTTGTGAACTTGTGATTAGGTAGACTCGGTAATATATTAGTTTCTTTTCGATCATTGAGCATGTTCAGCTTCTGCGCGAAAGATTGGATGTGGAATTTGCTCGGGAGGAGCACATTTGGTTGCACGTTGTGTGCTTTTATTTTTTTCAGGTCGTTTTTCTGTTTTGGGGACGTTTTATATCCAGCAGATATTGCCGTACAGACCCTGTTTGCAAGGGAAAATCCCATGCAAAAATGGACGCACACCCACTTGTTGCAAGGGAAAATCCCACGCAAAACTGGACGCACACCCACTTGTTGCAAGGGAAAATCCCACGCAAAACTGAACGCACACACATTGGCTGCAAGGGAAAATCCCACGCAAAATTGGACGCACAACCATTTGTTGCAAGGGACAGTCCCACGCAATACTGGACGCATACTTATTTTTGCGTGGGAATATCCGCCGCACGCCATCCAAATTCCGACGCTTAAACAGTTGACTTCAAGTCCCCTTTGACCTTCCTAGTGTCGCCATTTCTGCCGCATGTCCCACGCGAAACAGTATGCGGCGGCCGATCCGCCGCAAGTGTTACTCTTTGCGTCCAAAATTAATGGCGGCCTTTCACGTCGCGGAATCCGACGCAAACTTGATTTCGCGTCGGATTTTCGCGATTCGCGGCGGATTTTTCCGCCGCGACAGACCCTTCATTTTTGTAGTGTATATCACGTCTATCCTAAAGCAAACATTTTATCTCACATAAACACACAAGAGCTTAACGATGGTCTCCGGTACGTGCCCAACAATACGTTGTCCAATTACGTGGTCGACCGCTGTATCTTCCACGACCTTCTTCTTCCCACCGCCCCTTTTACCAACATTCTTTTTCCACCAACCATTTCGCTGCGACAAAACACACAATCAATCTAAATCACACAATAAATATGACTATACAACTGAATATGTGACTACAATGACTGTACAATTGTGTGATTGTACAGTATAATGAATGTGACTATATAACTTTAACTGTGTGACTATACAACATAATTGGTGTGATCCTACAACATAATGAATATGTGACTACAATGACTGTACAACTGCATGATTGTACAGCATAATGAGTGTGACTATACAACTTTAACTGTGTGACTATACAACATAAACGGTGTGATCCCACAACATAATAACTGTGATCCTACAACATAACGAGTATGACTATACAACTTCAACTGTGTGACTATACAACATAATCTCTGTGACTATACAAAAAGTCACCCACTTTAAGTTGTATAGTCACACACTTTCAGTTGTATAATCACACTCATTATGTTGCATAGTCACACTCATTATGTTGTAGAATCACGCAACTGTAGAATACCTTGGGATTAGGGTATCATGCGTTTAATCATCTTCATCTTCATGCTTGTTTTATTTTTCATACCTTTTTTTGGATATATAAAATTATTCATCTTCATTATCCACAAAAAAATGAAGGTTGAATATGGATGAATGGACGACTATGACTTTAAAAAAATGAAAATATCTAAACATTCATTAAATATTCAACATCCATTCATCCATATTCAACCTTAATTTTGTTTGGATAATGAAGATGAATAATTTTATAAATACATAAAAAGAGGTATGAAAAATAAAACAAGCATGAAGATGAAGATGATTCAACGAATGATACCTTAATCCCAAGGTATTCTACAGCTGCGTGATTCTACAACATAGCGAGTGTGACTATACAGCATAATGAGTATGACTATACAACTGAATATGTGACTATAATGAGTATACAGCTGCGTGATTCTACAACATAATGAGTGTGACTATACAGCATAATGAGTGTGACTTTGCAATTTTGCAAGAACATTATGCACTAAATGATTTGTTCATCTTCATCTTCAGGTTCCATTCATCCCACAAAAAAAGAACAACTTCATATTCAAACTTCATCTTAAAGATGAAGTTGTTCTTTTTTTTTTGGATAATGAAGATGAATAAATTATAAAAAATAAAGGTATGAAAAATAAAAAGAAGCTTGAAGAAGATGAAGATGATCGAAGATGAAGATGAAGATGTGAAGAAGAAGCTAAAAAAAATGAAGATGATCAAAGTTTATGCATAAACATACCTTGGTATAATTATCCGTCATGTTGTGTTAAAAACGGAGTATGATCGGAGTTGTTGACGGAGTATGGTCAGAGTTATTAATGGAGCTTATTTGATGGGGTTTTGTTAGAGAGATGAATTGAATTAGGGAAATAAATTGAAAAGGAGATGGGAAGGGTAATAGGCGGGGGAGAAAGTAGAGGAGGGAAGTAATGAAGTGATTAGTGATGGTTGATGGCTGATGGCTGATAGCTGCAGCATGTTAGTCCTTCTTTTTTTAATAATTGAACCCCATCCATCCACCATCCATCTTAGGATGAATGGAGGGAGGGGATCAACACTAAGCAACTCTCCAAGAGTTGCTAACTCCCCTGATCCTCTCTCTCTCTCTCTCTCTCTCTATATATATATATATATATATATATAAGTTAACCCTATATTTCTATTATCGTCATCTAACAATCATCTAAGTAGATCCCCATTTTCTTAGTAGTAGCTTCCATCAGAAAACTCCATTAGATCTAGAAAACTCTATTTAGCTTCGATTATTTAATTTAAATTTTGAAATCAAGCAATTACATTAGTCTAGATCTAGATTTTATTAAAGATTAAAGGGTTTGCAAGGATTTGGTGACAAGATTCTTGTATTTCTTCTTCAAGCTTCATTATTAATGTTCATCTTCATCTTCTCCCTTTGAGTTTTCCTCCATTATTGGTACTTTCATTTTTTCTCTCCTCCTTAACTAGTTTTCTCTTTAATTTCTCCTCACTATATTGTTTGCTATTGTTTTCTTCTTGTTTATGTTGTTTAAATTTCCTTCATTGTATTAGATTCAATTTCTTGTCATTTCTAGTATGGATTATTCTACTTTATTTCCCTTGTTTATTTCTCTTGATGATTTTATTATGAATATTGAGTAGTTTTTAGTTAGGGGGTTAGGGGAAGATGAACTTGGGATTCATGGACCATAGGTTTATGGAAATTGTTGCATTTCATGGTGATTTATCTTGTATGAGATTATTATGTTTTTGTTGACTTAGCTGATCAACTCAGTTAACATTGACTCACCCTCGCCAATATGAGGAAACCCGGGGTTTGGGAAATCTTGTCTTGAGACCATAGCTTTCTCACCGCGAAAGCGGGTTTTAATTAGGTTGTGTAAGGAAACCGAAAGGTGGGTCCCTCTTTTTATCGACCTTGTGCCAATTCCCGCGAGTCTTGGATCCTTGTACCTAGTTTTGATTTCTCGACTCCCCCGACCCTAACGTCTTTCCTCTCATTGTTTTTCGTTCTAGCTATTTAGTTCGACCCTCTTAGTTTAGTTTTATCACTTCGACCACCCCCATTCCTTGACCCCATTCGCAGTTAATCCTAGACTTGACCGATTACATTCACTGTCCCTGTGGATCAATCCCGACCTACCACTATTTCATTAATTTGTTATGTGATTAGTCGGAGCTATAAATATTTTTTGATTGAGGGTTCGCGACGACCCGCATCAAAATGGCGCCGTTGTCGGGGACGGTAGCTAATTGATTATGTTTTTGTTTTAATTGTGCTCGGTTATTTGCTTTCATTTTGTTTTTCTCCCCTAGTTCTACTTGGTACTAGGAGTCTCATCGTTCGTTGAGTTTTTGCTAGGAATACTTTTTATTTAGGTTGCTTGATCGCCGTAACGAGAACAAGCATCTTAAAGAACTCGTGTGCCGAAGCAACAACCCAATATTGTGATTTCACACTGATGTGTGCTAAATTTAGACCGTTTTTCCTCCTATTTAGACTTGTTTTTCCCTCGTTTTGCGAGATTGGAGTGCGATTATCGCCATATTTAAAGTATTTCTCGCATTAGCATCCCTCTTGTGCATTTTACGTGTTTTTGGTAGTTTTTCTATCAATTTTGATAGGATTTGGCACCGAGAGCATAATTGAGCTTCCACGAGCACAAGAGAATGGAATACCGTCCAAGCGTAAAGCGCAAGACTTAAAGTTCAAAGTCATCCAATCAAACGACGAAGAATGAGACAAGAAAAGAGGCCAGAAAACCACGGGTGAAGCTTCACCCGATGAGACACGACCGGGCGAAGTTTCGCCCGACGATAAAGATGTCAAAAAACGCAAATCTGGAAGGAAGTCCACCGGGTGAAACCACCGGGTGAAGTTTCACCCGGCAGTATTGGCTCGTGCATGGCTGATTTCGCAGGGTGAAGTTTCACCATATGAAGACTTAAATGGTAGAAGTCTCACTAATGGAGCAAAAAGTTGGATTTAGGCTTGAGAATAAGGATCCATTAAGGCTTTACTATATATATAGATACCCTAGTTAGTTGCACTTTGTCATCCATTATCTCTTCATTATCACTAGAACCCTTCTATTAGCATTTTAGATCATTTCATTAGCTTAGATAGTAAGCTAGGATTCTTCATAGTTTTCATCAATTTCTTCATCATTCCTCTAGATTTACATTCAAGCTTTGTAAGGATTCAAGTCTTTATTGAAGATTCTTGGAGATTATCAAATGATGAGTGACAAATCCCTTGTCATCTTCATCAACCTTCATCTTATTTATTTATGCAATCTTCTTCTTTAATGTTGTTCATCCTTCATAGTTGGTTTATTTCTCTTCATCTCTCTAATCTCTAGGCTAGATTTAATTTTGTTCTTTCATCATTGTTTCGTTTTGATCATCTTTATTTATCGTTTTTAGATCGTTTTTTGGTTTATTTTGTTGATGGCAACTTTATTCATTGTTTTGTTGGTATTTTCTCTAAATTTCATTTGTGTTGCTCTTAGATCATTTTTATCGTTTTGTTGTTATTTTCATTAGTCTTACTTTTATTGCTCTTAGATCGATTTCTAGTTTATTTAGTAGATCGTGAGTTTCTTTATTGTCTTGTTGTTATTTCCTCTAGATTCAATTATTATGCATGTTTTAGTTGTTTTCTCCTTTGTTATTATTTTATTAGTTTCCATTATGAATTGTGAATAGATTTCTTGTTTGGGGGGGGGGGGGAGTTAGGGAGGAGGATTTTGGATTATTTGAATTGAGGAGTTTTGGTTGGTTGGTTGGTTGTTGGTTTATCTTGCTTAAGATTGTTGTGTCATTCTTGTTTTAGTCTGGCCAACTAGACCGACCTTGATTCATTTCTATCAATATGGGGAAACTCTGGGTAGAAATTACCTTAACTTGAGACTTACCCTTCTTCGCCGCGAAAGCGGGATTTTAGGTGTGTTGGGTGAAGAAACCGAAAGGTGGCACTCTCCCTTTACCAATGTTGTGACCGATCCGATTCCAATTTTCTTAGACCCCATTTTCCGATTCTCGACTTCCCCCTAACACATTTTCCCTATTTGATAATCTCTTGTCATTCATTGTGTTTTAGTATAGACTCGACCCTTAAAACCCTCACTAGATCCCAAACACGTCGCTTTTACTCAATACCATTCCGTTTCCCTGTGGACCGACCTCGACTTACCACGAATACTTTAGTTATTTTTGTGTTATTACGAGTCTTACAAATGTTGTTTGATCCCCCATCCTTTGCTAACCGATCCAATTAAGAGGCGATAAAAAATGGCATTGTTGCAATATATACTTTGAATGTCGATACTTCCGTATTTGTGTGTATTTTGTAGATTTGGATGCATTTGGAGCTAATCGGAGCATTACGGATTCGCCAATTGAAGAATTTACACCTAATCACGGAATCGAAGGAAGAAGATGCGGAATACACGAAGAAACAAAGACCAAAGAAGGAAAATACACAAAACGAGATGAGAGACTGATCGCCTACACAAGGGTCAACTTCAAACCATCCATATCTTTAGTTTTACAACTCCAATCAAGATGATTCCAGTGGCGTTGGAAATCTATTTCTCTTAGATTTCCAATGGTATATTTCACGTCCAATTTGAAAGAGTAACGAAAAAATGGCATCCGTTTGAAGTCGAGCGCGCAATGCTGTGACCTACAGCGCTACTCGATCGAGTACCCCTACTGCACTCGATCGAGTGCCACTCCGCGAAGCTCCTGCCCATATTTTAGGGAGTCACTCGATAGAGTGCCATCAGGGTACGACTACATCAGGGTAATGCACTCTATCCCTAACTAATGTAGATAGTGAAGTCAAGGGTCCAACCACAAGGAGATGGGAATTCAATTATTTATCCTAAGAATTAGATTCTAGATTATAGGTCACAGTTTTGGTTGGTTTGGTAGAGTAGAATTGAAACTAAATAACTAAGACGGAATAACAAGAAGGGAAAATTCTAGGGTCTCAGGTTCACTACGAATATTACTCGGGTCATAGAGTCAATTAACAGATCAATAATCGAACTACCTAAGGTGCAGGTCCGGTCGGTACTTCTACAACCTTTAGATCTAAACTTAACCTGCGGTCGCTAGCATTAAGTCAGTCTACCCAAAATATCGTGCCCTAATTAGTCCTTAACCCGGTCGGCGAGAAGTCTTAATTGTCATATTAATTAATTGAATTATGAATCACACAATTAATCAGAATTAAAAGGATATTCAGGTGATAGTTCATACGATTAGAAACAAGTCAATTGACTATAAACCTAATAATACGAGTAGATCCCCTAAACCCTAGATGAAATCTAGCTATTCATATTAGGCACAACCAAATTAACGAAACACGAATTGCAATTAAACATAATGAAGGTGAATCGAATTAATCTACGGAAGACAATAATAAATCTACACTAGAAAACGATAAAGCAATACGAAGAATGAATTAAGACGGAAATTAAAGTAGAAACTGAAATTGAAATTGAAATTAAGATTAACGGTACTGAAGAAATTCCAGATCTGAGAATGAAGAGCAAGGTTCAATGTATCTCGCAAAGTAAACTAAACTAAGAAAACAAAAATAATGAAAAGTGTGTAAAAGAAGGTAAAAGAAAAGTGTAAAAGATGTCTGACAATGTAGCCAGGAGACTTATTTAAAAGAAATTACTTGGACTTCGAGACAGGCCCAAAATCTAAGTCGAAATAAGAATGACGCGTGTCCCGGTTTGGATGCACTCGATCAAGTACCTGATGGCACTCTATCGAGTGACCCCCTAAAATATGGGCAGGAGCTTCACGGAGTGGCACTCGATCGGGTGCAGTAGGGGTACTCGATCGAGTAGCGCTGTAGGTCACAACATTGCTTGCTCGACTTAAAACGGATGCCATTTTGTCGTTACTCTTTCAAATTGGACGTGAAAAATACCGTTGGAAATCTAAGAGAAATAGATTTCCAACGCCACTGGAATCACCTTGATTGGAGTTGTAAAACTAAAGATATGGATGGTTTGAAGTTGACCCTTGTGTAGGCGATCAGTCTCTCATCTCATTTTGTGTCTTTTTCTTCTTTGGTCTTTGTTTCTTCGTGTATTCCGCATCTTCTTCCTTCGATTCCGTGCTTAGGTGTAAATTCTTCAATTGGCGAATCCGTAATGCTCCGATTAGCTCCAAATGCATCCAAATCTACAAAATACACACAAATACGAAAGTATTGACATTCAAAGTATATATTGCATCATAAATAATGAGTTAAGCACAAAAACCGAGATAAAACTAACAATTAGGGGATGGAAATATTTATACAAATAACACTCATCACCTAGTACACTTACGGTTTAAATTGAGTTTTATGCCCATGAATAAGTCATCGCCCTCGTGGTTCGATCCGGAGCCGAAAAGGACCTTTAGAGCATTGCGATTTCGGGGAAATAACTCGACCACTATTATTCCACATCCTTCATTATCACCTCCAACCATAATCCCATTCTACCACCTACACCATCTACAACAAATAATCACATTCCAAATAATCCTTCCACATCATCTACTTCACAAAATTCACCATCCACCCCACCATCACCAAGAACTCCACCAAATCAAAATCAAACCCCTCCAAATTCACCAAATCCAAATCCACCAACACCACCAATCCACCAACACCACCAATCCAATCAATGGCGACCCTAGGTTCCCATTCTTAACTTACACATGAAGACACACCTTCACCGGTTGATTTCGGGGAGATTCTCAAAAATTCTGAATTAAAAGCTTCTTTGGCAAATGCAGTTCAACAAGATAATTTCCGTAGGTTCTTCCAAGAGGATGCCCAAGCGCATATCGCTTCTTACAAAGAAAAATTAGTCGGGTCCCGTTTAAATGGGTTAACATCATGCCAATTACACTGATTGTTATTTCCTAAGACATTGAGAGATGGAGCTCGTAGATGGCTCATGGCCATCCCGTAGATGGCTCAATTATCTAATGCCTTGTTGGAGAAATACTACCCACTGCCAAAGACCAATCAATATCGCATGGAAATACAAACTTTTAAGCAAGATGAATTTGAAAGCCTAAGTGAGACTTGGGAAAAATTTAGAGATTTATTGCGTAAATGTCCACACCGTGGAATACCCAATTGGCTAACAACCCAAACATTTTATAACACCCTTTCATCGAGAACCAAGAAAAACCTCAACTCGGCCGCCAGAGGAGATTTCTCTCCCCTTACCGATGAGGCCTCTAAAAGTCTTATTGTAAAGATGGCAAGGAGTGATGCCAGAGTGAGTCAGTCGAGGGATTCTAGAAAGAAAGTTGAAGTGAACTCATCTAAGAGTTCTAATGAATTCAAACTTGAAACAAAGGTTGAAGAACTAACAAATAGAATGGATGCCATGAATTCCAAACCAACTTCTAGAGGTACGTACCAAATTCAAGGGAGTGTTCCCACAAGGCAATCATCACCTCCTAAGCAACAAATAACATGGGAAGTTCAATGTGATCATCGTGGCAATTATGGTCCTGATTCTAGCTCTTGTAATTCCTAATGAAGAAACTTATTTTGAAGAGCCAAATGAAGTCCAAGCTATTCAAGTGTATGGGCAAAGACCTCAATTTGATCCCTTTTCTAATACTTACAATGCCGGCACAAGATTTCATCCCAACTTTTCTTATGGGAACCAAAATGTTTAAAATCCGATGCCACGTGCCCAAGGAAGTCAACCGAGGCCCTTTAACCAAAGTCACCAAATACCCTTTAATCAAGGTCCTCCAAAGATGCCCCCATATTTGTCTCCTCATCAAAGGAGCAACTTCAATCAACAAGCTAGCAACTTCCATGTTCCCAACAATTACAACAATTACCATAATCAACAAAATCCACGTGGTAATAACTTTAATCATGGATACAATCAAGGGTTCCAAGGCAATTTTCAAGGTAATCAAGCTTACAACCAATAACCATTTAATCAACCCTCTCAATCTTATAGCCAATCAAGTAATTTTCAATATGGTCAAGGAGGAGTTCCATGGGATAATACTAATAATTTGAAAAAAGTCGTTGGGCATTTGTGGAGTGAGAATCTAGATACCAAATCAAGGCTAAAGGTTTGGGAGTCACAAGAAGCAACAAAAGCCTTAGCCGCCCCAACTCATCCACCCCATGGTTTGCCCGACCAACCCCAAAACCCAAGAGACCCTCCACACCAAGCAAATGCCGTCATTTTGAGAGGTGGCAAGGAACTTGAGGACCCGTACAAGAACTTTAACTTTAACACCAAAAGCACCACAACCAAAGTGAATCAACAAAGTGCTCCACAAGCAACATCTCTCACTTCGCCCAAACAAAACTAGGGAATACAAGCGGAGTTTGATATTCTCCAAAACGCAGAGATTGAACAAAGAGAACTTAGAAAGAAAAAGGAGCAAATGGAAACCGAAGAAGCAAAAAGAAAAGAGGCGGAGCGTTTAGCCAAAGAAGAAGAAGAATCCAATGTTCCACCGCCTCCCGCTTTTGTCCCACCATTGCCTTTTCCCGAACGAGCTAAGCCACATAAGGAGAATGTCCAATTTAGCCGTTTTGTAGATATGTTGAAGTAAGTGGAGGTAGTTTTACCCTTCACCGAGGTAATTTCTCAAATGCCCCTTTATTCTAAGTTTTTGAAATAAGTCTTAACTAAAAAGAGAACAATAGAGGACAAAGAATGTGTCTCTCTTACGGCGCAATGTAGTGACATTCTTATGAATCAAATGCCAAAGAAACTAGATGATCCCGATAGCTTCTACATCCCTTGTCGTGTTGGAAATGTTGTTGTCAATCGAGCTTTGTCTGACCTAGTGGCTAGTGTTAGTTTGTTACCTTATTCTATTGCCAAGAGACTTAGTGTGGGAAAGATGGGACCCACTAGCATGTCGATTCAACTTGCGGATAGGTCCGTCAAGTACCCACTTGGGATACTTGAGGATGTACCCGTCCAAGTTGGCAAGTTTTTCATCCCCTCCGACTTTGTTGTCATGGATATGCATGAAGACACTATTACCTCTATTATCTTAGGTCGACCTTTCATGGCTACCGGTGGTACTATAGTTGATGTAAAGAATGGAAAGTTGTCATTTAATATAGGGAATGCAACAACCCTAAATTTTTCGCGACCAAAATAAAAATCCGAACAAGGAAAATTCAAAGCTGTTACTCCACACTTAGCTCACAAAGCCAAGTGTAAGGCAAATAAAATAGTATAATCAACCGAGAAAGAAATTTGAGAGAAAATAATTGAAACGAAGTATAATTTCGATAATTAATTAAATGAAAACGTTGCAGCGGAAGACTAAAGTTTTACAAAATCCAAAACGATTTAAAACAACCTCAAATCAATAATCCAAAATATAAATTTATGTAAATAGTTCGAGACAAAGTTTAAATAATTAAAATCCTTCCTCGCTCAGCAAAACCTGAAACCAGAATGCACCCATGCAGCATATTCAGTGTACCTATCAACTGTACCCGAAATCACGAATAGGTACAGGTTCCAGTGGGGGAACGGCCCAAAACAAAAGGACGTCAGCAAAGCTGAGTAAAAGTATAATATAATAAACTCGTGAAATAATAATAATGATAATAATTTATAGTAACTGAAACCAGAGTTAAAATCATCGTTTAAATACCAACATACCATAAAAAAAGTAGTCACAACCAAACCAATCAAAATATATATATATTTAAACACCTGTGTGCCAAGGTCCTACCCTTGCACGGTCTAGAGGTAACCACCTGTGCTTAGCTAGACTCATAATAGTGTGCACCTCTCATATTTGGACAGTCAGTAGGATGAAACTGCCAAAGGAGAAAGTCTAACTCCTAGCTAGTGAGGGCCGGACAATCCTCACTCAAAAAATAGTTTCGAGACAAAGTCCCAGGAACGTCTTAGACGCACCTTAAAACCGTCTAGACCAACAGAGCTCCCATAGTCTGTTATAAGTTACCAAATTTTTTACCAAAACAGTACCAATATGTGAGTCGTGTCACAAAGTTCAATATCCAAACATTACGAGTATTATAAAAATATTTACGATCGACGAAATAATTTACGAAACCGTTATAAAAATATTATTTGATCCGAACATGCTCTTTACTTAAAGTGAAAAGGGTAAAACGTCCTTACCTCTCAAGACGATCTATCCAAGCTAATTAATCCAAAAATCCTTTCTCCTCGAACCCATAAGCTACAAATAACATAAATGTTGTAATAACTAACCAATCACTATTAAGACAATCCAAGCCCAATGTATGATTCTTTTATGATAACATTTATTGAAAGACGACATTCTCACATTACCCTCTCACAATAATCTCACCTGTATACTCTTAAAATAGAGTCACAACCCAAATGAATTGCATCTTCTCTCCGCACCATTATCCATAAACATAATACCATATTCTATTTTATTCAAAGGACTAATGAACCACGCAAGCACATTAGCATTATACCAATATGACTTATAATAACCAAAACATGTAACACAACTCGCGTTCCAGTCTCGCACTCAACGTGCCCTCACACTCTTTGCCTTATAATCACTCTAAAATATGTGTCTAGTTAGACCGTGAAGAGAACCCAACAGCTCATCATCAGGACGTTCTTATATGTTATCGACCTGACTCAACTCAACTTGAAACCATTCTAGATAGGTACGCTTGTCCCGACTCAGAACCCAAATATCAGCAATTACAACCCTTGTTTCCATCACAATTCGACAATTAAGACAATAGAATTACTCCCAAATAATATTTATATATTTGAATCAGGTTTAGCAACTCTTAAGACCTACTCATAAAACTCGGTTTATATATAAAAAGAATGCATAAAAAGATCTTTCATAAAACTGGCACTTACAATTTATATAGTATATATGCAAGAGGAAGGGACGACGATCAAATTGTAGGAAATACGGACCAAGAAATAGAGGAAAACAGAGGGAGAAGGGCGGCAGAAAGAACGATGAATGAAAAGAAAAGAGGTGAGTTTAGTGGAAGTAGGAAATGAGTAGGACACGGTGGGGAGTTTTAAGTAGCTTTAGGTTCTTTCCTTTTTTTTTTCTTTTTTATTCTTGTGTATGACTTAAAAATCCAACCCGAAATCAAGTCGGCTTATAAATTAACGTTCCACTTTTAAAAATAGTCCAAAAGTCAATTTAATATGAAAGTCCAAAAATACTTTAATATTTTTATCCAACTTAAAATCCGTTTTAAATTAAATAACAAAGTAACGCTCTATAAATGACTCGGAAAATAACGGGGCGTTACAGGGAACGAGTCAGTAAAGTTTTCCCTTTCTCAAGCTCTTAAACAGCCAATGATTGAACAAATGTATTCCATTGAAATTATTGATAGTTTGGTTGAGTATAGCTTGATAGATGATGATAAGCAAGAAGAGGAACCACTTGCTTCCCCACCTCTTGATGAAGAAACTTATATGAAGATAAGGTAGAACCAGTACCGGTGGGTAAGAATATGATCTTTTGCAGGATAAAGACCGCGCTCACCACCGCTCCAATTACCAAAGCACCCGATTGGAATCTTCCGTTTGAAATCATGTGTGATGCCTCCGATTTTGCCGTAGGTGCCGTTCTAGGTCAACGGGTTGACAAGAAGCTACATGTGATTTATTATACAAGCAAAACACTAGATGAAGCCCGATCGAGGTATACCACAACCGAAAAAGAGATGCTAGCCGTTGTCTATGCTATGGAGAAATTCCGAACTTATGTTACCAGTTCCAAAATCATTATTCATACCGATCATGCGGTGATTCGTTACATCATGTCCAATAAGGAGACAGTCCGAACACTTTCAATGGGTTCTCCTTTTACAAGAATTTGATATTGAGATTAGAGACAAAGCCGGATCGAAGAACTTGGTAGCATATCATCTTAGTAGACTAGCGGTTAGTGGAAGTAAAAGTGAAGATGATGGTCCACCCATCAATGAAGCTATGAGAGATGAGGCCTTGATGGTTATTGAAACTATTACACCTTGGTATGTCGATATCGTCAATTTCTTAGTATCTCATTATATTCCGGACGATTACTCCAAGCAAGAGAGGAAGAAACTACGTCATGAAGCCTGACGCTATTATTGGGACGAGCCCTATTTGTTCGCCGCTGTATAGATGGAATTTACCGACGAAGTGTTACAGGCGACGAAGGAAATAATATTGTGAATCACCTTCACTCAACATCTTATGGTAGACACTTTGCCAACCAAAAGACAATTGCCAAGGTTCTCCAAAGCGGGTTTTTGTGGCCTTCCATGTTTAAGGACATTCGAGCTTTCGTTCTCACATGCGATGCTTGCCAAAGAAGTGCCAATATAACAAGAAGAAATGAGATGTCCCTTCAACCCATTCTAGAAATCGAATTGTTTGATGTTTGGGGCATTGATTTTATGGGTCCGTTCACATCCTCTTTTGGAAACAATTACATCCTTGTCGCGGTTGATTATGTCTCAAAGTGGATCGAGGTCGTAGCTTCCCCTACCAATGATTCCAAGGTTGTAATCAAACTTTTCAAGAATGTATTTTTCCCGAGATTCGGTATGCCTAGAGTCATAATTAGTGATGGAGGCTCTCATTTTAGAAAAGATACCTTTGAACACCTTCTTAGAAAATATGGTATCACTCACAAGATGTCCCTAGCCTACCACCCTCAATCAAATGACCAAGCCAAGAAATCCAACCGTTAAATCAAAGGAATTATAGAAAAGTTGTAAATACACACCGAAAGGATTGGTCATTGAAATTGAATGATGCCCTTTGGGCATTGAGAACGACCTACAAAGCACCAATTGGAACCACTCCTTATCGTCTTGTGTATGGTAAAGCTTGTCATTTACCGGTGGAATTAGAACACAAAGCAAAATGAGCTATCAAAGAACTAAACTTTGACGAGAATATTGTTGGAAATAATCGCCTTTTCCAACAACAAGAATTGGAAGAATTAAGACTTGAAGCCTACGAAAATTCGAAGATCTACAAGGAACGAACTCGCAAATGGCACGATTCTAGAATACTTCGTAAGGACTTCTCCGTTGATGATAAGGTATTATTCTTCAATTCTCGTTTTAAGCTCTTCCCCGGTAAATTAAATCGAAATGTTCGGGTCCATTCGAAGTGACCAAGGTACAACCATATAGATCAATAGAGATATCTAGCCCGGAAACCATGAAATTTATGGTTAATGGGCAACGCTTGAAGATTTACCATGCTGGTCACGTTCGTGAGACCTTTGCTACCGTGAAACTTGGTGAGCTCCCATTGGGGAGCGTTGTTTAACCCCTTCCCAAATTGATGTAGGTTTGGTGATATCCTTTACAACCACCTTGTATATATGTACCATATTCTTTGTGTTTGTTAGTTTTGTTTAGCTTAGGATGAATGGATGAACCTGGATTTCATCTTGGAGAATATATTTGGATGAAGATCAAGCTTTTGGAGAAGTTATGGAGCTTAATTTGAAGACCATAACCATGTTTGTGGGAGAAATTGATTATATAATGTGAGTCATCTCGTTATTTGAAACTTTAAGTGATTATTGAAGAGCCATGAAATGGCAAGGCAGAAAAAAACAAAGCATAGAAGGCCGTCGGGCGAAACTTCGCCCGATGAGATTATTGAAGGTTTTCCGTCGTGTGAAACTTCACCCGATGATATTTTGCCACGCCATGGGATTTGCTGAAGATTTTCCATGCCATGACCGGGCGAAACTTCACTCTACGAAAAAATCCCAGAATTGCCAAATTTGCCATAATTGACCAGTTACCGTCGAACGAAACTTCGCCCGATAAGATTTTCACCGGGTGAAACTTCACACAGCAGAAAATTTTTGCAGAAAATTGATTTTCATGACGGTTATATTTCAAATTTAGGTAGATTGTAGTATATCAGAAAAATTGAGTTAATCTATTTTGAATTAAGTCAAACCTAAATGGTGGTAATATATTAGTATTATTGAATTCTATAATGTCAACGTAATGTTATTTTATTTTGTAAAAATTATTTTCATTCAATTTTTTACTTAATCATGTCATCATAAATGTTAATATTGTTTGACTTTATGATGTTGTTGTGTGTCGAATTTGGACCATTTTTTCTCCCATTTAGACCCGTTTTTCCTCCGTTTTGCGAGATTTGAGCGCGATTATCGCCGTATTTTGAGTAATTCTCCCATTAGTGTCTCTCTTTTGCATTTTACATGTTTTTGATAGTTTTTTGTCTATTTTGATAGGATTTTTGACCAAAAATGTGTCTGAGCTTCTATGAGCATGAGAGAGAGGGAAACAGTCCGAAGAGCAAAGCACACGACTAAAAGTTCAAGTAATCCAATCGATCGACAAGAAAAGAAAGCATAAAAAGAGGCAGAAAATCCATCGGGTGAAGTTTCACCCGATGGGATATGACCGGGCAAAATTTCGTCCACTGGGTGAAATTTCGCCCGACGGTAAATGAGCGCCAAAATTACAAACTGGAAAAAGTTTCAACAGGTGAAATGATCGGGTGAAGTTTCACCCGGTGGTGTTAGCTCGTCAATCGTAGGCTGAAGTTTTGCCATGTGAAGATTCATAGGGTGAAGTTGCCATATGAAGATGCATAAGGTGAAGGTCTAATTAAGAAGGAAGAAGAAATGGATTTGGGCTTTAAGATTGTGTGATCCATTAAGGCTTAGTTTATATAGTAACCCTAGGTTATCACTTCAATTTGTGCCTTAAGTGAGCCTCTTTAGGGTAGAGTACTGTAGTGGATCTCCATAGTAATAGTAGTAGTAGTAGTTCACATAGAAAAACTCCATAGATTTAGTAAACTTTCTTAGTTTTAGATTAATCTACTCAACATTCTACAATCAAGTTCTTGTACTAGTTTAAGATTTGAGTTTTTATGTTGAAGATTGAAGAGTTTTGCAAGGATTGGTGACAAAGTTCTTGCATTTTCTCTTCCAAGATTCAATCTTTATGTTAATCTTCATCTTCCTCCTTTAGTTTTCTCCATTGTTGGTAGTTTCTTTCCTCTCCCTTTCACCATTAATTAGTTTTGTCTTTAGTTTCTTGTTAAACTATTGTTAGTCTTATCATTTTTATGTTAGTGTAGTTTTTCATTGTTTGTTTGTTTTTCTCTCTCCTTAGTTTGTTTCTCCATAGTTTGTGTGTTTGTTTATTTTCCTCTTTATTGTTGTTTGTTAGTGTAGTTTCGTTTATTGTCTTAGATTAATTATTTCTCCTCTAGTTTAAGCATGTTTAGTCTTTCTCCTAGTCTCCTTAGTGTTAGTTTTATTATGGGTAGTGAGTAGATTTTAGTTAGGGGACTAGGGGAGGAGGAATTCTAGATTCGGGTTTTATTTTGTGAGAGTGTTGCATTTGGGGTGATTTGTCTTGATTGGGATTGTTGTGTCTTGATTGACTTAGATTGATCACCTAGGTTGGCTTGACTCACCCGAACCAGTATGGGGAAACTCGGGGTTTGGGTAATTTCGTCTTGAAACATTAGTTTATTCGTCGCGAAAGCGGGTTTAGGCTTGGTTGGTAGGAAACCGAAAGGTGGCACCTCCCTTATACATCTTGTGATAATTCTTGCGATTGCACCCTTACCTTAATTTCCGACTCCCTTACTCTCTCTAACGCCTTTCCCATTAATTGTTTCTCGCTTTAGTTCCTTACCTCGTTTAATTAGTTTAGTTCATCTCGTCAAAAATCCCCCTTCTCGACCCAAATCACTCTCAGACTTAGACCTGACCGACTACCCTCGACCATCCCTGTGGATCGATCCCGACTTGCCGCTACTACGTAGTAGTTAGTTGGAGTTTATAAATTTTGTTTGATCGTGTTAGATAGGCGACAATCTGACGCGCGTCAGATGTTAATAATTTAAATAGTTAAATGACAATGTAATCCTTCCTACGGAGTATAATGAAGAATCTAGTGTGATAAGGATACACACGCATTGTCTCACTGTTTTATGCGATAAAAATAGTTTAAAACCATGATATTTTTAATGTAAATAACTACTTTATATTAATTTAAATAATTTTTAAACGTTGATTACTGTAATGGCACTTGAAAATCTTCGCAAAAGATATTCTTTAATAAATCTCCCAAATCGTTAATTTATTTGTTACGTGGCTAATACAGAAATTATGGCTACTTATAATATCGTATAAAATAGATAAAAGAAAAATCATTGCAAAATCACTCATTCTATTTATTGGCTATATATAAAACCAGAGACAAATACAATAGGTAGTTGTAAATTCTAGATTTCTTCTCCCGTCTTCATCGGGGCCATCCCAGAGAGTTTCAAGCACAAACCTTCCATCATCAATCTAATCCAACATCATACTTTTCGAGGATTGCCGGATGAAGATGTGATAGAACATGTTTGTCTTTTCAAGGAAAGTCTTATTGGTATCAAGCTTGAAGGTGTTACCGAGTGCCAACTACACCGAATTATTTTTCCTCGCACCTTGCGGGATGGATCAAGGAGGTGGCTTAAAAGTTTCCCTAACAATACCTTTCGCACTTGGAAGCATTTGTGCAACACTTTCCTTGAGAAATATTTCCCACCATCAGAGACCAACAAATTTAGAAGGGAAATTTAAATATTTCAACAACAAGAAATGAGAACATAAGTGAAGCTTGGGATCGATTTCAAACATTACAAAGAAAGTGCCCACACCATGGTATTCCTCATTGGCTTTTGCTTCATACATTGTTTTACTCTTTATCCGCCGATGCAAGGGACATTCTTAACGCGGCCGCAAAGGGCGACTTTTTCTTACTCAACGAGGATGAATCCCATAAGTTTCTTGAGAAGATAGCCAAAAGTGGCGTGTGTGCTAAGGAAATACAAGGTGGTGAGTCAAGTGAAAAATCGAAATCGTCAAAAGACATGGAGGCCACTCTTGAGGCAAAAATCGCCCAACTAGTTGAGAGATTTGAAGCAATGGTTGCTAAGGACGCTTATCAACCCAAGATGAGGCCCCCATCAAGAAGAGTCACCCGACCAAGAAGAGTCACACCACCAAGGCGAACATCTATCTCACCTCCAAAGCTATATCGAGTTGAAATTCCATGTGATCATTGTGGAAAATATGATCATGATTTCAATCTTTGTATGAGGGAGGAGAATGTTTATCAAGCCAACACCCAAGGAACCTATGAAAAATCTTACACTAACAATCCTAATTGAGGAACCGGATCTTGTTTCACGCCAACTCAAAAATCATATCCTTGTCAAGATCATGCAATTCCAAGAGCCCCCAATCAAAGAGTTTATTCTAATTCACATAGGTTCTACTATCAACCAAGACCTCCTCATGCAAATCAATTCAATAAAGGTTATTCATATTCTCAAGGACCACCTCGACCTAGCTATGATCCTTCTTTTGGAACTTATCCTCCACATAATCAAGGTCCTCCTAGGTATTCTCAAGGCAACTTTCAACCTTTCTATGACATTCAACAAACGATCAAGTTTTTATTGAAAGAAAACACATCAAATCGAGCTAGACTTGAAGCCTTAGAGGCACGAGCCGCCTCGCAAGCTCGATTTCCTCATGAACCGACCAATTCTTCCAATCAAGCATCCGTGAATGCCATTAAGGTATTGAACAAAAAGGAACCGGTGAAACTCTTTGATTCACAAACTCTTACATCTCATCCTTCAATCAATGAATCCAATGAGAATGTGGTCAAGGGTATAACCGAAAGACCAAGAAGAGATCCATCCAAATATCTTGTAGGAGACCTTACCTACGTAATAGAACAGATTCCAATAGAAGACGTGAACCTAGTTTCCAGAATAGAAGTACCACCCTTGAATGATAAGCCCCAAATCCTCTCAAATAACTAAGCTATGGAGCATATAACCTTCACCGATTTGATAGAGAATTTAGAGACTAGTCCCTCCATGTCTACTCCAACCGAGTATATAAGGGCTATAATCTCGAATTCTACCATGAAGAAGGAAATTCCACTACTACCTAGGGTCACCCAAAAATTTACAATTCCTACTAAACTTGGTGACCCCGGTAGCTTCTCCATACCTTGTTCGATTGACAATGTTGAAATACATCGCGCATTATGTGATCTAGGGGCGGACATTAGCCTTATGCCATTGATTATTGCTCAGACAATTAATATTCCAAAGATGATACACTTTCCGCTTAACGTTTAGATGGCCGACGTTTCTACGAAAGCGCCAATTAGGTTAGCACGAAATTTTATGGTTAAGGTAGGTCCTTTATACATACCTACCGATTTCGTGGTCCTTGACATGCCCATTGAAGAACGCAATCCTATCTTATTAAGGCGACCTTTCCTAGCAACCGGCGGAGTGATTATCGACGTGTAAAAGGGAAAATTATCTTTTAATGTTGGTAATAGCACCATTCAGTTTGTATTGCCCGCCTTCTTGTCAAATATCCCTTTCGGGAAGGAATTGTGGGACCATATGGTGGAAATACCATCCGAAGACGAATTTCTATTTTTTTTTGTGAAAAGGTAAGCTTTGTATTAATATCAATTAGGAAGAATTACAAAATTTCCCTACATACCAAATTAGATACATCCAATTGCCTAAATCTCAATTAGTCCAAATACTGAGCAACTAATTCATATTTTTCACTAGATAATAAGAATCTATGTCTAGCCCGACATTCTTCCTGAATCTCCCTCAGAATATGCTCTGGCCTTGGAACCCGTTTCTCATGTTTGCTAAGATTCCGTGCTCGCCATATGTGATAAATGGTAGCCACAATAACACAGCCTACCAGCCTTTTATGCCCATCATTTGCAAATCGATAACTATGCCACCATTCTACAACATCCACAGTAGGAATATTGATGCGCAGCCAGCTTGACACCACTCCCAAAACTCGTCTGCTAAATGAACAAAGAAAGAAAAGATGTTCCTGATTCTCACTTCCGCTGTCACACATCCAACAGCCAGTAGATAAATTAAGTCCCCATCTGCTCAATCTTTCATTTGTTTGCAAGCGATTATGCATCATTATCCAAACTATGAAGGAATGCTTGGACAAAACTAACTTGTGCCACACCAAATTACTCCATCCAACCTCTTGTTTCTGCAATCTCAGCCAATTATATCCCTGTAATACAGTATAATCCCTTCCCTCCTGCAGTCTACCTTCATTATCAAACCCATCTCGAAATCTATTATAAACATTACAAATGCGTTTCCAAGACCAGCTAGAAGTAGCAGAACTAAACATCAACTTCCAGTCTCTACCCTTTAAAAAATTGATATGGATCCATCTAACCCACAAATGGTCCTTCTTGGCTGCCACCCACCATATATATTTGGCTATACTAGCCAAGTTCCAATCCAAAGCATCTCTAATACCCAACCCGCCCATCTGTTTTGGATAGCAAACCTGCTGCCAACCAATAAGCGGAGCAGATATATAATTGTAATGTCCTTTCCACAAAAACTTTCGACATATATCTTCCACCTTCTTAATCACCGTCTTAGGAAGAATAAAAATTCTAGCCCAATACATATGGAGATTCTGTAGCACCGACTTTACTAACACAAGTCTTCCTCCGTAAGACAAGTGTCTAGACCCCAACAATCGAATGCGTTCTACAATTTTTTCCGCTAAAATCACACTATCAAGGACCCCCAATTTTTTGTATGAAATTGGGATACCTAAATACCTGAAAGGTAAAGTACCTCTCCTCAGACTCGTGACCTGCAGAACAACATCACCATCCCGAACTCCATTCATATAGATTTCTGACTTCTCTTTGTTCATTTGGAGCCCAGTAGCCTTAGAGAAAGTAAAAAACGCTCTCATAAGAATCGTAGAAGACTCCTTATTCCCAAACGAGAACAATAATAAATCGTCGGCAAAGCATAAGTGAGTTAACTTCAGTTGTTTACACATTGAATGGAATTTAAACCCCTGATACTCTTGCACCTCATGTAAAATTCTTGATAGATACTCCATGGTTTTAGCAAATAGCAAAGGAGAAAGGGGATCTCCTTGACGAAGACCTCTCTTTCCTTTAAAATACCCAAAACTATTCCCATTAATCACCAAAGAGTAACTAGTTGTTGTGACACACTCCATCACTAGATTAGTAAACTGTTGAGGAAACCTCAAAGCCTCCATCATATCTCTGAGAAACGCCCACTCCACGGAGTCATAGGCTTTCCTCATATCAATCTTCATTAGACATCTAGGAGAGCATGATTTCCTCCCATAAAGCCTTACCAAATCTTGACATATTAATATATTCTCAACAATTTCCCGACCTTGAACAAACCCGCTTTGATTATGACTTATAATCTCAGGAAGTATTTCACCCAATCTATGACATAAGATCTTTGTAATACATTTATACAACGTATTACAACACGCAATTGGACGAAATTGGGAGACATTATCCGGCATAGTAACCTTAGGGATCAATGTAATAAGTGTATGATTAACCTGCCTGAGTAGCTTTCCACTTCTCCAAAAATTCTGGACCGCATCAACTACACTTGTACCCGCAATATTCCACGCATCCTTAAAGAACTAACTTGAATATCTATCGGGACCAGCACTTTTATCACCCGGATAGCAAACATACACCCCTTAATCTCATCCGCTGTCAACGGCATGATCAACATTCTTGAATGCTTGTCAGACACAGTTTTACCTCTACGCACAACAGCTTTATGAACTGCAGTAACCTCAGAACTAGTCCCTAATAACTTCATATAATACTCCTCAAAGGCAGAGTTTATATCCTCGGGATCAGTCCTCAAGACTCCGTCCCCATCCTTAATAGAAGCCACTTTATTAATTGCTCTTCTCTTCTTAATACACGCATGAAAGTACGATGTATTGTCATCACCCTGCTCTACCCAATGAGTTTTTGCCTTTTGTCTAAGGAATGACTGTGTAGCCTTCTCAAGTCTTAAAAGCTCCTTAGCTACCCCCCGTTCCTTTCTATTTAACTCAACATTTAATGGATCCAACTGTAACTGTTGTTGACACTCTTCCAGTACCAACTTAGCAATCTGCCATCCTTTTTCCACTTCTGAGAATTGTCTCCTATTAAGGCTCCTAAATTCCGATTTTGCCATCTTGAGTTTCTAAACCAATCTGAACATAGGATTGCCCTCCACTCTCCTTCCCCAAATCTCCTCAACAATACCTCCAAAACTCTCATCCAAGGACCACATGTTATAATACCTGCAACTAGCATTACCAGCCACTTTCTCAGCCTCAAGATGAACTATACAAGGGCAATGATCGTAAAGCCCCTCAGGAAGAAACCGACCACCCATATCAGGGAAACTCTCCAACCATGCTTCATTGTACAGCACTCTATCTATTCTACTAAAGACTCGAGACCCCTCCTCATGTTCATTGTTCCAAGTGAAAAAGGATCCGGAAGTTTTAAGTTCCATTAACTCACAATCATGTACACAATGTTGAAACCTTCTTATTTCAGCCCAAGTAGTAGGAGCTCCAATTCTTTCCCCTTGATGCAGAATATTGTTAAAATCACCCCATAAAACCCAGGCACCACTAATCTTTTGCTTATAATTTTTAATAATGCTCCATAAACAGTTCCTCTCAGCAGGTTTATTAAACCCATACAACACCGTTAAATGAAACTTAACATTTCTCACCTTATCCCACACTATTGTAAATAAAGTTTGAGCAGTGACATCTTCCACAGACACCTCATACCGAACCGGCTGCCAAAGAAGCCAAATTCTACCCCCTTTATGATAAGAATTATTTGTAGTAATAGCCCATCCATCACAAACATTATTCTTCACCTTCAACCAATTACTACTAGCTACCCTAGTTTCAAGGAGGCTAAACAGTCCAACTTTATTCTTATGAAGGAACCATTTTAAATCCTTCTGTTTTGTTAAACTATTTAGGCCTCTAATGTTCCAAAATCCTACATTATCCATTCTCAGGTGGCAAATTCTCCTCCCCCCTACCCGTACTCCCCTTACTTGAGATTAGTAAGGCCTGCAAAAACGATAATCCCTCTGGGTTAAATTTCCTGTGTTCTTCCCCTTCTGTACGAGCTCGAACCACTTTAGGCGATTCAACCACCTGATAACTTACAGATGGAGTAATCATACCCCCCTGATCCACCACTATAACAGTAGGAGATTTTACTTGTTGCACCACCTCTTTCTGCCTCCACACTTTCTGATTATCTGGAAATTTCTTAACTAGTTGTGGCTTAGAAGTATTCTTCCTGCAAACCTCCGCTAAATGACCCACTCCTTTACACCATTTACATTCCACCGGAACCCATTCATATAACACCTGAACTCTCTGTTCCATTCCTTTTTCATCTAAGAATACAATCTCTTTCGGAAATTTCTGATTAAATTCCACCTCTACCAGTATTTTAGCATAAACTCAGAAAAGTTTTATGTCTAGTCACTTCATCACATTTAATATATTTCCCAATCAAACTAGTAATCTTGGTAAGACTTGAAGATCCCCAAAATTTCACATCCAACCCTTTTAGTTTAACCCAGATCGGAACCTTCTTGCACTCCTGCTTCACCAATTCACAGTCCTCAGTCCATTCTTTAATAATGACAGGCTTGCTGTCAAACATCGAAAAACCTGATTCTAACGCCTTCAACTTATCTTCATTAGTATAAAATCTGACTAAGAATACTCCATTCGACAAAACCGACACTTTATCGTTTTTTAATAGTTTCCACGTACGTCTTATAAACCCATTAATTACAGACCATGGAGGGTTTGCCCCTAGTACATACCCATATATCGTAGTGGACCAGTACTAACTCTCAGCTGCGACATCTTCTTCAGTGAGCTGCACGAGCAAATTATCATTCTTTAGTCCTTCATTCACCATCTGCTCTTCCCCCATATCAATATCTTCTTGATGGTGGGATTTGTCGTGGATCCCGCCGATCAATATTTAACCGACTATTCCTAGTGGGTAGCTAGGGCAAGTAGGGTCGATATCTACGGAGACGGTGTTGTAAGGTCTAGACTATGTCCACCTAAAACGAGACTATGCTACCAAACAAACACAAAGGAAGCGATAAATGGTAAACTATGGTGGTTGGAGATGAAGGAAATGGACTAACAATGACTAGACTAAAACAATGCTAAGACGGAGTAACTAAAGATCAAACTAACAAGCAAACTAGAAGAACCGATGACTAACTAAGAAGTTGAATCAAATATGAAAAGAAGTGGGTTAGGTCGGGTTCATAAGTGTAGATGGGTAATTGGGGTGGTCAAGGGTGTAGGTGTCTCCTAATTGCTAGAGTCGGTCCGGGCTCTCGCTACGTAGACCATCACCGAGGTAAGTTCGCGCTCTCGCGTCTAAGACTAACCTCAACACAACCACATAATAGACAAACAATGAGAAGATGAGCACAAGTATGGGAAGCATGGCCATTACTACTCACACAAGCATATCAACAAAGACATAGAGTGCCCAATATGTGACTAACAACAAAGAATCACCCTTTACCCCTAATCAAACCCTAATCACCCATAATCTACCCTTAATCCCCCTACTAACCCACAAGGAGACTACTCACTCATTATCAAACTAACCATAACAACAATAAGAGAAAACAACATCGTAAACTAAACATCCATAATGAAGAACAAGAACAATAACAATAACAAGAACACTAAGTAAAGATTCAAACTTGAATAAATAACAAAGAACAAGAGTAGAGAGGATTATACCAACAACAAGATGATGAAAAAGATGTAAACTTGCATAAATAAGAAACCCAAATCAACTCCAAGGTTGTCAAGCTTGGATGAATCTTCAAGTATCCTCTTAATACAAGATTAACTAAACTAACTTAACAAAGATTAACTAAGTATTAAAGAGAGATTAAAACTAATGTGAGGAACACTAATCTAGGGTTTGTATCTTGTAGAGAGGCTTAAGAGAGTCTAAAATGTAAGTTATCCCCCCTAAACAATACAAGAGGGGAGTATTTATAAGGTTACAAGAATGAGGGAGGATGAATTAAAGGTCACGCGCAACAGCACCATGGTCCCGACCGGGACGAGATTGGTCCCGACCGGGACGGTCTGATCCTGACCGGGACGGGTCGGTCCCGACCGGGATGGGTCCAAAACAGCAGCTATGCAAAATGCGCACCTCATCCCGGACGGGATGAGGCCATACCCGTCGGGGATGAGTCTTGTAGGCCTCCAATATATCTTTAAGGTTCCTCCTTGCTTCACATGGACTTCTCATCGACTCTCGGGTCTCGGGATCGAGTCTAAGGGGCTCGGGATCGGGTCCCAAGGTCTCGGGGTCGAATTCAAGGCATTGAGTGATCGTTCCTCCGCTTCGTTGGCTCCAAAAAGTGTATGTATTGAGTCGGAATCGCTCCAACTCTTCATGAATGGTCTCGGGAACCTGAAACGAGCTAGAGGAAGCATAAGTAGCCCATGAACCGCTCCCAAGGAGCGATTCCGCAAGGAAATTGGGACCAAAACACATCAAAATAGGCACTACAAACTACACTTATCAACTCCCCCACACTTAACCCTTACTCGCCCTCGAGTAAGCACAAACTAACTACTAAACTAGCCGAGTGGGTATTAGCGCACCCTACGCCCTTTCAACTCACGCGAGTACACTTAGAGGGAAGAGTGCACTCCGCAAGGCAAGTGGGGTCTTGCGACAAAACTGTGGATGCAACAGGACACAAAAACACATAAACAAACAAACATACAAACAAACACACAAAAGGTTGCACCCAAAAGAAAAGAAATACCGCTTCCCTCAAACAAGCGGTGAAAGAATCACCGGTTTTGGACTCAAGGCAAGTAACAACGTTCCCAAGCTAGCAATACAAACCAAAATGGACAAAACCCTAATAGTATGACGACAAAGCAATAAAAACGTTGGTAACTTACCTCGGTTCCTCCTAACCTTCTAAGAACGTACCACGGGACGATCGGCGGGATGGAAAAAGGATGAACCACGGTGTTAGTCGACACTGTAGGTAAGTGAGACCCCGCCCCCTTTAGCAATGAGCCAAGAGGGTCGTCCCATGACCGAAACCGCCCAACTAGTCCAAGTAAAAAGGTGGAAATAATTGCAAAGGGAGGGAAGACCGACCCTTGCCGCTATCATCCTTCCTAGGGACTCGGTCCTTTGGTAGGCTCTTCACGGCAAAAGTCGGAAAAAGGCTTATTTTTGTGGGGTTAGGATCTTTTTGTGAGACGATTTTCTTTTGTCATTTTCTCTTTTCTTATGCATTTTTGCTTTGTTTGTTGCCATGCCATTTCTTTTTCTTCTTTTCTATTTTCTTTTTGGCTTTTGTGCCTTTTCTTTTTCTTCAATCTTTTCTTTCTTTCATTTTCTTTCATTTTCTTTTCTTTGCCCTTTTTGGCTTGATTTGAATGATAGGCATTTCTTTTTGCAACAAGAAAGACGATTTCAACAATTTGCAACTTTATTCGGTGAATATGTGTAGGAGGTAGGTGAACGGGTAAGTCGGGACGGGCCCTTCCCTTCAAGCCCACAAAAAGGGGAGAACTTGGACTAGTCGAGCAAATTTCAAAGATGGTCACCTAGGGGACGGGACTCGGCAACCAAGGCCTTTTCACACCGTGGGTGGTCAAAATGGTCAAAATGCAAATCCCGTAGTAAATCCCTAGTAAGCTAGGTGGACTCAAGGTAAAGGACCAACGAAATCATTGATTTAGGGTCATTCTACTAGACTAAAGCCCAAGACTCGATTTATACCACTAGGAAGGGAAAGTAAACACTCGCACACTAGCCTCTAAACCGGGTTTTCGAAAACCTTTTCACACATAAGACACAACTACACACACAAAACAAAGACAAGACAAAGAACGAAAGAAAAAGAAGCAAAAGCAACAAAACAAAACGAACACATAACGAACACAAACACCACCCCAAGCTTCCAAGCAAGCCACCAAATCGATCACAAGCATTACAAAGCTCCACCCGAGCACACCACATCACAAACCTTCTCCAAACTTCACAAGAAATAAAGAGGGAAAAGGGCTAGAAGGTGTTACCGGATGTCTTGAAAGCTTTCCAAAGTTAGCGGCAATTAGGCGACCTAAAAGGAAAAAGGGAGGCAAAACACGCACAACAAAACACATATACGACACAACGACACAAAAGGAAAACACACAAAAGGAAAATCTTTTTTATTTTTGTGAAAAAATTTCAAATTTTAAGATTTTTAAAGATTTTTCGAAAAACTACGAAAATAAAACTAACTACGATAGAATATCGCTCCCCCACACTTAAGCCGAGCAATGTCCTCATGCTCGTCCGTAGTACATGGGAGCACAAAAGATAAGAAAAGAAACTACGAAAATAAAGCTAAAATCAAAAATAAAGTGGAGAAAAGGGTAGAAAGTGTCCGGCCGGGGTGTAGTCAAGTCACCATGAGCCGAGACAAGAAAAGATATGGATGGGGGAAGAAATAAAAAGAAAGAAATAAAAGGGAATGGGAGGGGAGGACTAGGTGTAATAAAGTCACCTAGCCCGAATTCCGCCCAAATCCGACTAATTCCTAAAAAAGGGTGAAAATCTTGTAAAATTTGGATTTTGAAATGACTCTCGATGTAATCACATCATCGAGAGTCGGGAGCAATAAATATCAAGGCCCCGAGGGCCACCATGACACGAAAGTGTATAAGGGGAGGGGAACAAACAAGGGCAAACAAGCTATACAAGACGGAAAAGAAAGGATAGTTGTCGTACCATACGGTTAGCAACTCACTCGCTCCATCGTCTCATAAGTCAAAATCGGCATGTAGCTAGTCGTCCTCGTTGTTATTCCTTCTCAATCGCGATACGGTTCCATGGTTGGGGCACAAAGGTAAAATGAGGTGGGTTTTGATGTTAAAGTCGGTGTAAAGTGAAGAGAAAGTGAGGTGAAAATGTGTATATGAGGTGTAGGGGTCATATTATGGGAGTAAGGACATGTAGGGAGGTTGGGAGGGGGTACAAAGTGGTAGGGTGGACTCAAACGACGAAGAAAAGGCCAAAGAAGGAACAAGGGGTCCATCCCGATCGGGATGGGTGGTCCCGGTCGGGATAACCTGTCCGTCCCGGTTGGGATGACCTGTCAGTAGACCCAACTTTTGTCACACTCATCCCGGACGGGATGACACCCTTCCCGATCGGGATGGCTCATCCTTCCCGGTCGGGATGCACTCTTCTCGGCCGGGAAGAGTCTCCTAACCCTCTATAGCTCCCAAAAGCTCGTTCCAAGCTTCAAAAACCGACTCCCCTTCACACGATTCAAGCTCAAACAATGACCACTCCTCCCTAGGAATCACCTTCACTTCACCTATCAAACAAAGCTCATACACACATCAAATTCCCTTCCTCACATCGCTCATCAACAATCCAAATAATCAAGAATTCCACAAAACTAAAAGAGATTACAAGAGATAAAGATATATACAAAGAGACGGTTCTTGTGGAACTCCGTCAAACCAAAGGTGGTGCATTCTTCAATCTTTTTCAACAATACTACAACCCATTCCATCTCCATCAAGGGCATGAAGAAACAAGTCGAAGGCCCTTGCAAAGTCTTCAATCAAGCTCGAGATATAACCGTCCACATCCCAAGGTTCTCCATGACCTTGTCTCGACGTTCCCGGGGCGTCCCGATCTTGTAAGTTCAAAGGCTTGAACTTATACTTTTGATCCTTCAGGATATACCCAAACGTCCATCGATCCTCATGTGGCCCCAAGGGAGGCTCATCTTCCTTCTTGCCGTTCAACTCGTCATCAAACCCATGATATGGGCACTCATCCTCTCCAATCTCGGAGTCATCATCCTCAAGTTCACAAGAGTTCTTCTTCAAGCTTTGTCCCAACTCTCCCCCTAGATCAATGTCTTTCGTGGCGTGGATCATTTTGCAAGACTCATCATTAGTAGGCGAAGTGTTGCCTTGGAGGTCAAACACTAGCTTCTCTTCGCCTAGCTCGAAGGTGATCCTACCATTATTCACATCGATCATAGCACCGGCGGTGTGTAGAAATGGGCGCCCAAGGATAATGGGAGTGATAGCATCTTCCCGCATGTCGAGTACAAGAAAGTCGACCGGAATGAAGAACTTCCCGATTCTAATTGGCACATCTTCCAACATCCCCAAGGGTCGGTTGAGAGAGCTATCGGCCATTTGGAGTGTAATGGAAGTGCTCTTGAGCTCCTTCATCCCGAGTCGAGCACAAATGGAATAGGGAATGATGCTAACACTCGCACCCAAATCACATAATGCTTTTTCGATCTTGTAATTGCCTATGGTGCAAGGGATCGAGAAACTACCCGGATCCTTCAACTTTGGAAGCGTAGAACCTTGAATAAGCTCGCTCACCACCCTAGTGAACGCAATAGTCTCTTCCTTGTCGATGGATCTCTTCCTAGCTAGGATTTCTCTCATGAATCGTCCATATGCTAGGATTTGGGTAAGTAGCTCGGTAAATGGGACACTCACATCCAACTTCTTCACAATATTAAGGAACTTGTCATATTGGCTATCCACTTTGGTCTTCATTTGCCTTGTTGGGAAAGGCAACTTGATTTGGATTTTGTTTTGCTCAATAGGGGTGGACTCTTCAAATGACACTTTCCTTTTACCCTTGTCTTTTCCTTGAAGTGGGGGAAGCTTGTCTTCTTGGGGTTTCCCAATCTCCCATAAGACTTGCTCCTCCATTGGATCTTCCTTGCTTGAGTTTTCTTGAATCGGAGGCACAACTTCTCTTGTTGGTTCTTGCTCATTAGGGGGTGGGGGAGGGTTATAAGATGTACCTCTCCTCGTGGTAATAGCATTTACATGCTCAAATTTCGGTGTTTCTCCTTGAGGAGGTAATAGCCCCTTTTGCCTTGAAGAGCTACTCGAAGCAAGTTGAGCTATTTGGGTCTCAAGCATCTTCGTATGAGCGTCTCTCGCCGTGTTGTCCCTTTGAATAAAAGCATAGAACTCTTGTTGGTTTTTTGACATCTCCATTTGATTTTTGAGCATATCCACCATAGTCTTTTGAATGTTGAAATCTCGAGGTGGAGATTGTGGATTATGTGGAGTATCGGTGATGGCTAGAGGAATGCCATAGTCATGAGTAGGAGATCGGCTCCTAGGCTTGCTTTGTTGTTGTTGACTTTGAGTTGCTTGTTGTTGACGGTTCCCTTGGAACCCACACTAGTAGAAAATTACCCTTTGGAACCGGTTGTAAACTACCCTTTGGAACCTTTTTTCAAAGGTTCTACTGCCACAGATTCCTTAGGTCCGGAGCTTTGGAACCGGTTGTAAGAAGGTTCCATAGATGCCCTTTGGAACCGGTTGTTGTTGGAACCGGTTCCAAAGGGTATACCATTGGAACCTATTGTATTTACAGCCGGTTCCAAAGGGTGTACCATTGAAACCTGTTATTATTCACAACCGGTTCCAAAAGTATACCATTGGAACCTGTTGTAAATCACAACCGGTTCCAAAGGGTGTACCGTTGGAACCTGTTGTAATTCACAACCGGTTCCAAAGGGTGTACCATTGGAACCTGTTATAATTCACAACTGGTTCCAAAGGCTGTACCATTGGAACCTGTTATAATTCACAACCGGTTCCAAAGGGTGTTCCATTGGAACCTTTTGCTATTCACAACCGGTTCCAAAGGTTTACCATTGGAACCTATTGTAATGCCAACAGGTTCCAAAGGGTACCTCATTGAAACCTATGATAATTTAGACACGGTTCCAAAGGCATGTCATTTTATCATTTATTTATATTTTAAAACCGGTGACAAATGTTACTGATTTTAATTACAAAATTGAATTTTCGTATCCCTGAGAATGGTATATAAAAAACAAATCAAAGCACGCAAATTATAATATTAATAATTTGTCGAAAATTGGGCAGCACCTCTCTACAATTTGATTAAACCAAAATCAAAATCATATCACTGCAATGTTTAAATAGCACAACCAAATCCATAACCAATCCACACCTCCAACTACTTAAGTAACATTTCCAGTAGAATGCCCCACGTCTAGCAATCAACATGACTACAATATATATCTAACCACAAAAGTTAACAAAGTCACAAACGTACTACATCATCAACTCTATGCACTTCTGAGACCAATATTCACGAACTTGGTTCATATCTTCCGTCGTCATTCTTGATTTTGAAACACACTAACAAATAAAAAGAATAGTAACAATGGATTAGCGATTACACCCATAATTACTTTATAACAGAAAAACTAAGATTAAGTTAAAAAAAAACCTTAATTAAGCTTTCTTAACTCTTAGAGTAAAATACGGTGATGTCGTACATCCACTTCATGACATAGTATCCACATTCAAAGGCTCCAGATTGTTGAGGACACTGAAATTGTATGAACAAAAAGGTATTATAAATCATTATTCACCAAGATGGTTTAATTCATCAATTGCACTATAATCATTGCTTTAATTTAGTCATCTACGACACAAAATTTGTACAGAAAACAAAAGAGAACAATGAGATAGCTATAATGGAGTAAACATTTTTAAGAACTCAAAATCAATAACCAGATTTCATGAAGTATCTCAATCAACGCGTTAAGTTTAAATTAAATTGCAACTACTAACCCATGTAAAAAAAGAAATAATTAAACAAGTTAAAGCTTAATAATGTTGTTTACCTCAATCATGTTCACATTGAGACTATATTTTTTAACCGTATGACGTCTCCCGCCACTCACTGTATAGATTTTCCAAGCCCTTACATTATAAACATTAAAAATTATTAGACTATTATTTTTCTTGTAAAGGTTTAACTTAAGATAGTATTCTGATGACCAATTAATAAACATAACTTACAATTGCAAATGTAGTATTACGATGTCCAAGTCATGTTTATCTTTATTCGAGTCAAAGATATATGCTATGTTGTCCCAAGGGCAAATGACAAGCAACAACCAATTCTTGCTGTATATAATACAACTTACGATTAGTAAGTATGAAATAATATAAAATAACTAAGTAATTAATTTAAAGAACCTTGGAGACTTGCCTTGCATAGAATGCACCCATCACATATTTCTTGTCTTCTTGAATTAGCATGACATCTTTGATGTAGTTTTCCATCGACCGTGGATCATACAAGTATGAACTAAGACACACGGGACAAATGAAGCCGACACCTTCTTCTGTCACTCCTAATTTTTGTCCATAATCATGTAGGAACCTATTTTAAGAACATAGTGTAAACATTCAAAATGAATATATAGAACAAACATATAATAAAACTAATCCTAGATTTTAACATAATTGAAAATAATACAAAACATCAAGTTTATACCTTCCCCAAGCTTGAATTATTGTTAGATTTAGAGCATCGTAATTGCACATTTCCCTAATATCCTCGAAACTTAAGTACACTGTGACGTCTCCAGAATTGTACACCGACTTACTGATATCTATAGATATCATAAATATGGAATCCGCAGATAATGAAACCATTACTCTTTCCAATTGTTGACAATATGAACCAATAACTTCTGTATCATTGTTTTTTCCACAAACATTATTGACCTACAAATATCAATTTGCTTGTTATTATTAAGACCTAAAATATTCCAGTAGTAGAAATCGAACCAAATTTTCATAGCATCAATTTTGTAAGTGTGTCTTGAGTGACATAATACATTTTGGTGTGGCATTAGGGTTATCCTTTTGTTATCCAAATACACATTTAGTTTGGCTATACATCAAGTAGTAGGACTAACGTCTCAGACCTTCCGACATAGGGGGAATCTAGTTAATAGTCAGGGACAACACTCGACTCACAACCCTAAATTTACAAAAATGGTTAAATTTATCGACTTTTACTACCTAAAAATTCATATATAGGAGACCATACCATAAGTATAAAGCAAGATGAAACAATCCCTTCAAGTACCATCAATAATTGTAAAATTTATGGGGTCAAAAATGTGTGGACCGTCGTATTTGGGTAAAGATTTTTTCTATTATCTCCCCTCCATTTCTGTTCACATTTTATTATAATGATACTACTCCATACTATTTTTGTTATTTTTTATCCACTTTATATGATTAAAATACAAACAATTAAATCGTTTCAGACTTTCAGAGTAACATCTAGACTACTCTAGACTGTTAATAGATAATGGTGAGGGAATAATGGAGACGATCCTAACCCCATATCCCGGGGGACACACATTGAATTTTGTATATAGTACATAAGATATTAAGAACTTCTCTCAAGAATAAGAAAATGTGGCTTCCAGCTTTGCAATATAATTTTGGCCGTTGAAAATTTGTAAGATAATTTTTAAATATATTATAATATGAGTATATGAAAGGCCAGATATAAAATACATAACATCGTGATGAATACTTACAAAACAATAGTCTCCATCAACATTATGGGCTTAAAGAGGGAGTAACAAGTTTGCATGTTCATTTAGAACAGACAATGCAAATAGCCAAATACTATCACTTCTGCAACGAAGCTTCCTTGAAAAATTATTCAGCAAATAAATATGTTTAGTTTGGTTAGGTCAAACATTGGTGTCTTAAAAAAGAATAAATAATAATAATAATAATAATAATGATAATACAAGTTCCGGTTTTTATAATAATAATAATAAAATAATAATAATAATAATAATAATAATAATAATAATCAATTAGAGTCTAAACAACCACTACATTAATTGCAAAAAAATATTTTAGTATACCATAAAGAGCAACCCTAACAGCAAAAATGCAAAATCACTCCAGTTTTCACAACTCCAGAGTTCCTCCTAGTCTTACCTACAGTGACGTGTTCGTGCCAGATATCAATTTTAACCGGAAAATGAGGGAAAAGGATGTTTGTGAATAACTACAATAAAGACTCTGTTCTTTTAAGCTGAAAGTATTTTGTAAACTAAAATAAGCTGAATTCAGTGTGCTACTTGCAACTTGTATGATTGAAAGCCTTTTTGACTTGATAAAAGGAATTAGAGATTATAGTAACACCTACTACATTCTATCAATATTGTAATTTTTCACAATGTGTTTCTTTATGCAGGTATGAACTTTGCTTTGCTAGCGAGAAAGTAATGAAAAATTTATCTGTGTCACAGACACATGAATCGGAGATAGGAGTAATGATATTTGTATCCTATTAAAACTCAAAATTCAGGGAGCTGGTTTAGGTTATACGGAGTAGGAGTAGCCTCAATAGTCGTTGTTATTCAATTTCACGGGATTCCTCACATATGGTGCTGGTGGTAAGGGATGGAGTACATATATGATACTCCTATATAGATACTACAAAAGCAAGCAAGTAAACATGATTCCTCCGCCTTTGGTTTACCCCAGCCCAATTCAACTAAATCTAAAGCCTAGCTACTACTAGTACTAGTAGTAGTACTACTTTGTATCGTGTTTCCATGGAAAACGTGTGAAAATCTTAAATCAAGTACTAGTACTCTACTACTCCTATAAGCCTATATATAACAAACAATTACACACAGAGACAGACAGACACTACATACATTTCCCAAAAAAAACAACATACATCCTCCTATCAGATCACTCCCTACTACTCTACAGCTACACTAGTTTAGAATGAAGACATACCCAAGAGAAAGAGAATGAAGAAAAAAAGGAAACATACGAGGCCACGAGAAGATTGTGTGAATCCAATCTATCAACTCAGAACCACCTAGCTAGATTTTCTGAGATAATAATATTCACTACTCTTCAACTTTCTGCTCTTCTTACACCAATATAATACTTTCAGATCATAAACCATCTCTTTTTCTTTTCTTCTTTGACCCTCTCACTGGACCCATTATGATTTATGACTTATGATTATCCCCTCTCAATTCCAAACAAACAAAAAAAACCAACTCAACTGCAAACCATTAGCAAATACAGTAGGAGGGAGTAGAGAAGATGTATGCAAAAACGAAAATAAGATGACAAGATAAAATAGAGATTGGGAAAAATTTTGGAACCAAAGCATGCACAAAGCTAAACTGTATGATGGGGTTGTAACTTGTAACTTGCTGGTAAGATGTGTTTGTGTGTGTACTCACTCTATATTAACATCCCCACCTAAATTCTTTCTCCAACCAAAACAAATATACTTGTATCGACTTCAACGTAACGTAGAAGGCACAAACTATAGAATAAGACGATCTTGTAGTAAAAGACGGTGTCTATCTATAACGAGCTGCTAAAATTGATTGTATTTGGATTTGTTGAGATCTCATTCCCATCCATCCCAATCCCAATTGGCATCAAAAGCTACTCTAAAAAAGAGCACTCACAGTCACACACCCAGTCACTTAGGAGGATAATCATCATCATTACTTATAATGCTTTGTGTCGATGTATGATCCCATCATTTCTTCTTTCACGGGGATTTGGGTAATCAATCCATCAATCCTCTTCTTCTTCTTCTCGTGTGAACATTATGCCCATTTTTCTTGCTACTATTTTTGATTTCTAGACTACACTCTAATCATTTTTATACAGTATATTATGCTCTAACAACCATCATGGACCCTTTATCCATCAAAACTAAACTGTATGACCAAAGAGTTAATATGTATGCTTATAAAAAACAACTGAGTTTTCTTTACCAGATGAGATTATATATCTGAATCAGAACTCAGAAGTGGGTTGGTTTTCTCTTCTTAACAAAATAATGTAGTAGCCAAACAACACGGAAATTAAACGCCACAGAGAATACGAAACTTACAACAATATTTCCCCATAATACTAAATCAATCGATTTCAACAGTAAAAAAACGATCAATCGTAGAACAAAAAAACGCAAACAAGCAGAAAAACGAAAAATTAGGGTACCTCGTGTTTAGGGTCTCCTCAATTGGATTTGTGCGTCTGTCTTCGTCCCCTTTTTTCTTCTTCTTCTTCGCGTCTTCGTCTTCTGGGTTCTTCGTTTTCGATTAGGGTCGTTTTCGATTAGGGTTTTTGGTTTTCTGGGTTATTCTTCTTCGCGTCTTCGTTCCTCTCTGTATGTCTTCTTCTTCGCGTCTTCGTTCCTCTCTGTGTGTCTTCTTCTTCGCGTCTTCCCTCTCTGTGTGTCTTCTTCTTCGCGTCTTCGTTCAGGGTCTTCCTCAAACCATAATTTAGCTTACCATCTTATAGCTTATACGTCTTCTTCAATTAGGGTTATCAGGGTCTTCGTTTTTTTGTTTTCTGTGTGTCTTCGTTCCTAGCTTCTTCAATTAGGGATATCGTTTTTTTTGTTTATGTTTTCAATTAGCTTACTTCTTCAATTATGCTAGCTATCTTTTTTGTGTTTTCAATTTTGTATTTTCAGTTTTGTTCTATTTTTAAGAAGATTTTGGACCTGTTCTCCTGCACTTATATTCAGACAGTTTCAGTTCAGTTCAGTTTAGTTCAGTTCAGACAGTTTCAGTTCAGTTCAGTTTAGTTCAGTTCAGACAGTTTCAGTTCAGTTCAGTTCAGTTCAGACACGTTCAGTTCAGTTCAGACACATTCAGTTCAGTTCAGTTTAGTTCAGACTTATTATTATTATTATTATTATTATTTTTAAAACCGGACTTTTATTATTATTATTATTATTATTATTATTATTATTATTATTATTATTATTATTATTATTATTATTATCGTCGTCGTCATCATTATATTCATTATAATAATTATTATTATTAGTATTATTATTATTATTATTATTATTATTATTATTATTATTATTATTACAGTGTATGGTGAAAATAATAACGGTAAAAGAATGATATTATTATGATAATAACATTATTATTATAAATATTAATTATACTAATAATAATAACATTATTATTATTATTATTAATATTATTATTATTAATATTAGAATTAATTATTTTTATTTTTATTTTTATTTTTCAGTTCAGTTCAGTTCAGACACATTCAGTTCAGTTCAGATACATTCAGTTCAGTTCAGACACATTCAGTTCCGTTCAGTTCAGTTCAGCTCAGTTCAGTCAGTTTAAGTCCAGGAGAACAAGGCCCTTGTATCAAAATTTTGTAATGTTTGATCTTCAATTTTTGTGTTTTATTATTTGTAATTTAGAAGTCTTTGGAACCTTTGTTAGAAAAATAGGTTCCATTAATGGAGAAGTTTTTAATAAGATCCAAAATTTTTAACATGTACCTTTGGCACCTCTTTTTAGTTAACAACCGGTTTCATTGGTAAGGTCTTTGGAACCGGTTGAATCTACAAAAGGTGCCAAAGTATTTTGATATGGTCTAAAAATTTTAGACACTACCTTTGGCACCTCTTTTAGTGAAGAACCGGTTCCATTGATAAGGTCTTTGGAACCGGTTCAACTTACAATAGGTGCCAATCATTTTTTTGGTCATCTAAGGAACCTCTTGTTCTTACAACCGGTTCCTTTTGATAGGTTCCAATGGCATTAATTCTACTAGTGCCATGAGAATTGCTTTGATTATTGCCATGGTTGTAATTTTGTTGTCCTTGGATGTTTTGGTTTCCTTGGAAACCACCTTGATTGAAGTTCCCTTGTTGGAACCCTTGATTGTTGTTGTGGAAGGTACCTTGGTTATTTTGCTTGAAATTGTTGAAGGGCCTTGAGTTGCCTTGATAACCTTGGTAACCTTGGTTGTTGTCCCTTAAGGGAGGTGGAACATAGGGACGAGGTTGCATAGCTTGTTGTTGAGGGACTTGATTGGAAGCTTGGTATTGATTGGAATAGGAGGCACCTTGCTTGAACGCTTGAAAGGCGTTCACTTGCTCAACGCTTCCTTGACAATGCATAGGATCATGACCAACGATTCCACAAGTATCACACATCCCATAATAAGGCAAAGGAGGTGCAAATCCCAAAGCATTCACTTCTTGAATCGAGTGTTGGTTGGAGGTACTAATGCTTTGAACTTGATTGAGGTAGCCTTGGAGCTTCTTGTCAATGGTCTCCATGTGTGTTTTCAATTGAGCTCCAAGGTCAATGCTTAATTGAGTAATAGCATCAACCTCGTGCCTACCTCCTCGGTTTGCCTTCCTAGGCCTTGAGTATTGAGAATTATGAACCGCCATCTCCTCGATTCTTGCCCATGTTTGGTCATCATCGACCTCGGTGAACCTACCATTGGAGCCCATGTTGAGTATAGTTCTTGAGTCCTCATAAAGACCGTTCCAAAATTGTTGGACTAAGAACCATTGTGAAAGTCCATGGTGGGGGCACGATCTCACCAAAGATTTAAACCTCTCCCAAGCTTCATAAAGGCTCTCTTCATCCCGTTGTTGAAAACCGGTGATGGAGGCCCTAAGCAAATTAGTCTTTTCCGGAGGGTAGAATTTTTGGTAGAATGCCAATGCAAGCTTCTTCCAAGTATCAATGCCCATGGTTGCCTTATCGAGACTCTTGATCCATTGCTTCGCTTTTCCAAGTAGTGAGAATGGAAATAATACCCATCGGATTTGATCTTGAGTAACTCCGGGTTGAGAAATAGCGTCACAATAATCGGAGAAAGTCTCCATGTGTTGGTGCGGGTCTTCGGTGGGCAAACCACTAAATTGATTCCTTTCCACAAGTTAGATGAATTGAGTCTTGGCCACAAAATTTCCGGCATAAGCGGCTGGTAGAGCATTTGGTCCCGGCAAGACATCTTCCGTAAATGTGGAGTGAGATGAAAACTTCGGCATTATTGGATGTAAGGGAGATGGTGGTGAAGACGGAGTTGAAGTAGATGTAGAGGAGGAACTAGGACTAGAATATCCAAAGGGATTAGTGAAATTCCCTTCGGCCGTCTCTCGAGATGCTTCCTCAAAATCGTTTCCTTGAGCTTGCTCTTGATGAGTATTGCTTGCACTTGGTTGAGAGATTCTAACCCGGTTAATCGTCCGTTGGCGAAAGGCTCGAAAAAGTCTTTCCGGCTCTGGATTAAAGAGAAAGAATTCGCCTCCCCGCCTAGGCATACACTACGCACTAGAACAAACGTGAGAACACCTAGTGCTTTATGGGCACTAGGTAACGACAATAAACAAGCATAATCGAAAGACAAAGAGAAAAGAAGGAGAAATAAAACTAATGAAACAAGAAAAATCTAGAGAATATGCACAAGAGATGATAGAAGAGCACAAAGAAGAGTAACTAAGTCTAGCTATAAGCAAACTAAGTCTAAACAATGCACCGTCCCCGGCGACGGCGCCAAATTGATGGTGGGATTTGTCGTGGATCCCGTCGATCAATATTTAACCGACTACTCCTAGTGGGTAGCTAGGGCAAGTAGGGTCGATATCCACGGAGACGGTATTGTAAGGTCTAGACTATGTCCACCTAAAACGAGACTACGCTACCAAACAAACACAAAGGAAGCGATAAATGGTAAACTATGGTGGTTGGAGATGAAGGAAATGGACTAACAATGACTAGACTAAAACAATGCTAAGACGGAGTAACTAAAGATCAAACTAACAAGCAAACTAGAAGAACCGATGACTAACTAAGAAGTTGAATCAAATATGAAAAGAAGTGGGTTAGGTCGGGTTCATAAGTGTAGATGGGTAATTGGGGTGGTCAAGGGTGTAGGTGTCTCCTAATTGCTAGAGTCGGTCCGGGCTCTCGCTACGTAGACCAACACCGAGGTAAGTTCGCGCTCTCGCGTCTAAGACTAACCTCAACACAACCACATAATAGACAAACAATGAGAAGATGAGCACAAGTATGGGAAGCATGGCCATTACTACTCACACAAGCATATCAACAAACACATAGAGTGCCCAATATGTGACTAATAACAAAGATTCACCCTTTACCCCTAATCAAACCCTAATCACCCATAATCTACCCTTAATCCCCCTACTAACCCACAAGGAGACTACTCACTCATTATCAAACTAACCATAACAACAATAAGAGAAAACAACATCGTAAACTAAACATCCATAATGAAGAACAAGAACAAGAACACTAAGTAAAGATTCAAACTTGAATAAATAACAAAGAACAAGAGTAGAGAGGATTATACCAACAACAAGATGATGAAAAAGATGTAAACTTGCATAAATAAGAAACCCAAATCAACTCCAAGGTTGTCAAGCTTGGATGAATCTTCAAGTATCCTCTTAATACAAGATTAACTAAACTAACTTAACAAAGATTAACTAAGGATTAAAGAGAGATTAAAACTAATGTGAGGAACACTAATCTAGGGTTTGTATCTTGTAGAGAGGCTTAAGAGAGTCTAAAATGTAAGGTATCCCCCCTAAACAATACAAGAGGGGAGTATTTATAAGGTTACAAGAATGAGGGAGGATGAATTAAAGGTCACGCGCAGCAGCACCATGGTCCCGACCGGGACGGTCTGATCCCGACCGGGAGGGATCGGTCCCGACCGGGATGGGTCCAAAACAGCAGCTATGCAAAATGCGCACCTCATCCCGGACGGGATAAGGCCATACCCGTCGGGGATGAGTCTTGTAGGTCTCCAATATGATCTTTAAGGTTCCTCCTTCCTTCACATGGACTTCTCATCGACTCTCGGGTCTCGGGATCGAGTCTAAGGGGCTCGGGATCGGGTCCCAAGGTCTCGGGGTCAAATCCAAGGCATCGAGTGATCCTTCCTCCGCTTCGTTGGCTCCGAAAAGTGTATGTATTGAGTCGGAATCGCTCCAACTCTTCATGAATGGTCTCGGGAACCTGAAACGAGCTAGAGGAAGCATAAGTAGCCCATGAACCGCTCCCAAGGAGCGATTCCGCAAGGAAATTGGGACCAAAACACAGCAAAATAGGCACTACAAACTACACTTATCACTTCTCCATCAGTCTCCTCCTCAATAGTCTCCATATCATTACCAAAATCGAACTCGTGCAGATTCCCAGCAGAACTCGAAGCAGCTGCCTCTAGTTCTTTCTGCTTACGAGCTAGCAACATTTTTTCTTTAAGACCAGCAATTATTGCAGAATTATTTGTCTTGTTTTTAGGATTTTTAGGTGTTTTGTTCTTGGATTTTGACATTTTTCAAAAGCTGCTACAATCTCTAAGTTTTTTTGAGGATTTTCTCTTTCTATCTCTAGCATTTTTGGGCAATGATTTTCATGTTAAAGACAAATTTCTAGCACAAGATAAATATCAAAATTCTAATCCATCAAATTTTACACCGACATTTGACTATGCCATCGAGGAACCATCCGAAGAAGATGTCCACTATGATGATAGTGATGATGATGGCGTTTTTCTTATACTTGGTCTAGCCCCCGATGAAGAAGTTATTAATGAGTGGGGTATGCTACCGGAAGTAGCTCGCCTTATGGGTTTGCCAAGGCCAAGAAGAGAACATATGGTTGGTGGCGTTATCTTCAAGAACAAGAAACATGGTACTCCGGGTTGCTTCTTAAGCAACCTCGACTAAGCTCAAACAGTTTGATTCGGTTTGGTGGTGTCCATAATAACCACCTTGTAAATATTTGTATATTCTTATCTCCTTTTATTTTCCCTCGGACAATAGCTTTTGGATTTTTCTTTTGGAGCTTGTTTCTTATGGCACTTGCAGAAATTGTGAAGATTTCTCTCGGAGTTTTTGGATTATGCTATGAATGATTATGAGAGCTTTTCTCCGTGTATTTAATACACGGATTGAGAAAATTGGTTTTGTCGAAGAGTTAAGGTTGAATTGGACCAAGTCGAAGAGAATTTTCGCAGCAAAAGGCTAATATAGAGTGGAGGATCCCACCGGGTGAAATTTTGCCTGGTGGAATTGTGGTCCGAGATCCGTCAGGTGAAACTTCACCCGATGGCAGTTTTGCTGAAATAATGAATTGACGGAAAACCCGTCGGGTAAAATTTCACCCGGTGGAATCTCACCGGGCGAAATTTCTCCCTACGGTAAACTTATTGACGACTTGGGATTGACGGAATTCCACCGGGTGAAATTTCACACGGTGGAATCTCACCGGGCAAAATTTCGCCCGACGATGAAACTGACGAGAAATGGTCCGAAGACCGTAGGGTGAAATTTCACCCGATGGTGACCACCGAATGAAATCTCACCCCGCGTCACCTATACCCCAACCAAACCCCATTTCCCTTCATCATTTCACCTTTCCTCTCTCTCTCTCTCTCTCTCCTCAAACAAACCCCAAAAATCCCCAAATCCTACCACCTTAAATCACCTCTAGTCCTTCTATTTCTTCACCAAATTCCAATCTAATCCCATATTCTTCATCCCTACCGAATTCCTACCATCCTTTAGGAATTTTTTTTGAGAAATCATTCCAATTTCGACAAACCCAAACCCTAACCTCCATCACCAAATCATCATATTTAATCAAGAATGAGGAGAGTTAAACAAACTGCAAGGAAGAGGTTCTCATCCATGTTCAGTCGATAGTCGGGTTCAGCATCTTCTTCGCGTTCTGAGGAGCCGGCCGAGTCCCACCAAGAGCATATTCCAATGCCGTTTCAACAGCCAAGCTCAATACCGCGTGAACAACCTGTTCCGCTTGAGGTACGCTACCCGACTATCTGTCGTAATTTCCGTCATTCGGAGTCTGTGTCTATTTTGCTAAAAAAGTTCATCTTGAAAAGTTTAAGAAATTTTGAGTCTGTCGTCTCGAGCCAACTCGTTGGGCGGCTCGGGATGTACTTGAACGCATGGGTATTGAATTGCAGGTCCGAGCAATGTGCCAAAACCTCGGACTGATTAGATTTTATACCTCGACCGAGAAGACTTTTCAAAAACTGACTTGCGAATTTTTCGCAACTTTTAAGTTAGGTGGTGGTGATGACCCCACCGTCACTTTTCAGTTGCGAGAAATTCTGTATGTCTTCTCCTTGAGAGATTTTGGTGCATTGTTTGGTTTACCTTCTTCTGTCCTTGGAAGGCCTAGGGCTGGGCAAAATCGGGATGAAAAATTAGTCCACGATCGCTTTTGGTTTAAAATTGCCAGCCGAAGGACTTTTAGGGGAGGGAAGATGCGTTCTTTCTCAATTCGGAACTCCATCCTCCAATATTTGGCGCGTATCATAGCTAATTTCTTTCTATCAAGCTATGATACGTACCATAATTGTAGTGCTACAGCTTTGCAGCTGTTAGAGGATGCGGTTCCGAATAGAGGCCCGTCAATCGACATGTCCGAGGCCCTAGCTACGTATTTCACCCAAGTTGCGAAGGATAACCGCAAGAAAATTTTTTGCGGTGGTGTTGTAACGATGATAGCTAGAGCTTTAGATGTTGATTTTAGCAGCATGACACCAGTTGACGGAGTAGGAATTTATTTAGATGAGGTTTATTGCCCTTTCCTTGTTTGGCCCCAAAAAGGGGAATATAACAGTTTGTTTCTGTATAAGATTACTGAGTTGCGAGTTATAGCGATGCCTAATCCCGAATGGGTTAGGCTCGATGTTGAGGATAATTTCGGCATGCCGAAAAGGTCAGGGGAGTACATTCGGGATAGCACTCGTGGTAAGTTTTATCAGGTTAATTACCCCGAGGGACCTTTAGACTATGGTGACGATGACATAGAGGTAGTAGATGTGTCAGAGGAGGAACCGGAGGTTGAAACCTCCCGGGATGAGGGTCGGAGAACATGACGGACGAGGATTTTTCGCGAATCCCGATCGATCAAAGTAAAAACCAACTAATCCTAAACTTGGGTAGTCGAGGGTAAGTCGGGTCGAATTCCACAGGGACGGTCTAGCTAGATAAAGGTCTCGGTCAAGCTAAGGTATTAGTCAAAAGAGAAGAAATATTTTTGGTAGGAAGAAGGTCTAAAGTCAAACAAACAAAAGAAAGACAAATACGATAAAAAAATGGACTAGGGTCAAGGTCAACGAGGTAGTCTCAAGGGAATTATCGGAGTTCACAAACGAGCCGAATATGGTCGGTAATTTGGAAGACAAAGGGTCTCTCTCGAGTCTCTATCTACCCGGGAAGGTCCTAATAACGGGCTCTCGCACTTATTACAAGGTCGACCCTCCCCAAAGAAAACTCAACGAAATATAATTCAGTCATCGCGACCAAGACAAGCAAATCATACAAAAATCGCCATCAATGGAGAACACCAACAATAAGTCGACAAAGTTAGTAAACACACAACAAACCCACAAAACGAGACAAACCGAGTCTTCCCCGACCCTAGAAATTAACTACTCAAACATGATTAAAAGTAAACTAATTAATCTACCCACTAGTATAGGCCTCATGCACATCCATGAAATGTAATGGGTTACCAATTTATTTTAATGTTCTCTTTGTTTAACTTCCATCTTTAGAAATAATGCATTTTGGAGGGAAAATTTTGGAAAGTTGTTATTCTTTTAGTATATAGGGATTACTCTAATCATAAAATAAAACACTAATAACTAATAAAATGCAAACTTTTAATAAAAGAGAAAGGATAAAGAAATTATACCAAACTTGGAGAAATGAAGAATTGCATAAAAGAAGGAGAACGTAGGCTACAAGATTAACCCAAATTAATTAACACTAACTTGAACTAATTAATAACCAATTACAATCTAAATAAAGAAGATTATCACTAATGGAAAAATGTGAAAATAATGAGTAAAAGCATCTACAGCCTACTCCTACTCTCTTCTACGGCTCCTCACTGCTGCTCCAAAACTACTGTCTACAGTGCGGCGTCCATTTTCATTTTAAAAATGAGGGTTCAACTCCTTTTATACTCTCCCTCCACACTACAGTCAACAAAAGTCCAATTGCCACCTCATAGTGAAGGGTACAATAGTCTATTAAGCCCAATTCAATCCTAATCCAATTCAATCAATCAATTCCAATTCAATCAATTAACCCAACACAAAGACCGATGTTCGCCGGAGGTCAGAGGTTGCCGGCGAAGATGCCAGTGAAACTGGTGGTCGGAGCTAGGCGTTCTGACTGGTGACGACACAAGGAGGAGCACTGATGCTTATTTTTCGGCATTTTGAGCTGGGTCCTCGGCGGTGAATGATGATGGTGGCGCGCGAGGAATATGGAAGAGGCGCGCGGTGGAGCGGTGGCGAGCTTGGTGGTTTCTTGGCAGCCGGAGCTGCCGGAGTTGGCCGGAGCTGTGGTGCGTGCTCCGGTGGTGCGTCATGGTCTGGTCGAGTTACGGCTGTGACAGTTGCCGATTCCGACGAGGATGGGCTGGGCTGCCGGCGCTGCTTCTGAGTATGGAGGAGAGGAAACCGGTGGTGGAATGGAGGTGAATTGGGAGTTTTGTGTTGATCATGGTGAATGGGTCAATAAAATAGATGAAATGGTGGATGGAAGATTAGAGATAGATAAACCAGGAAGAAGGAGATGGAGTTTGATGGTGGATAATGAAGAAGATAATTGAATTGCTAATGCAATTGAATTGCGGAGAATGTCGAGTAAAGATGGTGGAGGTGGTCAAGGTCTATTTGACCTTGACTCGCCTAATCATTCCTCTATATTTTGCCTCTAGAATTCGATTCGTCTTAATCCGTTTTGCTTCTTGACTCGACTTTGACCCGCCTCTTCTCGCTAATTCCCGCCCCATCCACTTGATACGGTACCTACAAGATATAACAATAGGAGCAGTACCAAAAATCTACGAGAAATAACATTACAAATAATAATTATAATTAAAAAGACTAATTAACACTTATTTATCGTAAAATAATATATAAAGAGCTATAATAACGATTAAGCACGCAAAATCGATCCGAATAAGTAAATAAATGTGGGTAAAATAATCACTAAAATGTCGTTTATCAGAACATTACCTTCATCATCACACAGACCCTCTTCCTCTCACAAGACCGAACCTCAGACCTCGCAATTTTTCACCCCTGACTTCTCAGACTTCGAACCACGCCGACACTCCACTTTCACCCAGTCTACCCCCGGTTTTCAGGAGGACGTTAACATGAGTCCTCCGAGACACTCTTCGTTCTTCGGATCAGAAGATTTTTATAACCAATGGGGGGAAGTTTATGACCGTACACGTTAGACTTGGTAGAACTCGACCACTTCACTCAACTTGGCCTAAAGTGCCTACAATGTAGCCCGGGATGCGCGCGATACTGCGCATAGCTCGTATACGTACTCTATGAAAGGTTTCGAGTACGCCCGGAACAGCTTCGAGATGGCCAGAGACGCCGCTAGGGATGCCCAAGCAGCGAGGTTGGCGGCGGAGGAGAACCAGATGATGCTGGAACAACAACAACATTACTTTGATCGGTTCTTTGGTATGCCTCCGCCAGAGTCTTACTACCCACCAACTCGTCCCCCAGGTCTTTTGTGAGTGGTTGAGAGTTGTCAGTGCTAGTGGGGGGGGGGGGGGTGTAGGATGTCGGTTGTCAATCGTAGGTAGTCAGTTCTCTTGTTTTCAGTAATCTTTGTCAGTCTCTGCAGTGCCAATATTTGGCATTGATAATTTTGATTGTTGGTTATTTGTGGTGGTTATATTTTTGTTGGTTTGGTGAGTTGTCAGCCCCTCTGTGACCCTACTTGGGTCGTTACACACGTGTGGTTTTATTGCATGTACTACCTTAGAGAAGAAGGACCTGAGTGTTAGCTCCCGGTCTTAGGTGAATTGATCGCACCAAGACCATTTGAAAAAATACAAATTTTTACTTTCTTTTCCTTTACTTTTCCCGATTCGTGCGGAATCGGGGCGAGGTGACGTGATTACACTACGCTCTTTTCACCCCCTTATCGATTTTTTTCCTTTTCCTTTTTTTTTTATTTTCATTTTGTTCTCCTATTTTCATTTCATTTTCTTTTCTTTTCTTTTCTCACTTTATTTTGTTTTTTTATTTTATTTTTCGAATTTTCTCTTTGGCTAGGATCTAGGTGACATAATTACACCTAGGCCCGCCACTTTCTTTTATTTTCTTTATTTTATTTTATTTTTCTCCATTTTCGTTTCTTTTTATTTTAATTCCCTTAACTTTGAAAAATACAAAAAAATCGAAAAAACACAAAAATTCAAAAAGATTTTCTAATTTTTCTCTTTTCTTCTTTTTCGATCTTCTTCCCTACTAGTGCATTGGGAACAATGCACAGTTTTAGTGTGAGGGAGCGATCTACTATCTGTAACACCCGTAAAATTTTAATTCTGTTATCCGTCCCGTTGCTATTTAATCTACTCTTTCGAGTCTTGTTATTTTATCTATCTTGGATCCGACCTTCGTAAAAAGGTTTTAATAATTTTATTTTCGTTCAAAAATCCATTTTTTTTAATTATTTACCTCGTTCGCAAAATTTTAATTATCTCGAGAAATCGCTATTTAACCTTTTTCTACGCGATTTCCTATATAATTATTTTTGAAACGTGATTTTAATACTTCTTTTTCATAAACACGTTCTTACACGATTTCCGTCTCCTTTTTTTTTTTAAAAAGTGATCCATTAACGATTTTAAGCGCGAATCGGGCTCAGTTTGTAGCAGACCCGACCGTTTCCGTCATCGGACTGAGATACTTTCGGAGTCGGTTGAGAAAGTCAAAACTGACTCCTCTATTTCCTCCTATTTTCCTGTTGAACGTTACTCCTTATACCTCTTTTTGCAGTTACGTTCTCCTTCAACTTCTCTAAAACCTCAACATACGTTCTCTCCCTCATCTGTTCTTCTCTCCAAAAGAAAAAAAGAACGTAGCATAACAACAACAGTCAGTACACTGTTCTTCAATTTTTTTTCCGTTTTCGATCATTCTCTTCATCCCGTGTTCATCTTAATTCAAGGGTAATCATCGAAACCCATATTGCTCCTTCCTAGTTCTCGATTTATGATACTAATAAGGGTCTTGTACCTTTTTATAGTTTTTTAGGTTTTCGAGACAACCCCGAGGAGGACGAGTACGTTATTGACTCAGATCTCGATTAAGGTAACATCGACGATCTCGGTATTGCTTGATATTTTTGTCGTAGTTATATGTTTAGAATTTATATTTTTGTTTGGCTATTTGTATGTCGATTTTTCTTATAAAAGTTTTAGAATCGTTAATTTTCAATTATTTCGTTGTTGCCTTCGTTTTTACGAGATTATTGAATAAATCGTTATATTAGTTATTAAATCGTAATATTTGGCCGATACACTAATATAATCATAAAATTACTGTTAGAACATAAATTTTACAGATTTTTATTTTTTAAAGTCGTTTAAAAAATTTTTAATAGATTTCGTACAAAAACGAGTTAAAACCGATTTTAATGTTTATATGTCTAATTTACGTATTTAAATCTGAAAATTTTCGTGTAAGTACATTCTGACGAAATTTAATTTTATGGAATTTTTTGTAATTTTTCGAATTTTATAGGTGGGTGAAATAATTAATAGTCCTAAAATACCGTTTTATCGTTAAACCGAATATCCCTTTTAATTTCTAATTTTTATTTTTAATTCTCGATTCGAAATAAAGTTTCTGATATTTTCTAACAAAATACTTATTTTTGTGACATTCGGGATTTAATAAAATAAAAAGAGCGATAAATCGTTATTTAACCTTTTAAAACGAAACCGATGATTAAAAGACGGTTTTTACTATTTTTTTTAAATTCTGGAATTTTCATTTTTTTTAAATTTAAAAGTTTCTGGAAAATTTTGATTTCCTTGATAAGTTATGATTTTTGGACATCCGCGCACAAATCGTTTTGTATTTAGCTTTTATTTTAATCGTTAACGTTTAATTAGCGCGTTTTCCGTAAAAGCCTTTAAAACCGGTTTCCAGATTTTGAAAAAAAAACATTTTCTGGAAAAATTGTCTAAATATTAGTTTTAATTATATATCGTAATTTTTACACTATTTTTCGAATCTTTTAAATGGTAGGATCAATTTTCAAGCAAAATCGTGAATTATTGTTAAAATGCGATTTTACAGCAATTTATTTATTTTTCCAGCAACTTCGAACATTCTGAAAATTTAACCGTTTCATATTAAGTCACCCCTTATGTAATTCAAAAATGATTTTAAATGTTTAATAAAATAAAGAAGGTTAAGTAAATTAGTTTTATAAAGATATGATTGTCGTAAAACATTATTTATGCTCGTTCCATTGAAACTAATAATAATTAGGGAATTTTAGTTTTATATATTTTCGAAACACCCTAATTCATAATAATAATACGTTTGTGAAATATTTCGATAATTCTTATAAATAATTTATACTCGATTTAGAACATAATAATTGTTAAGGCCAAAAGTAGTAGTTTACGAAATTAATAATATTTACTTTATAGTTAGAGTAAATTACTATTTTGATATTTTTCTATAACACTATTTTCATCATATTGTTATTCCGAGAAAGTTTCCTAAAATAGAAAGTTTTCTAAAATAGAAAGTTTTCTAAAATAGAAAGTTTCCTAAAATAGAAAGTTTTCTAAAGTAGAAAGTTTCCCAAATTAGAAAGTTTTCTTTTTAGAACGTTTTGATAATCCTATCCAACTACGACAACGACTTTGTTTTGGAGTTATGGAATAAGGACAAGTGTACGGGTAGAGTAATACAGTCTAGGGTATACGTTTTTGCTATCAACTATAAAGCTGGTGTGTCTATGTTAAGACACATTGGTCGTTGAACTGAGCATGGTTTGTGTTCAGGAGTGTGTATATTTTGACCTTAAACTTAGATATCGTATCGTTTAAGTCGCCGTCGGGATGAACTGGATTACGGTTGGTGTCCAGGAGGGGTGTACATTACTTAAGCCAGGACCTTACTGCACGCAGTCCTGTTATAGTTGAGTTGCCTAGTTAGAGATTGAAGTCTAATTTGTTTTGACTAAATTCTCGAACCTAGTTTAGTATGATCCTAGTGAAAGTCTATTCCGTTACACTGATTGATTTCCATAACGCCGTTATTATTATTGATTGACATTGATTTGCAGGTTGACAATCATTTCGAATTGTTTTACCGTATCATTTTAAATGTTTTTCATTTTTCAACAATTTTGATATAATAGTAACTACGCTTTGATATCATGTAATATTGTTGGGAGAACGTCACCGTTACTCCCCACTGAATTGTGGCTGTTATGTTTATAACATGGCAGGTATTATATGTTCGGGTTTGTGTGGGCTAGCGAGCGGCATTTGGTCTTACGCCGTGAATTTATTTTCATATTTTTGGTTTGAATGTTAAACATTTTTGAGGATTTTAATTTTTGCCCATTTTATATAAAGTGGCAGTTGTATTTAGGGGTGTTCACCGGTCCAAACCCGGACCGGACCGGACCGGACCGGCTTGACCCGCGGACCGGAAACCCATAAAATCTAAACCCGCGGACCGGACCGGTTAAGAAAAAACCCGGACTGGACCCTCTTAAGACCGGACCGGACCAGACCGGACCGACAAAATGCACTAAATTTGATTAATTTTTTTATGTGTGGACCGGACCGGGGACCGGCATCCAAGTTTTTGGAGAACCGGGGACCGGACCGGTATGTAGTCGGTCCGGACCGGACCAGACCGTACGGTCCGGTTCGGTCGGGTTTGCCGGTCCGGGTCACTTTTTGAACACCCCTAGTTGTATTGACTTACCTTAAGTTAATAAAGTTTAGTTTTCTGTGTGTTAATCCCAACTCGACAGTGATTCCGCCACTGTTTTGCATTAGAATTTATAGGGGATTACACTATCCCTTTTTCTTCCTTTTCTTTTTCATTTTTCCTTTAAAAACCTAAAACCCAAAAAAAAAAATCTTTTTCTTAGTTTTCCTTTTATTTTCCTTTTTGTATCACTTGTATCGCTTTGCATTCTCCTTCTTGTGGGTACACCGCCGACCATTTAGCATATGGACTTGAGGTTGTGAAATCAAAGATAATTTGGTAATATCCTCTACCCTTGTTCTTTCCCTTTTCTCTTTTGCATGGGAGTATGGGCTTGTATGCTATTTGGAGGTTCACTTGGTAAACATTTTGGAATTGGTGGTTGTGGATTGTGTTGACTTGATGAAGTTTGGAGTGTTTGGCTATATTTGTGTATTTGTTGTGTTTTTCTCGTGTTTTTGTCCTTTTTGTGTTCTTTTTCATTTTGTGTATAATTTGTCTAGGTAAAGTTTTCGAAAACCCGATTTTGAGTTTAGGTCAAGTGTTTAGTACTCCCTTGTCAGTAACCCTTTTTGATTTTTGGATATTGTTCTAGTAGAATGACCTTGAACCAATTTTTGCATTGGATTTTTACCATGAGTCCATCTTTTCTACTAGGAGCCTACATCGGGATTTACATTTGACCACCTTGACCACCCATGATAAGGCCTTGGTTACCGTTTCCCGTTCTCTTAGGTGACCTTACTTGAGAAGCTGTCCTTTAGTCCAAATTTCCATCCTTTTGTGGGTTCGGAGGGGGTGCACACTCGACTAGCCTATTTCTCTACCATTCATCCATATTAACAAATAAGTTTGCAAAAAAATGCTTTACTTTGATCTCAAATGAACCATCTAGCCAAATGTGAGCTATTCAAAGAAAAAGGGAAAAATGAAGAAAAAGGGCAAAAAAGAAAAAGAAAAAGCCCTCAACCGAAATAATGGGAGAAGAAAATCAAAAAGAAAATCAAAACCTCAAAAATGTTCCCAAACCCCAAATAAACCCTTGGTTGACTATTTGCCGTGAAATGCCTACTAGAGGACCAAGTCACGTGGAAGGAAAATAATGATAATTAGTTGATCCTTACCATTTTGCAAGCACTTGTCCATCTTTTCGTCTGGTCTAATTGGCTTTCTCGAGTTTGGGACGATCCTCTAGGCTTAGTTTAGGAGACGGGATAACACTTACCGACAGTGCTTACTAACTCCATGGTTCTCACTTATTCACTCCATTTATCGTCCCGTTGTAGGCATCTTTAGTGGAATTAGAAGGACCTTGTTAAATTTTCAATGTTTTATTGTTTGATTGTCATCCTATTAGGATTTTGTCCATGTCAATTTGGGTGACTAACTTGGTAGTGTTCTCGCTTGGTTTAAGTTTAAAATCGGTGTTTTCTCTGCCGTTTCGATGAGGGACTCGGCGATTTATTTTCTCTTTGGTTGCGACTATCTTTTTGTGTGTCCTCTTTGTTTTTGTGTTTGTGTTTGTGTTTGTGTGTGTGTTAGTCGCATCCCCAATTTTGAGCAAGACCCAACTTGCCTTGCATGGAGGTACTCAACCTCATTGGTATCTCGATGTGAGTTGAAGGGACGGAGCGGGCCCGTTAATTGCCTCGTATCGGCTTAGCATAGTCTAGCTTAGCAGTAGTAGCTAATTTCTTTTTGGATCTTTGCTCGAGAAAGAGCAACGGTTCAGTGTGGGGGAATTGTTGTGTGTCGAATTTGGACCGTTTTTCCTCCCATTTAGACCCATTTTTCCTCCATTTTGTGAGACTTGAGCGCGATTATCGCCGTATTTTGAGTAATTCTCGCATTAGTGTCTCTCTTTCGCATTTTACGTCTTTTTGGTAGTTTTCTGTCTATTTTGATAGAATTTTCAACCAAAAATGTAATCCCCTAGAAATTCTAACGCGATACAGTGGCGGAAACACTGTAGAGTCGGGATTATAACACGCTGTAACTTTGTTTTTATAAAAATATAAATGGTAAAGTCAAACATTAGGCCCTAAATAAAATGGCCAAAATTAAATAAATCCACAAAGGGGTTTAACAATCCACAAAACATAATTATTAAAATTAATCGAGCAAGGATCATGTCTGCCCGCTAGCCCACACCCGGAAACATGCACACCTGTCATGTTAAAAACATAACAACCACAATCAGTGAGGAGCAACGTCAACGTTCTCCCAGCCGTATAACAGGATTTTAAAACAGTAATTACTAATATAGGAAAAATAGTAAAGATGGAAAACAGTAAAACAACATATTAAAATAAGCTTTAGCGTAAAACAAAATAATCAAAAGGATTTCCGAAGAAACATAAAAATATTTCCAAACCTGCAAACCAATTTATATCGATAATAAATAAAATAATCAAAATGGCGTTATGGATAGAATTAGTGTCGACGGCTAGACTTTCACTAGGAGAATACTAAAAACTAGTTTCGACAACTTAGTTCAAACAAATCAAACTTCGGTCTCTAACTAGGCTACTCAACCATAATAGGACGGCGACTTATAAATGCGTGGCCCTAGTTTAAGATGATATGTACACCCCTCCCGAGCACCATAAATACTCAGTTCAACCCGACGGCGTCTTACACTGCGAGGCACGAGTCTAAGAAAATATACACACACTCCCGAACACCATATATGCTCGGTTCAACAACCAGTGTGCCCCATAAAGACACACCAGCCTTATAGTTGATGGCAAAAACGTAAACCCCCAGAATATATTACTCTAACCTCACACTTGTCCTTATTCCATAACTCCAAAACAAAACCATTATCGATATTCAAAAGATATAATCATTATAAATAATAAGAGAACAAAAGGAAAATGAACCACTTTCCAAAAGAGGAAACTTTCTATTTTAGGAAACTTAACAAAAAATAGTATCATATCAAAATAGCGAAAATATTAGTTTATACTAACATCACATTTTTAGTAAACGATATAGATTTATAAAACTAGTACTTTCGGCCTTAACGATATTAATTACCAAAGTGAACATTTAATTTTATGAAATTATTAAAGTATCGTATAAGCGTTATAAAATGATTAAAAATGTCTTAAACATTTTAATATTACTAATTAGGGTGTTTTCAAAAGTTATAAAGCCAAAATTCCCTAATTATTATTAGTTTCGACAATAAAATTATAAATAGGATTTTACGGCAAACATCAAATTAAATATTTGAACGTCTTTATTTAATTAAACCAACAAATATATTTAGAGTATGTTAAGGGATGATTTAAATCTTAAAGTTTCAGATTTAAATACTTTCAAAATTGTTGGAAAAATAATTCTTTTAGGTAAGACGAAACATTTTAACGATAAATCACAATTTGTCCGAAAATCAATACTTATTAATTAAAGACTTTAATAAATAGTACAAAAATTAGGTAAAATATTTAAAATATATTTATGGACATTCTGTCCAGAAAAGAAAATTTTCCAAAATTCTAAAACTCGGTTTTTAAAGCGTTTTCTCGTTAATCGTCCAATCTCGACAATAACGATTAATAAAAATAGTAATTACAAAATGATTTATGTATTAATGTCTAAAAATTATTATTAAACCTAAAAATCATCATTTTCCAGAATATACCAATTTTCCAGATTTTCCAAAGTTCCAGATTTACCAACTTCCGTCAAAACCGTCTTTAAAACCCGTTTTCACAATTAACGATTCCATTAATAAAACTTATCGTTCCTAACATTTTATTAAGACACTAAAAATCATAAAATTACATTTTAATATGAAATCATCAGAATCATAATTTTTCCAGATTTAAACCAAAGACCAAAAATCGAGAATTTAAACAACAAAAACGGTTTTAACGATAAACGATGATTTAAAGTGATTAATTAGTTCATCCACTTAACAATTCCGAAAAATTATGAAACAATTCAGAAAATTCTATTTCACCAGAAAGTTTCACCACATCAAAAATCAGATTAAAAAAAACGTTGAAGTACTAGAACTAAAAATCGGCTTTTAATCATTTTTGTCCGTAAACGGTAATAATTCAATAATCGATATCAAAAATATCAGAAAAATACTAAATTATTAAAAATCATCAAAAACAACATTTTTCCAAAATATAAACATATATCACATGTTTAGGCCGAATATTATGATTTTACAAATTAATATAACAATTTAATCGTTAATCTCGTAAAAGCGATAAAAATACCGAAACCTGCAAATTTTCAACTTTTAATAATTTTCCAGATTTCATGACATACATATATTTCCAAAATAAAACATAAAAATACATACATGCAAATACTCAATTAAAATCATGAAATACCGAGTAACATCGACGTTACCTCTACTCCAAGTCTGAATCGATTATATATTCGTCGGCTTCGGGATCGTCCAAAAATCCTACCAAACACGAAAATCTTGGCAGAAAAATACCATGAGAAAACTAATAAAAATCAAGGTAAATATTGATCGAAAACGACGTCGATTAATACCTTAACGAAGAGAACGGAAAGAGGATTATTATGACGATAAAAATGATGCGATTGGGACTCGAAATGAGCAAAAATCTGCCTAAGAGAGAGGAGGGAGTCTCGGCCAAACAACAAAAGAAAGGGTGATGAAAATTTTTTTATGACAAAAATGAATACGGAGGATGGGAGGTCTTTTTGTGCATAAATGTGAATGAATGAGTTGATAAAAACAAGGCTCTTCTTATCAAGATTTGGCCGGCCACATGAAGGAGGGGAGGATGAAGAGTTTCGATAATAATGCCTCAAATGAATGAAAAGAAATAATCTTACGTTTACGTTTTAACGTGATAAAATGAAACGTATTAAATAAAACGTAGTAAAATTTGTTACCAAGAGCTTAGTCGGTCCAAAATGTGAGGAAATGGTCTCAAATAATTTATAAGTTGATAAAAAGTATAATCGTAAAATAGTTAAAGGTATTTCAAAGTAATTTGAGTAAACCTCGCGTAAGAAAATAATTATTCGCGAAGCTTCGTAATAAAATCATTAACAACTAAATTTTTGTAAATAAAAATATTTACTAGTTGAAAATATTATAGAAATGTATTCAAACATTTTTAGGAAAAGTCTGAGCTTCTTCTATGAGCATGAGAGAGAGGGAAACAGTCCGAAGAGCAAAGCACACGACTAAAAGTTCAAGTAATCGAATCGATTGACAAGGAAAGAGACCGGAAAAAGAGGCAGAAAAATCATCGGGTGAAGTTTCACCCGATGGGATATGACCGGGCAAATTTCGCCCACTGGGTGAAATTTTGCCCGGCGGTAAAAGAGCGCCAAAATTGCAAACTGGAAAAAGTTTCACCGGGTGAAGTTTCATCGGGTGAAATGACCGGGTGAAGTTTCACCCGGTGATGTTAGCTCGTCAATCGCAGGGTGAAGTTTTGCCATGTGAAGATTCATGGGGTGAAGTTTTGCCATATGAAAATGCATAAGGTGAAGGTCTAATTAAGAAGGAAGAAGAATTGGATTTGGGCTTTAAGATTGTGTGACCCATTAAGGCTTAGTATATATAGTAACCCTAGGTTATCACTTCAATTTGTGCCTTAAGTGAGCCTCTTTAGGGTAGAATAGTGTAGTGGATCTCCATAGTAGTAGTAGTAGTAGTTCACATAGAAAAACTCCATAGATTTAGTAAACTTCTTAGTTTTAGATTAATCTACTAAACATTCTACAATCAAGTTCTTGTACTAGTTGAAGATTTGAGTTTTTATGTTGAAGATTGAAGAGTTTTGCAAGGATTGGTGACAAAGTTATTGTATTTTCTCTTTCAAGATTCTATCTTTATGTTAATCTTCATCTTCCTCCTTTAGTTTTCTCCATTGTTGGTAGTTTCTTTCCTCTCCATTTCTTCATTAATTAGTTTTGTACTGTCTTTAGTTTCTTGTTTATCTACTGTTAGTCTTGTCATTTTTATGTTAGTGTTGTTTTCATTGTTTGTTTGTTTTTCTCTCTCCTTAGTTTGTTTCTCCATAGTTTGTGTGTTTGTTTATTTTCCTCTTTATTGTTGTTTGTTAGTGTAGTTTCCTTTATTGTCTTAGATTAATTATTTCTCCTCTAGTTTAGGCATGTTTAGTCTTTCTCCTAGTCTCCGTAGTGTTAGTTTTATTATGGGTAGTAAGTAGATTTTAGTTAGGGGGCTAGGAAAGGAGGAATTCTAGATTCGGGTTTTATTTTGAGAGAGTGTTGCATTTGAGGGTGATTTGTCTTGATTGGGATTGTTGTGTCTTGATTGACTTAGCTTGATCACCTAGGTTGTCTTGACTCACCCGAACCAATATGGGAAAACTCGGGGTTTGGGTAATTCCGTCTTGAAACTTTAGTTTATTCGTCGCGAAAGCGGGTTTAGGCTTGGTTGGTAGGGAAACCGAAAGGTGGCACCTCCCTTATACATCTTGTGATAATTCTTGCGATTGCACCCTTACCTTAATTTCCGACTCCCCGACTCTCGCTAACACGTTTCCCATTAATTATTTCTCGCTTTAGTTCCTTATCTCGTTTAATTAGTTTAGTTCGTCTCGTCCAAAACCCCCCTTCTCGACCCTAATCACTCTCAGACTTAGACTTGACCGACTACCCTCGACCGTCCCTGTGGATCAATTCCGACTTGCCGCTACAAAACATCAAATAGACATGGGTCGTTTTTCACTAATAGACATGGGTTTCGCGACCCATGTTAAGTTGAGTGACATCTATTGTCAAACACTTAGACATAGGTCGTGCGACCTATGTCTATCCAAAACATAGACATAGGTTTTTCTAATAACCCATGTCTATTTTTATATTAGACATAGGTTTGCAGAATTAACCCATGTCTATAAAAACAATAGACATGGATTTTTCATACGCCCTATGTTTATTGTCAAAGTATAGACATGGGTTATTTTGTTCGCCCTATGTCTATTGAACTTCTAAATTACAAAAAAAAATACGAAATAGACGAGCCACTTTCACATAAATGGTGATTAAATTTTTCATTAATAACAAAACAATTAATTACTGCCACAAGACATTATCTTTGTTCCCTCCACACTATTGAGATACTTAACTACAAATCTAAATTGGATAACCGATCAAGAAACCTAATAAACATGTTAATAAAGCGACTAGAATCAAGACACCGCTGCTCATGATGTACCTCTTAACCTTTCTCCGAACTATCTCCTGTCAATCAAACAAGAGTTAACAACATTAATGAGTTTCCAAGGCTTAAGTTAACACTAAACCGAAATTAATCGAAACATCAAAAATCAAAACAAAATCCTCACTCTTTCTGTTAAACTCTGGACAATTTGAAACTTGCTTGTTAAATCTACTAAAAAACCTTGCACTGTATGTTCAATTCTCACTTTTTCTTTCCTAATCAATCCATTCCTTATTCCTACATCTACGGTAATTGATGTCATATTAATTTAGAATCAGTTTATTATCCCCTCCTGAAAACGGACGATATATATTAATACACATCATCGAAAGAGCATGACATTGTGAAAAACTGAACCGGCCAAAAGGTTATAGCAGATGTCGGACCAAAGAAAGCAAAGCATTCAAAATATGATCACTAAGTCCCAAAAGCTCTGATAATCGACCATACAATAGCTGCAGAAAGAATAGCTTTTCAACCTAATACAAACAAAAATAGTAAGGTATTAAAATCAATAATTGTTTGTTAATTGTTACCTTGGACGACTGGATGGCCTTGTCACCAACATAAGATTTTCTGAAATTCTGAAAAAAAAGTCAGTATCACATGTTCTAGTCTCTGTTTGCTCACTTCTGCATACCTCTGCAAATTGCATTGAATGGATGAAAGGACAATCAACACATGTTGACAATTAAACACTCACAATGAGAAATGAAGAAATCAATCATGCGGGAAGCACTTAGAGCAATAACTTGGTCCCTTAATAAAAGCTCCCACCAGCAGTGAGATAGACAGGCTCAGCCTTACCTTACTGGCTTACTCCCAATTGGCAGCTCAGCAAGGGATTATGAGCTAGGGCATATACACCTCTTTAGTATTCCTCTAATACACGCTAGTGACCTTATTATTAACTTGTAGAGCATCGCATAATAAGAATAATATTGAAATGTATAATATATGAAGCCGAAGGGTACCTAGATGTGTAATCCACTATCTGTGACCTTGATTAATTAACTGTAAAACACGAGCTGAGAGTTCAGCATCTATGACCTCTTGTGACTCTGCACTGCAATAAAGCACACGATGGGAAATATGATAAAGATGAGAACAGAGCCTACCATGAACATGTTTCACAAGAACAGTAAAGCACAAGTCGAAGAATTATGAACAAGTCGAAAGATTCTACCTGCAGCTAGTACACTGCCTGGTCTTAAGAATAGCAGCTATCATATGAACAATCCATGTAAGTTTGGCTTTGATTATAGTTAGCTCCATGCCATCATTAGTCGGCAACTGCACTCTTTCCTGAAATAACACCACCAACAGTATACAAACGGGTTACATACTTACATCTTATAAAACCCATGCGATTATTGATTACATATAGCCGCACCCACAATAAGATAATACCATGTAGCTTTGCAGAAGAGGCTCTACAACTTCTATAATATAGAGACTGTTGCTTTCATACTGCAAACAGAAAAACAAACATCAAGATCTATGAAAAGAAAATGAGCAATGTCTTTCAGATCAAAAATCTATTTTTTTCCACAGTGAACTCACGCAGATATCACCTTTATGTAAGCTAAAAGAGATGCAAAATAAAGAGTATATTTAATCAAAAAAAAAGAAAAACCTCAACCTGAAATCTGCAAACATTATCCAGAGGCTGTTCAGAAAGGTCATCAAGAAGAGCAGCCTAAAAGAGAGAAAACCCATGTTAAAATTTGGTATCAACAAAGTGAAGAAAACCTGAAGGCACAAACAAAGTTAAGATCAGACCTGCACAAAGTCAAATCTAGAGGTGATAAAGCCCTCAGTAATCTTAGGCACAAACTCATCAAGCAAACTAGGTGCATCACCCTTCAAATATGGTACAGATGCCACAAGCCCTGACCAATAACCTAAAAGATAGTATACACTGCTACTGGCCCACTGTAAACCAACCACCCCCATAAAAAAAAGGGGCTTTTTAAAAGTCAAATATGTTAAAACTCAAAAGAAGTGGCAAGAAAATACAAACCAAACCAAAGGAGATCATAAATCAATTTTCCTTAGATTCAAAGACTTGTTAATTATTTGGTTACGAACTATAGACGAAATAAACTAAAATGATTGTGTTTCTTTTTCCTTTTTCTTGCGAAGTAGATGTCATTCAATTCAATTATCGACGCAATTTTCATCTTGTCTCTTTGTGTTGTTAAAACCAGGGTTACCGGATACGTGACTCGCTCGATTCGAATTAGTGATACAAATTCACGATTCGCTAAAAATAGAGTTGTAGACACCCGCATTTTGGCTGCCAGGTGTCTATGGTAGTTTCCAAAAAACACCCGATGATGATCGGACGCTAACGTGTTTTTACGCGCTCGGATGTGGGCTCAAAACCATTAGTTGTTGGGTTAAGCACTTATGGAGCACAAATCTCACAAAACTGACCTCAAATTCAGGCCCAGTGAGGCGTTTTCTGTCAAACAAGACTAATTTGGGTCAAAACCGACACCGGAAACAAAACCGACTTTTTAGCGATCGGGTCAACCTCGGTCAAAGCTGTTTCCGAGACACACAAAAAACAGCCACATAAACATCAAAAAACTCAGCCCAAATACAAAACCCATCTTGAGGTCCAAAACATTGGACCCGCGCGATCCAGCTGACCCACTCGATCGAGTGCTCAGCCCACTCGATCGAGTGGGCCCTCATTCGAGCCCGGCTGCTGACGTTTGGGCCACTCAAACGAGTCAAGGGGCTACTCAGTCGAGTAACCCTAGCCGGGCGTGCATAGCCTAGCCTATTTAAACACACCCATGCACTCACCTTTTCACAACTTTTTGATCATTCTTTAACCCTAATTCACCCCTATTCTACACTAATCACATACATCCAAAACCCTAACCCTAGCGTTTAGGAATTCGAACTCTAACCACCATAACTTAACCTATATCTCGATACTCCCGTGCAAGCCACAACTACGAGTCCCGTCCGAGAACAAGAACATGTAGGTTGAGGGTGCCAAATCCCTGTCTTCGCTTGTCTCTTTCTTCTTCTCTTCGCGCGTCGTCTATATTGTAGTCGTCGACCCATTTTTTATTATTTATCGTCTTTATTCGCGTCCTAATATTGTTAATATCACTAGTATTAAAAGCATTAAAATACTTGTGGATTTGTGTCGAGTGCGAAGGATGTCGAAATAAGGAAATCCGAATATACAAGAGTACTGCACTCAGCGTTGTCGGTCGCTTATCCTGACACCCCTAGCATTTGATTATGGAAACAAGTCAACTTAAACACTAATTTTTATTTCGCTCGCATCATTATTAAATCCCGTATTTCATCAATTACAAACTACTTTCAAAACAAGCATTTTTTTAAGGGTCGAAACCCGTTGACGCGGATCTGACATCACAAATCCCTAGGATTAATTACGACGTCGGAGAAGCCGAGGGAATCAAGTCTTTCAATTCAAGTAACGCGTCGATCCGTTAGATTTGGTACCAACTCAATAATTGGATGTCGAGTCAAACAATCTAGTCAAATAAATTAATTAACACGATTTCTCATTGATGCTAAAATAGACGTCATCTAATTCGACAAGAATTAATACGACGCAATAAAGGCGGAGGGAATCTATATCGTTTTGGTTAATTTAAAAAACGACTTATAGCAACTTTTTTTTATCTCGCTCTAATATCCGATGTCGATTCAATAATCGCACGTTGGATATGACGAGTATCATACACACGAATCGAGCACAAATTCTATAATATTTATGCCCGATTCAACAAACTCATCGAATCATCAAAATCAAAAGCAATTTCGAAACCAAGAACAAATTGCAAAGCGAACCCTGGTTCGTACAGGGGCACTCGATCGAGTGCCTAGCCCACTCGGTCGAGTGGCACCCCAAAAACGAGATAGAATGCTTTTTCGACCTCCACTCGGTCGAGTCTCACAATGAATCGGTCGAGTGGCAGCGTACTCGGTCGAGTTCGTCAATAACTCGATCGAGTAGGGTCTTAAATACGGGACAGAATCCTTTTCAGAGGTCCACTCGGTCGAGTCCCTCAATGACTCGATCAAGTGGCCCTTTAACACGCCAAACCGTGAGTCCTATAAAGCCATTCGAGTCTCGTTAACGTCTTTTTTATGACTTAGGTCAACCCGTGTCAAATCAAACACGTGAAATATCACTTTTCAAAACCATGCACCATCCTATTTACATCATTCCATTTCATTCTACATCTTCGCAAACCGTTATTATCGCTACTAACAAGTTTGTTGCTTTTCTTGTTGGTTTATTGTTTATTTTATCGTACTAAAATGAACCTTCACATGCTAAATTTAACTTTGACGTTAGAATTAGTTGCATTAAATCAACATAGAAACCCTTTCAATTTCATGCATGTTTAGGGAAAATAATGTTTGCATATCATTTTCCCATTAAACTAACGCGCGTATTAGAAAGTCATTCGATATCATAGTAGAGGCCGCTAATGTGCGGGCGGGGTTGGGTGTCCTTAGTGGGCTTCCCAACACGTACCCTCACTCCTTACTCAGAACCTTAGTTTCCGGATGCCCGAAACCGTTGGCGCACGAGAGTCATTCAATACACGATAGCCGGTAGTGACGGTATCGGTATAGCAATGCAAAGGGACGAGCCCAATAAACTCTGACATCGGAAATGGGTCGTATGTTGTATATGGTGCACTACGACATAGAGTGGGTTCGAACGGTCCCGAACTCCCACAAAGTTCGGTGGCGACTCCACTTAGATTTAAATTTCAATTCAATCCATTCTCTTATGGAGATTCATTCGCCTCCCCAAACCCGCGCGTGGCCGCGTCGGGGTGGACCTATGTCATGTCCACAATTTGGCGACTCCACTGGAGATTAACTGATGTGTGACTTACCATCGGCATCCTCAGGGTGAGACTCGAATAGAAATCGTTTGACTAGTAAAATACGCGCTTTAGTTTTACGGTTCATGCATAACGCCATATTTTTCCGGGCCGGTACTCGTGACCGACGTCCCACTATACCGTGATGTACTCCAATATGGATATGGCAAAGGTGTCCATAGTCGATTCGAGTGGGTTTTGCGGCATTTTCTAAGCTCAACTCGACTTAGAAAGTCCGTCCTGATCAACGTCTAGACTATGTGCACTGGTATAGACCCTTTTTAGACCGACCGAGAATTAGTGTAAAGCATACATGGCATCGTTATAATGCTTGCCTGACTACATGCTACTTGGTTTCCGTGTCGTTTTCAAAAACCATCAACTTTTCAAAAAAATACATCAAATTTCAAGATATCCAATTTCAAAACTCGGGACATATACCGAATTTAGGAGTTATGATTTTACTCAAAATAGCCTATTTCTAGCCGGTATTCTGCCCATTTCAAAACTCGAAAACATTTTTGAAACCGAGGCCCGATACTTTTTCCGATTTTCGAAAAATTGGGCCCCTCCCCGAATTTTTTCGGATCCTCTAAAAAAAATTCTTTTAAAAATCTTCCTCTTCTTAGGACTTCCCGTATTTAGCAGTGTCGGGTCATGTCATAAGTCGTCAAAGTCTTTAGCGTCCAAACTCTGTCGATCTTACATCACGGGTTTCTTCCCTATCCCAGTCCGCCTTATTAGACTAAGGCAAGGCCCACCTACGTAAGACATACTCCTACAAAGAAGGGCCCGTTTACACCATCGAGTTTAAAAGTCTAGGGATGTCTCACGTGGACGTTCTTTCGAACAGGACTCGGCCCACCCGCCGAATCCTAAGGAAGGCCCACTTTTCACAAGTCACCCGTCTAGGTGTCTTTTCCGAGTCTTTTCCCTTTTCAGTCTTGTTCGGGATGTACTTTCTATTCCGGGATTCGGGCTAGTTTCTGATTACGCGGTGTTCTTACAGACAGGCCACCCAAAACCAGACAACAGAAACTGCAGTCGACTTTGGATGAACTGACCGACGCTCTGGCCAAGATCGAGACTCAACTGACTACCATCCAGACTGACCAAGCAACCTTGGCCACCCGTGCGAGTGCCGTAGAGAAGACGGCCCATATTGAAGGATCTGAGCCCACTGGGCCCATAGCTGAACTAATCAGTGTTGTTCGTAGGCCCGAAGAACAAGTTCACCTGTCAACGAACAACTCGATCCACACTGAAAATGCTCGTTCCTATTCGCCTTTAAATGACGAGCTACCTACTAACCTCAACCTTACGGGAATTCCAATGTTTGAGGGTACCGAAGACCCGGTCCACCACATCCGGGCTTTCAAAGACTTTATGGCGGTCAAAGGGGTGAAGTCCACCATGTTTAAGCACTTATTCCCTTCCTCCCTTGAAAATCATCCCAAGGCCTGGTACTACAGACTCGATTCCAAGAAATATAAAACTTGGGACGACGTGGCGACTGAATTTGCTCGGAATTACGCTGATAATACCGAAATCCAGACTACAATGCGTACTCTGGAAGTGATAGCCCAAGAGCCCAAAGAAGGGTTCACCAAATATCTGCAAAGATGGCGGGCCGAGAGTGTGAAGTTGGTTGATAAGCCCAGCGAGAAAGTGCTAGTGGAGGCTTTTGTCAAGAACCTCCTCTCATCCTACCGGGTCCATCTCCGGTATGCCATCATCCCCAATTTTGCCGCCCTTACTGAAATGGGCACAGGGATCGAGGATAACTTAAGGTTAGAGAGCTGACTAAGGCCTCTACCAAGGGATATCAAGGGGCCAGTTCATCTGTGAGCAAGCCCACATCTGCAGCTGCAACCCGCAGCATCTTCGATGAGGTAAACCTGCTTGACACCTCGTCCAAAAAGAATACACCAACTCGGGTATTCACGGATATAGGGACTACCTATACATACGCCTTACAAAGGCTATCTTCAAAAGGCCTTATCCAACCAATAGGCCCGACTCCCGAACTTCCAGTGGAGAAAAGACCCAAGAGCTACAATGTCCAAGCCTATTGCCAGTATAACCGAGGTAATGGGCATGACACGGAAAAATGTTGGAATCTGAAGCATCTGATCCAAGATCTGATTAAAAGCGGGAAAATACCGTTGCCCGGGGACAAGCCGAGCAACAAAGAAAACCCGTTCAGTGCCCATGCTATATTCACGGGATAGGTAATCGACTGTTCTCACCTCATTTCTCCTTTTATCCCACAAATCAACGGGATATGGTTCGATGACGAGGACGACGTTTACCTAGCCAAAGGGGAAGTTGTCCCCTTCACCAGTGAAGAGGTTCGAAAAGGTAAATCCAAAGCCTTAGCCACTAACCACCTCGCCACAGTCGAGCGCTCAACTCCAACAACCGTCACTGAACCTGCCAGGACGGAATCCACCCTCGAAGAACCAAGCAGTGACACGGCTTTGGTCCAACACTTGAAGAGGGTTCGAGCTGATCTAACCATATGGCAACTTCTGGTTAGCTCACAAGCACATCGAGAGGCACTGACTAAGGCTCTCGATGAGATCAAGGTCGACTCACAGGTTACCCCCACTGAAATGGTAGCCACTATCATGCCTATCTCAAGGGCAAATCCAAAAAAGAACGCCCACTCATAACCTTCTCCGAGTCCGATCTACCACCATTTGGAGCCGCCCATAACTTGGCCCTATATATCACGGTCATTTTCCGAGGGAAGTACCTCCCGATGACCCTGATCAATGACGGATCTGCCGTAAATGTCCTACCCCTAAGGACCGCTATGGCCCTCGGCATCACAGATGCCGACTATCTCCCAACGGCGCAAACTATCCAGGATTTTGATGGAAGCCCAAAACCTTAGCCGGGGCCGTTAAATTGACGATCATACCGGGCCCAATCGAAAAAGAACTGGAATTCCAGGTGATCGACGTCACCTCATCCTTTAACTTACTACTAGGAAGGCCTTGGATCCATGCGGTCAAAGCCGTATCCTCTACCCTCCACAAAAAAAGTCAAGAAGCCGCTTTAGAACGGTGTCATCACACTAGAGACCACCCCCATCACCGTGGCAAGCTGCAATGCTACGGGCTGGGCCGACCCACAAGGATTTGATTTCGTGGGTATGATCGAGGAGGAATATCTCTTCAGGCCTTACTTCACCACTAGCATCAACACGATGCTACAAAACTTGGGTTACTTACCGGGGGCTACTTTGAGGCCATATCTTCCAGCTGGGAAGATTATCGAGGTCCTGAACGATGGCGAATCACAGTTCGGATTGGGGTATGCTATAACCCCGGAAAACGTGGTCCGGGTCGGTATCCACAAGGCCACCAACATCCTCAAGGGCACTTACTGAGGCCCTTATAGCCCGAAGTTAACTGACTACTTACTCCCATTTTCGGAGCTACTCAAGTGGGCCTCTACCAACCCATCATCACATATCCCGAGACCAAAACGGCTCGGGAATGCAATTTCATCCCCGATGATATATTCACCCTTGTTCAAGCCGAGTCCAAGAAAGGGAAAAAAAACTCCGAGTTTGTGCTGGGGCTCCTATTTGGAGAAAACAAAGCCGTCCCTGCTCCAAAGGATGATTTGGTCAACCTGATCCTCCGCAGCGATCGGTTTGACCCCACCAAGCTAATCTCTGAAGTCGGTGCAGACACCGGGAAAAGGGCCTGGAGGAAAACCATCAAGTGGACCGACAGCCAAGGACGGACCTACAAGTTAACCACTGGCGAGGGAGACATGCCGGATACCGAGTCTGAGTCTGAGTCAGAGTCGGAGTCTGAGTCCAAGTCTAGAGGGTTTGGTGCTAGAGTCGAGTCTGTAACCCCTCTTCCTTTAGCCACTTCCACTGAGGTCTCGGGGCCTGTCCTAAGACCTCTCCCTATCCCGCCACTGACCAACGAGCAGATGGCCGCTCTATTCGAGCTTTTCTCAAAATTTACCATTAATAATAATAACGAAAACTGTTCTGCTTACGACTTGTCTTATTTCCAAAATTCTCTCGATTTCAAAAATTTTATATGCAATGACATTGAAAAACCTGACGAACAGGTACCTCTACCTCCGCATCTGATCGAGCAGCTCGAACAAAGGAAATCCCGAGATCCGGTAATCAAAGAAACCGAGTCCATCAATGTGGGAACCACTTTAGAGCCCCAGATGCTTAAGTTGGGTCTATCCTTAGATCCCGAGGAGAGAAAACAATTCACAGACCTCCTCCAGGAATTCAAGGACGTCTTCGCATGGTCCTACAAGGACATGCCGGGACTAGATCGGGAAATAGCTGAACACCGAATACCCATCAAAGATGGGTGTAAACCGGTAAAATAGAAACTCCGAAGAATGAGGCCCGAATGGTCCCTCAAAGTCAAAGAAGAAGTCGACAAGCAATTCAAAGCGGGCTTTATACAAGTGTCTGAATATCAAGACTGGGTCGCGAACATCGTGCCGGTACCCAAAAAGGACGGCAAGCTACGGGTATGTGTGGACTTCCGGGACCTTAATAAAGCAAGCCCAAAAGACAATTTTTCGTTACCACACATCGACATACTGGTGGATAACACGGCCGATCATGCCCTTCTATCATTCATGGATGGGTATGCCGGATACAATCAAATCAAAATGGTAGAGGAGGATATGAGTAAGACCACCTTCATTACACCTTGGGGTACTTACTGTTACACTGTTATGCCATTTGGGCTTATCAATGTCGGGCCACTTATCAGCGGACCGCCACTACTTTATTACATGATATGATACATAAAGAACTGGAGGTTTATGTTGACGACATGATCGTCAATCAAAGGACCGAAGTGGGCACATTGCGGCCCTAAGAAAATTCTTCAGCGGACTGCGCAAATACAATATGAGGCTGAATCCTCAAAAGTGTAGCTTCGGGGTAACATCAGGCAAATTACTGAGCCATATCGTTAGCCAATGCGGCATCGAAGTTGACCCAGCTAAAATCAAAGCCATCACCGAGATACAACCACCCAAGACCGAAAAAGAAATAAGGGGGTTTCTCGGGAAAGTCCAATACATCAGCCGATTCATTTCAAAACAAACCATGTATGGTTTGTGAGCCCATTTTCAAAAAACTGAAGATCGGAGAACGGGTACTATGGGACAACAAATGTCAAACGGCTTTCGATAAAATCAAGGAGATTCTGTCTGCTCCACCGGTATTAATGCCACCTCAACCCGGTCTGCCTTTGTCGTTATACCTAACAACGACCGAGACAGCCATGGGGGCTATGCTGGCCCAGACAGTCAATTCAGAAGAACGGGCTATTTACTTGATAAGTGTGGTTTGTAGTGCCTATTTAGTAGTATTTTGGTCCCATTTCCTTGCGGAATCGCTCCTTGGGAGCGGTTCATGGGCTACTTATGCTTCCTCTAGCTCGTTTCAGGTTCCCGAGAACATTCGTGAAGAGTTGGAGTGATTCCGACTCAATACATACACTTTTCGGAGCCAACGAAGCGGAGGAACGATTACTCGATGCCTTGGATTCGACCCCGAGACCTTGGGACCCAATCCCGAGCCTCCGAGACCCGATCCCGAGTCCCGAGAATCGATGAGAAGTTCATGTGAAGCAAGGAGGAAACAAAAGGATCATATTGGAGGCCTACAAGACTCATCCCCGACGGGTATGCACCTCATCCCGTCCGGGATGAAGTGCGCTTTTGAAGAGGTCACTGCCAGGCCGTCCCGATCGGGACCAACCCGTCCCGGTCGGGATGACAGGCCGTCCCGGTTGGGATGATCCCGTCCCGGTCGGGACCAAACAGCTGTTGCCGCACCTCTTCTTTCCTTCCTCCTTCATTCTTGTACCCCTATAAATACTGCCCTCTTGTATTGTTTATGTATCTTATCATATCCTAGACTATCTTAAGCCTCTCTACATCATATAAACCCTAGATTTAGTTCCTCTCATTAGTTTTAATCTTCCTTTAATATTTAGTTAATCGTAGTTAATTAGTCTTGTAACTAAGGGATTACTTGAAGATTCATCCAAGCTTGAAAAACTTGGAGTTGATTTGGGTTTCTCTTTTATGCAAGTTATCATCTTTTCATCATTTGGTTGTTGGTATAATCTTCCTTTCTCTTGTTTATTGTTATTATTTCAAGTTTGAATCTTTACTTAGTGTTCTTGTTATTGTTCTTGTTTTCTTTCATTATGGATGTTTTGATGTTTGTGATGTTGTTTTCTCTTTTCATTGTTGTAGTTAGTATGATTATGAGTGAGTAGTCTTCTTGTGGGTTAGTAGGGGGATTAAGGGTAGAATATGGGTGATTAGGGTTTGATTAGGGGTAAAGGGTGAATCTTTGTTGTTAGTCATATACTTGGCACACTATGTGTTTGTTGAAATGCTTGTTTGAGTTGTAGTGGCCATGCTTCTCATGCTAGTCTTCCTCTACTCATTGTTTGTCTTGTATGTGGTCATGTTGAGAATAGTCATTATACATACAATGTGGACTAGGGTTTAGACGCTACCAACGCTAACCCACCTTGACATCGGTCTAAGTAGCGACAGCCCGGACCGACTCTAGCAACTAGGAGACACCTACACCCTTGATTACCCAAGTCACCCTACTACACTTATGAACCCGACCTAACCCACTTCTTTCCATATTTGATATCATCTTATTAGTTAGTCATTATTTCTTTTAGTCCACTAGTTTATTTGATTCTTAGTTATTCCATCTTAGCCTTGTTTTAGTCTAGTTCATTGTTAGTCTACTTTCTTTTTCTCCTCTCGTCATAATTCACCAATTAGTAGTTCTTTGTGTTTGTTGTGACTTAGTCTCGTTTTAGGCCAACCTAGTCTAAACTTTGCAACACCGTCTCCATGGATACGACCCGACTTACCCTAACTACCGTTAGGTCTTAGCCGGTTATATTATTGGCGGTGGGGATCCACGACAATTCCCACCATCAATTTGGCGCCGTTGCCGGGGATGGTGCATTGTTTAGACTTTGTTTGCTTACTTCTAGACTTAGTTACCCTTCTTTGTGCCCTTCTACCCTCTCTTGTGCATACTTTCTAGTTTTTCTTGTTTTCTTAGCTTTCTTTTCTCTTTGTCTCTAGTTGTGCTTGTTTATTGTCGTTACCTAGTGCCCATAAAGCACTAGGTATTCTCACGTTTGTTCTAGTGTGTAGTGTATGCCTAGGCGGGGAGGCGAATTCTTTCTCTTTAATCCAGAGCCGGAGAGGCTTTTTCGAACTTTTCGCCAACGGACGATTAACCGGGTTAGGATCTCTCAACCAAGTGCAAGCAATACTCATCAAGAGCAAGCTCAAGGAAACGATTTTGAGCAAGCATTTCAAGAGACGGCCGAAAAGAATTTCACCAATCCCTTTGGATATTCTAGTCCTAGTTCCCCCTCTACATCTACTTCAACTCCGTCTTCACCACCATCTCCCTTACATCCAATAATGCCGAAGTTTTCATCCCACTCTACATTCACGGAAGACTTCTTGCCGGGACCCAATGCTCTACCGGCCGCTTATGCCGGAAATTTTACGGCCAAGACTCACTTCATCCAACTTTTGGAAAGGAATCAATTTAGTGTTTTGCCCACCGAAGACCCGCACCAACACATGGAGACTTTCTCCGATTATTGCGACGCTATCTCTCAACTCGGGGTTACACAAGATCAAATCCGATGGGTACTATTTCCATTCTCATTCATTGGAAAAGCGAAGCAATGGATCAAGAGTCTCGATAGGGCAACCATGGGCATCGACACTTGGAAAAAGCTTGCATTGGCGTTCTACCAAACTTTCTACCCTCCGGAGAAGACTAATTTGCTTAGGGCCTCCATCACCGGTTTCCAACAACGGGATGAAGAGAGCCTTTATGAGGCTTGGGAGAGGTTTAAGTCTTTGGTTAGATCGTGCCCTCATCACGGACTTTCACAATGGTTCTTAGTCCAACAATTTTGGAATGGTCTTTATGAGGACTCAAGAACTATACTCAACATGGGCTCCAATGGTAGGTTCACCGAGGTCGATGATGACCAAACTTGGGCGAGAATCGAAGAGATGGCGGTGCATAATTCGCAATATTCTAGGCCTAGGAAGGCAAATCGAGGAGGTAGGCACGAGGTTGATGCTATTACTCAACTAAGCATTGACCTTGGAGCTCAATTGAAGACCCATATGGAAACCATCGACAAGAAGCTCCAAGGCCACCTCACTCAAGTTCAAAGCATTGGTTCCTCCAATCATCACTCAATTCATGAAGTGAATGCTTTGGGATTTGCACCTCCTTTGCCTTATTATGGGATGTGTGACACTTGTGGAATCGTTGGTCATGATCCTATGAATTGTAGAGGAAGTATTGAGCAAGTGAATGCCTTTCAAGCATTCAAGCAAGGTGCCTCCTACTCTAATCAATACCAAGCTTCCAATCAAGTCCCTCAACAACAAACCTTTCAACACCAACAACAACATCGTCCCTATGTTCCACCTCCCTTAAGGGACAACAACCAAGGTTACCAAGGCAACTCAAGGCCTTTCAACAAATTCAAGCAAAGTAACCAAGGTTCATTCAACAACAATCAAGGGTTCCAACAAGGGAACTTCAACCAAGGCTATCAAAACCACAACCATGGCAACAATCAAGGCCTTAATCAAGGCAATTCTCATGGGTTCCAAGGGAACCGTCAACATCAAGCAACTCAAGGCAATCAACAACAAAGCAAGCCTAGGAGCCAGTCTCCTATTCATGACTATGGTACTCCATTAGCCCTCACCGATACTCCGCATAATCCATCATCCCCACCACGGGATTTCGACATACAAAAGCAAATGATGGATATGCAAAGGAATACTCAAGAAATGCAAAAGAGGCAATTGGAGACACAAATGTCACAACAAGGAACCATTGCCCAAATTCTAATGGATAACAAGGAAATGAAAACTCACATGAAGATGATTGAGAATCAAGTATCACAACTTGCATCGGGAAGTTCTTCAAGACAAAGAGGGAAATTACCTCCTCAAGGGGTAACTCTGAGTTTCGAGCATGTGAATGCTATTACCACTAGGAGAGGTACATCTTATAACCCTCCCCCACCCCCGAATGAGCAAGAGCCAACAAGAGAAGTTGTGCCTCCGATTCAAGAAAACTCAAGCAAGGAAGATCCAATGGAGGAGCAAGTCCTATGGGAGATTGAGAAACCCCAACAAGACAAGCTTCCCCCACTTCAAGCAAAAGACAAGGGTAAAAGGAAAGTGTCGTTTGAAGAGTCCACCCCTATTGAGCGAAACAAGATCCAAATCAAGTTGCCTTTCCCAACAAGGCAAATGAAGACCAAGGTGGATAGCCAATATGACAAGTTCCTTAGTAATGTGAAGAAGTTGGATGTGAGTGTCCCATTTACCGAGATACTTACCCAAATCCCGGCATATGGAAAATTTATGAGAGAAATCTTGGCTAGGAAGAGATCCATCGACAAGGAAGAGACCATTGCGTTCACAAGAGTGGTGAGCGAACTCATTCAAGGTTCTACGCTTCCAAAGTTGAAGGATCCGGGTAGATTCTCGATCCCTTGCACCATAGGCCACTACAAGATCGAAAGAGCACTATGTGATTTGGGTGCGAGTGTGAGCATCATTCCTTATTCTATTTGTTGCCGACTTGGGATGAAGGAGCTTAAAAGTACTTCTATCACACTCCAAATGGCCGATAGTTCATTCAACCGAGCATTGGGGATGCTAGAGGATGTGCCGGTGAGAATCGGTAAGTTCTTCGTTCCGGTTGACTTCATCGTGCTCGATATGCGGGAAGATGCAATCACTCCCATTATTCTTGGGAGCCCATTTCTACATACCACCGGTGCTATGATCGATGTGAAGAATGGTAGGATCACCTTCGAGTTAGGCGAAGAGAAGCTAGTGTTTGACCTCCAAGGTAACACTTCGCCTACTAATGATGAGTCATGCAATATGATCCAAGCCAAGAAAAACATTGATCTAGGGGTTGAGTCGGGACAAAGCTTGAACAAGAACTCTTGTGAACTTGAGGATGATGACTCCGAGAGTGGAGAGGATGAGTGCCCACATCATGGGCTTGATGACAAGTTGAAAAGCAAGAAGGAAGATGAGCCTCCCTTGGGGCCACATGAGGACCGGTGGACGTTTGGGTATGTCCCCAAAGACCAAAAGTACAAGTTCAAGTCGTTGAACTTGGAAGATCGGGATGCCCCGGGAACGTCAAGGCAATGCCATGAAGAGCCTTGGTATGTGGTTGGTTATATCTCGAGCTTGATTGAAGACTTTCACTACTACAAATCCCTCATTTTTGTGATGCTTTATCATTGACGCTTTGCAAGAGCGTCATCCTCAAAATCTTCCCTCTTTTTTTTATTGTGACATCTTTTAATGTCACATGCTAAGTTTGCTATAATTATCCAAAAAAAAAACTGCTAAATGAAATTTTGAAATTTTTTAGCGGAACAATTGAAAAACTTAAAAAATTTTGGACTCCCGCACAAATGAAACAAAGACTCCCTCACAACTAACAAACTGTTAATTAAAACCTAATCAACCCACTAAAATCTTATTCATCAACCACTGCACGCGTTATTCTCTATCGCCTCCTAAATAATCCCCAAGTGAAAAGAAATTGGAACCCCGGCCCAGGTATTAAATCCCCAATTGCTGTGGTTGATCAATAAGATTTTAGTCAGCACTGACGGTACGATCCGACGACGTCCGATTGAAGAAGACGGTAAGATCCGACGCCAATTTGTGCGGGAGTCAATTTGAAGACGAGAACCCTAAAATTGAAGAAGACAGTACAGTTCCGACGTCAATCTGCAGGTGTTGATTACAACAACTCGCTCGTCAGACTTTGCGATTGCTACTAATCCGACGTCAATCAGGTATTAAATCCCCTAATTCTACGACAGACTTTCTGATTCTACTTCCAATTGATTACAATTCGCTCGTCAATCAGGTGTTATTTCGATCTATTGCATAAGTTTTTCAATTTTAAGTATCCATGATTGTAGTTTCTGATAATTTTCGCTAAAAGCAATTCAATACCATTATCATGCTACTGATAATTTCTGTTAATCTGCGATTTTCTTAGTAATTGAATTTGATATCATTATATTTCACTTGCTCGCTGCAATTGGATGTTTTATTTTGTTTATTCTCGTTTTAATCTGTTTTGGTATTTGCTGCGCTATATCGTTTTGGTATTTGGTTACCATTTTAGTCTGTTTTTTTTCTTTGTGATTTTCGTTACTGTTATTACCTGATTTTCGATTTTCGATTTCCGTTTTATTTTTAAAATTTTTCTATTTCGTCCATTGTCCATTATTTCTAATTGCTGTTTTCTGTATTTCTCCGTATATGTCTGCATTTTTGGCTTATTATTAATTCCGTTTATGTTGTATTTTGTTCTAATGATGAGTCTGATCATGAGTTCTGTCTGCATTTTTTCGTTTATGTATGTATTTCTCATTTATGTTGTATCTTGCTCTAATTGGTTTGTTTCATTTTTAATGCTATGGAATTGGGTTAGTTAATTTGTTTGTGACGAATTACCGTTTAATTGAACCTTATGTTACTAATTATTTGCTACAGTTGAGTTTTTGGACTGATTTAGGACTTTTGTTACTAATTTTGTATGAATTTGTTAGAAGCTGAAAAACAAATTGAAACAAAGTTAGGGTTTACGATAAATTTGATAGGGTTTTTGTTACTAGAGTAATTTTGAAAGGCATGAAGTATGATTGATAGCACTATGATAAATCTGATAATTTTTGTTACGGTAAATTTTATTGGCATGAAGAAACCATAATATTCTTGGTCTGCAGAGCAGATTACCGTCAGGACGAAACCGTTAGGTATGCCTAAGAGCTTAGTTACTCAGTACAATTTTAAAGCAAAACATACCTGAAGAAGCCTTCTCATGACATCGAGCACAGTATTTTTTCGAATAACATTAACCTGAATCAGAATATAAGACCTAATGAGTCAACAACTGAATCAACTAAATATAAGATTGACTAGTTTCAAAATTATATAAGGACTTGTTAGGTAACGTTAGGTAAATAAGTAGGCACTTATTTCAAAATTAGTTTCAAAATTATATAACGTTAGGTAAATAAGTAGGCACTGCCCTGTGTCTCTTGTCCAACTCGTTTGCATTTGCATCTATTGGCTTTTGCGCCTCTTCATGTCTCTTCATGAACATAATGAGGAATAGGACACCGAGTTTCATTGACGGTGGTGCAAAGGACTGCGCCTATAAGAAACCAAAAACAGATAAGCAAGAGTATAATGTGCAGTTCATGGATTCATCTTTTGAACAATATTTGTATTGCTATAGTTACTCTGCTTAAAATTAAGTTTACATGGGCTGTCTAAGCCCATTGGTCATTTATGGTACTGGTATTAGAATATCTATTAAAAATCCTGACGTGTTTTCTTGTCATATCTGCAGGGAGGTGACAGAAAGGATGTTTTCTTCTACCAAGCTGATGATCAGCATTACATACCGCGAGCACTGCTCATATATTTGGAGCCTAGAGTAATTAATACTATACAAAACAGTGAATACCGAAACCTCTACAATCACGAGAACATTTTTTATCCGATCATGGTGGAGGTGCTGGAAACAATTGGGCTAGTAGATATCATCAGGTCCTTTTTTTTTTATTCTTTGGCTTCATTAGCATCTGATCATCCACCACCAGCTACTCATATCTTGGCATACAGAATTCTTGGCATTTTAATGTTTCTTTGTTTCAGCTAATTTCAAATGAACTAGTTCATAGGTACCGACTTTTATGTTGTGTGTCTACACATGTTTTGGACTCCCTCAATCGTCCCTTGCTTCAACACTTGGCTTAGAGTATTATGGGAAAGGAGTTTTGACATTCAGTGATTAGTCCCTTCTTTTTAAATCTTTCACCTCCATGGTATACTGGAATGTGCTTATTTAGCAATGGTCACTAATATAATTGAGCCTTTAATTTGACGGCTTGGGTCATATAAAAGTAGCTTCTATTGTATTTGTTGCATTTTTAAGACAAAATTGTCCCAAAATGTAAGTTCTTTACTTCTGCTGATTTTGGTTATGTATGAATGTGTTGTTCGTTGGCTTTATTCACCAAGTCAGACATCTCTTTCAAGATGTTTCCTTGCATTTTTGTTTATTTAATTCAGTGTATCTCCAGATTCCTTTTTTCTACTTTACCATTTTATTAGTCTCTTCCACTTTGTAGTTGTACTAGTGCTGACATTTCCTAGCTTCAAATAACACTAAATGCATTTATTGGAGGCATGGTAGATTGGGTTTTCCGTGAGAGGGTTTCTTGTCATGCATTGTTGACTGTTGTTTGCTGTATTACTCTTTGAGTTTCTACTCTGTTAGTCTTTTGTTAAAATTATATACAGCTGGTCTTGTGTATATAGGGAAAGGAGGTTGAGGAGGATATTATGGATATGATTGATAGAGAAGCTAATGGAAGTGACAGTCTGGAAGGTTTTGTTCTGTGCCATTCAATTGCTGGAGGAACAGGATCCGGTCTGTAACACCCGCTATTTTTCCTAAGCATTATTCTTTCTGTTAGGACTTCGTCTTAACTCTGTCACTTTTGGCCTCATATTTTATCATTTTACTAAGCTTTATTTTAATTTTTGAGTTTAATAATTTCTATTTTTAATTTTAAAGATTTAAAATTCTTTTAAATCCATTTATTTGGTTTCTTCGTAAACTAAGTAATTTTTCCGCGAGGAATTCTATTTTTCTCCCAATTGACATTTTTAAGCTTGAATTTAAGTTATTCCTTTTTCCTAAAAATGTTTGAATACGTTTATGGAATATTTTCTACTAAGATATATATTTTAGTTACTAAAAACAAGCCATTTATGATTTATTACGAAGCTTCGCGAATAATTATTTTCTTACGCGAGGTTTACTCGAATTACTTTGAAATGCCTTTAACTATTTTACGACTATACTTTTTATCAACTTATAAATTATTTGAGACTGTTTTCTCACATTTTTGGACCGACTAAGCTCTTGGTCACAAGTTTTATTACATTTTATTTAAACGATTCATTTTATCACATTAAAACGTAATCATAAGATAAATCATTTTCATTCATTGTAGCATTTATGTCTAAGCTTATCTTACTCCCTCTCTATCCTTTTTGGCCGGCCAAACCAAGGTCTAGGTTCACTCTTGCATTTTTTGTAAGCCTTAATGCATGCTTACTCTTTTAAGTAGTGTATCACCCATCTCCACCTTTACTCTCTACATTCATTCTCTTACATTCATCAAAAATATTCATCACTCTTTTCTTCTCTCTTTGGCCGTGTGACCCTTAGCCATTCTAGGCAAATTTTTGCTCCATTTCTAGTCTCAATCGCATCATTCTTATCGTCATAATCATCCTCTTTCCGATTCCTTCGTTAAGGTATTAATCGACATCATTTTCGATCAATTTTTACCTTGTTTTTTTTAGTTTTCTCATGGTATTTTCTGCCATGATTTTCGTGTTGGTAGGATTTTTGGACGATCCCGAAGCCGACGAATACATCGTTGATTCAGACTTGGAGTAGAGGTAACGTCGATGTTACTCGGTATTTCAAGGTTTTAATTGAGTATTTGCATGTATATATTTTTATATTTTATTTTGGCAATATATGTATGTCACGAATTCTGGAAAAAATTTTAAAGTTGAAATTTTGCATGTTTCGATATTTTTATCGCTTTTACGAGATTAACGAATAAATTGTTATAATAATTTGTAAAATCGTAATAATCGGCCTAAACATGTAATATATATTTATATTCTGGAAAAATGTTGTTTTTGATGATTTTTAGTAATTTAGTATTTTTCTGATATTTTTGATATCGATTATTGAATTATTATCGTTTTCGGACAAAAACGATTGAAAACCGATTTTTAGTTCTAGTACTTAAACATTTTATTTTAATCTGATTTTTGACGTGGTAAAACTTTCTGGTGAAATAGAATTTTATGAATTTTCTCATAATTTTTCGGAATTGTTAAGTGGATGAATTAATTAATCACTTTAAATCATCGTTTATCGTTAAAACCGTGTTTGTTGTTTAAATTCTCGATTTCTGGTCTTTGGTTTAAATCTGGAAAAATTTATGATTCTGATGATTTCATATTAAAATGTATTATTATGATTTTTAGTGCCTTAATAAAATGTTTGGAACGATAGGTTTGTTAATAAAATCGTTAATTGCGAAAACGGGTTTAAATGACGGTTTTGTTGAAATTTGTTGAATCTGGGTTTTGGAAAAATCTGGAAAAAATTTATATTCTGTAAAATTAGGATTTTAAAGTGTAATAATAATTTTTGGATATTAATACTTAAATCGTTTTGTAATTACTATTTTTATTAATCGTTATTGTCGAGATTGGACGATTAACGAGAAAACGCTTTAAAAACCGAGTTTTTAGAATTCTGGAAATTTTCTTTTCTGGACAGAATGTCCATAGATATAATTTAACTATTTTACGTAATTTTTGTACTATTTATTAAAGTCTTTAATTAATAAATATTGATTTTTCGGACAAATTGTGATTTATCGTTAAATGCTTCGTATTAACTAAAAGAATTATTTTTCCAGCAATTTTGAAAGTATTTAAATCTGAAAATTTAGGAGTTAAATCATCCCTTAACATACTCTAAATATATTTGTTGGTTTAATTAAATAAAGACGTTCAAATATTTAATTTGATGTTTGCCGTAAAATCCTATTTATAATTTTATCGTCGAAACTAATAATAATTAGGGAATTTTAGCTTTATAACTTTTGAAAACACCCTAATTAGTAATATTAAAATATTGAAGATGTTTCTAATCATTTTATACCACTTACACGATATTTTAATAATTTCATAAAATCAAATGTTCTTACTTTAATAATTAATATCGTTAAGGCCGAAAGTATTAGTTTTATAAATCTATATCGTTTACTAAAATGTGGTATTAGTATGAACTAATATTTTCACTACTTTGATATGATGCTATTTTTAGTAAAGTTTCTAAAAATAGAAGTTTCCTAAAAATAGAAGTTTCCTAAAATAGAAAGTTTCCTCTTTTAGAATATAAATGTTTACTTCTTTTATCCTCATATTGTTTATGATGAATACATCTTTTAAATATCGATAATGGTTTGTTTTGGAGTTATGGAATAAGGACAAGTGTGGGTTTAGAGTAATATAGTCTGGGGTGTACGTTTTGCCATCAACTATAAAGCTGGTGTGTCTATGTTGAGACACATTGGTCGTTGAACTGAGCATGGTTTGTGCTCAGGAGTGTGTATATTTTGACCTTAAACTTAGATATCGCATCGTGTAAGTCGCCGTCGGGTTGAACTGGATTACGGTTGGTGTCCAGGAGGGGTGTACATTACTTAAGCCAGGACCTCGCTACACGCAGTCCTGTTATAGTTGAGTTGCCTAGCTAGAGACCAAAGTCTAATTTGTTTTGACTAAGTTCTCGAAACTAGTTTTTAGTATTATCCTAGTGAAAGTCTAGATTCTACATTAATCCTATCCATAACACCATTTTGATTATTTTATTTATTATCGATATAAATTGACGCAGGTTGGCAAATATCTTTATGTTTCTTCGGCAACCCTTTTAATTAATTTGTTTTACGCTAAAACTTATTTTATTACGCTGTTTTAATGTTTTCCATTTTTACTATTTTTCCTATATTAGTAATTACTGTTTTAAAATCCTGTTATACGGCTGGGAGAACGTTAACGTTGCTCCCCACTGATTGTGGCTGTTATGTTTTTAACATGGCAGGTATATGTGTTTTCCTTCGGGTGGGCTAGCGAGCGGTTATGGATCCTGCTTGTTTTAATCAGATCACTGTATTATGGATTGTTAAACCCTATTTATGGATTTCATTTTATTTTTATTTTGTAGCCATTTTTATTTTATGGCTTATGTATTGACTTACCATTTTTATTTAATTAAGACATAGTTACAGTGTGTTTTAATCCCGACTCTACAGTGTTTCCGCCACTGTATCGCGTTAGATTTTCTAGGGGATTACAGTTGGTATCAGAGCATCACTGCTCCCAACGCTTACACCTGAAATTAAGGAAAATACCAGTAAATTATTTAAACAGTAAATAAAAATATTATTAGAGATGGGTAGAAACAAATAAGGACTTAACTGTTAGGTTTATATGTTCTTGTAACTCAATGATTAGCATTGATTATTTGTTGCTTTTGTTGGAAGAAGACGAATGAACAAGATATCGATAGGATGCTGCTCCTGATCGGGACAAGACCTGCTTAGAACTCTCAACGTCTGCTGACTCGAGTGGACAACTTGGTGCTCCAAGAAAGATTTCGATAATGACTTTTAGCTCCGGTTCAGTTTACTTAAGCTACAGGCAAGATGATCAAGAGTAGATTCATGTTCCATGATGTCGCAGTAAATCCAGGTGGAGCGACCCATGACTTGTGTGCTCGTTCCTCTACAAGAAGATGAAGTAATCCATTTTGGATTCCCTCGTGAACTCGGCAGGCCCGAAGATTCTCTTCTGGTTCAAGAACTTAGTAATATAGGATCATCGATTCTTTTCTTCCTTTCCCTATTTCTTCCAATTCTCCTCTTATATATTCTCATCTTCATTCTCTTGGTGAATCCTTGTTCTATTCTTCTATTCTACCATCTTTCTCTTGAGATTCTTTTGTTAGACCGGTTTCTGTCTCAGTGAACCCCGTGAAAAGGATATAGATGTTTGAGGTTTAGTAAACCCTTGTTACCTAGGGCTTGAGGGTTGTGAGTTATACCTTGTTATATATCTTAGTAAGCTTTTGAGGATCGATTTGAATAATAAATTGTCAATTAATGGAATTAGGTTGGTACTTTAGACTCTGAACCTTGGGTTATAGGTTACTTGATTATTTGGAGGACTTAGAGTTGAATATATTTTGGGGTAGTAAGAGTATATCGTATTTGATGGATACCTAGTACCTAAATTAACCTAGAACCGAACCAAGTGTAGCTAATAATAGAATTTTAAGATTCCTATCTAAATGTTATTTGATGGATGCATCGGGAATGTTTGGGATCATAGAGTACTGTTTAAATTGTTAACCTGAGTGTTGTGGTACCATAGAAGGTTTTCATTAATACCGTTAGAAATTTTGGTTAACATAGATTACCCGTGTTTCTTAAGGATTAGATCGTTAATCGTTGGTTAAAGTTGTAACCTAGGAACTTTGGAGTTGAGTGATCTAAATTGAATAAATTGTTGTTAACCTTGAAAAGGAGAAACATATTGCCATTAGAGGTTGGATTTATAGCGTTGTTTTGAGGAACATTTTGATGTCAATCATCTTAATGGATTTATAGTTCAGAACCTTAGACCAACGAGATTGTGCCTTTGTTGAGTTATTAAATATTTTGTGGTTGCACCATTACGATTAGAAATTTGATGGACTTCTTGGAAACATTAATCGAATGATGTGTTTGAAAATGTGAGTGTTTGCGCCATTACCTATAGGTTTGAGCGTGTTTGAGGATTTATTGTACTTCCCCAACTTCTGTACTTGTGGTATTATAAATATGTCGGTGATCATTTTTGAGGATTTCGTGTCCGAACTTTATTAATTGGTGGGTTTTAGTTAGTGTTCCTTACTTGAGAAATTTGAAGTATACCTCGAGTTCGGACCTTATGAACTTTGAATTACGAGCCTTAGTGATTACAAGTTTGGGTATGTTTTGATGACTGTTGGAATCTTAATTAATGGATTAGTCTAAATCGTTTGTGGATTCTTACCATATTAATTGAAAGATTATATAAGTATGTAAGGCTTAATTTTGGAGGCTATAGCAGTTGATGTTTTTGGAGGTTTTAGATTGAGTAGGACCACCCTGTACTGATATTGGACTTAGCGTTATTTGATGGGAATTAGGAACCCGTGTTTGTGGAAGTCGTGCTAAGAATCTCGAGATGATTAATTTCTTCCATAATCCTTGAGAGCTCTTTTTTATTCTCAACTCCGTCTTTCTTTCTGCTCCTCTTGAATTCTGTTACGGTAACTCCTGCCAATCCCTTCAACCTTTGTCGATTTTGAAAGCTCTTATTTTTAATTTATTTATCCTTGTTCTATTTGCCCGTTAACTATTTTTCGAACTCCCTATTTTATAAAAAGTTTGACTACTTTAAAAAAAAATTGGACTATCGTAAAATTTTAACATTTTGAGTTATAATTTCTAATTGTGAATTTGCCCGTTTTGTAAAAAGCTGGACTAATTTAAAAATTTTGAATTTCATAAAATTTTAACATTTTGAAGCATGATTTCAAAATTTTAAACTCCCCATTTTGTAAAAACTTTGAGCAATTTAACATTTTGGGTTATCGTGAAATTTAACATTTTTATTTTATAATTTAAGAACTATATACTTCACTTTGTTTTATCTTTGGTTGATATTTATATTTAGATCTATTTCAAAATGCCTTAATAATTTATTTTAAACTATTTCGAAATCATTTTTAATTTTTGATTTTCAAGCGATCAAAATTTTATGAAGACTTTTATATTTCCAAGTACTTCAATTTGTATAGAATTTTTATGTAAAACGTTTTAACATTGTCGAAATTATTTTGTATGTTCAAGTTTGATAACATTTTTGAAAACTTTCATAATTACTTTGATAACATTTTCGAAATTTTAACGTTTTGAGAATTGATTTTCATTTTATTGTTAGTGGACTTTTGAATCTGTTATTGTAAATATTTGACGGCTGGTGCGATTTTCTACAAAATTTGATTTCTCCAAACTAAATTTTGTTTCATAAAAAAAAAAGGGAATAATATCGAATTTCTTAATCAAAATATTTTACTTTTGTTTTCAAAATATTTTGGTTATCCTATTTCCTTCGAATTTGTTTACAAATGTTATTTGACGTCATTGTTTTATCAAATAACTTTACTTTACGATTTCACTAATTAAAAGATTTTAACTCCGGGTAGCTTAGCCCAATTCCTCTTGGAAAAAAAAAATATATTTGCATTCGATTTCGTATCACTTTGAAAGTTGTAAAATTTTCTTTTACAGCAAAATTTTTATGCGAATTTGTATCCTCATGTTTTCGAGTGAGGTAATCTTGATTGCTTTCTGCTTATCCTTAGTTTCGAGGACGAAACTTTCTTTTAGTGGGGAGGATTGTAACACCCGCTATTTTTCCTAAGCATTTTATTCTTTCTGTTAGGACTTCGTCTTAACTCTGTCACTTTTGGCCTCATATTTTATCATTTTACTAAGCTTTATTTTAATTTTTGAGTTTAATAATTTCTATTTTTAATTTTAAAGATTTAAAATTCTTTTAAATCCATTTATTTGGTTTCTTCGTAAACTAAGTAATTTTTCCGCGAGGAATTCTATTTTTCTCCCAATTGACATTTTTAAGCTTGAATTTAAGTTATTCCTTTTTCCTAAAAATGTTTGAATACGTTTATGGAATATTTTCTACTAAGATATATATTTTAGTTACTAAAAACAAGCCATTTATGATTTATTACGAAGCTTCGCGAATAATTATTTTCTTACGCGAGGTTTACTCGAATTACTTTGAAATGCCTTTAACTATTTTACGACTATACTTTTTATCAACTTATAAATTATTTGAGACTGTTTTCTCACATTTTTGGACCGACTAAGCTCTTGGTCACAAGTTTTATTACATTTTATTTAAACGATTCATTTTATCACATTAAAACGTAATCATAAGATAAATCATTTTCATTCATTGTAGCATTTATGTCTAAGCTTATCTTACTCCCTCTCTATCCTTTTTGGCCGGCCAAACCAAGGTCTAGGTTCACTCTTGCATTTTTTGTAAGCCTTAATGCATGCTTACTCTTTTAAGTAGTGTATCACCCATCTCCACCTTTACTCTCTACATTCATTCTCTTACATTCATCAAAAATATTCATCACTCTTTTCTTCTCTCTTTGGCCGTGTGACCCTTAGCCATTCTAGGCAAATTTTTGCTCCATTTCTAGTCTCAATCGCATCATTCTTATCGTCATAATCATCCTCTTTCCGATTCCTTCGTTAAGGTATTAATCGACATCATTTTCGATCAATTTTTACCTTGTTTTTTTTAGTTTTCTCATGGTATTTTCTGCCATGATTTTCGTGTTGGTAGGATTTTTGGACGATCCCGAAGCCGACGAATACATCGTTGATTCAGACTTGGAGTAGAGGTAACGTCGATGTTACTCGGTATTTCAAGGTTTTAATTGAGTATTTGCATGTATATATTTTTATATTTTATTTTGGCAATATATGTATGTCACGAATTCTGGAAAAAATTTTAAAGTTGAAATTTTGCATGTTTCGATATTTTTATCGCTTTTACGAGATTAACGAATAAATTGTTATAAATAATTTGTAAAATCGTAATAATCGGCCTAAACATGTAATATATATTTATATTCTGGAAAAATGTTGTTTTTGATGATTTTTAGTAATTTAGTATTTTTCTGATATTTTTGATATCGATTATTGAATTATTATCGTTTTCGGACAAAAACGATTGAAAACCGATTTTTAGTTCTAGTACTTAAACATTTTATTTTAATCTGATTTTTGACGTGGTAAACCTTTCTGGTGAAATAGAATTTTATGAATTTTCTCATAATTTTTCGGAATTGTTAAGTGGATGAATTAATTAATCACTTTAAATCATCGTTTATCGTTAAAACCGTGTTTGTTGTTTAAATTCTCGATTTCTGGTCTTTGGTTTAAATCTGGAAAAATTTATGATTCTGATGATTTCATATTAAAATGTATTATTATGATTTTTAGTGCCTTAATAAAATGTTTGGAACGATAGGTTTGTTAATAAAATCGTTAATTGCGAAAACGGGTTTAAATGACGGTTTTGTTGAAATTTGTTGAATCTGGGTTTTGGAAAAATCTGGAAAAAATTTATATTCTGTAAAATTAGGATTTTAAAGTGTAATAATAATTTTTGGATATTAATACTTAAATCGTTTTGTAATTACTATTTTTATTAATCGTTATTGTCGAGATTGGACGATTAACGAGAAAACGCTTTAAAAACCGAGTTTTTAGAATTCTGGAAATTTTCTTTTCTGGACAGAATGTCCATAGATATAATTTAACTATTTTAAGTAATTTTTGTACTATTTATTAAAGTCTTTAATTAATAAATATTGATTTTTCGGACAAATTGTGATTTATCGTTAAATGCTTCGTATTAACTAAAAGAATTATTTTTCCAGCAATTTTGAAAGTATTTAAATCTGAAACTTTAGGAGTTAAATCATCCCTTAACATACTCTAAATATATTTGTTGGTTTAATTAAATAAAGACGTTCAAATATTTAATTTGATGTTTGCCGTAAAATCCTATTTATAATTTTATCGTCGAAACTAATAATAATTAGGGAATTTTAGCTTTATAACTTTTGAAAACACCCTAATTAGTAATATTAAAATATTGAAGATGTTTCTAATCATTTTATACCACTTACACGATATTTTAATAATTTCATAAAATCAAATGTTCTTACTTTAATAATTAATATCGTTAAGGCCGAAAGTATTAGTTTTATAAATCTATATCGTTTACTAAAATGTGGTATTAGTATGAACTAATATTTTCACTACTTTGATATGATGCTATTTTTAGTAAAGTTTCTAAAAATAGAAGTTTCCTAAAAATAGAAGTTTCCTAAAATAGAAGTTTCCTAAAATAGAAAGTTTCCTCTTTTAGAATATAAATGTTTACTTCTTTTATCCTCATATTGTTTATGATGAATACATCTTTTAAATATCGATAATGGTTTGTTTTGGAGTTATGGAATAAGGACAAGTGTGGGTTTAGAGTAATATAGTCTGGGGTGTACGTTTTGCCATCAACTATAAAGCTGGTGTGTCTATGTTGAGACACATTGGTCGTTGAACTGAGCATGGTTTGTGCTCAGGAGTGTGTATATTTTGACCTTAAACTTAGATATCGCATCGTGTAAGTCGCCGTCGGGTTGAACTGGATTACGGTTGGTGTCCAGGAGGGGTGTACATTACTTAAGCCAGGACCTCGCTACACGCAGTCCTGTTATAGTTGAGTTGCCTAGCTAGAGACCAAAGTCTAATTTGTTTTGACTAAGTTCTCGAAACTAGTTTTTAGTATTATCCTAGTGAAAGTCTAGATTCTACATTAATCCTATCCATAACACCATTTTGATTATTTTATTTATTATCGATATAAATTGACGCAGGTTGGCAAATATCTTTATGTTTCTTCGGCAACCCTTTTAATTAATTTGTTTTACGCTAAAACTTATTTTATTACGCTGTTTTAATGTTTTCCATTTTTACTATTTTTCCTATATTAGTAATTACTGTTTTAAAATCCTGTTATACGGCTGGGAGAACGTTGACGTTGCTCCCCACTGATTGTGGCTGTTATGTTTTTAACATGGCAGGTATATGTGTTTTCCTTCGGGTGGGCTAGCGAGCGGTTATGGATCCTGCTTGTTTTAATCAGATCACTGTATTATGGATTGTTAAACCCTATTTATGGATTTCATTTTATTTTTATTTTGTAGCCATTTTTATTTTATGGCTTATGTATTGACTTACCATTTTTATTTAATTAAGACATAGTTACAGTGTGTTTTAATCCCGACTCTACAGTGTTTCCGCCACTGTATCGCGTTAGATTTTCTAGGGGATTACACGGTCAGTTCTGAAACCATTACGTTTTTTACTCGATCTTGACATAGAGGTGTAAGGGTTTAGCAAGTTCATTGATTACCTATGCAGCTTGAGTTTTAGAGTGAATATTTATTTGACACTACTTTATGCTAATGTGATGCATTAAATTATGTTAGACTGTGTAAACAATTGAACTGAATTTCTTACTCTGAGAGGCCATTTTCTTCATCAACGAAATGTCTCTTTCAGTGCTTACCATGCTCACAGTTTTTTTTAAACATTATTTCAGGTATGGGTTCTTATCTTCTGGAAACCCTGAATGATCGCTATAGCAAAAAGCTAATTCAGACTTACAGTGTTTTCCCAAATCAGATGGAAATCAGTGATGTTGTGGTGCAACCATGCATACAACTCTCTTCTTACATTAAAGCGTCTGACATTAAATGCAGACTGTGTTGTTGTTCTGGACAATACTGCACTCAACAGAATAGCTGTTGAACGGCTTCATTTGTCTAATCCTACTTTTGCGGAGACAAACTCACTGGTTTCTACAGTAATGTCAGCCAGCACCACTACATTGCGTTATCCTGGATACATGAATAATGATTTGGTTGGTCTACTTGCTTCTTTAATTCCAACACCAAGATGCCATTTCCTAATGACGGGATATACACCTTTGACAGTTGAGCGGCAGGTAAATTTGAAGAGTCATGTCGAACTTCAGAATCTACAAACGCACTAAAGTGTTACCTTTTTAGCTGATTATATAATTTTGAAACTAGTCAATCTTATATTTAGTTGATTCAGTTGTTGACTCATTAGGTCTTATATTCTGATCCAGGCTAATGTTGTTCGAAAAACTACTGTGCACGATGTCATGAGAAGGCTTCTTCAGGTATGTTTTGTTTTAAAATTGTACTGAGTAACTAAGCTCTTAGGCATACCTTACGGTTTCGTCCTGACGGTAATCTGCTTTGCAGACCAAGAATATTATGGTTTCTTCATGACAATCAAATTTGATATATATCAGATACTCCTCAATTATCGAAGCCAAGACGATGCACTATGATGTCAAGTAGGCTCAATGGTGTGAATTTTGTTGAAAAAGACGAGGTCCGTACTAGTGGTAAGTTAACTAACTATAATTTTTAGTACTCCATTAGTTTATGTAAATCAAATACTCTAGAACGGTGATTTGATTTGTATATTTTTGATAGTTGCCTTTTCCCGATGATTTTAGCTTGGTAAAGTCAATCTTGTTGTTAGACGTGCAATAAAACTGTCACATAGAAGACTTCATAAAACATCCTTCTTGTCTCATCTTCGTCTATCGTTGTGATATGATAACAAATAAATTGACCAAAGTGGTTGTTATTTATGTTGCATGTATAATCTATTGATAATTGTCTAAAATGCTTGGTTATTTTATTAGTATAAAACTCCATGTTGGTACATTGGTAGAAATGCAAACTTAACCGAAGCCATTATTATTGTATAGCTATCTAGTGAGTCGATATAAGGAACAAGCGCATCATTGTTTTGTTATGTAATTATAAGAATGGACAAATATTTGATTTCAGATACGTTTCAATTATGTCACTTATTAATTGTTGTTTGCCTCTTTTATAGGTTTCAAACACTACAACTAGTGAAGATTCGCCAAAAGGAAGATTGGAGAACACACACATATATATATATATATATATATGTCCACCAGCATAAATATCATAGCTAGGTTTCCATCGATATTTTATCAATCAACAACATTTGTTTTTATTTTTATACTATTTTTTCTTAGAGTTAATGACTACATTAATGTAGTTTAAATTTCATAAGTAATTTAACGCACATATATAGATATTATGTTTTACTTAAATAATAATTACATTATTGAAAGTTTTGATTTATTTATCAAATTCCTACGTTAGTTTGATTTTGTACATATATATATGTATATATATCGTAAACTAATTAATAATACGGTCGAGTATATATTCGTTAGTAGATTTTTTTTCTATGCATTTGTGACGCTTATTAATGTCATTTTTTTTAATGTACCCCTTAAGTGGAATTTTTTTCTACGCTTTTCGTCATCACAAGGTGCTTATATAGAAATTCCAAAGATAATGTTCATGTATAAATTTGACGATAAATGGTGTCACAAATAATAGCATGATGCTTTAGTTTGTCAATTATTTTGTTGCCAAAAAGCGTCATAAGTAATTTTGACGCTTAAGTGTGTCGATATAAGCGACACAAAAGGGTGTCACAAATTTGTGACGGCAAGAATTTTGACGCTCTTATAGAGCGTCAAAAAATAAAATTGTGATGCTTGTTTGTATCGATAATTACCCATAAAAGTGTTGTAAAAATAAGGGATTTCTAGTAGTGTTTGGTAGGGCCTTCGACTTGTTTCTTCGTGCCCTTGATGGAGATGGAACTAATTTTGGCTGTTAAAAAGGATTGAAGAATGCACCACCTTGGTTTGACGGAGTTCCACAAGAACCGTCTCTTTGTATATATCTCTTTCCTTTGTAGTTTGTTTTGTTTTGTGAACTTCTTGATTACTTGGATTGATTGATGAGCGATGTGAGGGAGGGAATTTGATGTGTTATTTGAGTTTATTGTGATAGGTGTGAAGTGAAAGTGATTCCTAGGGAGAAGTGGTCATTGTTGGAGCTTGGATCGTGTGAAGGGAAGTCGGTTTTTGAAGCTTGGAACAAGCTTTTGGGAGCTATAGAGGGTTAGGAGACTCTTCCCGGCCTAGAAGAGGTCATCCCGTCTGGGATGGAAGGCCCATCCCGACCGGGAAGGATGCCATCCCGTCCGGGATGAAGTGCACAAAAGTTAGGTCTACTGACAGCTCATCCCGACCGGGACGAAGTCTTCCCGACCGGAACGAGACGGTCATCCCGACCGGGACGACCCATCCCGACCGGGATGGACCCCCTGTCCCCCTTTGACCTTTTCTTCGTCATTTGAGTCCACCCAACCATTGTATACCCCCTCCCAACCTCCCTACATGTCCTTACCCTCATTATATGACCCCTACACCTCACATACACATTCACCTCACTTTCTCGTCACTTTAAACCGACTTTCACATCAAAACCCACCCCACTTTACCTTTATGCCCCAACCATGGAACCGTACCGCGATTGGGAAGGAATAACAACGACGACTACTTGCTACATGCCGATATTGATTTATGAGACGATGGAGCGAGTGAGTTGCTAACCGTAGGGTACGGCAACTATCCTCTCTTTTCCGTTTTTATAGCTTGTCTTCATTTGTTTATTCCCTTTCCCTTTTATCCTTTATGTCATGGTGGCCTTCGAGGCCTTAGTATGGTTGCTCCCGACTCTCGATGACGTGACTACATCGAGAGTCATTTCAAAATCCAAATTTTACAAGATTTTCACCCCTTTTGTAGGAATTAGTCGGATTTGGGCGGAGTCTGGGCTAGGTGACTTGATTACACCTAGTCCTCCCCTCCCATTCCCTTTTATTTCTTTCTTTTTATTTTTCTTCCCCCTTCCATATCTTTTCTTGTCTCGGCCCACGGTGACTTGACTACACCCCGGCCGGACACATTCTACCATTTTCTCCACCTTTTTGATTTTTAGCTTTATTTTCGTAGTTTCTTTTCTTTTGTGCTCCCGTGCACTACGGTCAAGCATGAGGACATTGCTCGGCTTAAGTGTGGGGAGCGATATTCTATCATAGTTAGTTTTATTTTCGTAGTTTTTCGAAAAATCTTTAAAAACCCTAAAAATTTGAAAAAAAAAATTCATAAAAATAAAAAAGATTTTCCTTTTGTGTGTTTTCCTTTTATGTCGTTGTACCGTGTATTTGTTGTGTTGTGCGTGTTTTGCCTCTCTTTTTCCTTATAGGTTACTTGAATCACCGATAGCTTTGGAGAGCTTTCAAGACTTCCGGTAACATCTTTATCCCTTTTTCTTCTTTATCTCTTGTGGAGTTTGGAGAAGGTTTGTGTTGTGGTGTGCTCGGGTGGAGCTTTGTAATGCTTGTGGTTGATTTGGTGGCTTGTTTGGATGCTCGGGGTGGTGTTTGTGTTGTTTATGTGTTTGTTTTGTTTTGTTTTTGTTGTGTGTCCTTTTTTTTCTCTTTTTCTTTCGTTTTCGTCGTGTCTTCGTTTTGTGTTGTGTTAGTGTGTCTTGTGTGTAAATAGGTTTTCGAAAACCCGGTTTAGAGGCTAGTGTGTGAGTGTTTAATTTCCCTTCTTAGTAGTATAAATCGAGTCTTGGACTTTAGTCTAGTAGAATGACCCTAAATCAATGAATTTGTTGGTCCTTTACCTTGAGTCCACCTAGCTTACTAGGGATTTACTACGGGATTTGCATTTTGACCATTATGACCACCCACGGTGTGAAAAGGCCTTGGTTGCCGAGTCCCGTCCCTTAGGTGACCGTGTCTAGGACCGTTTGATTAGTCCAAGTTCTCCACCTTTTTGTGGGTTTAAAGGGAAGGCGCCGTCCGGACTCACCCATTACCCTACCTCCCACACATATCCACACAAATAAATTTGCAATTTGTTGAGTTCTCTCTTTCTTGTTACACAATGAAATGCCAAAAAGGGCAAATAAAAGAAAATGAAAGAAAAAGAAAGAAAGAAAAGAATGAAGAAAAATAAAAGGCACAAAAGCCAAAAAGAAAATAAAAAAGAAGAAAAAAAAAGAATGGCATAGCAAAACAAGGCAAAAATGCAAAAGAAAAGAGAAAATGCCAAAAGAAAACCCGATTCACAAAAATAACCCCTACCTCTCAAAATAAGCCTTTTTCCGACTTTTGCCGTAAAGAGCCTACCAAAGGACCGAGTCCCTAGGAAGGATGATAGCGGCATTAGTCGGTCTTCCCTCATTTTGCAATCATTTCCACTTTTTACTTGGACTAGTTAGCCGGTTTCGGACATGGGACGACCCTCTTGGCTCTTTGCTAAAGGGGGCAGGGTCTCACTTACCTACAGTGTCGACTAACACTGTGGTTCATCCTTTTTCCATCCCGCCGATCGTCCCGTGGTACGTTCTTAGAAGGTTAGGAGGAACCGAGGTAAGTTACCAACGTTTTTGTTGCTTTGTCGTCATACTATTAGGGTTTAGTCCATTTTGGTTTGTATTGCTAGCTTGGGAACGTTGTCACTTGCCTTGAGTCCTAAACCGGTGCTTCTTTCACCGCTTGTTTGAGGGAAGCGGTATTTGTTTTCTTTTGGGTGCAACCGATTTTTGTTTGTTTGTTTGTATGTTTGTTGTTTATGTGTTTTGTGTCCGGTTGCATCCACAGTTTTGTCGCAAGATCCCACTTGCCTTGCGGATAGCACTTGTCCTCTAAGTTTTATCGCGTGAGTTGAAAGGGCGTAGGGTGCGCTAATACCCACTCGGCTAGTTTAGTAGTTAGTTTGTGCTTACTCGAGGGCGAGTAAGGGTTAAGTGTGGGGGAGTTGATAAGTGTGGTTTGTAGTGCCTATTTAGTAGTATTTTGGTCCCATTTCCTTGCGGAATCGCTCCTTGGGAGCGGTTCATGGGCTACTTATGCTTCCTCTAGCTCGTTTCAGGTTCCCGAGACCATTCGTGAAGAGTTGGAGTGATTCCGACTCAATACATACACTTTTTGGAGCCAACGATGCGGAGGAACGATCACTCGATGCCTTGTATTCGACCCCGAGACCTTGGGACCCAATCCCGAGCCTCCGAGACCCGATCCCGAGTCCCGAGAATCGATGAGAAGTTCATGTGAAGCAAGGAGGAACCAAAAGGATCATATTGGAGGCCTACAAGACTCATCCCCGACGGGTATGCACCTCATCCCGTCCGGGATGAAGTGCGCTTTTGAAGGGGTCACTGCCAGGCCGTCCCGGTCGGGATGATCCCGTCTCGGTCGGGACCAAACAGCTGTAGCCGCACCTCTTCTTTCCTTCCTCCTTCATTCTTGTACCCCTATAAATACTGCCCTCTTGTATTGTTTATGTATCTTATCATACCCTAGACTATCTTAAGCCTCTCTACATCATATAAACCCTAGATTTAGTTCCTCTCATTAGTTTTAATCTTCCTTTAATCTTTAGTTAATCGTAGTTAATTAGTCTTGTAATTAAGGGATTACTTGAAGATTCATCCAAGCTTGACAAACTTGGAGTTGATTTGGGTTTCTCTTTTATGCAAGTTATCATCTTTTCATCATTTGGTTGTTGGTATAATCTTCCTTTCTCTTGTTTATTGTTATTATTTCAAGTTTGAATCTTTACTTAGTGTTCTTGTTATTGTTCTTGTTTTCTTTCATTATGGATGTTTTGATGTTTGTGATGTTGTTTTCTCTTTTCATTGTTGTAGTTAGTATGATTATGAGTGAGTAGTCTTCTTGTGGGTTAGTAGGGGGATTAAGGGTAGAATATGGGTGATTAGGGGTAAAGGGTGAATCTTTGTTGTTAGTCATATACTTGGCACACTATGTGTTTGTTGAAATGCTTGTTTGAGTTGTAGTGGCCATGCTTCTCATGCTAGTCTTCCTCTACTCATTGTTTGTCTTGTATGTGGTCATGTTGAGAATAGTCATTATACATACAATGTGGACTAGGGTTTAGACGCTACCAACGCTAACCCACCTTGACATCGGTCTAAGTAGCGACAGCCCGGACCGACTCTAGCAACTAGGAGACACCTACACCCTTGATTACCCAAGTCACCCTACTACACTTATGAACCCGACCTAACCCACTTCTTTCCATATTTGATATCATCTTATTAGTTAGTCATTATTTCTTTTAGTCCACTAGTTTATTTGATTCTTAGTTATTCCATCTTAGCCTTGTTTTAGTCTAGTTCATTGTTAGTCTACTTTCTTCTTCTCCTCTCGTCATAATTCACCAATTAGTAGTTCTTTGTGTTTGTTGTGACTTAGTCTCGTTTTAGGCCAACCTAGTCTAAACTTTGCAACACCGTCTCCGTGGATACGACCCGACTTACCCTAACTACCGTTAGGTCTTAGCCGGTTATATTATTGGCGGTGGGGATCCACGACAATTCCCACCATCATTACTACAACAGTAAAAAGTTCTTAGAATACGAATGCAAGTATACAATGCTCGAGAAGACGTGCTTAGCTTTGGTTTGGCCCACTAAAAAGATCCGACACTACATGCTCAGCCACGAGGTACATGTGTTATCCAAAATGGATCCTATCAAGTACCTGTTCGAGAAGCCCATCCTCAATGGCAGGATGTCCAGATGGACTTTAATGTTATCTGAGTTCGACATCAAGTTTGTACCATTGATAGCCATCAAGGGCCAGGTAGTGGAAGAATTCCTCGCCGATAGTCCGATATCCGAAGAGGGACACACCGATACTTGGGCCTTTCCTGATGAAGACATATTCCATACCGACACCGAAACATGGGATTTGTATTTCGATGGAGCATCCAACTTCCGAGGATTTGGAGTCGGGATTCTTTTAATCTCACCACAAGGGGAACATACCCCGTTATCCATCAAATTGGACTTTGACGTGACCAACAACGCAGCCGAATATGAAGCATGCATTCACGGGCTGCAAGCCGCTGCTGATTTAGGGGTAACGAACCTCCGGGTCCAAGGTGACTCATCACTGGTCATCAATCAAGCGCTCCAAAAATGTAAAACTCGGAACGCCAATCTCGTGGCTTACCAAGTACGAGTAAGGGTTCTAGAGAAACAATTCCAGAAGGTGGAATATATCTACCTACCCCGAGAAGAAAATCAATTTGCAGATGCACTTTCCAAATTAGCATCCTTACTGAATATCCCAGAGCATCTAACTAGCATGCCGATCTGTGTCGAAAGGTGGTCCGAGCCGGCTTACATCCACGCCATCCAGGATATCGAGATAACTGACCCATAACCTTGGTATCAAGCCATTATAACCTACTTGACAACGGGAGAGTATCCCCCGGGAACTGAAAACCGGGCCAAGAAGGCCTTGCGAAGATTGGCAACCCAATTTGTTCGCACGGACGACGGGCAGTTATACAAAAAGACGGCACAGGGGGCTCTCCTCCTGTGTATCAACAAAATACAGGCCGAAAAGGTTATGGCCGAGGTACACGATGGTGAAAATGGTCCGCATATGAACGCCCATATGCTAGCCCGAAAAATCATGAGGCTCGGGTATTATTGGAACACCATGGAAACAGACTGTCAGCTATATGTCAAACACTGCCATAACTGTCAGATCTTTGCTAATGTACAACATATGCCATCTTCCCTATTATATACCATGACATCACCATGGCCATTTTCGACATGGGGTATTGACATAATTGGAAAGGTGCACCCTTCCGGGACGGGAGGTCATTGCTTCATTCTGGTGGCCATCGACTATTTCACCAAATGGGTCGAAGCCGAGTCATACCGTGTCTTGAACACCAAGCACGTGGCCAAATTTATCCAGAACAAGATCATATGCCGATACGGGATCCCACACGAGTTTATTAGTGATCATGGGACCCACTTTCAAGCTGAAACCGCTACGTTGCTAGCAAAATTCAAAATTCAAAGGCATACATCTTCTCCCTACCGTCCCCAAACAAACGGAGCGGTAGAAGCGGCTAATAAGACAATTGTCACCGCACTTAAAAAGATGGCTGAGAATTAGCGGGATTGGCCCGACAAAATACCTTTTGCCCTATGGGGGTACCGAACGTCAATTCGCACCGCAACTGGAGCAACTCCATATTATCTGACATATGGAATGGAGGCGGTCCAGCCGATCGAGCTAGAAGTGCCATCCCTCAGGATTTTACTCGAAAGTCAAGTACCGGAAGCAGATTGGGTCCAAGCCTGATACGATTCGCTAGTCCTTTTAGACGAACGGCGATCCCGGGCCCTCAACAATATCCAAATATATCAAAAGAGGATCCAACGGGCTTTCAACAAAAGAGGCCCAGAAACATCAAATAAAGGGATCTGGTCCTAAAATCGGTTCGTGCCCTACTACCGGTTGACCCAAGAGGAAAATTCAAACCCAATTGGGCTGGGCCATATTTAGTCAAGAAGGTCCTATCAGGTGGAGTGGTGATGCTGACAGACTTGGACGGGAACGAATTCTTCAACCCAACCAACTTGGACCAGTTGAAGCGCTACTACCCTTAAACCCTATCTCAATGTCATTTGCAAAAATTTATAAAAATTTGTCTTTTATAAATTTTCAAAATTATATACAAGTCAATAAGTTAGAATTATCTATTCTACAGTCGCGCATCTTGAACTAATAGTCTTGATGTATTTCGAAAATTGCAAAAAATCAATATTTTGAACTATGTTTGGTTTGATTCCGTTAATTATGGATGCGTAGGCAACCCCTCAAAAAGGTACAACCACAGCAATAAACGAAAAGACGGGAACGGTATTCACTAATATGTCTTTTATTAAAAAACCGATAAACTCGGGAAATACACACAAAAAAAACGCCAAAAACAGCACACACAAGAAATCACACCAAAAAAAATAATAATAATACTCAAATAATAAAACAAAGGAGACTAATATTCGTGCATTTTGTCCTTTTCTTTGTCCTATGGGTCGCGTGGAGCCCGAGGTTGCCGGGGCGGGGGCGAGCGTTCCCGAATCACGAGGGGAACCTCCTTAGCTCGAACCCGTTTCTTTGACAGCGGGTCTTCTGCTATCGTCTTTGGTCCAAGTCAGGCCCACACGTGCTCGGGTAGTCTATCTCGTGGGCCAATTCGGTCCTGCACTGCTATTCTTGGGCCCAGTCTCCTTTCCAAGTCAGTCTGGGGGCTCACTTTTCCCCGTGCACCTCTAGCACTAGACTCTTCAGCTTGAGTCTTAGTCTTCTTTCTCTGACCTGACATTAGATGGACCAGAGTAGCTGGAGTGTCACCTTCGTCGAAGAAGCTCCTATTGTCTTTAACTTGCTCCCTTCGCAGCAGATCAAAAGCTTCATCGACCTTCTGAGCAGCTCGGGCTTTGGCATCGCCTGCTTTAGTCCAATTCACATAAGAGTCTGAAACCCAGATGGAGTGACGAGATGTGGGAATAGGCCAAGTATGTTGGGTATACCATCTTTGCATCCAGGTATCGCACATCACATAAGTCAGTTGGGTAGGGTCACTCACAACTGCTTCAATCTCCGGGATTCTCTGGGTCCAACCATACTGCCTTAGTATGCGATCGGGATAAAGATGGATTGTCTTCTTGAAAGACAAAATTACTTGATAACGAGCTCTGTCCCTCGGGTACAAGCCAGTCCAAACATAGATGGACCACCACGGCACTACCCCTCGAATTAGTGGACCACCATGGAATAATAGCACCTCGTCCCAATATTTCTGGGTAATCTGGCGAGAAAAATCAATGGCCCGTCTCCTCGTCATCACCTGATTATGACGGTAATTGCTCGCATCAAGAGGAGGATCTATCATTGATAGCCTCTCGTATAGCCAAATCTGAAAAAGAAGGCAAAAATATGAGTTCCTGAGACAAAATAGGCGTCCGCCTAAGGGCACTCGATCGAGTGCCTAGGGGTCACTCGATCGAGTGGCATCCCCGAAAGCGAACAGGGGGCTTTTTACGAGGACACTCGATCGAGTGCCAGGGTGACTCGATCGAGTGCCCACTGCAGCAGAAAAAAAAACCGAAAAAAAAAATCAATCAAAAATCAAGAAAATAATAATCAGGAAAATCCGACATACTTGCAACAAACGGGTACTCCCGGTCAAGCGGGCTGACGAATCCCTCCTGCGGTTGTTTAGGCGTTGGATAATTTCGCCCGTGATAAGCCAAGCCGGACTGTGCTCCGTCTCCATCAGATCAACCACGGTCAAGAGGCGGGCATTACCCACGCAAGACAATAAATCCATGTGACCTTCAAAAGCATAAACATGGAGCATACAGAAGGAAAAAGCCCTACGGCTGTGAATCGGTCTGACCCGGACATCGAGAGGATTCATGAATTTCTCCGCCAAGTCGATCAGAGAAATATTACCATCCTCCATCATGCGGGATACTTCGTTGTGAGAAAGCCTTAAAAATTCTCGAAACTTCCTCCTTGGGTCATAAACTGAGTACGGGACGGCAGGAGGAAGTATCGGGTTCCATCCTCCCACAGCAGCAATCTCCTCGGGTAAGGGACAAACTTCTCCCCGGGGAAAGGCAAAGACATGATATATGTCATCCCAGTAAGACAAGCAGGCATCAAGGAAATAACGATCGACCCGCATCTGACGGAATGGGTACAGCTGTGTAATACCCGTCCGATTGAGAGCCACCCTATCTGTATCCCTAAAGTGTCGGGACCATTCTTGCAACATCACGGTTAATCGATCGATTCCCATGGTTAAAATTCTTGAAGGGAATAAAGAGACTTTCTTTTCGGGAAGGGATGAATTATGAGGAGTTGGTGAAGAAAACCAAAGACAAGGGAAGGCTATATATAACATCAACCTTACAACCCTCTTTCCATATCACTTTTCCATGAAGTTTCCTAATCCTAACAGGAAATCAACATACAGGCCTCGTCTCGAGATTCCCTAATCTCAGTCAGGGAATTAGTCATCCCGAACTTTCCTAAACCTCTTTGGAGTCAAAAAAAATTCCAAATTTCAAAATTTCAAAAAATTCAAAAGTTCAAAAATCATTTTCCCCAGCGCGAGTCATATTTTTGACCTACGTGTTACATGCAAAATTTTATGTGACTTATACAGGTACGACTCAAGCAGGGACATGCAACCCACATATCTCCCCAGCGGAAAGTCCTAGGTGGCATTTTCCCCGGAATAACACGGGATGGGCCTACATATAGGCGCACCTAGGACTTATGCGACAAGTCCGATTCCCCACTGAGTTATCATCAGCTCAGGTATGCTCGTAGGTGAGCGACACGAAAATGAGACCCTTGATTCATGCGTGTTTGCGGTCATCAAGATTTAGGACTCATGGGGTGTTAGACATTCGGTGTATTCGACGCGACGCCTAACGGACTTGGATCTCTAAAGTGAGATGATTTGACACAATCTCGGGATGAGATTTAGAGAGGACTCTCGAGATGAGATGACCCAAAATATAAAACCTCGGACGAAGGGGATTTTTAGCAATTAGCAAAGACAGTTAAGCACACGGTTGTACGACGTAAGAAGTTGATCTCAATCCCAGCCCAGAATCAAGGTTTTTGATGTTTTCGAAAATGGATGGATTTTAAAAGCGAGTTTTCAAAAGTGAGAGTTTTGAAATCGACATTACAACGGTTAAATGATACCTTACCGTAAGTGTAGACACCCACATTTTGACTGCCAGGTGTCTATAACAGTTTCCGAAAAACACCCGATGATGATCGGACGCAAACATGCTTTAACATACTCGAAAATGGGCTCGAAATCATTGGGATTTGGCTTGGGCTTTTTACGGAGTACAAATCTCACAAAAAAGACCTCAAATTCAGGCCCAGTGGGTCATTTCGAGTCAAATAAAAATAATTTGGGTCAAATCCGACACCAGGGGCAAAACCGTCTTTTAGCGACCGAGTCAAAACCCGGTCAAAGATATTTTCGTGACACATAAACAAGCCGTGTCACCCCATGAATCCGGTTTGAGCTCAAACACTACAAAAATCAGCCTAAAAAAATATTAAACAAATCCGTTAAAAGGTAGAATTCGGTTCCCAGTAGGATTCCCGACCGAGCACTCCACCGCGCACAAGGAGTACTTGGCCAAGTACCCCAATACCAGCTAAATTCTGTGACTTCCCTACCAAGCAACGGAATTCGCGTTCCTCTCAAATTTTTTACTTTTCCTATCCTGCATCCCACCTCATCCCGACCGGTGACTTTCTTCCTTTGCAAGTTAGCCATCTCCTATAAATAGGACCCTCCCGTCAACACAATTCAACACATTCAATTCCCGACATCTACGATCTCCTAACATCCAACCTTTAGGCATCAAATAGAATCACCCGTACACATAGCATCAAAAGACTAATAGTGTAACCAGACAACTCCGACCAAAAAACCGGCCACCACCCGCCACCTTACACGACCCAAAACACCACCGTAACTCACCGACATTATCTCGACGCTTACATGTCTAAGCCACATTCCGATGAGCCCCATTCCGAGAATATTAAGCATGTAGGTTGAGGGTGAAAAATCAATCCCGTCTTCTCCTTTCTCTTTCTCTTCCTCTCGGTTTTCTTCTTCTTTTCGGGTCGTCGGTCTATTTTTTATGGGTCGTCGTCACATCTTCTATTTTTCCATAATATCGATATTATAAACTATTTTCATATAAAAATAATTTTCTTAAAACACGATATCGACTCTATAGTCAAATATCGTATCTAACAAGAACTAAATTAATATCGTTGATGTTAAAAATCGTCACATGGTTTTAAAAATAAATATGACGATTTTAACGCGGTGAGAATTAATATTCTTTTCTTTTCATTCGATTTCTTTTCAAAACAATTTTATAAAACTTTTTTTCTCTAAAAATTCATTCCGAATATTTGATATCGATTTCATAATCGAATATCGAATACGACGAATATCGAAAATATAAGTCGAATATAAATTAATCCATATTTATACGCGATTTATTAAAACTAACGATTTTTGAAAAATCAAACCCGAGAGCAGCTCGTGACGCGAGCCGTACGCGTCCTGGGCAAGGCGCCTTCCCACGCGAGTCGTGCCCTTCCCGGGCGAGTCGCACGGATTTCTGAAAACCGCGATGTTTTTTTTTCTCGTTTTCCTTTTTTTTTTCGCATCATTTCTTAAGAAAAACAGCGTCTTTCTCGGCATATTTCAAGTTTTCGATAAATATTTTTGACCTCAGTCAACACGTGCTTAATTCATCACGTGTAACAAACTTTTTCAAATCATGCATCATATTTACATCTATTATTCAATTTGCAAACCGTTTACTAACCCGTTTGTTCATGTTTTTTAGCAATCTTTTCTTTTGTTTTATTATACTAAAACAAACCTCGCATGCTAAATACAACTTTGACGTTATTAATTTAGATGCATTAAATGACTTAGTAAACATAATTTCACATGTTTAGTCAAAATACTCTTTGCATATCATTCAATCGTCGAACTAACGCGTGTACACCAAAATCGAACGACATCTTAGTAAAGGCCGCTAAGTGCGGGCGGGGTTGGGTGTTCTTTGTGAACTTCCCAACACGTACCCTCACTTCTTACTCAGAACCATGGTTTCCGGATGTCCGAATCCATTGGCATACGAGAGTCATTCAATACCCGATTACCGATAATGTCGTATCGGTATCGCAATGCTAAGGGACAAACCCAATAAACTCTGAAATCGGAATGGGCCGTACTTTGTGCACGGCCCACTACGACATAGAGTGGGTTCGAACGGGCCCGAACTCCCACAAAGTTCGGTGGGGACTCCTACTTCGATTTAAATTTCAACTCGAGATCCATCTCACATGAGATTCATTCGCCTCCCCAAACCCGCGCGTGGCCGCGTCGGGGTGGATCTATGTCATGTCCACATTTTGGCGACTCCGCTGGGGATTCCTGATGTACCACTAGTCATCGGGGTTCCTAGGGTGAGACTCGAAAAGAAATCGTTCGATTAGTAATGTACGCGTTTTAGTTCAATGGTTCATGCATAACCCAAATCTTTCCCGGGCCGGTTACTTGTGACCGACGTCCCACTATACCGCGGTGCATTTCTAAATGGGTGCACTAAAGACTCCGATGGCGGAACTCGCATGGGTTTTACGGCATGTTCTAAGTCTAATTCGGCTTAGGAAGTCCGTCCTGATTTGCGAGAAAGCTATCGTTGTTGGTATAGACCCTATTCCGACCGACCGAGACTTAGTCTAAGAGCATACATGGTGTCGTTATACTGCTTCCATGACTACATGCTACTTGATCCACATGTCATCTTTTTCAAAAACCGTTATTTAAAAAAATGCATCTTTTCAAAATTATCCAAATTTTCAAAACTCGGAAAGCTGCCGAAATTTAGACTTAAGATTTGACTCAAAACAAGCCTATATTTCTAGCCGGCATGCTATCCATTCGAATTTTCGATCACTATTCGATTTTTCAAAATTCTATTTCAATTTTCAAATCTTTGAGGTTCCATATCAATTTTCAAATCTTCAAGACGCCGTTTTCGATTCTCAAATTTTCAGGATCCCGTCTTCGCTTTTCAAATTTTTCGGAAATTCATTCTTCGATATTCAAATTTCAAAATTTCAAATATTCGACTTTTCAAAAAACCGGAATGCTACCGAAATTAGGACTTACGATTTGACTCAAAATAGCCTATTTCTAGCCGGTATGCTGTCCATCTCAAAATTCAAAAATTATTTTCGAACTTTCAAAAATTCGGCCAGATGGCCCTTTGCCGATTTTCACAAAAGTCGGGCCCTCCACCGATTTTCTCGAAATCCAAATCTCCCTTTTCAAAACTTTGCTCTTCTTAGGACTTCCCGTATTTAGTAGTGTCGGCTCTTGTCATAAGTTGTCAAAGTCTTTAGGGTCAAAACTCCGTCGATCCTATATCACGGGTTTCCTCCCTATCCCAGTTCGCCTTATTTGTCAAGGCACGGCCCACCTGCGTAGGACGTACTCCTACAAAGGAAGGCCCGTTTATACACTCGAGTCCAAAAGTCTGGGGAATTTCTCGTGGACCTTCCTTCGAACAGGGCTGACCCACATAGCCGAATCCTATGGGAGGCCCACCTTTCACGAGTCACCCGTCTAGGTGTCCTTTCCGAGTCATTTCCTTTTCAGGCTTTTCCTCACTCGGGGGCTACCCTTCAGTAGAGCGATCAATCACGGTTGCTCTAAGGGTCATGTCTTACACGTGTTGTCTCACGTACCCCGCTTTTGAGTCAATTAGATGTCACACCATCTGAGTCATATCAGAGTCCTTAGTCTCACCTGGGGGCTATTCTCCGACGGAGAGATTAATCACGGTCACTCCGAGAATCGTACCCTACAGATTTGTCTTAGGAGAGTCTAACTCGAGTCAAACTGGAGTCGTCTCTCCTCCCACGCTATTTCCTATGCCTTGGCGAATTTGAGTTCCGAAGCAACTTTTCTGACTACGCGGTATTCTTACAGGCAGACCACCGGTAACCAGATGCAAGAAAATGCAAGAAACCTTGGACCAACTGACCGCCTCACTAGCTAGGATGGAGGCCCAACTTACAGCCATCAGGACCGACCAAACCGCCATTGCCACCCGTTTGAGTGCCGTGGAGCAAGGGATTCCTAAGGTCGGGAATGAAACTACTGGGCCTTTTGTTGAACTGGTCAGCGCAGTCCGCTAACTGGAAGAACAGGTCCATTTGTCGACAAATAACTCGATCCATACGGAAAACGCTCGTTTCTATTCGCCTCTAAATGACGAGCTACCCGCCAACCTCAACCTTATGGGCATACCGATGTTTGAAGGTACTGAAGACCCGGTTCATCACATTCGGGCTTTCAAGGAGTTCATGGCTGTCAAGGGGGTGAAATCCACCATGTTCAAACACTTGTTTCCTTCTTCCCTCGAGAAGCACCCGAAATCCTGGTACTACAGACTTGATTCTAAAAAGTACAAGACTTGGGATGATGTGGCAACAGAATTCGCTCGGAATTACGCCGATAATACTGAGATCCATACCATGATGCGTACTCTAGAAGTCATGGCCCAGGAGCCCAAAGAAGGCTTCACCAAATACCTCTAACGCTGGAGGGCCGAAAGCATGAAGCTGGTGGAGAAGCCCAACGAAAAAACTTTAGTGGAGGCCTTTGTCAAGAACCTCCTCCCTTCCTACCGGGTCCATCTCCGGTATGCTATCATACCCAACTTCGCCACTTTAACTGAAATGGGCACTAGTATTGAAGATGATCTTCGACATAATGAAGATCTGGGTGAAGCTTCTACTGAAGGCTATACTGGTGATGAACTCATTTTGTATATATATTTGACCCCAACTTTTCCTTTATTTTGGTTCGTTTTACGTGTCCTAGGAGACGTTTTTATAGCTTTTCATCCTTCTTTGTTATGTCGGGTATTTTGTTTACGTTTGGTAGGAAACGAAACAAATGAAGGCAATTGAGCTATATTTTGGGTAACAACGAGAGTCGAGCCATGAAATCCACAAGGAAGAAGTGATAAAAGTTAGAAGATACTAAGTGAATACTTGAGGAAGGATGTGAAGTGAAGAAACAATAAGAAACGACAAAGAAATAAGTTGAAAAGCTCAAACAAATGCAAATCGAGAAGAAAGAACGATCGCGAAAACAAAGGTCAACTTCAAACGTGGATATATTGAGTTCTACAACTCCGATTGAGCTGATTTTTGTGGCGTTGGAAAGCTCTTTCTCTTAGCTTTCCAACGAGATATTACAAGTCTAAATCCGACAAGTAACGAAGAAACAGCAAGCATTTCAAATTCGTTGCGCAGTGCAGGAAAACCGAACCGGTCGGTTTGATGTTGAACCGATCGGTTCGTTTGTGAACCGGTCGGTTCGTTTTTGTACCGAGCGGTTCACGACGTGTCAGAGTGACTTTCCTAATCTTCTTAAGAATCCGTATTCTGCCTTAATTAAAATCCTACGGGATTATTTTATTAAATTATGTCCTATTTCCTAATTAGACCCATTGTAATAAGTATAAATACCCTTCTTAGGGTTAGGTTTAAGGAGACCTTTCACTTTTACACTTTCATATTCATTAGTTTAGTTTAGAATTTTTTTATTAGCATTAGAATTCTTGTAGTTTGTAATCCTACTTTTAGATCGTCAATCTTTTAGTTCTACATAATTGGTACCTTTTCTTATTCTCTTATTTTCATATTGTCTTTTATTATGTTTAATTCTTTTATTGCTTTATCGTTTATTATGAGTAGCTAATTTATTTATCTAGGGTTGAAGGGGATATATGTTAATTGAATTGGGGATGTTAGTTTAATTATTTATTTGATTGATCATTCATATGTTATTGCCTTACTACTTGTCTTGTATTATTGTTTGATTAGTTTGAGACGTTGAACTAGTTGAATGTTTAGTAACCCGAACCTAAGATCGAAAGCCTGGTAAGGGTAGACTTACAAGTAAGTGGGTAGGATAATCTGGTAAGTTGCGAGAGCCCGTCAGAATCTATCCTAAGGTTGACATAAGATCCGAAAGGCCGTGTCTTTGCCCTAAATAACTGTGATTGATTGATTGAATGATTAATTAACTTTACCCAATTTAATTACATAGTGAACCGTAAGACCCTAGATCTCTTTTAATATTGTTAGAACCCTTTATTTACATTATCGTATTAGTTTAGACCAAATTCATAAAAACCGGAATTAGAATAGTTTAGAATCAATTATAGATAATTTGCAATATTCATCCATCTCTCTGTGGTTCGACCCTTACTTGCTGCTAGCTATTCGTTAGTTGTTAGTTAGGTTTATTTTGATATAGGTGATACGACTTTAGCCTTATCAATTTTGAAGCTGGTGGAGAAGCCCAACGAAAAAACTTTAGTGGAGGCCTTTGTCAAGAACCTCCTCCCTTCCTACCGGGTCCATCTCCGGTATGCTATCATTCCCAACTTCGCCACTTTAACTGAAATGGGCACTAGTATTGAAGATGATCTTCGACATAATGAAGATCTGGGTGAAGCTTCTACTGAAGGCTATACTGGATATCAACTTGAGTCCTTAGAAGCCGACGACTAATGACAACATCATCCGAGAGTCAAGATTTGATTTAAGTCCAAGTCTGAGTCTGAGTCTAGGATGTTCTATTTCAAAGTCAAAGTCAGAGTCAGTTGTATTCTGTCCTCTTTTCCAAAATTCAATAAAATCAACTTTCAATATTCTTTCTCATATATACTTTCCTTATTTGTTTCCGAGAACATGATGAACACCATCGTACACTGTGAGCACACGCACGTGACTATTATAGGCACATCTATAATGACTGCAGGAAATCGAGACCCGTGTTTTCCTTTACCTGTTCCATGTCTGACATAGATAGCCACATAACTACCTCTAGCAGGAGCGGTATCGAATCCTATGACAAATCTAGGTTGTCTCATAATTTGGGTTCAAGACGGGAGGCAAGCCCATTTCCCACAATAAACACCCTTCCAATAAGACTGATCAATCTCTACATTAGGTGTTAATCTGACCAACAGAACAAAGAAGAAAAGTTGGACAAAAAAAGAGATCAAAAGTCCAAGAGAAAAAAAAAGCAAAAGGCCAAAAAAAAAAATAGGCTATCATAAAAAAAAAATTAAAAAAAAAGAGGCATCCATGACCAAGGTTAAACGGTCAATTCAAAATTATCAATACTCATACCATCCAATAAGGGAGAGACAATCAAGCTGGTCAGCTAGCACCACATCTAGCCTTCCCACATTACAACCCTCAAGACCTTCTTGAGACCTAGGCTAGAGACATCCCAGAATTTTGAGGATTCAAGCTCCATAGGATACCCTAACCATTAGGGCCGGACATGGAAATCAGATCCCGCGCATTATCAAACCTACCCCGATCAAAGTTCGAGTCATTTTTACTCGACTTCCCCTTTCCTACCACATTACGGTACCTACCTTCGAAGCCTTAGCTCCACAAAATTGAGCTCCAGATGTCAAAACATCAAAGCCACTAACTTCCTAGCACCACATTTCCAAAAAGATCCAAACCAGTTACCAACCCCCAACACGGGAATTCAACCTGCGGTTGACATAGAACATGCCCAAATAGTTCACACCACCTCTGGGGGCTACCCCGGAGAATGCTCACAGTCATAGGATTAACATCCTAACTCTTCTAGCCCTTTGATCAAGACATCATTGGGAATGCACCTAGCCTACACCATCGCTATGGCTAGTTACACACAAAGACCTAATAAACTAGGCACTATAATATATCTTTCAACACTGAACTACGGCTCGGTTTGAGTTCACTACACGTGAATACGTAGGCAGCCTTTCAACAGAGGCACAACCACTCATATTGACACAAATTCAAAAGCATCGTCATTCCTATCACGACACCGTCATGTTCTCAACAGCTAGCTTTGTCGTCCTGGGGGCTTCTCCTAGGCAGAAGTTCTCCATTCACTCACATAATCCAAATACTTTCAAACACTAGCCTCCTTTCTATAGAGTGTCCTAGTACTCGGCTCAGTCGAAGACAAGAATCCGTTAGGGACTCGAAGCGACATCCACTTTGGGAGTTGTAGACACCCGCATTTTGACTGCCAGGTGTCTATGGTAGTTTCCAAAAAACACCCGATGATGATCGGACGCTAACGTGTTTCTACGCACTCGGATGTGGGCTCGAAACCATTAGTTGTTGGTTTAAGCACTTACGGAGTACAAATCTCAGAAAACGGACCTCAAATTCAGGCCCAGTGGGTCGTTTTCAGTCAAACAAGACTAATTTGGGTCAAAACCAACACCGGAAATAAAACCGACTTTTTACGATTAGGTCAACCCGGGTCAAAGTCATTTCCAAGACACACAAAAAACAGCCACATAAACATCAAAAACTCAGCCCAAATACAAAACCCATCTCGAGGTCCAAAACATTGGACCCGTGCGACCCAGCTGACCCACTCGATCGAGTGCTCAGCCCACTCGATCGAGTGCTCAGCCCACTCGATCGAGTGGGCCCTCATTCGAGCCCGGCTGCTGAGGTTTCGGCCACTCGATCGAGTCAAGGGGCTACTCGGTCGAGTAACCCTAGCCGGGTGTGCATAGCCTAGCCTATATAAGCACACCCATGCACCCACCTTTTCACAACTTTTTGATCATCCAAAAAAAACCCTAATCAAACCCTAGTCCTATACACTAAAGCCCTAACCCTAGTACTTAGGAGGCAAACCCTAAACCACCACAACTCGACTTACATCTCGATACTCCCGTGCAAACCACAACTACTAGTCCCGTCCGAGAACAAGAACATGTAGGTTGAGGGTGCCAAAACCCGCTTTCTTCCCTTCTCCTTTCTCTCTCGTCATCTTCCTTTTTTTTGTTTTTTTGTTTTTTATTTACTTATCGCATCCGTAATATCGATAATATCACTAGTATAAAACATTAAAATACTTGTGAATTTGTGTCGAGTGTGAGTGATGGTGGGATAAGGAAACCCGAATATACAAGAGTATTGCACTCAGCGTTGTCGGTCGCTTATCCCATCACCCCGATCACTTGATTATTGAAACAAGTCAACCTAAATAATAGCCTTTTATTTTCGTTCGCGTAGTCATCATTCAATCACATATCTCGTCAATTCTAAAACCCCTTTTTTCAAAACAAGTGTTTTTAATAGGGGTCGAAACCCGTTGACGCGGATCCGACATCACATAATCCCTAGGGATTCTGTAACACCCGCTATTTTTCCTAGCATATTTATTCTTTCCGTTAGGACTCCGTCTTAACCCTGTCACTTTTCGGCCTCATATTTCATCATTTTACTAAGCTCTATTTTAATGTTTGAGTTTAATGATATTTATTTATTTATATTTTAAAGATTTTTATTCTATTAAATCCATTTATTTAGTTTTCTTCGTAAACTAATTAATTTTCCGCGAAGAATTCTATTTCTCTTCGAATTGACGTTTTTAAGCTCGGATTTAAGTCATTCCTTTTCCTAAAAATGTTTAAATACATTTATCTAATATTTTCAACTAGTAAATATTTTTACTTATAAAAATTTAGTCGTTAATGATTTTATTACAAAGCTTCGCGATTAATTATTTTCTTACGCGAGGTTTACTCGAATTACTTTGAAATGCTATTAACTATTTTACGATTATACTTTTTATCAACTTATAAATAATTTGAGGCCATTTTCTCACTTTTTGGACCGACTAAGCCTCTGGTCAAGAATTTTATTACGTTTTATTAATACGTTTCATTTTATCACGTTAAACCGTAAACGTATGATTATTTTTCTTCCATTTATTCCTTGCATTATTGTCAAACTTTTCATCCTCCCTTGCTTGTTCATTTTGGCTGGCCATATGTGGTAGAGTAGCATTGTTTTCATCAAATTTTAGTAGCATTCAAGCTTAGGAAAAAAAAACCATCCATTTCCTAACATTCATTCTTACAATTAAACATCAAAAAATCCTTTCTTTCTTCTCATTTGGCCATGACTCCAGCAGCCTCTCAAGGCTAATTCTTGCTTCAAATCGAGTCATAATCGTCTCATTTTCATCGTCAAATTAATCGTTATTCCGATCCTTCCGTTAAGGTAATAAGCGATGTGGTTTTCGATCGTTATTCACCTTGATTTTCTTAGTTTTTCTCATGGTATTTTTCTGCCATGATTTTCATGTATGGTAGGGTTTGTGGACGATCCCGAGGCCGACGAGTATATTATCGTTTTCGATTTGGATTAGAGGTAACGTCGATGTTACTCGGTATTTCATGATTTTAATTGTGTATTTGCATGTATAATTTTTATATTTCTTTTTTTGACAATATATGTATGTCATATAATCTGGAAAATATTTTTAAAAGTTGAAGATTTGCATGTTTCGATATTTTTATCGCTTTTACGAGATTAACGATTAAATTGTCATATTAATTTGTAAAATCATAATATTCGGCCTAAACATATAATATATGTTTATATTCTGTAAAATTTATATTTTTGATGATTTATAATAATTTAGGATTTTTCTGATATTTTAAATATCGATTATTGAATTATTACCGTTTTCAGACAAAAACGATTAAAAGCCGATTTTTAGTTCTAGTACCTAAACATTTTATTTTAATCTGATTTTTGACGTGGTGAAACTTTCTGGTGAAATAGAAGTTTCTGAAGTTTTTCATAATTGTTCGGAATTGTTAAGTGGATGAATTAATTAATCACTTTAAATCATCGTTTATCGTTAAAACCGCGTTTGTCGTTTAAATTCTCGATTTTTGGTCTTTTGATTTAATCTGGAAAAAATTATGATTCTGATGATTTCATATTAAAATGTATTTTTATGATTTTTAGTGCCTTAATAAAATGTTAGGAACGATAGGTTTATTAATGAAATCGTTAATTGCGAAAACGAGTTTAAATGACGGTTTTGTTGAAATTTGTTGAATCTGGAGTTTTGGAAAAATCTGGAAAAATTTATATTCTGGAAAATCAGGATTTTAAAGTGTAATAATAATTTTTGGATATTAATACTTAAATCGTTTTGTAATTACTATTTTTATTAATCGTTATTGTCGAGATTAGACGATTAACGAGAAAACGCTTTAAAAACGGAATTTTAGGATTCTGGAAAATTTTCTTTTCTGGACAGAATGTCCATAAATATATTTTAACTATTTTACGTAATTTTTTTACTATTTATTAAAGTCTTTAATTAATAAGTATTGATTTTTGGACAAATTACGATTTATCGTTAAAATGCTTCGTCTTACCTAAAAGAATTAATTTTTCAGCAATTTTGAAAGTATTTAAATCTGATACTTTAAGAGTTAAATCATCCCTTAACATTTTCTAAATGTATTCAATGGCTTAATTAAATAAAAGACGTTTAAAGATTTAATTTGACATTTGCCGTAAAATCCTATTTGTAATCGTATTGTCGTAACTAATAATAATTAGGGAATTTTAGCTTTGTAAATTTTGAAAACACCTTGATTAGTATTATTAAAATGTTTAAGACATTTTTAATCATTTTATACACTTGTACGATATTTCAATAATTTCATAAACTCAAATGTTCTTACTTTAATAATTAATATCGTTAAGGCCGAAAGTATTAGTTTTATAAATCTATATCGTTTACTAAAAATTGGTATTAGTATGAACTAATATTTTCACTATTTTGATATAATGTTATTTTTAGTAAAGTTTCTAAAAATAGAAGTTTCCTAAAATAGAAAGTTTCCTCTTTTAGAATATAAATGTTTACTTCTTTTATTCTCATATTATTTATATTGATTATATCTTTTGAATATCCTAATGGCTTTGTTTTAGAGTTATGGAATAAGGACAAGTGTGAGGTTAGAGTAATATATTCTAGGGTTTACGGTTTTGCCATCAACTATAAGGCTAGTGTATCAGGAATCGGTACATTGGTTGTTGAACCGGGTGACAGGTATCCCGGGAGTTTTGTACATTTTGACCTTAAGCTTAGGCCTCGCAGTAAGTCGTCGTCATAAATTGAACTGGGTCACAGGTAATCCCAGGAGGGGTGTGCATTATCTTAAACTAGGGCCACGCATTTATAAGTCGCCGCTCTATTATGGTTGAGTAGCCTAGTTAGAGACCGAAGTTTGATTTGTTTGAACTAAGTTCTCGAAGCTAGTTTTTAGTATTCTCCTAGTGAAAGTCTAGCCGTCTACACTACTCCTATCCATAACGCCATTTTGAATATTTTTATTATTATCGATATAATTTGGTTGCAGGTTGGCAAATGTTTTATGTTTTCTTCGGAAAACTCATTTTTATTATATTGGTTTGATACGTGAAGTTTTTCACTGAAATTTTATTTTTATTATAATGTGTTTTGTTGTTTTCCATTTTAACTATTTTTCTATAATAGTAATTACAGTTTTAAAATCCTGTTATACGGCTGGGAGAACGTTGACGTTGCTCCCCACTGATTGTGGCTGTTATGTTTTTAACATGGCAGGTATATGTTTTCCTTCGGGTGGGCTAGCGAGCAGTTATGGATCCTGCTTGTTTTAATCAGATCACTGTATTATGGATTGTTAAAACCCTTTTTATGGATTTTTATTTTTTATTTTTTTTGAAGCCATTTTTTATTTTATGGCTTATGTATTGACTTACCATTTTTATTTAATCAAGACATAGCTACAGTGTGTTATAATCCCACTTCTACAGTGTTTCCGCCACTGTATTGCGTTAGAATTTCTAGGGGATTACAGTTGGTATCAGAGCATCACTGCTCCCAACGCGTACGCCTGAAATTGGGGAAAATACCAGTAAATTATTTAAACAGTAAATAAAAATATTGTTAGATATGGGTAGAAACAAATAAGGACTTATTTGTTTAGCTTTCCTGTTCCTGAAACTCAATGGTTAGCATTGAATATTTATTTTATATGTCCAAGAATAAGACGATGAGTGGACAAGATGTTGACTTGATGCTGCTCGAGATCGGGACAAGACCTGCTTAGAACTCTCAACGCCTGCTGACTCGAGTGGACAACTTGGTGCTCCAAGAAAGATACCGATGGTAATTTTTAGCTCCGGTTCAGTTTACTTAAGCTACAGGCCAGATGATCAAGAGTCGATTCCTGTTCCGTGATGTCGCAGTAGATCCAGATGGAGCGACCCAATACTTATGTGCTCGTTCCTCTACAAGAAGATGAAGTAAGCCTTTTGGATCCCGCGTGAACTATGGAGGCCCGAAGATTCTCCTCTGGTTCAAGAACTTAGTAATATAGTATCATCGACTCTTTTCTTCCTTCCTCTACTTCTTCTAATTCTTCTCTTTTATATTCTCTTCTTCATCCGCTTGGTGAATCTTTGTTATATTCTTCTACTCTACCGTCTCTCTCTTGAGATTCTATGGCTAGACCGATTTCCGTCTCAGTGAACCCCGTGAAAGGATATAGATGTTTTAAGTTTAGTAAACCCTTGTTACCTATGGCTTGAGGGTTGTGAGTTATACCCTGTTATCTATCTTAGTAAGCTTTTGAGGATCGATTTGAATGATAAATTGTCAATTAATGGAATTAGGTTGGTACTTTACACACTGAACTTTGGGTTATAGGTTACTTGATTATTTGGAGGACTTAGAGTTGAATATATTTTGGGGTAGTAAGAGTATATTGTATTTGATGGATACCTAGTACCTAATTTAACCTAGAACCGAACCAAGTGTAGATAATAATAGTATTTTGGGATTCCTACCTAATGCTTATTTGATGGATGCGTCGTGAATATTCGGGATCATAGAATGTTGGTTAAAGTGTTAACCTGTATGTTGTGGTACCATAAAAGGTTTTCATTAATACCGTTAGAAATTTTGGTTAACATAGATTACCCTTGTTTCTTAAGGATTAGATCGTTGATCGTTGTTTAAGGTTGTAAGCTATGAACTTTGGAGTTGAGTGATCTAAAATTGGATAAATTGTTGTTAACCTTGAAAAGGAGAAACATATTGCCATTAGAGGTTGGAGTTATCGCATTGTTTTGAGGAATACTTAATGCGAATCATCTTAATGGATTTATAGTTCAGAACCTTAGACCAACGAGATTGTGGCTTCGTTGAGTTATTAAATACTTTGTGGTTACACCATTACGATTAGAAAATTGATGGACTTCTCAGAAACATTAATCGAATGACGTGTTTGATGATGTGAGTGTTTGCGCCATTACCTATAGGTTTGAGCGTGTTTGAGGATTTATTGTACTTCCCCAACTTCTGTACTTGTGGTATTATAAATATGTTGGTGATCATTTTTGAGGATTTCGTGTCCGAACATTGTTAATTGGTGGATTTTATTTAGTCTTCCTTACTCGAGAAATTTGAGGTATACCTCGAGTTCAGACCTTATGAGCTTTAAATTTATGAACATTAATGATTACGAGTTTGGGTATGTTTTGATAACCGTTGGAATCTTAATTAAAGGATTAGTCTAAATCATTTGTGGTTTCTTACTATACCAATTGAAAGATTATTTAAGTATGTAAGACTTAATTTTGGAGGTTGTAGATTGAGTAGGACCACCCTGATATTGGACTTAGCATTATTTGATGGGACTTAGGAACCCGTGTTTGTGGGAGTCGTGCTAGGAATCTCGAGATGGTTAATTTCTTCTATAATCCTTGAGAGCTCTTTTTGATTCTTAACTTCGTCTTCCTTTCTGCTTCTCTTGAATTCTGTTACGGTAACTCCTGCCAATCCCTTTGACCTTTATCGATTTTGAAAACTCTTATTTTAATTTATTGTTTATCCTTGACTCTATTTATCCGTTCATTATTTCCCCGAACTCATGAAAAGTTTGACTAATTTAAAATTTTTGATTTTCGTTATTTTAACATTTTGAAGCATAATTTCAAATTTTAAAACTCCCCATTTTGTAAAAACTTTGAGCAATTTAACATTTTGGGATATCGTGAAATTTAACATTTTTGAATTTAAGAACTTTATACTTCACGTTTGTTTTATCGTTGGTTGATAATTATATCTAGATTTGTTTCAAAATGCCTTAATAATTTATTTTAAATTATTTCAAAATTATTTCGTTCTTATTTTCAGGCAATCGAACTTTTATGAAGACTTTCATATTTCCATATTCAATTTCTATATGATTATTACATAAAACGTTTTAACATTGTCGAAATTATTTTATGTTCAAGTTTGGTAACATTTTTGAAAACTTTCATAATTACTTTGATAACATTTTCGAAATTTTAATATTTTGAAATTAGTTTTCGTTTTATTGTTGGTGGACTTTTGAATCTGTTATTGAAAATGTTTGATGACTGGTTCGATTTTTACTAACCACAAAATTTGATTTTTCCAAACTAAATTTGGTTTTGTCATAAAATGAAATATTATCGGATTATTTTTAATCAAATTGTTTTACTTTGTTTTGAAAGTGTTTTGGTTACCCTATTTTCTACGACTTTGTTTACAAATGTTATTTAACGTTGTTATTTTATCAAATAACTTTACTTTACGATTTCATTAATCAAAAGATTTTAAACTTTGGGTTGGTTAGCCCAATTCTTCTTGGAATAGATATTTGGCTTCGATTTCGTATCACCTTGAAGGTTGTAAAATTTTCTTTTAAAACAATTTTTTATGCAAAAATTGTATCCTCACCTTTTCGAGGGGGGTAATCTTGTTTCCTTTCTACTTATTCTTAGTTTCGAGGACGAAACTTTCTTTTAGTGGGGAGGATTGTAACACCCGCTATTTTTCCTAGCATATTTATTCTTTCCGTTAGGACTCCGTCTTAACCCTGTCACTTTTCGGCCTCATATTTCATCATTTTACTAAGCTCTATTTTAATGTTTGAGTTTAATGATATTTATTTATTTATATTTTAAAGATTTTTATTCTATTAAATCCATTTATTTAGTTTTCTTTGTAAACTAATTAATTTTCCGCGAAGAATTCTATTTCTCTTCGAATTGACGTTTTTAAGCTCGAATTTAAGTCATTCCTTTTCCTAAAAATGTTTAAATACATTTATCTAATATTTTCAACTAGTAAATATTTTTATTTACAAAATTTTAGTCGTTAATGATTTTATTAAAAAGCTTCGCGATTAATTATTTTCTTACGCGAGGTTTACTCGAATTACTTTGAAATGCTTTTAACTATTTTACGATTATACTTTTTATCAACTTATAAATAATTTGAGGCCATTTTCTCACTTTTTGGACCGACTAAGCCTCTGGTCAGGAATTTTATTACGTTTTATTAATACGTTTCATTTTATCACGTTAAACCGTAAACGTATGATTATTTTTCTTCCATTTATTCCTTGCATTATTGTCAAACTTTTCATCCTCCCTTGCTTGTTCATTTTGGCTGGCCATATGTGGTAGAGTAGCATTATTTTCATCAAATTTTAGTAGCATTCAAGCTTAGGAAAAAAAAAAACCATCCATTTCCTAACATTCATTCTTACAATTAAACATCAAAAAAATCCTTTCTTTCTTCTCATTTGGCCATGACTCCAGCAGCCTCTCAAGGCTAATTCTTGCTTCAAATCGAGTCATAATCGTCTCATTTTCATCGTCAAATTAATCGTTATTCCGATCCTTCCGTTAAGGTAATAAGCGATGTGGTTTTCGATCGTTATTCACCTTGATTTTCTTAGTTTTTCTCATGGTATTTTTCTGCCATGATTTTCATGTATGGTAGGGTTTGTGGACGATCCCGAGGCCGACGAGTATATTATCGTTTTCGATTTGGATTAGAGGTAACGTCGATGTTACTCGGTATTTCATGATTTTAATTGTGTATTTGCATGTATAATTTTTATATTTCTTTTTTGACAATATATGTATGTCATATAATCTGGAAAATATTTTTAAAAGTTGAAGATTTGCATGTTTCGATATTTTTATCGCTTTTACGAGATTAACGATTAAATTGTCATATTAATTTGTAAAATCATAATATTCGGCCTAAACATATAATATATGTTTATATTCTGTAAAATTTATATTTTTGATGATTTATAATAATTTAGGATTTTTCTGATATTTTAAATATCGATTATTGAATTATTACCGTTTTCGGACAAAAACGATTAAAAGCCGATTTTTAGTTCTAGTACCTAAACATTTTATTTTAATCTGATTATTGACGTGGTGAAACTTTCTGGTGAAATAGAATTTTCTGAAGTTTTTCATAATTTTTTGGAATTTTTAAGTGGATGAATTAATTAATCACTTTAAATCATCGTTTATCGTTACAACCGCGTTTGTCGTTTAAATTCTCGATTTTTGGTCTTTTGATTTAATCTGGAAAAAATTATGATTCTGATAATTTCATATTAAAATGTATTTTTATGATTTTTAGTGCCTTAATAAAATGTTAGGAACGATAGGTTTATTAATGAAATCATTAATTGCGAAAACGGGTTTAAATGACGGTTTTGTTGAAATTTGTTGAATCTGGAGTTTTGGAAAAATCTGGAAAAATTTATATTCTGGAAAATCAGGATTTTAAAGTGTAATAATAATTTTTGGATATTAATACTTAAATCGTTTTGTAATTACTATTTTTATTAATCGTTATTGTCGAGATTAGACGATTAACGAGAAAACGCTTTAAAAACGGAGTTTTAGGATTCTGGAAAATTTTCTTTTCTGGACAGAATGTCCATAAATATATTTTAACTATTTTACGTAATTTTTGTACTATTTATTAAAGTCTTTAATTAATAAGTATTGATTTTTGGACAAATTACGATTTATCGTTAAAATGCTTCGTCTTACCTAAAAGAATTATTTTTTCAGCAATTTTGAAAGTATTTAAATCTGATACTTGAAGAGTTAAATCATCCCTTAACATTTTCTAAATGTATTCAATGGTTTAATTAAATAAAAGACGTTAAAAGATTTAATTTGACATTTGCCGTAAAATCCTATTTGTAATCGTATTGTCGTAACTAATAATAATTAGGGAATTTTAGCTTTGTAAATTTTGAAAACACCCTGATTAGTATTATTAAAATGTTTAAGACATTTTTAATCATTTTATACACTTGTACGATATTTCAATAATTTCATAAACTCAAATGTTCTTACTTTAATAATTAATATCGTTAAGGCCGAAAGTATTAGTTTTATAAATCTATATCGTTTACTAAAAATTGGTATTAGTATGAACTAATATTTTCACTATTTTGATATAATGTTATTTTTAGTAAAGTTTCTAAAAATAGAAGTTTCCTAAAATAGAAAGTTTCCTCTTTTAGAATATTAATGTTTACTTCTTTTATCCTCATATTATTTATATTGATTATATCTTTTGAATATCATAATGGGTTTGTTTTAGAGTTATGGAATAAGGACAAGTGTGAGGTTAGAGTAATATATTCTAGGGTTTACGGTTTTGCCATCAACTATAAGGCTAGTGTATCAGGAATCGGTACATTGGTTGTTGAACCGGGTGACAGGTATCCCGGGAGTTTTGTACATTTTGACCTTAAGCTTAGGCCTCGCAGTAAGTCGCCGTCATAAGTTGAACTGGGTGACAGGTAATCCCAGGAGGGGTGTGCATTATCTTAAACTAGGGCCACGCATTTATAAGTCGCCGCTCTATTATGGTCGAGTAGCCTAGTTAGAGACCGAAGTATGATTTGTTTGAACAAAGTTCTCGAAGCTAGTTTTTAGTATTATCCTAGTGAAAGTCTAGGCGTCTACACTACTCCTATCCATAACGCCATTTTGAATATTTTTATTATTATCGATATAATTTGGTTGCAGGTTGGCAAATGTTTTATGTTTTCTTCGGAAAACTCATTTTTATTATATTGGTTTGATACGTGAAGTTTTTCACTGAAATTTTATTTTTATTATAATGTGTTTTGCTGTTTTCCATTTTAACTATTTTTCTATAATAGTAATTACAGTTTTAAAATCCTGTTATACGGCTGGGAGAACGTTGACGTTGCTCCCCACTGATTGTGGCTGTTATGTTTTTCACATGGCAGGTATATGTTTTCCTTCGGGTGGGCTAGCGAGCAGTTATGGATCCTGCTTGTTTTAATCAGATCACTGTATTATGGATTGTTAAAACCCTTTTTATGGATTTTAATTTTTTATTTTTTTTTGAAGCCATTTTTTATTTTATGGCTTATGTATTGACTTACCATTTTTATTTAATCAAGACATAGCTACAGTGTGTTATAATCCCACTTCTACAGTGTTTCCGCCACTGTATTGCGTTAGAATTTCTAGGGGATTACAGATTCGTTACGATGTCGAAGAAGCCGAGGGAATCAAGTCTTTTAATTCAAGCATCGATCTGTTAGATTTGATACCAATCCCGTAATTGGATGTTGAATCTAACAATCTAGTCAAATAATTAAACTAACACGATTTCTCGTTGATGCTAAAATAGACGTTATTTAATTTGACAAGAGTTAATGCGACGCTATAAACGCGGAGGGAATTTGTATCGTTTTGGTTAATTTAAAGACGACTCATAGCAACTTTTTTATCCCGCTCTAATATCCGATGTCAATTCAATAATCGCACGTTGGATATGACGAGTATCATACACACGAATCGAGCACAAATTAATCAATATTTATGTCCGGTTCGACAAAGTCACCGAATTAGCAAAATCAAAAGCGATTCTAAAATTAATAATAAAAATTGCAAGCGAACCCTAGTTCGTACAGGGGGCACTCGATCGAGTGCCTAGCCCACTCGGTCGAGTGGCACCCCAAAAACCGAGACAGAATGTTTTCCGACCTCCACTCGGTCGAGTCTCGCAATGACTCGATCGAGTGGCAGTGTACTCGGCCGAGTTCGTCAATAACTCGACCGAGTAGGGTCTAAAACACGAGACAGGAGCCTTTCCCGAGGACCACTCGGTTGAGTCCCTCAATGACTCGATCGAGTGGCCTTATCACGACAATACTGTGAGTCTCACATCCCTTTTCTAGTCTCTATAAAACCTTTTTTATGACTTAGGTCAACACGTGCCTAATCAATCACGTGAATTATCACTTTTCAAAGCCATGCATCATCATATCTATATTATTCTATATCATGCGCAAACCGTTATTATCGTTACACCGTTACTAACAAGTTTGTTACTTTTCTTGTTGATTTATTGTTTGTTTTATCGCAGTAAAATGAACCTTTGCATGCTAAATTTAACTTCGACGTTATAATTAGTTGCATTAAATCGACATAGAAACCCTTTCAATTTCATGCATGTTTAGGGAAAACAATGTTTGCATATCATTTTCCCGTTCAACTAACGCGTGTATTAGAAAGTCTTTCGATATCTTAGTAGAGGCCGCCAATGTGCGGGCGGGGTTGGGTGTCCTTTGTGGGCTTCCCAACACGTACCCTCACCCCTTACTCAGAACCTCGGTTTTTGGATGCCCGAAACCGTTGGCGCACGAGAGTCTTTCAATACACGATAACCGGTAGTGACGGTATCGGTATCGCAATGCAAAGGGACGAGCCCAATAAACTCTGACATCGGAAATGGGCCGTATTTTGTACACGGCCCACTACGACATAGAGTGGGTTCGAACGGTCCTGAACTCCCACAAAGTTCGGTAGCGACTCCACTTAGATTTAAATTTCAATTCGATCCATTCTCATATGGAGATTCATTTGCCTCCCAAAACCCGTGCGTGGCCGCGTCGGGGTGGACCTTTGTCATGTCCACAGGAGTATACCCCAAAACCAAAAAAAAAAAAAATCCAAAAGAACACCAGTCTACAGCATTGCTACTACTGAGTCATGTCATTACAGAATACATATCTTTCCCATTCTGGGGATTCGACCATGTTGTCTCGCCTAGGCTGCGGAATAGCGCAACTTAAGAGTCTTATTGTCTTAGGTGGCTCACCCCCTACTGAGTCACGAGCCAACCCTTAGAGAGTCCAGTTCGTGTCTGTCAACTCGTTCTGTCACGTCCGGAGTCGAGTCAGTCAGTAGGCCTCTCTTTTCAAATTCTTGCTTTGAAAATTTGCAAAACTTAGCCATTTGAGAAAATCCTTTTCGACAAGGTCAAATTACAGTCTATTTAAACTGCAAATTTCTTTTCTACCTCTTTCGATTTTGAAAACCTATCTCCTAGCACGTGAGTTGCTTTCAGGACTTCGATTTCAAAATGAAGCAAAAATCATTTTCCCTAGCGCAAATCAGTCTATAGATGCTAAATGCATTTCCTGTATGCTATCTTGCTATCTGCTATATTTGCTATTTCTGCCTATATATCTAATGTTTCAGGTACCAGCTTGTGCTTCCCAAAGGAACATCAAGTTTTTACTTCCCCAGCGTGAGTCGGTGTTTTGCCTAAATGTTATATGGGAAGTGCTATGTGTCGGCATCATACAGGTACACCCAGACTCGAGAAGGAAGTCTCCTCGTAAAAACTCCCCAGTGGAAAGCCCAGGCAACATTTCTAATAAAGAATCGGGATGTGTCTGCAAACGTACACACCCATAGCTTCCTATGCAAGCTCCCGCGTAATTCTGAATCGAGATGTGTCGGCAAACGGACACACCCATAGCCTCCTATGCAAGCTCCCGCGCAGCTCCAAGATGGGATGTGTCTGCAAACGGGCACACCCAAGGCTTTTTAGGCAAGTCCCCACAGAGCTACTAGCATCAACTCAGGTATGATTTCTGTCTTATGGCTGGCGAGCCCTTTTACGCGAGTCTAATGGACTATAAACGACCCGATCGGAAGTCTGCCAGGTTTTAATCTACGATTGGCCTAGTAGCTACTCTGACTTTTGCTTTGTCCAAGCCTCAGTCAGAGTGGGGGCTCTGTAGACACCCACATTTTGACTGCCAGGTGTCTATAGCAGTTTTCGAAAAACACCCGATGATGATCGGACGCAAACATGCTTTAACATACTCGAAAATGGGCTCGAAATCATTGGGATTTGACTTGGGATTTTTACGGAGCACAAATCTCACAAAACAGACCTCAAATTCAGGCTCAGTGGGTCATTTCGAGTCAAATAAGACTAATTTGGGTCAAATCCGACACCAGGGGCAAAACCGTCTTTTAGCGACCGAGTCAAAACTCGGTCAAAGATATTTTCGAGACACATAAACCAGCCGTGTCACTCCATGAGTCCGGTTTGAGCTCAAACACTACAAAAATCAGCCTAAAAAAATATTAAACAAATCCGTTAAAAGGTAGAATTCGATCCCCAGTAGGATTCCCGACCGAGCACTCCACCGAGCACAAGGAGTACTCGGCCGAGTACCCCAATACCAGCTAAATTCCGTGACTTCCTTACCAAGCAACGAAAGTCACGTTCCTCTCAAATTGTTTACTTTTCCTATCCTTGGACGGAATCCCACCTCATCCCGACCGGTGACTTTCTTCCTTTGCAAGTTAGCCATCTCCTTTAAATAGGACCCTCTCGTCAACACAATTCAACACATTCAATTCCCGACATCTACGATCTCTTAACATCCAACCTTTAGGCATCAAATAGAATCACCCGTACACATAGCATCAAAAGACTAATAGTGTAACCCGACAACTCCGACCAAAAAACCGGCCACCACCCGCCACCTTACACGACCCAAAACACCACCGTAACTCACCGACATTATCTCGACGCTCCCGTGTCTAAGCCACATTCCGACGAGCCCCGTTCCGAGAATACAAAGCATGTAGGTTGAGGGTGAAAAATCAATCCCGTCTTCTCCTTTCTCTTTCTCTTTCTCTTCCTCTCGGTTTTCTTCTTCTTTTCGGGTCGTCGGTCTATTTTTTATGGGTCGTCGTCACATCTTCTATTTTTCCATAATATCGATACTATAAACTATTTTCATATAAAAATAACGTTCTTAAAACACGATATCGACTCTATAGTCAAATATCGTATCTAACAAGAACTAAATTAATCTCGTTGATGCTAAAAATTGTCACATGGTTTTAAAAATAAATATGACGATTTTAACGCGGAGAGAATTAATATTCTTTTCTTTTCATCCGATTTCTTTTCAAAACAATTTTATAAAACTTTTTTTCTCTAAAAAATCATTCTGAATATTTGATATCGATGTCATAATCGAATATCGAATACGACGAATATCGAAAATATAAGTCGAGTATAAATTAATCCATATTTATACGCGATTTATTAAAACTAACGATTTTCGAAAAATCAAACCCGAGAGCAGCCCGTGACGCGAGCCGTACGCGTTCCAGGCGAGGCGCCTTCCCGGGCGAGTCGCGCCCTTCCCAGGCGAGTCGCGCGGATTTCTGAAAACCGCGATGTTTTTTTTCCTCGTTTTCTTTTTTTTTTCAGCATAATATCTTAAGAAAAACAGCGTCTTTCTCGGCATATTTCAAGTTTTCGATAAATATTTTTGACCTCGGTCAACACGTGCTTAATTCATCACGTGTCACAAACTTTTTCAAATCATGCATCATATTTACATCTTTTATTCAATTTACAAACCGTTTACTAACCCGTTTGTTCATGTTTTTTAGCAATCTTTTCTTTTGTTTTATTATACTAAAACAAACCTCGCATGCTAAATACAACTTTGACGTTATTATTTTAGATGCATTAAACGACTTAGTAAACATAATTTCACATGTTTAGTCAAAATACTCTTTGGATATCATTCAATCGTCGAACTAACGTGTGTACACCAAAATCGAACGATATCTTAGTAAAGGCCGCTAAGTGCGGGCGGGGTTGGGTGTTCTTTGTGAACTTCTCAACACGTACCCTCACCCCTTACTCAGAACCATGGTTTCCGGATGTCCGAATCCATTGGCATACGAGAGTCATTCAATACCCGATTACCGATAATGTCGGTATCGGTATCGCAATGCTAAGGGACGAACCCAATAAACTCTGAAATCGGAATGGGCCGTACTTTGTGCACGGCCCACTACGACATAGAGTAGGTTCGAACGGTCCCAAACTCCCACAAAGTTCGCTGGCGACTCCATCCTACTTCGATTTAAATTTCAACTCGAGATCCATCTCACATGAGATTCATTCGCCTCCCCAAACCCGCACGTGGCCGCGTCGGGGTGGACCTATTGCATGTCCATAGTAAGATGGTCCGAGAACCTTACCGTAAGATGGTCGATAAGTGCTAAATTGGTTAGGGTAGGCTTTTTAGGGCCGAAAAACTTGTAGTGACCACAAAAGAACTTGGAAATGGGCTTCACCGACCTCGTTTGAGTTACACCATCGCTGGAAATTTGTTTCCATCTCCCCATCAGAGTAGCCAAACTGTAGACGCTACCGTGCAGACCTCGAGGTGGCTACCCAAAAGTCGGATCATTTGGTCTACGACCGTTTTAGTGAACCAAATTTGTTGCCGATTTGTGGAGTCGCCACCGAACAATTATGGGATGCTCGGAAACCGTTCAAGTCAACTTTAATTCTTAGTCGGCTCAAAGTTGAGTGACATGGGGACCTAAAGATAGAAACTTGTACCCTTAAGCATTCCATGTCTAGAATGACTCTCATTGTCAATGGTTTCGGACATCCGGAAACCATAGATTCTGAGTAGGGAGTAAGGGTACGTATTGAGAAGCCAACATCAAATAGACGTCAACACCCAATCCCGCCCGCACATGGCGGCCTCTACTAATCCAACGATGAACGGATAACTTCGTTCTAATGTGGTGAAAATGCGGTAACAACCATTGTTTTAAGCATAGTATCTTAGCTAGTCGGTTGAATTATAGGCAAGTAAGTCATCATCGAAGTAAGTGTTTTACATTCTTTGCATTCGATTTCACGTGACAATCAGGCCATGTTAAGATGCACGTAGGAGAGTAGAGAGTACTAGATAGTATACGTATTAGCAAATCAGTTTTAACATGATAATACAGATATTAGTCATTCTCGTGATATACCTTACCTGGTATTCTGCTTAAAGTGCGTCTATATATACAGCATTAATAGAGATGCGTCAAGCCATGCGTGAGGAGAGCGTCTGGATTAATATGAGACTGGACCATTATTCCTATTGATTAGTGTTAGTTGTTTACGTTTTAGCTTCCGGTTAGGTGATTTAGCATGCGATTATAAACTTAAAAGCGGAAAATCATACGAAAGCGATAAAGTGCGAAACATAAGTAAATCATGTTGTATGAGGAGTTGCACTCTCAGAATGTACATGAAACGAAGTACGATGTGTAGATGATAAAGAACGGATCTAATAAAGACTACTCGGATTAGATTGAGGTGTTTTAGTATTTAGGGTTGAAGTTGTGGACGTTACGTATTTTAGACGAGTTGCTCTAGATACTAGGCCAAACAAGAGTAAGGCTTGTACACCATTTGGAGCGTCGATGGTGCACGCGTCATTGGTCGGACTTGACAATATCAAAATGCATAACTGAAATGCGATATGTAAAGTTTGGTTAAGATGACGACCTAGTGACGATATCGACTTGGACGGATGAATCCGGTGAGCGTAGGAACACTAGTGGATCAGGTTAATTCGACCCGTTTGTTCTGCGACGATTTCGGCAGAGTTTCGCTACTGTTAGGCGGTGATCTACGGAGCAATACAGATGCCGCCCTTGTTCGCTCTTATCGAGTAGAAACTCGCAAGAACTCTGAAGAGTAGTATTGATTCGTGGAATGCAAATCAGAGAGATAACAATTTAGTGAATCGTTCCTAATGTCGTGGAGTGCGACGCTAAAGAGAGAATTGCAAGTTGTGTGGAATTCTCGAGAGAGGAGAGGAAGTTATTGTTGATTATGAGCGGAGGAAAAGGGTATACATAGTTTTTTTCGTAGTTCATTTCGAGATCTTGGGCGCAGCATGTCGTATGTCTTATAAGTTGGGCGCCTGGCCCCTAGCGACATAGTTCTCAGGCGCGCGCCATTTTGAGTGCTTGTGATTTTGAAGATGCGATTTGGAAAAGTTTCCAAAACGGAGATATACGTGATCTTTGCCAATGTCTTGCTTCCCTAGGATTCTAGATCTGTCTATGGGCTTCGCGTGCGGATCCCGAGGTTCGACTCGATCCGGTATGTTGAATCGGGTTTGACTTCGTATTTTGGGACCGATTCGGAGCCCTGGAGTTGGAATTGACTCTAGTTAGTGTTGACACGACCGTAATGACACGACTAAGACCAACTTGATGTTGGATTAATTTTTCCAAGTAATTATGTGATCTGTTCTATAGAAAAATCATCTAAAACATCATAAAATCGTGTCGTGTTATAGTCAAATTATCATCGGGTGTTTGTCGGACGCTCCAGTAAATCTGGGTGTCTCCATAAATAAAATAAAGATTAAATAGAAAGAAAAATAAAATCTAAATATGCATAAATAATTCTCGGCCAATGAAGACATGAAGAAAAACCAAAATTACATACGTATAAGTAAACATTGTTCGATCTTTTCGCTAAAAAAAATTAAACATTGTTCGAATGTATTTTTTGAGACATGAAGAACGATACTCGGAGTACAAAATATTTATACAATTGCATTAAGAAATTTACCTAAAATTATTGTAGGCAAATTTCATTACACAACACCTCTACCAAGGAGTGATTTGAACCTTTTACATTACATTACAAAATTAAATTAGTTATCTCCCACTCTTACAAATTACAAATAATTTGAAATTTTTCTATCTATAAATTTTAGGGTTATTTAACAACAATAATACCAACTATATGACGTCTTCCCAAAATAATATCAATTTTAATAAATCTGAGAATAATACGTATTATTGGAGTAGTTAAACAAGAGTAGTATAGGTGACCGGTTACCTGTAGATCCCCTTCCACCTTCCTTTTTCATCTTTAATTTTATTTAACGACAATAATATCAACTATAGAACGTCTTCCAAAAATAATTCCAATTTTAATAAATCAGAGAATAATACATATTTTTGGAGTAGTTAAACTAGAATAGTATAGATGATTAGTTAGCGGTAAAACTCGTTCAGCTGCCTTTTTTGCCTTTAATTTATTTCATATTATTTCACTCCTTTTCACTTAGTATACGGGGCATTAAATGTCATTCATGTCCTCCATCTTCCTCTTCCTTCAAGTTTTCAACCTCACTAAATCTAGCTAACAATACAATCCTACACCAAAATCAACACGTTAATCTAAACGAAACATATAGGAAAAAAAACTAAAGAAGGATGAAGAGTAATGGAGAGAGAGAATGATGGAGAGAACTAAGGAGAGGTAGACTTGACAAAAATGACCCGACCCGAATAAGCCAAACTGAACCCGACCCGACACCTGAATTGAAGACTTGATTTTGACCCGTAATTCGAATTAACCCGAGATAACTCGAAACTAACCCGACTATTATTATAGAAAACGAGTCGATATCCCTAAAAAAGTTGAAAACAACAAACCCGAGAATGACTCGAGCCCGAAATTATCCGACCCGACCCGAAGTTAACCCGATTATTAAACACAAAAGTGGTCCGACCCGAAACTGACCCAACATGGTTCACCCGTTATCCAGGTCTAAGTAGGAAGGATGGAGGATAGGTAGCAGGTTAAATATTAATTAGGTGACCTGATGTAACAGGTTATAAAGTCACTTATACTACTCTTGTTTAACTACTCTAATAATACGTATTATTCTCAGATTTATTGAAATTGGTATCATTTTGGGAAGACGCCCTATAGTTGGTATTATTGTCGTTAAATAACCCTAAATTTTATTAGTTTTGTTAGATTTTGGCTTCTTTATTTTAGTTCTCACCAAAACCAAATAAACCATCTATGATATACTCCCTCTCATACAGACCAAAGGTAACATTTACCTTATTCTGTCCTTCCAAATCAAACTACCCATTCCCTTTTGAGTAATAAACTTTACCAAATAATCTTTACTTTGTCCCTTTATTTACACTCCAATGTACTCCTTAATAAACACCCACACTTACATGTGAACCCACATAAAAGACACTTATACCCTTACTTTTTCCACCATTTAATTTGTTAAAACTTGTGCTCCCTCCCATGTTACCTTTGGTTTGGATGGGAGGAAGTATATATATAATACACCAAGTAATTGTTAACCACTAACATAAGCAAATGAAAAGTGAAGAGATGTATTATTAATAAAAAAAACCTTCAAACTATCCGATAAAATTAATAAAAAAATTTTTTTGGTAAAAGGTAAAAAATTACTCCCTCCGATCACTATTTATTGTCTCACTTCTTTACTTTCCTTTTATATCATATATATCCAAATTACCATATTATCATTGTTTCTATCTTTTATTTTACAAGATATTCCACTGATTTTTACACTTTAAGGTGCACCATTCATTTATTTACCATTTTATATTCATTCTTTACTTACATATTAAGGTCCACCATCATTTCTTTTGCCATTAATATGCACACCTTATTTTCTGTGCAAAAGTTAGCGGGCAAACAATTGTGACCGGAGAGAGTATATTGAAATTAGGTGACAAATTAAATATGTAGACAAATTACAATTTCAAAGACCAACAAACTAGATTGCTACATTTTAGAGTGCCTCAAGCCAGTTCTGCTCACTAGTGCTAAATTTCCTTTTACGTGCTTGTTTAAGCTTTAGCCTTAGCTCCTGTTGAATCTCTTGCAGTAGCTTTTTAGGAGGAAGTAACATCAATTCCATCCTTGCATTGTTATCTCTATAGTCAGATGTAATAGGTCATGGTATTGAGAACTCCATTGATCACACTTCTCTTTAGTTTTGAACCCCGCCCGCTATCCCTCCAATTCTGTGACGCAGCATCAGAGCACCTGATGTTCAACTTCCCATTGACTAAAGCCAAAAGGGTTTTACTATTCAAGGGTGAAGAACAAATGTTCCATGCTTTTAGTACCCCGACCACACAAACTACAACTGTCCTCATGAGTGATGCAAAGGGCCATCTGTTTGGCTTTAGTGTTGAACGCATTCTGGAGGTATAGACAGTTGATGAAGTTGTGTTTAGGATTAGTCTAGGTGTTCTATATCAAATGACACCAATTTACCTCAGGAAGTGGTTGTCTTAGCCACTCACACCCTTTGCTGATAGTGTTGGTTTTGCCAAGGCTGTCCTGCCATTTAGCAACAAGATAAAGCTCTTTGAATGCATGTTTAAGCCTGCATATATTCTTCCAAGTGCATGAGGCATTAGCTGAAGGAGAGTATTCCACCCAGTCTTGTCCTTTTAAATAGGTGTTATAAACACATTTAACTCAAAGAGTATCTGCCTTCTTGTGTATCTACCATACAATTTTACCAATTGTTGCCTTATTCCAGATCAAATCATTTAGATGACAAGGCCTCCCTCTTTCACTCAAAAAGTGCAGGCCGTGTCACGGTGAAAAAATTCGCTGCAAAACACTAAAATTCGCCTTAAATGGGTGCGTCGCGGCGGACTTGTCGACGCAAATTTTTCGCCGCACTATTTCGACAGAAGGGATGATTTATGTGTCGACTAATCCGACGCAGAGTGTTTGCGGCAAACTCGCATCGGTTAAGTCGATGGATACAGAAGTCAATTTCCAAAAAGTCAAACTTGACGTACGACAGATTAGCTGCCGCAAAAACCGACGCTACACATGCTTTGCGGTAGAATAGCCTCCACAAATGATTTAATATGTGGCGACTATTCTGGTGCACAACATATGTTGTGTCGGCCTTTGTGGTGGTTAATTCGCCGCAAGCTTCACGTTTTTAAGAGCCTTACGTCGGTTTTTTCGACGCAAAGGTTGTAATGTTTGCCAGATTTGCTTTGTTTTGAGGTCCTCAAAGAGAAAAATCACAAAACCGTATATGAATCACAGAACAACATAAAAAACCAGCAATAATGGGACATCCCGTGCAGGCAACCATCCCAACTCCCCAACAAAACAGCATGTCGAGTTTTTTTATAAGCATCGCGAATTTAGGAGAAAGTAAACTTATATATTACAATAAGATGGTAATGTGTTTACAATTAAATTTAGAAGTTAGAGATTTTAGAATTTACATAACAATATGAAATTACTAAAGAAATGACTACCTATGCAAGCGGTTATATGACTTCTATCTGTGAAGCCCCAAACCCATGACTGTCTTCCTCATTGTCGTCACGCCTCTATGAAGACGGTCCGCTCCTACAGCCTTGATTCACTATAGTCATCCTCTTCTTTACCATCTTAATCGTCCTCTTTGTTCCTCCATCATCCTTCGTTGCTCTTCCACTGTCTTTTCAACCTTCTTTTGACGTTCTTCCATTTTCTTCATGTCCTCCTTAAGGCGGTCGGTCTCAGAACAATCCTGGGTGACGCTAGTTGGGAAGTAAGGGTCCTCGGTCGAGGAACTACTCCAACTCAAGCATGGGGGGGAAGAGTTCTTTCGTTGTGGTACCTATACCCCACATGCGCCTATTCTTGTCTTAGCCGCCTGAGAGCTCGTGGTAGATCTGAAACTCATCAGGTGTCGACTGAGCCGATGAGACGCCTCCTCCCTAGCGCGATCATAGTTCTCGTAAAATTGAAGCAAGAAACAAAATTATTAGCATAACAGAAAAAGTTACAATATCAATTTGCCACTTGATTAAGTGACATGATATTTACTGTAACAATACTCAAACGTGTCTTCTTCGCTCTATCGTCTATCCAATTGTTGTCCTTGTCCTTCTTTGTTTTCTCAAGCAGCTGGATTTGGGTTGCGTTCGGCCCCTTGGAAACAAATGTGTTAGGAAATAAGTGCCTAGCAATTGTCCTTTTGGACCTTGATTTGATTTGTTGCTGATATCTTTCCTAAAGTTGATCTTTTAGTTTTGGTAACATAAGATTGTTTGGTTTTAGGAAAGATTGAACCGTGTTTCCTAAATAGTTTAGGTAACTAGTTTAGATGGAATAATACTATATAAAGACCTGACTAGTTTCTAGGTTAATTAGGACAGAGAGATGATTTGAGAGCAAAATATAGAGGACTGATTTGTGAGGGTTTTCTTGAGGGAAAAACTCCGTTTGTTTCGAGTCTCTATTATTTGGTGGTTCTATTGATCTCGTCTTCGTTGGAGATCGTTGGAGTTTGTTCGGATCTTGGTTGGCCGCAAGATCGTTTGTCCTTCTTCTCGTCGGTGAGTTCGTCGCAGGTCGACTCAGTCTGGGTAGTCTCTTTCCGGTTTGAGATTACTATCTGGTTGGTAGAATTGGTAGTACTTTTGGCTTTAGCTGTGAGCTATTAAGCGCGTGTATTACGGTCTACTGTTGTACTATTATCTCCACAAAAGTGAATTTGGTCTCCTGTCGGTGTGGTCGTAGCCAGTGATTTTGCTGGTGAACCACGTAAATCTGTGTGTCAGTTTTACTATTGTTTGCTATTTGTTTTGTTCTTCTCGCGTAATCAACAAACCGTAGGTAACGGGACACCTCCGTTACAACAAACTAGTATCAGAGCTTCAGGTTGTTCCGCTTCCGCTTCCACTTTTGAGCTTCTGGTTCGGCTTCCGCTGAGTTAGGCGTTATTTGGGTTTGTTGGATTTTTTGGTGAGAAGATGTCTGAAGCAACAATTTTAAAGGTTGATAAATTCACGAGGAGTAATAGTTTTGGGTTGATAGGCTTCGGTGAAGATGGTAGTGTTGGCGGTAAGGTGGAGCTTTCATTTGTACGGGTCGAACTACGTAATTCTGAAGACAAGCTATCACGGTTGTTTCCGCTTCTCCATGAGGCGGGCTCCTAGGTGGAGCAGACCCGTGCCTTGGGTTAAAAAGGCAAGACCCATGCCTTGGGTTAAAAAGGCAAAGCCCGTGCCTTGGGTTAAAAAGGCAGGACCCGTGCCTTGGGTTAAAAAGGCAGGACCCGTGCCTTGGGTTAAAAAGGCAGGACCCGTGCCTTGGGTTAAAAAGGCAGGACCCGTGTCTTGGGTGAAAAAGGCAGGACCCGTGCCTTGGGTGAAAAAAGGCAGGACCCGTGTCTTGGGTGAAAAAGGCAAGACCCGTGTCTTGGGTGAAAAAGACAAGACCCGTGTCTTGGGTGAAAAAGACAATCGGAAAGAAGGAAAATTACTATTGACTGAAGACCGTTGAAAGATGCGATCGTTCAGGTCTAGGTGGAGATTATTGGGACAAGTAGTGACTTGAGAATCGACTGTTCGAAGCTTCACTTTGAAGATTGGTTCGGGTTGGACAATTCTAGTCGAGGTGGAGATTGTTAGGAAATAAGTGCCTAACAATTGTCCTTTTGGACCTTAATTTGATTTGTTGCTGATATCTTTCCTAAAGTTGATCTTTTAGTTTTGGTAACATAAGATTGTTTGGTTTTAGGAAAGATTGAACCGTGTTTCCTAAATAGTTTAGGTAACTAGTTTAGGTGAAATAATACTATATAAAGACCTGACTAGTTTCTAGGTTAATTAGGACAGAGAGATGATTTGAGAGCAAAATATAGAGGATTGATTTGTGAGGGTTTTCTTGAGGGAAAAACTCCGTTTGTTTCGAGTCTCTATTATTTGGTGGTTCTATTGATCTCGTCTTCGTTGGAGATCGTTGGAGTTTGTTCGGATCTTGGTTGGCCGCAAGATCGTTTGTCCTTCGTCTCGTCGGTGAGTTCGTCGCAGGTCGACTCAGTCTGGGTAGTCTCTTTCCAGTTTGAGATTACTATCTGGTTGGTAGAATTGGTAGTACTTTTGGCTTTAGCTGTGAGCTATTAAGCGCGTGTATTACGGTCTACTGTTGTACTATTATCTCCACAATAGTGAATTTGGTATCCTGTCGGTGTGGACGTAGCCAGTGATTTTGCTGGTAAACCACGTAAATCTGTGTGTCAGTTTTACTATTGTTTGCTATTTGTTTTGTTCTTCTCGCGTAATCAACAAACTGTAGGTAACGGGACACCTCTGTTACAACAAAATGTCTGAACTTGATGGATTTATTTATTTAAAACATTTTAACTACAGTAAAACAAATCATGTGTGGTGGTTGGATCGTCATGCGTGGTGGTAGATAGACACATGGATGAAGTAAAAGAAAGGTGGAAGTTGCAAGTGGTGTGGGGGCAGATGCGAGGAGGTGGTAGTGGGTTGTTGGAGTTGGAGGTGGAACCCAAAGAGGTTAGGTTAGCATGGGGTTAGACTTCGGAAAGGTGGCTAGTGGATGTCAGAGGTGGGAAAGGTTGGTGGTGGGTGTCGCTATTAGGGCTCAGTTGTCTCTTTTTTAAAGGAATGTTGGAAATGATGGAAAATAAAAGGGTAAAGGTAAAATCACGGGTATAATTTAGTAAAAGGCGGGTATGATTTAGGAACTCCTATTTATAAATGACAAATCTTATACTTGCATTATAGTTGAATTGAGTTCACAATGTCCGTCTTGGGCCGGCCAAATCCTCTTATTACTAAGAGAATAGTAATTGATGAGGTGTCAAACTCTCATGAAATTTTTTCCCTCCAAACATTATTACTTAAATAAGGAAATATATAAAACATTAAACTCAAATAGTTATAATATCTAAATTCAAGATAAAATAAATATTGATGTAAAATTAGAAGATTTTTTTTTCAATAAGACAATAAATAAAATTATTATGTATGGGCACCTAAAAAATTAGACATTTACGAGACATTTTTTAAAAATTAAATGTAAGTGTTACAAACTATCGAGATCATATATTGACGTAAACAAATATAAAATATTTGATGATGAAAAAATATATAAAATACTTTCAATTTTTGATTTTAATATAAAAATAATTTTTTTAAATCTAATAATATTTGGAGTATTATGTTATCTTCTAATTTGTTGGAAAAAGTTTAATTAATCTAAATATATAAAAAAACTGTATCTTTATTCGAGATGCTTTGTTTTGTGATAACAAAACTAAACTTTTAATAAAATAGTCAGGTTAAAAATTATGAAATTTCTCTATATACTAAGAGAATAACATTTGCTATGATTTTTCTCTCCAAATGAATTCATTTTTAAATAAGGAAGGAAATGAATATTTCATGTATAAATTCACAAACTATTCATAAAATGACAAAAAAAATACTCCTATTAAATAATTAGAAAAAATTTATAATACATTCTTCTTAATTGTTATTTTATTTTCGAGATGATTCTTTTTTTACTTTAGTGTTTATAAAAGTATACCGTACAAATCCTCTTACTACTAAGAGGATAACTAATAGAATATAAACGAGCCTCAACCATCGCCTTAAGGGTTTGGTTGAGATGGTTCGTTAACATGGTATCAGAGTTAGAGGTCACGAGTTTGAACCCTGGCAGCCCTCAATATCTCGAACTCTCAGTGGAATCTCAGCACACGGTACGGGGGAGCCGGTGGGCACTAACCACTCTTCAAGCCCAAAGGGCATTCGAGTGAGGGGGCATAATAGAATATAAACGAGCCTCAACCACCGCCTTAAGGTTTTGGTTGAGATGGTTCGTTAACAATAACAATTCTAAGAAATGGGTGAGGTGTCAACCTCTCATGACATGTTTTCTCTCCAAAACATCATAGTTTCAATTAGGAAACAAATCAATATTAAAATATTATCTTATTCTAATTACAATATCCACTTTAATTTCAAAGTAAAAAAATCCTATACTACGATTATAATATCCAAATTCAATTCAAGTTAAATATTTATGTAATCAAAGAAAATAATTGTGATACTATTAAAAAAATACGTAGATATTTATGATAACGTAACAAAATATAAATCTCACAACTATCGAAACTAAGTGTTGAGATTATATTACTAAGCTTGGTCCGAGAAACAACTATAATACGCCAAAAACAAAAAAAAGGTATATCATCAATATACGAGAAGTCTCATTAGGGAATTAGTGAGAAAAAAAAAATGTTCATCAAAAAATTACATTGGGTAAGATTACTCCATTTTATTTATCATCTTTGAAATTTTAAATAATTTTCTTAGATCAAAATGTAAAGATTAAAAATGTGTAAAATTACTAACTTACCGATTAGATATTTATAAGTAATCACTTAATATAAAATTCTAAATTTACCGTGCATTATTGCACGGGATCTATACTAGTCACACATCAAGGAATTAGGAGCTCTAAAAATCATTTTTTTCATTAAAACACAATTTCTTTGATAAAACTAAATAAACGATATCCATTCTAAATTCGCACATTTTATCGCCGAATCTAGGCTAAATCTCGATTATAAACGCATACAAAACACGCTAGATCATCGGAGGAAGCAACACAAGCGAAGGTACAATAGCGATTACAAATATTTCCTCTAGAATTACTCGTTATTTCTCATTACACACTCTCATCACCGCTTTTTACATGGTACGTATATGCATAGTAAATCAAAGGTAAATGGAACCCAAGTTTTCCTGTTATTAACATCTTAACTAAACCCCTTGCTCTTGGTGCAGTGCACTAGTTAAACCATGAAGAGAGCAAAACTGAGTACACAATCATCATAATCCCAGCACTAAGCAAATTAACGCTCTGAGGACTTTTCTAAGTCGACATCCACAGATGACGCACGACTAGATGACTTCTTGCTGTCGTTAGAGCTGCGGATGGAACCCAACCTTGGGAAGCAACGCTGTGAAACTTTAAACGACTTATCCTTCTCAAGCGCGTAATTAATAGGAGGGGTAACATTTCGTGGGCCCGATAAAGGTGAAGAAGTTTCTGTTCTTGGTTTTGGTGGCAGACCAGGGTTATTAGGAGATGCGCCACCCATCCTCTGACCTCCATCACTTTCATATCCTGGAAAGCTAAGGCCAAACCCACCACGTTCTCTCATGCTTTCTCTAAAGAGATCAGCCAGTCGTTTCTTTTTAGGTTTCACGGTGCCCTCTTGACTAACAGTAGTCCCTCCTTCTGGTAAGTTTCCAACAACTCCAGGATTTGATGAGAAACTTCGGCGAACTGGAGTGCTGCCTCGAGAACGAATGGACGCTGCATCAAATGGCACAGATAGTTATGAAATTTTTCCCAAAATGATACTCCGTAATACAAATTCTCATACATGCAGCATTTACTAGCAATGTCTGGGAGCATGACATGTGTAACACTCCGACACTTTATTTTAGACCAAAACATGCAAGTTTTTCGCAAAATAGTCGTTGTCTATACTTGAGACCACGTCGCTTATGACACTCACAAGCCAATTGGCAACCATTAAATTACAAATTCTACTATAATTTTCACCATTTCTATCTGGTAGAGAAGTGACAGTGAAGATTGAGAACAGTGAAACAGTAAGCAAATGATAGGCAGAAAATTGCAAACATAAACAAACGGGAGAGGACATGTCCAGTGTTTCAAGCTTACCATTGCTGTTTCTGACATCAAATACAGCTTTATTAACTAGCGGGGAAAATGTTTTATGAAGTCGAGGAGTTCCAATTGAAGGATGTACAGGAGTATTGCCGCGAGAGGGAGTGAAATCTGCACGCGTATCAGCAAATAGTGATGTAACAGAGTTAATCATAAATTTAAGAAATCCTACATTAATCATATGAAGTTTTAAGAAATTTGAAACCATATTCTAATCAAGGATTTATTCAAGAACAATTGTCCATATTATTAGTCAGCTGCAGTGTTCATTTGAAGATTTAAAAGCCAGAAAATTTGAATGAGAAGCCAACGAAGCTACACATTTAGGCCCAGTTGCCCACTTCAGCTCTAAAAATACATCTCTTTGCAACATTGTTATACAGATTTTAAAGAATATTTACCTCCATTCACGCTGTAAAAATCATCTTCGCAATCAGACTCTAGCCAAGCTTGGGTGTCAAAGAATGCTTCTTCTCTACTGCCTATACAGAAATAATAAATCACATCAAATGAGAACAAATTAAATACAATGATTTCTCAGTTGATCAATGACACCATCATCAACATTAATCTAACTACAGTACTACGCCCAATCAAACAAAAAAATCTCTTTTGTAATTCATGTAAAATGCAAAATGTGAGCATCACAAATTTAACCAAACAGTTGACTTTCAACAATCATGTGTAACACGCCATCAACAACTTGCTCAAAGCCAAAATCCAGCAAGAGTTTGCTTAGCAAGTAGGAGTAGTAGTAATTAGTACAATTATCATAGGAGTACAATTAAGTTTAGCCCAATAATCGTGTTCGTTGTTCATAATACTATGGTATTTTCGTTTTTTTTTTCTTCTCGGGTCCACAATTGAATATCAAAAGAATAAACGATAGAGATATGTTTTAGACGAAACGATGAAAAAGATGGAAAAGCAAAAGGTGGGATTGCTTTAAGATATGTAGTACTGAAATCAACAGTAGAATCCAATTTGATTTAGCAATATCGTTGTGGTCCTCCAATGACTAAAACCAGCAAGATTCACCCAAAGTGTGATCGCCCATGTTTCGCTTTTCTTTTTAACTCCACTGCAGTGGCCGCCAACCCCGACAAATTCCTCCCATAAAATTTAGAAGCTATTTAAAAATGGGCAAGTCCTCCTTGCAACGGATATAACAAATTGATGATGGTCAAATAACGCGACATGTTTAGATAAGACTGACTTGAAAAAAAACCAAATTATTTGTCTTTATCAAACAAGTGATATAACTAACCCGTCGTAACTTTGCGACGGATATTCTTATCACAAATAAGAATTTGGGTTTAAAAATTTGTGTTGCCTAGCTGAGACCCCGCAACCACGAGCATAGATCCGCCTCTGCTCTCCAGGTCAAAAGCCCAAAAAAACAAACCATCAAACAGAAGCAGACAACATATATATCCAATAGGACAATCATTAAAAAGTATGGTTCCCAAGAACATGATGACAAAAAGCATAAACTTTTTATCAATCAATACGGGGATATTATTTTTTTAACTCCCATCCCATGGACCCATACCCTAAAAAAAACTTACTGTAAATGGTCAGAGAATCATTTGAAAAATAATTCACCAAAGTAATTCATCCTTCAATAAAAAAACGAACCAATAATACTCGTAATAAAGAAAGGCGATGATGAAATAAAGTAAAAAAAAAGGAAAAGCTAGCATACCAGCATGGCTGCGATAGCCAGAAAGAGAGTTGAAAGGGGAAACTCTGGATTTGAAAGAGTTAGAGATGATGGGATGAGGATGAGGAGGCGAAGGGTCAACTCCAACAGCAAGAAGAGTATTAGAAGAAGGGGAATTGAGTTTGAGTTTGATGGGAGTTGGAGGAATGGAGGATGATGAATGATTATTGTTGATGTTGTCCTGCTGAGACGACATCTGGACTTTTGCAGAGGATGTGTTTCTGTGAATTGATGATGAAATACATGTTCCCATTATTATTATTAGTATTGTATTATCACAGGACAGAGCAGAGGAGACCAAATCTCCCCCTGGTTGTTTAGAAGTTACTTACAGGCGGGGATGATTGGGAGACAGAGAGAGAGAGAGAGAGAGAGAGAGGAGCCACGGAGGAGGTAATATAATAGTTGTAGTGTGGCAAGACTGTTAGATGAGAGAAAGAAATAGAGAATGAGTCCGATACTTAGAAGTCGGCATTGGGTAAGCCGCTAATATTTAGTTCCATTAGGAAATACTCTCTCTTCAAGTTGAACATTTTCTTATTTCTTTCTGCGATGTTCAAGTCCAATCTAACCATCTTCATTTTAGTCATTGTTTTAATATTAAGCAAATACTTTCAATCTGGTATATTTTACATAAATGCCCTTATCTAACAAATACTTAACTTTTAGGGTTATTTAACGACAATAATACCAACTATAGGACGTCTTCTCAAAATAATACCAATTTCAATAAATATGAGAATAATACGTATTATTGAAGTAATTAAACAAGAGTAGTATAAGTGAGTTTATAACCTGCTACATCAGGTCACCCAATTAATATTTAACCTGCTACTTATCCTCCATCCTTCTCCTTAGACCTGGATAACAAGTGAATCGTGTAGGGTCAGTTTCGGGTCGGACCACTTTCTGGTTATAATAATTGGGTTGACTTCGGGTCGGGTCGGATAATTTTGGGTTCGGGTCATTCTCGGGTTTGCTATTTTCAACTTTTTTTAGGGATATCGACTCGTTTTCTATAATAATAGTCGGGTTAGCTCAGGTCAATTCGAATTACGGGTCAAAATCTAGTCTTCAATTCGGGTGTCATGTCGGGTTTAGTTTGGCTTATTCGGGTCGGGTCAGTTTTGTCAAGTCTACTCCTCCTTACTTCTCTCCTTCATCCTCTCTCTCCATTATCCTTCATCCTTCTTCAGTTTTTTTTCTATACGTTTCGTTTAGATTAACGTGTTGATTTTTGTGTAGGATTGTGCTGTTAGCTAGATTTGGTAAGATTGAAGACTTGAAAGAACAGAAAGACAGAGGACATTAATAACGTTTAATGCCCGTACACTGAGTAAGTGAAAAAGAGTGAAGTAATATGAAATAAATTAAAGACGAAAAAGGAAGTTGAACGAGTTCTACCGCTAACTGGTCATCTATACTACTATGGTTTAACTACTCCAAAAATACGTATTATTCTCTGATTTATTAAAATCGGAATTATTTTTGGAAGACGCTCTATAGTTGATATTATTGCCGTTAAATAAAATTAAAGCTGAAAGAGGAAGGTGGATGGGTTCTACAGGTAACCGGTCACCTATACTACTCTGGTTTAACTACTCCAATAATACGTATTATTCTCAGATTTATTAAAATTGATATTATTTTGGGAAGACGCTCTATAGTTGGTATTATTGTTGTTAAATAACCCTAACTTTTATTCATTTGTACGTTAATAATAAACAATCAATTTCTTAGAATGCAAAAAAACAAAAGGTAAGGTTTGACTTGAACGGAGGGAGTACGTAACATGTAACACGGTCCCGGTCTTATTTTAAGAAGGCTCTTACCATCGTACAAAGCCCAAACATTTATTTGCAAGACGATATTTCTACTTTTGTTGCTCTCATTTCCCCTCCAAAATATCGTTCCTTTTTCTCTATTTTTTTCCCCTCTAATTTCCTCTTCTATCGATATAACTCTATAAAAAAAGTCCATCTTGGCTCCTATAAATAAAACATTGTTCCACCCAATGAGGAGACGCATTCAATACAATACATTTCACTAAAAATTTAAGGTAAAGTCTATCTCTAAACTTCGTTACCTGCCACCAATCCCTTACTGACTTAAGCATCGGAGAGACAAACTCGGATAACCTTCAAGGCTCTTTTTTGCTCCCTATGTAAGAGTTGAGGCCGGCCACTCATATGAAAGATAGTAAAGAGAAGTCGTCAACCAAGCAAGATCGACATTGTTTGATTGTTTACCCTAAACAATTTCGCGCCATCTGTGGGGATCCTTACAAAAAAACTCCCTACCAATTCATTCAAGAAAGAAGTTCACATGACGAATAAAGATTTTGAGAACACCTCTCACGAGACCTCGGCCTCAACAGGTCTCGCGCTGGTGGATGTACGACAACCCTCCCCCAAGAAACCCGGATAAGGGAAGGAGCCTGTGGGGGAAGTTCAGCCCTAGTAGTGGTGACGTCGGTCCCCACGCCATATATGATGTTTACTCCTAAACAGATGAAGATCGCTCACCGCTTCCTCGTAGCCCTCATGAAGGCACCTCTTCATCCCACGGCCGACGGGACGCAGAAGGCGAGTGAGGGCTCCCAATGGACCCACGGTGTCCCCATGAGGGCCAACGTCTCACCTAGAAGGCTCTTCCCAGAGAAAAAGTCATTCAACTAGGACGAGCGCGTGCGTCATGGAAGGAGAAGGGGCAGCGGGTGGTCCGACAACCAAATGTCAACCCCGCGCGCGCCAAAGGTATACCCAGTCGTACACGTCGTTATACCAATAGGATACGACGAGCTGGAGCCCCCTCCAGAAACTTGAAGGAAGGAGAAAAGGTGAGGCAAGGAGATGTAACCTGACGCCAACAATACGCCAACAACTTGATCCTAAATCAAGTAAGCGATGATGCAGTCTAAGCCCCCAAAAAATATCCCAACCGCCTTCGCCAGCGAGAGAGAGAGAAAATTAGCGGCCCATGGATTTCCACGACAGATTGGGTGACCAAGGGGAAACAAAAGGCAAGGGGAAAATCTGCCATTCTCGGTCGACGTGGTTCAGTGTTCACCAAGCTACGAGAGAAGCCTTCTAGAAGGAGGAGGGGGCACACTCACATGAGTCTCTCACCTAAGTTGTCGGCCTCCAGAACCAAGCAGTCCACTAGAATAGTGTCCAAGGTCCTCGTGGAGAACGAAGGCGAGTCTAAGGAAACAATCACCCCCACGAAGCGAACTTCAAACAAGGGACGACTCACATCATCGCCTCTCCATCATGAAGTGTTAGCATGCCCAATGCCTAGGTTAAAGATGCCCAGTGTCCAATTTGACGGCACCTCAGACCCGAAAGATCACATGTCGACATATGAGAGCCCCATGACCATGTATTAAGTAGACGACGTAGTGTGGTTCAGAGTCTTCCAAACAACCTGTTTTGGTAAATTTTCTCACCAAGGTAGGGTAGGTAAAGGTATGGTTGCAATTGGTCAACTAGTATCATCCTACTATACTTACGTCTTTGCTAGCATAAAGTTGATTATTTGAGTTTTGAAATGAAGATCAAAGTGAACAAAAATGATGAAGAACAATAAAAACATAAAGAATTTGTACGTGGAAAATACTTAGGAATGAGGGAAAAATCACGAACCCAAGCCAGGATAGGTTGCACTAGTATTATTTTCAGGTTATCAAGCTAGACAAGGTAGTAAGTTGATGACAAACATTGTTTTTATGTGGATATTTCGTAGCAAGGTTAAAGTAAATATGAAGTCGAGAGTATGTGTGTCAAATTTCATCTTAAGGCGATATCTCTTCTGTAAATAACAAATGATCCTATTTATAGTCCAAGTATCTCTCTTCCTTGTTATTCTGCCAGCCATTAAGTGCCATTAGTAGCATTGATTATTGCCTTGTCCGTTGTACATTGATTGCCATGACCGTTGTTGATTGTTTTGACTGTTTTGATTGTCTTAACCGCATTATATGTCTTGATTCCCTCATAACTCACCCCGTTATATTTTGACCTTGTTTGTAAATCCTGATATGTTGAACTGCTGACTTGCTGGGCCGGCTGAGCTGGTAAGATGGCTGCTACCTTGACTAAGTTGGGTCGCTGAGCTGTTAAGTTGGTCAACCAGTTACTTTAGTTTATTTGCTATTCGGTCATTAAGTCATTAATGCTCCTATTTTATTGCCATTATGGAGTATCTTTGTTATTATTACCTTCTTTAATGCCACAATTAGTAGGTGGACATTAATCATTGATTCAACCAACTTTCAAATAGTCAAAGTTATTGGGGGAATCCCGAATCAGGCTAGCGGAATTAGCGGGCTTAGTAGGCTTGATCCCAGTTTTGACCGTTTCTTCTAGGCTACTTGATCCTTTTACATGCAAGGTTGATCTTACGTTCCAAGGTAACTGCAGGGTAGTTGTAAGGTTACTCTTTGCGGGTCTTTGCCTTATTCAATTTTCTTGTAAGTTAAATTGTTAGGTTGGCCTAGAGCATTAAGGATGAACACATTTTATATCTTATTTTATATCCCCCGGTACCCACTTTAGAGCTTTTCTTCCTCCTAGTTTATACATTTAGTGTCCATTTTTGTTAGAAAGTCGATACCGCTGATTCTCGTGCTATTTTAAAGGTTTTGAACATTCTCGAGCACATTTAGGAGTTATAACCCGGACAGCCAAGACGAGAACAAGAGTTGAGAAAGGAAACGAAAAGCCAAGATACAAGAAAGAAACTCACTGTCGAGTTTTAGCAGCGTCACTCAATCGAGTCACCATCAAGTGAACTCGATCGAGTGCACCTGATCTGGGCCGCGCATCAGCTGCTGCATTAATGAAGAATTGGGCTAGTGTTCTGAGCCCAAACAAGAGACTTTTAATCAGTTTTCTGATTCTTGTAACAGACATCACTTTTACTTTTTTTCACACATTTGTTGAACCTAGTTTTACGTTCTTCATTCTTAGATCTACGCATTCGAATTTTTCGGTAATCTTTACTCTTAATTTTCAATTTTAATTTCAGATTTCTACCTTTGCTTCCGTTTTAATTAGTTTTTTGTATTCTTAGTAGTCATCACTTTCATAATTAGAATTACTTTATCGTTTCTAGTATAGATTTATTATTGTCTTCTTAGATTAATTCGCATTGCTTTCATCATGTTTAATTGCAATTTTAATTTGATCATTTCTAGTATGAGTAGCTAAATTTTACCTACGGTTTAAGGGGGATCTATGTTTATTATTAGGGTTATAGTCAAGTGACTCGTTTCTAATCGTATGGACTATCGCTCAAATATCGTTTTAATTATGATTAATTGATTACTGGCCAGGATTGATTGATTAGCATCACAATTATGACTTTTCACCGTCCGGGTTAAGGACTAATTAGGTCACGATAGTTTGTGTAGACTAGCTTACTTCTAGCGACCGCAGGTTAAGTTTGGTTCTAAAGTTTGTAGAGTACCGACCGGACCTACATCTTAGATAGTTCGATTATTGATTACGTTAGTTAACTCCCTGACCGGAATAATATCCGTAGTGAACCTGAGACCCTAGACTTTTCTCTTATTGATTTATCGTTTAGTATTTAGTTCTTAGCTAGCTTACCAAACAAACAAGAAACTAGTGACCCGTAGTCTTAAGTCTAGACCTTAGAACAAGTAATTGAGTCTCGTCTCCTTGTGGTTCGACCCCTACTTCACTATATGCATTAGTTAGTAGACCTTAGGGTATCTTTGAATAGGGATAAGACATCCCCTATAAAATTTTGGTCTCGTTGCCAGGGAGACAGTGTTATTTATTTACTTGTTTTGTGTTTTAGATTCTTGATTACTCTTGTCTCGAGGAACTTCCGTTCCTTGAGACCGTTTCTCACCTTTTTCGTGTAGTTTCCCCGTATGACCAGGCCATCTCGAAATTCAGGCTACATACCACCCTACGATCCTGAACCAGAAAGAACTTTCCGCAGGTCTAGGAAATTCTACAAGGAAATCGCTGAGACAGAAAGATCACAATCGGTGGAAACTTCGGACGACGAGCTCGTATCCAAATCACAGTCTTTGAAGAGGATAATCCCATCATTGTTACTGAGAGACCGCTAATCAAGATGCCTGCAAAACTTGTTAGCCATTATAAAGTGGAGCAGGCTTCCCTGCCGAAACCGATGAAACGGCCTACAGCCACAACCGGTACTTTTGAGATTTGCCCCGCCTTTATCACATTGGTGGAGCGGAATCAATTCGGTGGAGGTGCCGATGAGGACCCGGCAAAGCATATGAAGCTCCTCAGCGACTATTACTCTACCATTCCACTCCCCGCAGGAGTTACTCAAGAGGAAGTGATGGAGACACTATTCATGTTTTCTTTACGCGACACCAGAAGAGATTGGATCGCGGATTTAGACCGCGAAGTTGAGGGAGTTATCGATTGGAACTCCCTTGCCTTAACTTTCTACAAGCACTACTACACCCCGCAGAAGACCAACATGTAGAGGAGTCAGATCACTAACTTCCGACAAACCTCACACGAGAACATCCATTAGACGTGGGTGCGGTTCAAGAAGCTAATCAAGGAGTGTCCACATCATGGTTTCGAGGTATGGTTTTTGTGCAATCAATTCTATAACGGATTATATGACGATTGCCGAGTGTAGACACTCAGATTTGAATGTGGTGGCTGCAGGAGTGCCCAACAAACACCCAATGATGATCGGACTGCAACACGACACGATTTTATGATGTTTTAGATGGGTTTTCTATAGAACGAATCAAATAATTACTCCGAAAAATTAATTCAACATCAAGATTGTCTTAATTGTGTCATTACGATCGCGTCGGCACTAATTAGAGTCAATTTCAACACCGGGGCTCCGAGTAGGCCCCGAAACACGAAAAGTCAAACCCGAATCAGCACATCGAGCCAAGTTAAGCCAGGTCAAACCTAGTCAAGCTTCGTAAGTCAAGCCCAAAATCACCCAAAACCCTAGCCACGCAACCCTAGATCATCCGCCTCCGTCCAAGATCACGCGTATCAAATCAGATCTTCAATATTTCAGTCGCGTGGGGTTGGGCGCCTGAGAAATAGGTTGCCTCATGCTAGGCACCTCAATTCCGAGGTGCCAGCCACCGTGCGCCTGAAATCTTGAAATGAGCTACGCGAACAACTATAAATACCCCCCCTCTCCATTCATCCGACACAATTCAAAATTCGGAACACACAATTCAATTTTATGAATCCTCCCTTTCTTCTCTACGAGCCCTTAGCTCTTCTTTAGCGTCGAACTCCGACATTAGGCACGATCTACTCGATCGTTTTCTCTTCGATTTGCGTCTTATTAATCAACACTACTCTTCGTAGTTCCTCGAGTTATTGACTCAATACAAACGATAAAGGGCACCCGTGTTGACTAGTCGACCCAACCTATCATAGCGAAGCTCTGTCGGAATTGCCGCAGGAAGCTAGGAGGATCTGCCAGTAGAAGTCGTGTTGTCACTAGGTTGTCATCTAAACACGACTTTACATACCGTACTTTTAATTATGCACTTCGATAACGTCGAGTCCGACTCATGTGGATACTAAATCCACGATGCGTTGTAAACATACGTAACGTCCAGAACTTCAACCACAAGCACTAAAACACCTCAACTAAACCCGAGTAGTCATGACATCCGCTCTCAACCATCTACGCATCGTGTCTCTTTTAGTGTACACTCTGAGGGTGCGATTCCTCACAATGTGATTTACTTACATTTCGCATTTACAGCTTTCGAATCATTTACCGCTTTATGACCATAATCGCATGCTAAATCACCTAACATGATATTCAAAACATAAACAAGCTAAAACTAAACAAGCGGTGGTTGGGTTCCGTATTAATCCCGATGCTCACCCCTCACACGTGGTTCGACGCATCCTTATTAATACCGAACTGATGTACCTTAAGCAGAATACCAAGTAAGGTATACCACGAAATGACTAATATCCGTATTATCACGTTAAAACTGATTTGCTAATACGCTCTACGCTCTTACGTGCAACTTTTCATGGCTTGCCTGTCACGTGAAATCGCATGCAAAGAATGTAAAAGTAGTTACTTCGATGATAATAAAACTTACTTGTCCTTAAACAGCCGCCGTAGCAAAGACATAGGGTCAAAACAACGGATGTTATCGCATTTCCGCCACAATTAAGGAACGAAGTTATCAGCCCCTCGATTGATTAGTAGAGGTCTGTAACTCCCCGTATTTTTCAAGAAAAGTTGAAATTTTAAACATTTATTTAAACCACGTTTAACGCTTGAAAAATTATTTTCGTGAACGAAATATTTTATTTTCATTAAATTAAAAATTATTCTGTTATAAAAACATGAAAATTTATTTATCGAATTAAAAGAATTTATCTTTCATTAAATAAAGTTTAAAACTCAAAATTATTTGTAATAATTACCTCTCGTTTTGACATTTTCTCGTCTCGTAAAATTTAGAAGTAATTTATAGAATTCTTAAAATAATAATTACTTATAACTATTGTCCCATAATATTATTTATCGTCTCACAAATTTCTTTTTAAAAATAAATTTTACGGTTTTCATTATTTTCATTTTGTAATCTTATATTTCAACAGTTTAAGTTAAAAAGAAAGACGTTTGTACGAGAAACGGACCAGAACTCGAGAAAATTGGATGTCCTATTAATCTCCCACGTCCTACCCTACTTTTACTACACTATTACACCTATCTAAGCTACTAACCCTACACTAACATACACCTATTACCCTACACTACTACACCCACTAGTCTACAACTACTATATTTACATACTAATCTACTACTCCACTATATATACTACTCACAGGGCCATCTAATGAATATGAGAGGCCCTGTTCTAAAAGTTAAACCGAGGCTCTGTTCTAAAGGTTAAACCGAGGCCCTGTTCTAAAGGTTAAACCGAGGCCCCATTTATTAAAAATAAAACTTTGAGACAAAAAAAAGTTCACTTATCAAATATTCCCTCCGTATCTATATGTTCGTCCACTTTGTTTAATATATGTGGGAGTATTATATTGACAGTGGACAAACATATAGATACAGAGAGAGTACTTCATGGAGGCACTAAATATAATTATAGTATAAGAAATTAATTTCGATAAGCATTTTCTCAATTTCACAAACAAAAATGCATTTTTTTCGTTCTTCTACTTATGAAATTTAATTTTAAAATCATCAATTTTTAAAAGTACTTCGTAAAATACTGTGCAAATTAATTTAAAAAAATACTGCATAACTAGGATGAAGTTCAAATGGTAATGGTTCAATGGAGTACTTAGTAGTTTGTACGAGTAGATGGAGTAGTCCATTTAATTATACTTGAGCCCACTTTATACACAAATATAAAAGGGACGAAAAAAGTGGCCTCATTGAGGCTCGAACTTGGGTTGTCATGTTTGGGGCAACATAAACAAACCAATGAACCAGAAACACAATACTACTTTTGTAGTCATTAAATTGTATATATTGGGCCCTTCAGGATTGGGGCCCCTGTTCCTGGAACAGGTTGAACAACCCAATCGACGGGCCTGACTACTCATACTGCTTACTATTTACTCATAATTACTATACTTAGAGAACTAATCTTACCATAATTATACTCTTAACATGTGCTCATTGGACACATTTTAGAAAAACTTACTTTATTTTTTATATAATTGTAATTTTGGTCATATTTTTTTAATTTTCTTTAGTGCTTTTACATTTGCTTATATATTATAATAATTGATTAAATTAGTATCCTCAAAATATTTTATTTTAATCATATATCATTTAGCTCTTTTTAAATAGACAAAAACTATAAATTACGTTTTCTATAGTAAATAAATTTATTTTATTTTGAAACTTTTATAAAACACTCATAAGTATTAAAGTAATTCCACGTCAAAATTTAAGTACGACTTAATTTATATATTCTTTTAGAAACTTTTATATTTTACAGAAACTTTAAATTTTGAAATAAAACTTTGAATTTTGAAATAATATTTTATTATACTTTAGTTTTATTTTAGTATAAAACCGCTTTTAAAGAAATTATTATTTTTAAAATAAGTTATACGATATTTAGGATATAATATTTCGGGTGACACTTGAGGATTAAAGTATAATGTTGTCACATTGAAAGTAAGTATTAGAGGATTTGACTGTTTCAAATGAGTCCAACCAATTATTAAAGGTCACCAAATAATGTACTACTTGTTCGCAGGCGACTTTTATATAAAGTTTACGATGCGAGTCTGGGACGAATAGCATGTGTTGGATTCTATCATACGTGGTGTTTTGACTGCACTTGTAATGAAAAGCAGACTAGGAGGCTGCGGTCCGAGAGTCGACCTAGTGCTTAAGGTAGTCGTCCTACGACAGTGAGAGCTGCGGTTCAAGAGTCTGCGTAGGGTATGTGCGCATGTATAGATAAGTACTTGATCAGTATTACCACCTAGGTAGCGGGGGCAGATCGAACAAGATTATGAAAACTGCAGGTTTCCTCTTGGTGATGTAGAAAATGTAATCATCGACTTTCATTTCGCCCAGAGCCCCGTCTGAATAAACGTATAATATAATTGAAGTTCAGACCCAATTAAGCCTTACGGGTGAGATGTAAACTTCATAAGATCGGTTCGGTCTACGAGTCGATAACACAATTATTTCTATTGGTGAGATGTAAGCCAATAGGGTGTAGCGATGATACTAGGAGCCACGACTCGTGTGTTTATTTGTTTACGTGAAAAAAAAAATTACTTTAAAATCAAATGGCTGCCAATGTCCCATCTTCTAAAACATTACTATTTTCATCACCTCACACGTTGGTTAAATGAATAATTAAAGGAAATTATTTGTTAAGTGATATTCTTTAATATTTTTGTAAGCATATTGCTGGTTATTCACATGATTGTCTTATGTGTATGAGGTGATGTTAGAAGAACGGTTTGGTTGCTGTTTCGCTCAGCGGTCTCCGTTTTATGTTTTTTGCAGGTATAGGGCGATGGGGGGGGGGATCGAGCGAGAAATTTAATATATGTTTGTATAAAATACAATGTATATTTTGTACTACTAAATCAAGACTATGTTGTTAATAGTCGTTTCTTATAAGGATCCATAGTAATCCGGATTTTTCAATCATACTTTGATATTGTATAATTAAATGACTTAGATAATTTTCCGTATTATCTTTTAATTTAAGTCATCAAAAAATCCGGGTTGTTACAAGGTCGCTACGTGCGGGCAGGATTGGGTGTTGATGTCAATCGAACGTTGGCTTCCCAATACGTACCCTCACACCTTACTCAGAATCTACGGTTTACGGATGGACGAAACCATTGGCAATGAGAATCATTCTAGACATGGAATGCTTAAGGGTACAAGTCTCTATTTTTAGGTCCCCATGTCACTCAGCTTTGAGTCGGCTAAGGATTAAAGTTACTTGAACGGTTTCCGAGTATCCCAAAATTACTCGGTGGCGACTCTACAAATCGGCAATGAATTCGGTTCACTAAAAAGGTCGTCAGACCAATACATGTCGGCCTTTAAACATTTACAACCACGTCTCGATCGATTCTAACGGAAACATAGATGTCTCCAGATCTATCAAGTACAATTCAAATCGTCAACCAAATCGAGGTCCGACACTTCGCCCCGAATGCGAGATCGGATCGGCCCGGACACGACGAGCGTCCATGACGGTCCGTGTTGGTGGCCATCGCAACTGGTCCCCGCGGGGGTGCGCGCGGGCAGCAGTGTGGGCAGCGCCTACAGTTTGGCGACTCCGCTGGGGATATGGAAACACGTTTCCAGTGGTGGTGTAACTCGAACAAGGTCGGTGAAGCCCATTTCCTAGTTCCTTTTTGTGGTCATTACAGGTTTTGGCCCTAAAAAAGCCCACCCTAGCCGATTTTAGGACCAATCGACCTTCATGCGGTAAGGTTCTTGGACTGGACCCGCGGGGAGACCTTCGATTGACGTTACGGCCGCCCAAGGTAGTCACGCATTATGTGAATATGTCAAGCAATCAGATCTAAGCAAACGGGGCAACGCTCACCTCCCCCAGTGACACATCGTCGCCAAAGCAAGGACTCTTCGTGGATGGTAGCCTACCCGCATTTGCATCCTGCATGAGTGTATGTCTTCCAAGTTATGTCTAGCGTGTTGTGACAACCCGAGTAAAACACTAAAATCCGGATTCAACCACGACAACATATTCAACTACACCCAAACTCCATTTTCGAAAATATATCTTTTTTTCAAAACCACCTTTTGCGTCGTCACTCTCGCCGAATTTGAACTAACTCGATCTCTTAAAAAAAAACACCTTAGCGCTGTTACTCCGGCCAAATTCATACTCACTATTTTCAAAAAAACACTTTAGCGCCATCACACTGGCCGAAATAAAGCTCACCGTTTACAAAAAAACATTAAACATACCGTTACTATTGCTAAAATTCCAACCAATGGAATCAAGCCACCTAACACGGTTACATTTTTGATTTTAAAACACTTTTTACACATACCGTTATCATCACCGAAATTTCAATTGATGAAATCAAGATACCTAACTCAGTTACACCCACGAAACACTTGTACACATACCGTCACTATTGCTAAAATCCCAATCAATGGGATGTTATCGTCGAACACGGTCACACATTCATTCACTTTCAACTTTTTTCAAAAACCATTATCCTCACCTAAATCCCGTAATAAGAATTGGCTACGCTTTCAAAGTACCGCCACAGACACCGTGTTTTCTCACAAACACCCTCTACACTACAAATATCGAACTCCTAACTATTAAAAGTCTCGATAACAACGAGACCCCACGATTTTCACGTACCTTAAAAACGGGTTCTTTTACAACCGTATTTTTGCAAAATCACAATTCAGACCTTTGTTATCGTCATTTTTTAAACTCATTAGCTCTTGACGCCTGCATAGCAACATATTCCGACATGCCAAACGAGGTCACTAAACCATCGTAGTGTCGATTTCAAAACACCCACTTTCGGAAACTCAATTTTTCTTCAAATACATCCATTTTCGAAAACATCAAAGTCATTTGCTTCCGAGCCGGGATCGAGATCAACTTCTTACATCGTATAATCGTGTGATTAATTGTCTGTGCTAGTTACTAAGGTCACCTTCGTTCGAGGTCTTACATTGTGGGTCATCTTATCTCGAAAGTCCTCTATAAATCTCATCCCGAGATTTGCGTCAAATCATCTCGCTCCAGAGATCCGAGTTTATTAGGCGTCTTGTCAAATACACCAAACGTCTAAAGTACCTGAGTCCCAAACCTGAGGACCGCAAGCACGCGCGAATCAAGGGTCTCATTTCCGTATCGCTCACCTACGAGCATCCCTCGAGTCTTTTACGTCATTCGGTAGATCCGTTCTGATCTCCAACGTTATTCTGTAGAGCTATCCTCTAACATGTCCATGGATTCTAATGCCATCGAGAGCATCCACAACGATGTCAACACCCTATCCGAATTGGTTCACAATGTCCATGCTTCGGTAACCGGTTTGAATTCCTCCGTTGCCACATTAATAGCTGCCTAGATTTCCTACAAAGCATAGACACAGAGGGCGAAACAGATGCCAGTTCGGGTGATTACCACATCCGCGAGCTTACCCCGAATAGATCATCCGAATGTTCCGCACTGTCGAAACTTCCTAAAGCCAATACGGAAATAACCTCAAGGCCTCGTAAAACCATATCCGACAAAGTAGAGACATCACGAAGGAAGTTTACTAAAATTAACTCGTCCTACACTGAGGCTCTCAAACACTTGGTCGATCAAGGACTACTCTTGCCCATGAGTCCCATTTCGGACCCATCAATCGACAAACGAAGCAAAAAATGGAGTCCTGATGCCTATTGCCTATTTCATCAAGGTAATGGGCACGATACCGAAACATGCTTTGCACTAAAGCACGTAATCCAAAACATGACCGAGGATGGAACATTCCCTCCCTCGAAACGACAAAAAACAGACTTCACCTTCAGAAACTTCGAGGGGGAGATAGTAACATCAATATTTGTCACGAGTTATTTCAAACCCTTCGACAGTCCATCAATCGAAAAAAGTCCAGAGCACCACCAATGGTCACATCCCAGAAGGATTTCATAAGGATCTAAGACTAAGAAGAAGGCTCCTAGCTTAGGTCAATATCATAGTAGGGTCAAGTCATAGTACTGTTATTTCCCTTCTAAGCGTCATTGTTATGTTGAGTCTGAGGTAAGGAGGACAAGTCCCGACCTCCTCAGTCCCATCTAAACATCACTCCTTTCGGAGTCTATCAATAAAAGCAATTCTTTCTTTTCCATTACGAGCCTCGACAATGATTGATTTAAACAATAATACATTCACTTACGACTCGTCACGTTTAAACAACATGCCATGCAATTATCGACTCCTCAAAACAACGAGGAATTACAAAAACCGAGATTCCGCGTTCTCTTTTACCTATTCCATGTTTGGTATAGAAAGCCACATAACTACCTCCTAGAACAAGCGTTACAAAATCCTATGATGAATCTAGATAGTCTTTTATCTTGTGATCAAAGACGGAAGGCAAACCCATTTCCCACAATAAACATCCCTCAAATAGAGACCGACCAATTCCTACCATAGGATGCTAGTCTGACCAAAAATCTGAAATGGCCGAAAGGAGCCAAAGAAAAGAAAGAAACCAAGGCCAAATCAAATCGGCCCTATTCAATGATGCAAAACGATCGAGACCAAGCCCAATGGTCAAAAAGAATTCCAACCATCCAATTCAATTTCCAATACATGTCTAAACAAAAAAATAAAAACAAACAGATCTGTCAGCTAGCACCACACACTTTAGCTATCCCGCATTACAACCTTTAAAGACCTTCCTGAGACACTTGTTAAGAGACAGTCCAGAATTTTGAGGATACAAGCCCGATAGGATAATCCCAACCATTAGGGATAGACATGGAAATCAGATCCCACGTAACTTATATCACTCTCGATTGAAGTTTGAGTCATTTTTACTCAACTTCCCCTTTCCTACCACATTACAGAACCATAATCCCTTAGCCTCAACTCCACAAAATCCAACTCCAAATTTCGATCCATCAAAACCACTTACTACCTACCTCCACAATATAGAACCATCCAAACCAGTCGCCTTCACCTAAACACGGTATCTCGGTAATTGTCAATTTCAAGGGGTCACAGCCGATCGCTTCACCTTAGTTTCCAATTAGGGTGAAAGCCCATGCAAAACACATTCTATGAATCCCACATCGATAATTGGCATAGCGAGTCTAAAGCAAAAAATCACTCGCATCTTACGAACTACGAACATGGTTTGATTCCGTCTAATCACGGATACGTAGGCAACCCCCTCGAGGGTACAACCAAAACTAACAAAATCTATTATATGATTCATGCGCAAATCGGAACCCATCACACACTCCAATTAACGAGTGATTTCAACGACGAAGCACAAACGACGAGCCGAGGACAGAGTGAAAACCCGAAAGGATGCTCCGGGCAAAATGAAGAATCGAGTCGCGAGCCGTCGTAAAAAAAAATTGACGAGCCGAGGACGGAGAGAAAACTCGAAAGGGCTTCCCGGTCAAAATAAAGAATCGAGTTGCGAGCCGTAAAAAAAATGCAAAAAAAGAAAAAAAAAAGCAAAAAAAAGGAGACGAAAAAAAGGTGAGCCGAGGACAAAGTGAAAACCCGAAAGGGCGCTTCGGGCACAATGAAGAATCAAATTGCGAGCCACCACTAAAAAGAAAGAGCTAAATAAAATGTGCTTCTCATTAATGCAATATTTACTAAATCAAGCCTTTGTCGAGACCTTTAGATCAAGCATCCGTTACCCGGGTATTCCAGAAACAAGACAACGTGTCAAGCAAAACCCTACAAAAACTAGTACTAATACGCTACATAATATCGATTAATACAACATAGTACTAACGGCTGGGCCCTACCGGTCCAACTTCTACTTTCCCTTACCATTCGGGTGCTCTTCTTTGGGCCTCTCACCATGGGCCCCTTGAATGCAAACTTTCACCCTTTCAGCCAATCCCATTTCCCTTTCTCATTTTCACTTTTAATATGGGTCTTGTCAGTCTTGACCCGTTTACATGGATTGACGGTACTACGATCGGTAACACTGTCTTTGGTCTGGCGCTTAGCAACGTCAACTTGTGTAGCCTCCTTATTTTGTAGCACCGCAGTCTCAACGAATTTTGACCTACCCCGCTCTGTCGGATATTCACAAACATCCCGCTGGGCATAGGAGGGGGTTATCCGTCGAACAACTGCCAGAGGAACATGATGTGCAATCCTCCGTCTCTAGGACATTTCAAATTCCCTAAAAGAATCCTTCTCCCATGGATGGGAATTGATAACATCAGTGATAACATCGGAAACGGTTTGTTCCCGTCCATTTGATGCATTAACCTGTCCGGATAAACATAAACGCACTCACCCAAGGACAAAATTTGCATAGTACGGGTCCGTGAGGAGAGCGGGAGCCCAATATAACTCTTGATATGCCATCACGGGATGGTCCACCTAATAGCAACCCCTCCATCAGCATGCAGATGAGAGGACCACTTGTCTTCAATATAACCGAAGTCCCACAATGGTACTACGTTCCAAGCAACAAACCTTTTACAATTATAACCCTCAATAAGCCGAAATGACTCGATTAGATGTAGCCTCTTCTGTAGCCAAACCTGCACAATACAACATAGTGTTACAACTTCGAACTAAAGCAAGTTTCGATTAAAGCAAAAATAGCACCGAGGCATACCTGCAAAATGGTCTTAGAACCACGAAATGGATCGCGGTGAATCTGTGCACGTGTGTCGAGACCCATTATAAGCTCACCTAAAATAAGCCAAGAGGGCGATCGCCCATGATCCATCTCCATTACGACGTCCAGAACCCGAGGGTTACCGTTGTGTGCTAAATTTAGACCGTTTTCCCCCTCATTTAGACCTGTTTTCCCCTCATTTTGCGAGTTTAGAGTGCGATTATCGCCATATTTTGTGTACTTCTCGCATTAGCGTCCCTCTTGTGCATTTTACGTGTTTTTGGTAGTTTTCTATCGATTTTGATAGGATTTTGCACCGAAATCACGATCGAGCTTCCACGAGCACAAGAGAAGGGAATACTGTCCATAGAGTAAAGCACACAACTTAAAGTTTAAAGCCATCCAATCAATTAACAAAAAATGAGACAAGAAGCGAGGCCAGTGAAATGACCGGGTGAAATTTCAACCGGTGAGACACCACCGGGCGAAATTTCACCCAACGGTAAAAACGCCTCCCCAAAGATTTTCCGAGACTCACCACCGGGCGAAACTGACCGGGCAAAATTTCGCCCATCGGGTGAAATTTCGCCCGATGGAAAGAAGAGCCAAAAACACAAAAAGGAAGAAAATCTGACCGGGTGAAATTTCACCCGGTGGGAATTACTGATAAGACCGCAGGGCAAAGTTTCACCCTATGAAGATGTTGAGGGAGATTGTCTCACTAATGAAGCAAAAGTTGGATTTGGGCTTTAGGTTAAATACCCATTAAGAGGATTACTATATATATGCAACCCTAGATTGTTGCCCAAGGCATCACCCATTAGTGTAGGCATCCATCATTAGACTAGTATCCATTAGTATTCATTAGACATCATCTAGTATCTTCCATTAGTGTAGTGTAGTATCACCACCAATAGTAGTAATCTAGTAGTAATTCTCTAAAAATCTAGTAGTTTACATAGTAATTAGTAGTAGATCTACTTAGTTTCCATCATCAATTCTCTAGATTACAAGTTTGTAAGGATATTATTCAAGTTTTATTGAAGATTTGTGGGTTTATTGAAGGATTAGTGACAAGTTCTTCATTCTATCCATCAAAGCTTCAACCTTTATCCATGCAAACTTCTTATTTCTTGTAGATCTTCATAGTTGGTACATTTCTTTCCACTCTCTTATCTCTAGTTTAGATTTAATTTAGTTTTCTCACTATTATCTAGCTTAGATCATCTTAGTGTAGTTAGTTTCTCTAGATCTTGTTCATGTTGTTCTAGATTATTCTCTAGATTAATTTGTTAGTTTAATAGTTTAGTGGGTAATTGTTAGATTGTAATTTTCTCATCATATTGTTGTTAGTTTCCTTAGATCTAGTTAATATGCATGCTTTAGATAGTTTCTCCATAGTTAATGTTTTGTTTTCTTATATGTATATATGTATCATATTCTTTGTTTTTGTTAGCTTGTTAGCTTGAGATGAATTGATGCACTTGGATTTCATCATGGAGCATTTATTTGGATGAAGATCAAGCTTTTGGAGAAGTTATGGAGCTTAATTTGAAGACCACAAGCATGTTTGTGGGAGATATTGATTATGTAATGTGAGTCGTGTCGTTATATGAATCTCTAGGTGATTATTGAAGAGCCATGAAATGGCAAGGCAGAAAAAGGAAACATACAAGACCGTCTGGCGAAACTTTGCACGGTGAGATTATTGAAGGTTTTCCGTCGGGTGAAATTTAACCCGATGGAATTTTGCCACACCGAAGGATTTGCTGAAGATTTGTCGTCGGGTGAAATTTTACCCGATGAAGTTATGACCGGGCGAAATTTCGCCATGCGAAAAAATCCCAGATTTGCCAGAATTGACGAGAAACCGTCGAGCGAAACTTCGCCCGATGAGATTTTCACCGGGTGAAACTTCACCCGGTGGAAAAAATTGGCAGAAATTGATTTTCACGACAAAAACCCGTCGGGTGAAATTTCACCCGATGGTAATCGACCGGGTGAAACTTCACCCGACGAATTTGGTCGGATCACCTATACACTATTTACTCACTACAATATCAATTTTCTCCTTCCCAAATACCCCACATAACTTTCCCTCCAAACACAAACACCAAATATTCACAATCTACCTTTCAAACTTTCCTTTCTCTCCTCAATAACCTTTATTTATATCACCTTTACCTCACCCTCATTTCACCCTATCACTCCTCATAAAATCAAACCACCATACCCCAACCACATTCATACCTCCTCTCCATCCTTGGTGATTATTTTGGGTGCTTGAAGAGGTGAAGATAAAGTTTTTGAGAATATTCTTGCAAATCTATTACTATGGAGACAAGAGCAAGGCGAGCCGCTCGTAAGCAAGGTATGGCTTTGACTTCTAGACCTTCTAAATCTTCTAAGCCTAAAAATTTACCTTGTCTTAATACTACTTTAGCTTAGACCTTCTCTGAAAAGATCTTTCAGAGCACTACGTGGCCTGGCCTTGTCCCCACATAATGACCAATTTAGGAATAGTTGACGATATTAAAGAGTTATCGTCAAGGACCGGAACTAGCGAACTCCTTAGTCTCGCGGCCTTCACCTATAAAGACCTTACCTGCGAGTTCCTAGGAACTTTTGCCATTGACAATCCGACCACACCAAGAGCAGTCAAATTTAGACTATTCGGCAAACCTCATCGTTTGACTATCTCCGAGTTCGGCCTAGTGCTAGGCCTACCCTCATCGGAAACCGGTGTGGACATGACTTAGGTCACCACCATATGAGAATGGATTGAATTGAAATTTAAGTCGAAATGGAGTCACCACCGAACTTTGTGGGAGTTCGGACCCATTCGAGCCCACTCTATATCGCTATGGACCGTACACAAAGTACGGCCCATTTCGGTTTTAGAGTTTATTGGGCTCGTCCCTTTGCATTGCGATACCGATACCGTCACTACCGGTTATCGTGTATAGAATGACTCTCGCGCACCAACGGTTTCGGACATCCGGAAACCGAGGTTCTGAGTAAGGGGTGAGGATACGTGTTGGGAAGCCCACAAAGGACACCCAACCCCGCCCGCACTTAGCGGCCTCTACTAAGACATCGTTTGACTTTCTAATATGCGCGTTAGTAATCCGGTAAAATGATATGCAAACAACATTTTACGAGATATATAAAAAAAATTGAATGGGTTGGTACGTCATTTAATGCATCTTGATTATTCTCGAGGTGATTTAGCATGCGAGGGTTCATTTATAAACGGTAAAACGCAAATAAATAAAAACAAGGCAAATTAAATCGGTTACAAGTTACACGGGCGGAAATACAACCCGGCCAAAACGAAAATAACAAATAGGTGGAATAACGATGAGAATAATAATAATTTGGACGGACCCGTATATAGTAAACGTAAACGAGACCGTAAGTTTGGAAAACTGGACAAACTTCGATTAAACACACATTATGTTGTGTGCTAAACGAAGGACAGAGATTTTAATACGCGTCCGCGTATGGGACCTAAGCGTGATGCTAGCTTGATCCCAAACCTCGTTGTCTTGTCCCGACTTATCATGCAAAAAAATGATGTCTAATTAGTTGTACATCGGATACGACTAAAGAGTCGCCGTCATATAACTAATCTTAGGAGACATCGATCAAAGTCGTGAAGTTGGAATAAAGTGTATGGATTTTAGAAAAGATGTAAACGCGTGATAGTCTTTACACGCGTCGACCGAGGTCGTAAAATATACTACGAAGCAAAAGACAATGTTGCATGGGCTGCCGTTCTAGTATACGTCGGCCCACTTGATCGAGTCATGGGCAGGATTAGGTCGAGTGGCCTCTTACAGACCCTTCTGCCTCGTTTTTGGGACGCTACTCGATCGAGTGGCTATGGCACTCGTCGAGTGCTCCCTGTACGAGCAACTGCTCATTTTCGAAATGGATTATACGAAATTCTTATTTTGTTTTAAAATTGATAATCAATCGAATCACATATAAATATAGCGTGATTTATATTCGACTCGGTATTCGGTACTCGTAATGTACATATTATCATTACGAGACCGTTATCGGGGATTTTGAAAAAAGGTGATGTGAAAATCATTTTGAATTGGACCGATACGAAATTAGTTCCCTCCACGTTACGTCATCTTTAATAATCCTCTCGGATTATGCGATGCTCGATTTAGCGTCAACGGGTTTCGTACCGATCCTTAGAAATGAAACTAGACACGTTCAACTACGTACTATTACGATCGCGTTACGCCCTTGAGTGCTTAGGGCGGTGCTCCTCGAAAGGGCTCCACCACTATTACGTCTTGTAAAGGGATTAAACGGACTTTGTGCAATAGTCGTAGTCAAACGGGTCGAATCCGAATACGGTTTATAGATTTATATATATACGCGGTAGTTAATATTATAACAAAATGTAAATGACGATAATTAAATGTTAGGGGTTAGATGCGATAAAGAAAATGTTAGATGTTAGTGTTAATGTCGTTACTATCAACAAATTATGATACATAGATACATAAACAAAATAAAAAAACGAAGAAAACGAGAAAGAGAAAGGAGATGTCGGTGTTGAATGTCACACCCTCAACCTACATGCTCTTGCTTCTCGGGGTACGGCTCGTCAACTGGCGGCAATGGCGCGGGAACGTCGAGATATATAGGAAGAGTTGATGGTGTGTGTGTATGTGTTTTGTAGAGACGGATTTTAACGAGTTTTTTCTCTCGAAATGTGTATAAGTGTGATGGTGCTTAAAGGTTGAATTATGGCTGAAAAGTTGATGTAAAGTTGATGAGTTAAAGTTGTAAAAAAAAGTTGTGAAATGTTCTGGTTGATGGGGTATTTATAGGAGAAACCCCACGACCTAGGGTCACTCGATCGAGTGGCCCTAGTGCACTCGATCGAGTGCCCTAAGAAAACGGGCTTGCTCGGTTTTTGTGGCTCCACTCGATCGAGTGAGTCAATCCACTCGATCGAGTGGATAAGGCGGATGAGCCTAAATAGGGAAGGAGTTGACCTTTTTGATTTTTTGAAAATTGTGTTCAGACGCAAGTTTCTAGAAGCGAACTTGGTCAATTTTTCGTGACGGATTCGTCTTTGATCGGGTTTTGACCCGGTCGCTAAAAGACGGTTTTTATTTTTGGTGTCGATTTTGGCCCAAATTAGTCTTGTTTGACTCGAAACGACCCGCTGGGCCTGAATTTGAGGTTGGTTTTGTGAGATTTGTATCCCGTTAAAAGCCCATGCCGGACATTACTGATTCCGAGCCCATATCCGAGCGCGTTAGAGCACGTTTGCGTCCGATCATCATCGGGTGTTTTGTTGGAGACTACCATAGACACCTGGCAGTCAAAATGCGGGTGTCTACAGAGCCCCCACTCTGACTGAGGCTTGGACAGAGCGAAAGTCAGAGTAGCTACCAGGCCAATCGAGGATTAAGACCTGGCAGACTTCCGATCGGGTCGTTTATAGTCCATTGGACTCGCGTGAAGGGCTCGCCAGCAATAAGATAGAAATCATACCTGAGTTCTTTGCTAACAGGGATAGCTCCGTGGGGAGTTGGACTTGTCGCATAAGTCCCGGGTGTGCCTGTATGTGGGCCCATGCCATGCTAAATTGGGGAAAATGTCGTCTTTAGAATTTCTGCTGGGGAGATATGTGAGCTGTGTGGGCTTGCATCTGAAGCCTTGAGTTGTACCTGTATTAGTTACATAAAGTTTTGCATGCAACACGTAGGTAAAAATTTGACTCGCGCTGGGGAATAAAAAATTGGATGGCCGAAAATTTTGGAAAATTTTAGAATATATATTTTTGAAAGAAAAAAATTTGACAAGACTGCTTGGGATGACTTAATTCCTACGTCCGTAGGAAAAGACAAGGGTCGGGCCTGTATGCTCTAGGCCCGCTTGGGCCAAGGAGGTACAGCAGCAGGGGAGCCACCAGGGTTTTGATGTTATAAATACATCATCCTGGCTCCTTCCTTCTCACAATTCTCAAACCTTCTTCTCCTTAAGAAAACTTGTCTTTCTCAAGAAACTTAATTATGGGTATTGAGCGCCTGACTGGCATGTTGCAAGATTGGTCCTACCGCTTTAGGGACGCGAACAAGGTAGCCCTAAAGCAGTCGGGCATATTTCAACTGTTCTCGTTTCGCCAAATGCACGTGGATCGACACTTTCTTGACGCTTGTCTGTCTACTGGGACGACACCTACCACGTTTTCGCCTTTCCTCGGGGCGAAATTTGTCCTCTCCCCGAGGAGATTGCTGCCATACGAGGGTGGAACCCACTACTCCGTCCTGCTGTCCCCTTCTCGGTTCCAGACCCTAGGAGGAAGTTATGGGAGTTTTTGGGGCTCTCCCATGCTGAAGTATCCCGTATGATCGAAGGGGATACTGTTTCTCTGCTTGCCCTAGCTGAGAAATTCATGAACCCGTATGCTATCCGGATTTTGCCCATTCATAGCCGCAGGGCGTTCGCGTTCTGTATGCTTCATGTGTATGCTTTCGAAGGCTACCTGGATTTGCTGTCATGTATGGGCAGCGTTCGTCTTCTTATCATTGCTGACCTGATGGAGACGGAATATAGTCCCGCGTGGCTGATTACGGAGGAAATCATTCAGGGCTTGGACAACCGCAAAAGGGACGAGTCAGCCCGCTTGACTGGGAGCACCCATCTGTTGCAGGTATATCGCTTTTTCTTTTTCTTGATTTCTTTTTTTTTCGATTTTTTTCGATTTTTTTTCCATTTTTTTTTCTCTTTTTTTTTCGCGATTTTTTATTTTTTTTTTCGATTTTTCCTTTTTTCGATTTTTTTTTTCGCGATATCCCGCTACAGGAGGGGCACTCGATCGAGTCACCCCGGCACTCGATCGAGTGCCTTCGTGACGAGGCCTACTGGTCTATTCCAGGGGTGTCACTCGATCGAGTGCCCTTAGGCGGATGTCTAAATCGCCCCGAGGTCTTATGAGCTTTGTGTTCTTTTCAGCTCTAGCTATTTGAGAGGTTGTCGGTTATCGAGCCTCCCCCCGACCCGAGTCAATATTGGTTCAACCAGGTGATGACGAGGAGACGGGCTATCGATTCCTTCTGTCTTACCGATCAGAAATACTGGGAAGAAGAATTATCATTCCATCGCGGTCGATTGATTCGATGGGTGGTTCCGTGGTGGCCTATTTACGCCTGGACGGGTTTGGCACCCAGAGACAAGGCACGCTACCAGGTGATTTTGTCCCTCGGTCAGACAGTTCACCTCTATCCCGACCACATACTCAGGCAGTATGGGTGGTCCCAGCATATCCCGGAGAACGAGGCGGTTGTGAGTGAACCTACCCAGCTGACCGACATTATGTGCGACACTTGGATACAAAGGAGGTATACTCGAGTTACTTGGTCTGTTCCCGAGTCACTTCACTCAACCTGGGTGTCCCATTCTTATGAGAGGTGGACCAAAGCGGAGATTGTCGAAGCTCGTGTTGCCTTGAAGGTTGATGAAGCCTTCGACCTGCTTCGGCGAGAGCAGGTAAAAGATAACATGGGTTTCTTCGATGAAGGTGAGACTCCGGCCACCCTGGTTCGTTTGATGTCGGGTCAGAGAGGAAGAGCTAGGACTCGAACTGGGGGGTCCAGCGCTAGAGGTGCTCGGGGGGAAGTGAGTCCCCAGACAGACTTGGAGAGGAGACTAGGGCCTAGACTATCGGTCCAGGACCGACTGGGTCCCAGGGATAGGTTGCTGGGGCACGTACGGGCTCGACTTGAGGCTGTGACAATAGCTGAAGATCCACTGTCAAAGAAGCGGATCCGAGCTAAGGAGGTTCCCCTTGTCATCCGGAAACGTTCCTCCCCGCCTCGACGTCCTCGGGCTCCTCGTGACCCGAAAGACAAAGGCAAGGGCAAAATGCCCTAGATAAATGTCTCCTTTGTTATTATTACTGGAATATTATTACTATTTTTGTTGTGTTGTTTTTTTTTGTGGCTTTTCGTGGTTTTTTGTAATTTGGAATTACCGAGTTTATCGGTTTCTTTTTTTTTGAATAAAAGTATTATATTAGTGAAACCGTTCCTGTCTTTTTCGTTATTGCGGTGGTTGTGCCCTTTTGAGGGGCTGCCTACGTATCCACAGTTAGTGGAATCAAACCAAACGTAGTTCGGGCATAGATTTTTTTTTTGCAATTTCGAAATACATCAAGACCATTAGTTCAAGATGTGCGACAGTAGGATAAATAATCCCAACTTATTGACTTGCTTATCAATTTTGAAAAGAATGATTTTAATAAATTTTGCAAATGACATTGAGATAAGGCTTAGGGGTAGTAGCGCTTCAGCTGGTCCAAATTGGTCGGGTTGACAAATTCATTCCCGTCCAGGTCTGTCAGCATCACTGCTCCTCCTGATAGAACCTTCTTTACTAGATATGGCCCAGCCCAATTGGGTTTGATTTTTCCTCTTGGGTCGACTGGTAGCAACGCTCGGACTGGTTTGAGAACCAGATCCCCTTCTTTGATATTTCTGGGCCTGACCCTTTTGTTAAAACCCCGTTGTATCCTTTTTTGATATATTTGGATGTTATTGAGGGCCCGAGACCGCCGTTCGTCCAAAAGAACTAATGAGTCATATCGGGCTTGAACCCAATCTGCTTCGGGCACTTGACTTTATAGCAGAATTCTGAGAGACGGTACTTCTAGTTCGACTGGCTGGACTGCCTCCATTCCGTACGTCAGATAATATGGAGTTGCCCCGGTTGTAGTACGAATCGATGTCCGATACCCCCATAGGGCAAAGGGTATTTTGTCGGGCCAGTCCCGATAATTATCAGCCATCTTTTTAAGTATGGTGACAATTGTTTTATTAGCAGCCTCTACCGCTCCATTTGTTTGGGGACGGTAAGGCGAAGATGTATGTCTTTGGATTTTATATTTTGCTAGCAAAGTAGCGGTTTTGGCTTGGAAATGGGTCCCATGATCGCTGATGAACTCGTGCGGGATCCCGTACCGGCATATAATTTTATTTTGGATAAATTTGGCGACATGCTTGGCATTCAAGGTCCGGTAGGACTCGGCTTCGACCCATTTGGTGAAATAGTCGATAGCCACCAAAATGAAACAGTGACCTCCCGTCCCGGAAGGGTTTACCTTTCCAATTATATCAATCCTCCATGTCAAAAATGGCCATGGTGATGTCATGGTGTATAGTAGGGATGATGGCATATGCTGAACATTGGCGAAGATTTGACAGTTATGGCGATGTTTGACATACGATTGACAGTCGGTTTCCATACTGTTCCAGTAGTATCCGAGCCTCATTATTTTTCGAGCTAGCATATGGGCGTTCATATGCGGGCCGTTTTCACCGTCGTGCACCTCGGCCATTACCTTTTCGGCCTGCGTTTTTTCGATACATAGGAGTAAAGCCCCCTGTGCCGTCCTTTTGATAAATTGACCATCGTTCGTACGAATGAATTAGGTGGCCAATCTTCGCAGGGCTTTCTTGGCCCGGTTTTCAGTTCCCGGGGGATATTCTCCCGTAGTCAAATAGGTTTGAACGGCCTGGTACCAAGGTTCCGGATCAGTGATTTCGATATCTTGGATGGCGTTGACATATGCCGGCTCGGACCATCTTTCGACACAAATCGGCATGCTGGTCATGTGATCCGGGATATTTAGTAAGGATGCCAATTTGGAGAGTGCATCCGCGAACTGATTTTCTTCCCGTGGTAGATAGATATATTCTACCTTCTGGAATTGCTTCTCTACAACCCTTACTCGTGCTTGGTAAGCTACGAGATTGGTATTTCGGGTTTTCCACTTTTGAAGAGCCTGATTGATAACCAAAGATGAGTCTTCGTGAACCCGGAGATTTATAACTCCTAAATCAGCGGCAGCTTGCAACCCGTGGATGCATGCTTCATACTCGGCCGCGTTATTGGTCACGTCGAAATCCAGCTTGATGGATAGCGGCGTATGTTCCCCTTTGGGTGATATTAAGAGAATACCGACCCCGAATCCTCGAAAATTGGATGCCCCATCGAAATATAAATCCCATGTTTCGGTGTCAGTATGGAATATATCTTCGTCTGGGAAGGACCAAGTATCGGTGTGCCCTTCTTCGGTTAAGGGACTATCGGCAAGAAACTCGGCTACCACTCGGCCTTTGATAGCTTTTAGTGGAACGAACATAAGGTCGAATTTTGCTAACATCAAAGTCCATCTAGACATTCTGCCGTTAAGTATGGGCTTTTCGAAGAGGTATTTGATTGGATCCATTTTGGATAATACCTGAACCTCGTAGCTGAGCATATAATGTCGGAGCTTCTTAGTGGCCCAAACAAGAGCTAAGCATGTCTTTTCGAGCATGGTATATTTGCACTCATACTCTAGGAATTTTTTGCTGATGTAATAAATGGCTCGTTCTTCAGAATCGACTGTCTGGGCCAGCATAGCCCCCATGGTTGTCTCGGTCGTTGTTAGGTATAACGACAAAGGCAGACCGGGTTGAGGTGGCATTAAAACTGGCGGGGCAGACAGGATATCTTTAATTTTGTCGAAAGCGGCTTGGCACTTGTCATCCCACAGTATCCGTTCCCCTACTTTCAGCTTCTTGAAAATTGGTTCACACACCATGGTCAGTTTGGAAATTAACCGGCTGATATACTGGACTTTCCCGAGAAATCCCCTTTTTTCCTTTTCGGTTTTAGGAGGTTGCATCTCGGTAATGGCTTTGATTTTAGCTGGGTTGACCTCGATGCCGCGTTGGCTAACGATATGGCCCAGTAACTTGCCTGATGTTACCACGAAACTGCACTTTTGGGGGTTTAACCTCATGTTGTATTTACGCAGTCGGGTGAAGAATTTTCTTAGGGCAGTAACGTGACCGTCCCGTTCTTTGGATTTGACGATCATGTCGTCCACGTAAACTTCTACTTCTTTATGCATCATGTCATGCAGTAAGGTTGTAGCGGTCCGTTGGTACGTAGCCCCGGCGTTAATGAGACCGAACGACATGACGGTATAACAGTAAGTACCCCAAGGTGTAGTGAAGGTGGTCTTACCCATATCTTTTTCTGCCATCTTGATTTGATTGTACCCGGCATACCCGTCCATAAATGATAGAAGGGCATGATCGGCCGTGTTGTCCACTAGTATATCGATGTGCGGTAGTGGAAAGTCATCTTTTGGGTTGGCCTTATTAAGGTCCCGAAAATCTACACTTACCTGTACCTTGCCGTCCTTCTTGGGTACCGGCACGATGTTTGCGACCCAGTATGGATATTCAGACACCTATATGAAGCCGGCTTTGAATTGCTTGTCGACCTCTTCTTTTACCTTGAGAGACCATTCGGGCCTCATTCTGCGGAGCTTCTGTTTTACCGGCTTACACACATCCTTGATAGGTATATGGTGTTCGGCTATTTCTCGGTCTATCCCCGGCATGTCCTTGTAAGACCATGCAAAGACGTCTTTAAACTCTTGGAGGAGGTTCGTGAATTGTTGTCTCTCCTCGGGATCTAAGGATAACCCTATCTTAAGCATCTGGGGCTCTAAGGTTGTTCCCACATTGATAGACTCGGTATCCTCGATTACCGGGTCTCGGGATTCCCTCTGTTCCAGTTGCTCGATCAGATGCGGAGGTAAGGACACCTGTTCGTCGGGTTTCTCAACGTCATTGCACAATTTTTTTTTGAAATTGAAAGTATTTTGAAAATAAGGCAAGTCGTAAGCAGAACGGTTGTTATTATTGATAGAAAACTTGGAAAACAGCTCGAAGAGAGCGGCCATCTGATCATTGGTCAGCGGCGGGATTGGGAGTGCCTTGGGGACAGACCCCGAGGCTCCAGTGGTAGTGAATACAAGGAGGGGGGTTACAGTTTGAACTCTAGCACCAGACCCCTTAGACTCGAATACAGACTCAGACCCTGACTCAGACTCAGACTCAGACTCGGAATCGGTGTTCGGCATGTCTCCTTCACCGGTGGTTAGCTTGTAGACTCGACCCTGGCCGTCGGTCCACTTGACGGTCTTTCTCCATGCTCTTTTCCCAGTATCAGCACCGACTTCTGAGATCAGCTTTGAAGGATCGAACCTGTTGCTTCGAAGAATCAGGTTTACCAAGTCTTCTTTAGGGGTCGGGACAGCCTTGTCTTCCCCAAAGAGGAGCCCCAGCACGGGCTCGGCATTGTCAGCACCCTCCTTAGATTCAGATTGGATGAGGAGAATATGTCATCCGGAATATAGTTGCATTCCCGAGCTAGTTTAGTCTCGGGATATGTGACAGTGGGTTGGTACAAACCAACTTGAACAGCCCCAAACACTGGTGTGACGAAATAGTCAGTCAACCTTGGGCTATAAGGGCCCAAGTAGGTACCCTTAATGATGTTGCAGGCCTTCTCAATTCCTACTCGGATGGTGGCCTGTCTGTAAAAACACCGCGCAATCAGAAACCGAACCCGGACCTCGAAACCAAAGAAAGAAAAGTACATCCTGAGCAGGGAAGAGAGTAAAAAAACGACTTGACAAAGACTCCTAGACGGGTGACTCGTGAATAGTGTGCCTTCCTTAGGATTCGGCTATGTGGGCCGAGTCCTGCTCGAAAGAAGGTCCACGTGAGGTTTCCCCAGACTTTAGACTCGAGTGTGTGGACGGACCCTCCTTTGTAAGAGTATGTCTTACGTAGGTGGGCCTTGCCTTAGTCTAATAAGGCGGACTGGGATAGGGAAGAAACCCGTGATGTAAAATCGACAGAGTTCCGACGCTAAAGACTTCGACAACTTATGACACGACCCGACACCGCTAAATACGGGAAGTCGTAAGAAGAGGAAGGTTTGAAAAGGGGTTATTTTTGGAAGGTCCGAGAAAACTCGGGGAAAGGGCCGATTTTTCGAAAATCAGAAAGTGTATCGGGCCACAATTTTGAAAATTCAAAAATATTTTTGAGTTGAAAAATGGGCAGCATACCGGCTAGAAATAGGCTATTTTGAGTAAAAAATCAAGAGTCCTAAATTCGGTAGCTTCCCGGTTTTTTGAAATTTGAATGTTTTTGAAAAGACGCATTTTTGAAATGACGATTTTTGAAAACGACACGGAAACCAAGTAGCACATAGTCACGTAAGCATTATAACGACGCCATGTATGCTTTACACTAAGTCTCGGTCGGTCTAAATTGGGTCTATACCAGTGCATATAGCCTAGATGAGAACCGGGATGGACTTCTGTAGACACCCGCATGTTGAGGGTGTCCTTAACCCCATCTCAATCCTTTTATTCTCGTCATTTTGTATACATTTTAGCATTTTTGTATTGTAATCATATTAATCTAGTAGCACTAACACTAATCTTTTTTATGTTCTACGCATCCTCATTTTTATCATCTTTTAATCATTACTAACACTATCATACCGCGTATATATACTAGTACTAAAATTCGGTTTCAAATACGTTTGACTATGATGATCGCCTAAGGTCCGTCTAATCCCTTTATGAGCAACGACGGAGGTGGCGCCCTTTCGAGGAGCACCGCCCCAATGTACTCAAGGGCGTGACGTGATCGCAATCGGTCATAGTTGAACGCATTTGATCCCATTTCTACAATTAGTACGGAACCCGTTGACACGAAAACCGACATCACATAATCCGAAAGGGTTAGTTTCGATGTCGTGACGTAGAGGGATGCAATTTCGTCACTAATTCAAAATTTCTAATCTAACGATAACATTTTCATAAAATTTCGATGACGATGTTATGATCATATACATACACGATTATAGCATCGAAGGTCGAGTTAAATTCAAATCGTGCAATATTTGCGTTCCACTTGACCAACCATCGATTTCAAAAAAAACAAAACGAGTTGTCACTCGAACAGGGGCTACTCGACCGAGTACATAGGCTACTCGATCGAGTAGCACCCACAAAACTGGGCAGTAGCTACCCTTAAGAACACACTCGGCCGAGTCAGACCATGACTCGATCGAGTGGGTCCTGTAGCCCAGAAATCCGAGAGCTTAAATGCAACATCTAAGCCTCGTCTTTTTTACGACTTTTAGTCGACACGTGTAAACACAATCACGTGAATGTATTTTCCAAAACCCGTGCATATCACTACACTTAGAACAAGTTTGATCGATTTTTTCGGCGTGATAAGTTGGGACAGGGCATCGAGACATGGGGTCGGGCTAGCATTACGTCTAGGTCCTATGTCTCCGTCCTTCGTTTAATACACAATATAATGTGTATCTAATCGGAGTTCGTCCATCTACACAATTCACGGTCTAGTTTATATACGGGTCCGTTTCAATCTTTTTATTATTTGTTATTCCGTTTGTATATTATTTGTAATTTTTGTATTGGCCGGGTTGTATTTCCACCCGTGTATCTTGTACGTTATTTATTTTCGAGCTTTATTTATTTCGATGTTTATCGCCTTATAAATGAACCTCGCATGCTAACAACTTCGACTATAATTAGATGCATTAAATGACGTAGTTAACCTATAATTCGCATGATTAGCCCGAAAACGCTGTTTGCATATCATTTAGTTGTTTTACTAGCGCGCGAACACGAACGATGTCTTAGTAGAGGCCGCCATTGTGCGGGCGGGGTTGGGTGTCCTTAGTGGGCTTCCCAACACGTACCCTCACCCCTTACTCAGAACCTTGGTTTCCGGATGCCCGAAACCATTGGCGCACGAGAGTCATTCTATATACGAAAGTCGGTGTAAGCGGTATCGATATTGCAATGCAAAGGGACGAGCCCCATGAACTCTGAAATCGAAGTGGGCCGTACTTTGTGTACAGCCCATGACGACATAGAGTGGGCTCGTATGGTTCCGAATAACCACAAAATTCGGTGGCGACTCCATTTTGTCTTAAATTTCGAACCCGAGAACAATCTCACCACGAGATTCATTCGCCTACCCAAACCCGCGCGTGGCCGCGTCGGGGTGGACCTACGTCATGTCCACAATTTGGTGACTCCGCTGGGAATACCGTATGTACCACATGTCATCGGGGTTCCCAGGGTGAGACTCAAAAAGAAATCGTTCGTATATTAGTGTGCGCGCATTAGTTTAATGATTCATGCATAACCCAAATTTTTGCCCGGGCCGGTTACTTGTGACCGACGTCCCACTATACCACGGTGCACTCCTACATGGGTGCGCTAAAGACTTCGATGGCGGAACTCGTATGGGTTTTGCGGCATGTCCTAAGACCAACTCGGCTTAGGGAGTCCGTCCTGATTTACGAGAATGCCATCGTTGTTGGTATAGACCCTATTTTGACCGACCGAGACTTAGCGTAATGCATACATAAGCGTCGTTATAATGCTTGTTTGACTACGTGCTACTTGGTTTCCGTGTCGTTTTTCAAAAACTGTCATTTCCAAAATGGATCTTCCCAAAAATACCAAATTTTGAAAAACCCGAAATACTGTCCGTATCGGGACCCGTATTTTCAAAAATATCCAACTTTCAAAATTCGGAATGCCGCCGAAATTTAGGATCAATGATTTGACTCAAAATATCCTTTTTCTCTAGTCGGCATGCTGCCCGTTTTAATTCTCGAATTTCCGACACCATTCCGATTTTCTGAATTTTCAAAATTTTAATCTTGGTTTTCGAAATTCCGTTTTCAATTTTCGAACTTTCGGAAATTCGTTCATTTTATATTTCAAACTTCAAAACATCCAACTTTCCTAGTGAATCTTCGTTATTATAGGACCTACCGTTTATCCGTGTGTTGGGTCATCGCATAGTATGTCGAAGGTTTATAGCGTCGAAACTCCGTTGATCCTATATCACGAGTTTCCCCCCTTTCCCGAGTCCGCCTTATTTGTCAAGGCACGACCAACCCGCGTAGGGCATACCCCTACTAAGGAAAGTCCGTCCGTACACTCGAGTCAAAAGTCTGGGGAAAAATCTCAAATGGACCTTCCTTAGAACGGGATTAGGCCCACGAAGCCAAAGTCCTAAGGAAGTTATACCACCCATGAGTCATCCGTCTAGGTGCCTTTCTCGAGTCTTTAGTCTTCTTTCTTAGTGTCGCTCGGGATGTACTTTTTCTTCTTTTTCCGAGATCTGGGTTCGGTTTCTGATTACGCGGTGTTCTTACTGACAGGCCACCGTCCACCAGACACAACCGCAAAATGGAAGGAGCACTGAACAACCTGAAGGCCTCCGTGGATGCCATGGACGCCAAACAAACCGACATTGATGCCCAACTGACTGAAATGAGGGCGGGTCAAGTGGCCATCGTTGCTCGTATGGCTGCAGTGGAGCAATGGGCTCCTAATGCCGAGGCTACTGGGCCTCTAGCTGAACTAGTCAGTGCAGTACGCCGACTAGAAGAACAAGTCCATCTGGCTGGGAGTAACAATATTCATCGGGAGAATAGCCAAGAATACTCCCCGGTAAGTGACAAGCTGCCTGCGAACCTGAATCTCACGGGTTTGCCTATGTTTGAAGGAACCGAGGACCCGTTACTACATGTACGGGCCTTCAAAGAATTCATGGCTATCAAAGGGGTAGATTCTTCAATGTTCAAGAATCTTTTTGCAGCGTCCCTTGAGAAGCACCCACGGGCCTGGTACTATAGGCTAGACCCGAAAAAATACCCTACATGGGATGATGTGGCTACCGAGTTTGCTCAGAACTATGCTGACAACACCGAGATCCAAACCACAATGCGGTCTTTGGAGGTCATGGCCCAAGAGCCAAAAAAAGGTTTTACTAAGTACCGTCAACGCTGGAGGGCTGAGAGTGTGAAACTGGTCGATAAGCCCAGTGAGAAGACTTTGGTGGAGGCCTTCGTCAAGAACCTCCTCCCTTAATACCGGGTTCATCTCCGGTACGCTGTCATACCCAATTTCACCACCCTTACTGAAATGGGTATGAGAATTGAAGACGACCTAAGGCTAGAGGGCCTCAACAAGGCCTCTAGCAAGGGATACCAAGGGGCTTCCTTTTCCACTACCAAGCCCCAAGCTACAACCCGCAGCATTTTTGACGCGGTAAATCTACTAGATACCCCGTCCAAGAAGAACACCCCACCTCGGGTTTTCACCGATATAGGTACCACCTATACCTATGCCTTACAAAGGCTATCCTCAAAGGGCCTAATCCAACCGATAGGCCCAACTCCTGAAGTTCCGGTCGAGCGACGCTCCAAGAACTACAATGTCCAAGCTTATTGCCAATATCACCGAGGCAATGGGCATGATACCGAAAAGTGTTGGAAGCCGAAACACTTGATTCAAGACCTGATCGAAAGCGATAAAATCCCGCTACCCGGAGATAAACCAAGCAACAAAGAGAACCCTTTCAGCTCCCATGCCATCTTTGCCGGGGAGGTGATTGATTACTCTCACCTTATCTCTCCATTTATCCCGCAAGTGAACGGGATCTGGTTTGACGACGAGGACGATGTCTACCTCGTTAAAGGGGAAACCGTTCCCATCACCCCTGAACAGATTCGCGAGGCCAAATCCCGAGTCCTAGCCAGCAACCACCTTGGCCGTCCCTATCAAGCCACAAGCTCTAGGGACATCCCCATCCCGACAACCATCACCGATCCACTCGGGATGGAAGTCGCCCCTGAGGAGCCGACTGCTGAAACGGCTATTGTGAAGCAACTGAAGAAGACCCGAGTTGACCTCACTATATGGCAACTCTTGGTTAGCTCACAAGAACATCGAGAAGCACTCACTAAGGCTCTCGATCAAGTTAAGATCGACTCTTTGGCTACCCCTGCTGAAATGGTAGCCACGGTCCTGCCCCACTTGAAGGGCAAAACCAAGGAAGGAGGCCCAATGATCACCTTCTCTGAAGCCGACCTACCACCGTTTGGGGCCTCTCATAATCTGGCCCTCTACATTACGGTGATCTGCCAAGGGAAATACCTCCCGATGACCCTAGTCGATGACGGGTCCGCTGTAAATGTCCTTCCCTTAAGGACCGCCAAAGCCCTCGGTATCACCGAGGCCGATTATGTTCCGACGGCTCAAACCATCCAAGCCTTTGATGGGAGCCCAAAGACGGTATCTGGGGCCGTAAAGCTGACCATTGTAACGGGCCCAATTGAAAAGGAGCTTGAATTCCAGGTGATTGATGTCACCTCATCCTTCAACTTGCTCCTAGGGAGACCGTGGATTCACGCGGTCAAAGCCGTGTCCTCCCCCCTTCACCATAAGATCAAGATGCCTTTGCTCGACAATGTTATTACTTTGGATGCAACCCCAATGACCGTGGCTAGCTGTAACGCCACGGGCCGCACGGACCTCTGGGGTTTCGACTTTGTGGGGATGATCGAGGAAGAGTACCTTTTTAGGCCTTACTTCACCACGAGCATTGACACAATGCTCCAGAACCTAGGGTACCTTCCGGGGGCTACCTCTCGACCCGATCTTCCAGCTGGGAAGCTCATCGAGGTCCTTAAGGACGAAGACTCTCACTTCGGCCTTGGCTATGCCGCCACTCCGGGCAACGTTGTCCGAGCAGGAATCGAAAAGGCCTGCAACATCATTAAGGGTATCCACTTGAGCCCTTACAGCCCACGGTTGTCTGACTACTTTGTCACACTGGTATTCGGGGCTATCCAGGTTGGTCTGTACCAACCCAATGCTGCGCACCACGGGACCCAATTGGCCCGGGACTGCAACTACATCCCGGATGATGTGTTCGCCCTCATCCAGGCCGATGAAGCTGACGATGCTAAGCCCACGCTGGGGCTGCTCTTCGGGGAAGACACCATAGCCCCAACTCCAAAGGAAGACCTGGTCAACCTGATTCTTCCAGCAACAGGTTTGACCCGACCAAGCTGATCTCGGATGTTGGTTCCGAGACGGGAAACAGGGCCTGAAGGAAGACTGTCAAGTGGACTGACAGTCAAGGAAAGATCTATAAGCTGGTCACCGGAGAGGGAGACATGCCTGAGTCCTAGTCCGAGTCTGAGTCAAGAGTCTGAGGTCGAGTCTAGGGAAGTCGGTGCTAGAGTCACTCCTGTAACCCCTCTCCCTCTTGTCATTCCTGCTGCTGGCACTTCGGGGTCTGTCCCGCGTGCCTTACCAATCCCGCCACTGACTAATGATCAGATGGCTGCTCTTTTTGAGCTGTTCTCCAAATTTTCAATCAATAATAACAACCGTTCTGCTTACGACTTGTCTCTTTTAAATTCTGCTTTCAAAAATATTTTTTGCAATGACATTGAGAAACCCGACGAACAGGTACCCTTACCTCTGCGTCTGATCGAGCAACTAAAGTAAAGGGAATCCCGGAATCTGGTAATCGAAGAGACCGAGTCCATCAATCTGGGAACAACCTTAGAGCCTCAGATGCTTAAGATAGGATTATCTCTAGATCCCGAGGAGAAACAATAATTCACGAGCCTCCTCCAAGAATTCAAAGATGTCTTCGCATGGTCCTACAAGGACATGCCGGGGATAGACCGGGAAATAGCCGAGCACCACATACCGATCAAAGACGGGTGCAAACCGGTTAAACAGAAGCTCCGCCGAATGAGGCCCGAGTGGTCTCTCATAGTAAAAGAAGAAGTCGACAAACAGTTCAAGGCCGGCTTCATACAAGTGTCCGAGTATCCGGACTGGGTTGCAAACATCGTGCCGGTTCCTAAAAAGGACGGTAAGGTGCGGGTATGCGTAGATTTTCGGGATCTTAACAAAGCAAGCCCGAAAGACGATTTTCCGTTACCACACATCGACATACTGGTGGATAACACGGCCGATCATGCCCTTCTATCATTTATGGACGGGTATGCCGGGTATAATCAGATCAAGATGGCGGAAGAAGATATGAGTAAGACTACCTTCACTACACCATGGGGTACTTACTGCTACACCGTCATGCCATTCGGCCTCATTAATGCCGGGGCCACCTACCAAAGGACCGCTACCACCTTATTGCATGACACGATGCATAAAGAAATAGAAGTTTATGTAGACGACATGATCGTCAAATCCAAAGAACGGGACGGTCACATCACCACCCTAAGGAAATTCTTCACCCGATTGCGCATGTACAACATGAGGCTAAACCCTCAAAAGTGTAGTTTTGGGGTAACATCAGGCAAATTACTGGGTCATATCGTTAGCCAACGAGGTATCGAGGTCGACCCAGCTAAAATCAAAGCCATTACCAAGATGCAACCTCCTAAAACCGAAAAAGAAATAAGGGGATTTCTCGGGAAAGTTCAGTATATCAGCCGGTTCATTTCCAAACTAACTATGGTATGTGAACCAATTTTCAAAAAACTGAAAGTAGGGGAACGAGTACTATGGGATGACAAGTGCCAAACCGCCTTTGACAAAATCAAGGAAATTCTGTCTGCTCCGCCAGTCTTGATGCCACCTCAACCCGGCTTGCCTCTGTCATTATACCTAACGACGACCGAGACAGCCATGGGGGCTATGCTGGCTCAGACAGTCGACTCTGAAGAATGAGCCATTTCTTATAACAGCAAAAAGTTTTTAGAGTATGAGTGCAAATATACCATGCTCGAAAAGACGTGCTTGGCTCTGGTGTGGGCCACTAAAAAGCACACGACACTCCAAAATAAATAATAATAATAATAATATTTAAATAATAAAAACTAAGGACTCGGTATTTAGGGCATCTTGCCCTTCCCCTTATCCTTGGCCTCCTTGGCCGTCCACTGACGACGACGTGGAGGAGAGCGTTCCCGAATCACCACAGGAACCTCCTTAGCCCGGACTCGTTTCTTGGAACTTGAGTCCTCATTCACATCGACAGGCCTGAGTCGGGCCCTCACGGGCTCTGGCAGCCGTTTGCGTGGACCAAGTCGGTCCCTAGCCGCCAACCTTGGCCCAAGTCGTCTCTCCAAATCAGTCTGGGGGCTTAGCCGCCCCCGCGTGCCGCTAGCACCGGCATCTTTAGCTCGAGTCTTAGTATGTGACTTAAGACCTGATTCTAGTCGAACTAGAGTAGCAGGGGTCTCTCCCTCATCGAAGAATCCCCTGTTGTCCTTTGCCGTCTCCCGATGGACCAGTTCGAAGGCCTCATCGACCTTCAGAGCTTTACGAGCTTCCTCGGATTCCTCGGAAGTCCATTTCTCGTAAGCCCGTGAAACCCAAGCAGATTGGCAAGGGTTAGGAATAGTCCATGTAGGACGGGTAAACCATCTCTGCAACCAGGTGTCGCACATAGCGTCTGTCAGTTGGAGCGAGACGCTGATAATGGCTTCAGTCTCAGGAATGCACTGAGACGAACCAAACTGCCTCAGGATGCGGTCCGGGTAAATGTGAACTGTCCAGTCAAGGGATGAGATCACCAAGTAACGGGCTTGGTCCCTTTTGGCCAGTCCCGTCAGCTTGGAAAGAAACCACCAAGCGACAGTCCACCTGATTAAAGGGCCACCATGGAACACCAACTCCTCATCCCAGTAAGCTCGGTTTATATGGTGACTTGAGCTTATCCGGCGCCCCCTTGAACTAATTTGGCTACTACGGTAGTTGGGAATGCTCGGAGGGGACTCTATGATCGACAGACGTTCCGACAACCAAACCTGCAAAATATATACAAAATCCGTAAGCTACGGAGTGGTCCGCTATAGACCACTCGATCGAGTACAGCATCTGACTCGATCGAGTAAGCCCTCTAAAAAGTTGACAGAAATTCGTCGAGAGTGTCACTCGATCGAGTACAACATCTGACTCGATCGAGTAGGCCCTCCAAAGATGGGCAGAAGCACTTCGAAGACGTCACTCGATCGAGTAACAAGTCCACTTGATCGAGTGACTTACGGACATAAATATAATCGCGCGAGACAAAAAATGAAAAAATCGCAAGACGTATACCTGCAGAATACGGGTACTCCCCGTCAGGTGTCGGTCCGGGTCAAGTCGTCTGGCGTCCAGGCCCATGATGATCTCTCCGGTAGTTAGCCAAGCAGGGCTGTGACCAGTCTCCATCTGGTCAACCACTCCGATTAGCCTGATTTGACCCAGGCATGAGTCAACATCCATCATCCCCTCAAAAACGTAGCGGTGCAGCATGCAAAAGGCGAAAGCCCTACGCCTATGAGAAGGGGTAGCCCTTACATCTTGACTGTTCATAAACTTGTCAGCCAAGTCAAAGAGGGAAACAGTATTTCCCCGCACCATTCGATCTGTCTCAGCGTGAGACAGACCCAGGAAATCCCTCAGCCTCCTTCTCGGGTCCGGGTAGAACGGAGGGATAGCAGGACGAGCGACAGGGCTCCAACCTCCAATAGCGGCAATCTCCTCGGGAAGAGGGCATATTTCTCCCCGCGGGAACGCGAAGACGTGATGGGTAGTATCCCAAAACGACAGGCAGGCGTCCAAAAAGTGTGAATCAATTATCAAACGTCGAAGAGGAAACAGACTGACAATCCCCATTTGGGTCAGTTGAACCTTGTCCTCATCCCGAAAATATTGGGACCAGGCAAAAAGCATCGAAGTAAGATGGTCGATACCCATGGCAGGGATTTGAATCTTCTTGAAAGACTAAGAGATTTTGAGGAGAAGTAGGAGTTTTTGATTCGAGATACAGTAAGCTGAAGCAGGGAGACCTGTATTTATAATAGGAAACCCTAACTGTAACCCTAACTACCTTGCCTCCTCAGCAAACCTGGGCCCTATGCATGCGCAGGCCTGATTTCAGACAAGAACCCAGAATAGGAATCAAGTCGTCCCGAGCTTTCCTGGGAATTTCTAAAAATTCTGTAATAAATTTTGTGATAAAAATTCTTTGAAATTTTCGGCTTTTCAAAATTCAATGTATTTTATTTTCCCCAGCACGAGTCGGTGTTTTGCCTATGTGTTACATGCAATTTGTTATGTGTCAGCGTACAGGTACACCCCAGACTTCGGAAGCAAGTCTCCGCGCAACTACTTCACTCCCCAACGTGAGTCAATATTTATCCCAGAATGCTACAATCAGAGCTATGATGTATCAGCATACGGGTACACCTACACCTTCAGGAGAAAGTTTTACTCCCCACGGAGCTATCATCATCAGGACAGGTATGACCCTCTGCTTATGGCTGGCGAGCCCTTCACGCAAGTCTACCGGACTACAAACGACCCGACCGGAAGGCTCCCATGTCGTAATCTGCGATTGGCCTGGTAGCTACTCTGACTTTCGCCTTGTCCAAGCCTCAGTCAGAGTGGGGGTTCCGTAGACACCCGCATTTTGCCCGCTAGTGTCTATAGCAGTTCCCGACAAACCCCCCGATGATGATCGGACGCAAACGTGACTTAGTATACTCGAATATGGGCTCGGAATCAATAATATCCGACGTGGATATTTAGCGGAGTACAAATCTCTCAAAACAGACCTCAAATTCAGGCCCAGTGTGTCGTTCCGAGCAAAATAAGACTAATTTGGGCCAAAACCGACACCGAAAATAAAACCCGTCTTTTGGCAACCGGGTCAAAACCCGGTCAAAAACGAACCCGTCACAAAAATCAGCCTGATGTGTTTCTAGAAGATTGCGCCCAAATACAAAAATCAAAAAACAATCAAAAGTCAACCCCTTCCTAAATTGTCTCGCCACCTTTATCCCCTCGATCGAGTGGATTGACCCACTCGGTCGAGTGGAGCCTCATAAACCGGAACATACCCGTTTTCAAGGGCACTTGATCGAGTGCACTAGGGCCACTCGATCGAGTGACCCTAGGTCGTGGGGTAAACTCTATAAGTACCCCTCCAACCCTTCTCATATTTGAGTTTTTTACCTAATGCATATTTGCCCTACATTTTCACCCTAACCCTCCTATACTCTTCACACTACAACCCTAGCAACACTAAGCCAAAAAACCGAGCCTTTCATCCCTCAAAAACCGACGAATCATACACACACACACCATAACTCGCGTACATCCTCGATACTCCGGCGTCCCGTCGCTATTTACGAGTCCATTTCCGAGGTCCCTACTAAGCATGTATGTTGAGGGTGTCCTTAACCCCGTCTCAATCCTTTTATTCTCGTCATTTTGTATACATTTTCGCATTTTCGTATTGTAATCATATTAATCTAGTAGCACTAACACTAATCTTTTTTATGTTCTACGCATCCTCATTTTTATCATCTTTTAATCATTACTAACACTATCATACCGCGTATATATACTAGTACTAAAATTCGGTTTCAAATACGTTTGACTATGATGATCGCCTAAGGTCCGTCTAATCCCTTTACGAGCAACGACGGAGGTGGCGCCCTTTCGAGGAGCACCGCCCCAATGTACTCAAGGGCGTGACGTGATCGCAATCGGTCATAGTTGAACGCATTTGATCCCATTTCTACAATTAGTACGGAACCCGTTGACACGAAAACCGACATCACATAATCCGAAAGGGTTAGTTTCGATGTCGTGACGTAGAGGGATGCAATTTCGTCACTAATTCAAAATTTCTAATCTAACGATAACTTTTTCATAAAATTTCGATGACGATGTTATGATCATATACATACACGATTATAGCATCGAAGGTCGAGTTAAATTCAAATCGTGCAATATTTGCGTTTCACTTGACCAACCATCGATTTCAAAAAAAACAAAACGAGTTGTCACTCGAACAGGGGCTACTCGACCGAGTACGTAGGCTACTCGATCGAGTAGCACCCACAAAACTGGGCAGTAGCTACCCTTAAGGACACACTCGATCGAGTCAGACCATGACTCGATCGAGTGGGTCCTCTAGCCCAGAAATCCGAGAACTTAAATGCAACATCTAAGCCTCGTCTTTTTTACGACTTTTAGTCGACACGTTTAAAGACAATCACGTGAATGTATTTTCCAAATCCCGTGCATATCACTACACTTAGAACAACTTTGATCGATTTTTTCGACGTGATAAGTTGGGACAAGGCATCGAGACATGGGGTCGGGCTAGCATTACGTCTAGGTCCTATGTCTCTGTCCTTCGTTTAATACACAATATAATGTGTATCTAATCGGAGTTCGTCCATCTACACAATTCACGGTCTAGTTTATATACGGGTCCGTTTCTATCTTTTTATTATTTGTTATTCCGTTTGTATATTATTTGTAATTTTTGTATTGGCCGGGTTGTATTTCCGCCCGTGTATCTTGTACGTTATTTATTTTCGAGCTTTATTTATTTCGATGTTTATCGCCTTATAAATGAACCTCGCATGCTAACAACTTCGACTATAATTAGATGCATTAAATGACGTAGTTAACCTATAATTCGCATGATTAGCCCGAAAACGCTGTTTGCATATCATTTAGTCGTTTTACTAGCGCGCGTACACGAACACGAACGATGTCTTAGTAGAGGCCGCCATTGTGCGGGCGGGGTTGGGTGTCCTTAGTGGGCTTCCCAACACGTACCCTCACCCCTTACTCAGAACCTTGGTTTCCGGATGCCCGAAACCATTGGCGCACGAGAGTCATTCTATATACGAAAGCCGGTGTAAGCGGTATCGATATTGCAATGCAAAGGGACGAGCCCCATGAACTCTGAAATCGAAGTGGGCCGTACTTTGTGTACAGCCCATGACGACATAGAGTGGGCTCGTATGGTTCCGAATAACCACAAAATTCGGTGGCGACTCCATTTTGACTTAAATTTCGAACCCGAGAACAATCTCACCACGAGATTCATTCGCCTACCCAAACCCGCGCGTGGCTGCGTCGGGGTGGACCTACGTCATGTCCACAACTTCCTAAGTCGAGTTGAGCTTAGAACATGCCGCGAAACCCATACGAATCGGCTATGAACACCTTTAACATATCCAAGTCGGAATATGTTGTGGTATAGTGGGACGTCGGTCACCAGTACCGGCCCGGGTAAAAATGGGGTTATGCATGAACCATAAAACTAAAATGCGTATTGTACTAGTCAAACGATTTATATTCGCGTCTCACCCTGAGGATGCCGATGGTAAGTCACGCATCAGTTAATCTCCAGCGGAGTCGCCAAATTGTGGACATGACGTAGGTCCACCCCGACGCGGCCACGCGCGAGTTTGGGTAGGCGAATGCATCTCCATATAAGAATGGATCGAATTGAAATTTAAGTCGAAATGGAGTCGCCACCGAACTTTGTGGGATTTCGGACCCATTCGAGCCTACTCTATATCGCTATGGACGGTACACAAAGTACGACCCATTTCGGTTTTAGAGTTTATTGGGCTCGTCCCTTTGCATTGTGATACCGATACCGTCACTACCGGTTATCGTGTATAGAATGACTCTCGCGCGCCAACAGTTTCGGGCATCAGGAAACCGAGGTTCTGAGTAAGGGGTGAGGGTACGTGTTGGGAAGCCCACAAAGGACACCCAACCCCTCCCGCACTTAGCGGCCTCTACTAAGACATCGTTTGACTTTCTAATATGCGCGTTAGTAATCCGGTAAAATGATACGCAAACAACATTTTACGAGATATATAAAAAAAAAATTGAATGGGTTGCTACGTCATTTAATGCATCTTAATTATTGTCGAGGTAATTTAGCATGCAAGGGTTCATTTATAAACGGTAAAACGCAAATAAATAAAAACAAGGCAAATTAAATCGGTTACAAGTTACACGGGCGGAAATAAAACCCGGCCAAAACGAAAATAACGAATAGGTGGAATAACGATGAGAATAATAATAATATGGACGGACCCGTATATAGTAAACGTAAACGAGACCGTAAGTTTGGAAAACTGGACAAACTTCGATTAAACACACATTATGTTGTGTGCTAAACGAAGGACGGAGATTTTAATACGCGTCCGCGTATGGGACCTAAGCGTGATGCTAGCTCGATCCTAAACCTCGATGCCTTGTCCCGACTTATCATGCAAAAAAATGATGTCTAATTAGTTGTACATCGGATACGACTAAAGAGTCGCCGTCATATAACTAATCTTAGGAGACATCGATCAAAGTCGTGAAGTTGGAATAAAGTGTATGGATTTTAGAATAGATGTAAACGCGTGATAGTCTTTACACGCGTCGACCGAAGTCGTAAAATATACTACGAAGCAAAAGACAATGTTGCATGGGCTGCCGTTCTAGTATACGTCGGACCACTCGATCGAGTCATGGGCAGGACTCGGTCGAGTGGCCTCTTACAGACCCTTCTGCCTCGTTTTTGGGACGCTACTCGATCGAGTGGCTATGACACTCGATCGAGTGCTCCTTGTACGAGCAACTGCTCATTTTCGAAATGGATTATACGAAATTCTTATTTTCTTTTAAAATTGATAATCAACCGAATCACATATAAATATAGCGTGATTTATATTCGACTCGGTATTCGGTACTCGTAATGTACATATTATCATTACGAGACCGTTATCGGGGATTTTGAAAAAAGGTGATGTGAAAATCATTTTGAATTGGACCGACACGAAATTAGTTCCCTCCGCGTTACGTCATCTTTAATAATCCTCTCGGATTATGCGATGCTCGATTTAGCATCAACGGGTTTCGTACCGATCCTTAGAAATGGAACTAGACACGTTCAACTACGTACTATTACGATCGCGTTACGCCCTTGAGTGCTTAGGGCGGTGCTCCTCGAAAGGGCTCCATCACTATTACGGCTCATAAAGGGATTAAACGGACTTTGTGCAATAGTCGTAGTCAAACGGGTCGAATCAAAATACGGTTTATAGATTTATATATATACGCGGTACTTAATATTATAACAAAATGTAAATGACGATAATTAAATGTTAGGGGTTAGATGCGATAAAGAAAATGTTAGATGTTAGTGTTAATGTCGTTACTATCGACCAATTATGATACATAGATACATAAACAAAATAAGAAAAATGAAGAAAACGAGAAAGAGAAAGGAGATGTCGGTGTTGAATGTCACACCCTCAACCTACATGCTCTTGCTTCTCGGGATACGGTTCGTCAAATGGCGGCAATGGCACGGGAACGTCGAGATATATAGGAAGAGTTGATGGTGTGTGTGTGTGTTTTGTAGAGACGGATTTTAACGAGTTTTTGCTCTCGAAATGTGTATAAGTGTGATGGTGCTTAAAGGTTGAATTATGGCTGAAAAGTTGATGTAAAGTTGATGAGTTAAAGTTGTAAAAAAAAGTTGTGAAATGTTGTGGGTTGATGGGGTATTTATAGGAGAAACCCCACGACCTAGGGTCACTCAATCGAGTGGCCCTAGTGCACTCGATCGAGTGCCCTAAGAAAACGGGCCTGCTCGGTTTTTGTGGCTCCACTCGATCGAGTGAGTCAATCCACTCGATCGAGTGGATAAGGCGGATGAGCCTAAATAGGGAAGGAGTTGACCTTTTTGATTTTTTGAAAATTGTGTTCAGACGCAAGTTTCTAGAAGCGAACTTGGTCAATTTTTCGTGACGGATTCGTCTTTGATCGGGTTTTGACCCGGTCGCTAAAAGACGGTTTTTATTTTTGGTGTCGGTTTTGGCCCAAATTAGTCTTGTTTGACTCGAAACGACCCGCTGGGCCTGAATTTGAGGTTGGTTTTGTGAGATTTGTATCCCGTTAAAAGCCCATGCCGGACATTACTGATTCCGAGCCCATATCCGAGCGCGTTAGAGCACGTTTGCGTCCGATCATCATCGGGTGTTTTGTTGGAGACTACCATAGACACCTGGCAGTTAAAATGCGGGTGTCTACAACCGGACTTAGTGAACCCTCGAGCAACATACAAGCCTGTGTATCTAGGAGAGATCTTTGGAAGCGCATATCACGCTGTAAAGGGGGTTACGAGGCTAATTTATCCTTTGCCTCCGAAATTCGTAACCCCGCAATTCGCTATTTTTGCGAGATGCTCTCCCACTGCTTGTTACCCTCGGCCGATAATATTTATACTCTTAATGTGTGTGTCTTGCAAATGATTTTTGACTCCTTGTTCGGTAACCCTAGCCCCTTAGACCTACCACTTGTCGTGGCGTTGCATTTCCACCGTATCATTGTCACCCAACGCCCCTTCTTAGCTTGTGGAGGTCTCGTGACCGTAATTGCAAACAAATTGGGTTATTCGACTGACCATCTCACCCCACTAGACGATTCCATATGGCTTGACGAGGCTTATTTTCCGACTTGGATTTTTCATGTACCTCATCAGCGCCTCGTCTACATTAGCCGTGGAAGAGCTTTAATAGTTCCGAACACACACCGAACCACTATCCTTGTTCACCACAATTGCGACCTACCCTTGGGTCCCAGTAAATTCCGACTGACCAAGACTGAGTCAGGAGGAAGGTGAGTTTGGGAGTATGCGCACACACGTTGCCTAAAGGTCGTACGATCTATGACCTTTGTGAGATTGAATCCGACTTTGCCCTCTCGCTTAGCGAAGGTCCGGAGGAGTTTTCTCCCGAGCCATCCTTCGAGAGTATACCCTTTTTCTATGGGTCTCCTAGCGCTTCATTTGCGTCGGACGATCACTCAGACTAGACCCTCTCCCGGAGTCGGTGGTGTGTGTGTGGGTGTTGTGTGTGGGTTGGTTGGTGAGTCCTTAATCATCTATAATTGCATGTCCTTTGGTTGATTCCGTCCTTGTTCCTTTTATCCTATTGTCATTGTGATTGATTTACCTCTAACATAACTTTGCAAGTTGTCCCATTGATCGATTGTTGCGGCCAAAGAAGCCTAGGTATTGCTCCCAGTATTTTGGCGATGTGATTATGCCATTGACCTTTTAAAAATCCAAATTCTTCTCATTTTCTCAAATTTTTTCTTAATCTGCGCTTGGTGATGAGACTACACCTACGCCCATTTTTCATCCTTTCTTTTAATTTCTTTTCTTTTATTTTATTCTCATTTTCTTAGTCACTTGGCTAGGGTTTAGGTGATGTGATTGCACCTAGGCCCGCCACCCTTTTATCGTTTTCTTTTCGTCTGTTTTCTTTCTTCAAAATTTTTGAAAAATCCAAAACATTTGAAAAATTATAAAAATCCAAAAAAGATTTTTCTTATTTTTCTTTTTCCATCTTTTTTTGATCTTCCCCTACTTGTCCATTGAGGACAATGCACAGTTTTAGTATGGGGGAGGGATGTACTATCCTTTTGTTTTTCAAAAATCTTTCCAAAAACCATAAAAATTGAAAAATTCCGAAAAACCAAAAACATTTTCTTTTTCTTTTCCTTTTCTTTTTCCCTTTTTCTTTTCTCATTTTCGTGTTCCTTGTAGAGTCATGTTCTCTACTCTTATAGGTAACCACCACCTTGATAGCAAGATTTGAAGAGATTATGAAAGCACCCCGCTTGGTAACTTCCTTCCTTCTTTCTTCTTTACTTTTGTAGAGGAGTTAGGTTGTTGCTATTGGGAGGCTCTCGAAGAGATGAGCATTTTGGGTATTGTGGTTGATTTTTGTGCTTGAATGTTGATGGAGTACGGAGTGCATGACTTTACTCATGTTTTCTTTTATTTGCCTTTTCTTTTTCGTATGTTCCTTTTGCTTTTGTATAGTGTGTCTAGGACTAAATGTTTTCGAAAACCCGATTACAAACTTATTGCAAGAGTTTGCATTCCATTATAGATAACCCATTGTAGATTTTGGACCTCAATCTAGTAGAATGACTCTAAATCAATGAACTTGTTGATCCTTTAGCTTGAGTCCACCTTTTCTACTAGGGATTTACTTCGGGGTTTGCATTTGACCACCTTGACCACTCATGGAGGAGTTAGGCCTTGGTTTCCGCATCCCGTTTTCTAGGTGACCTTGCTCGAATGACCATTGCACCTTTAGTCCAAATTCCTTCCGCTTTTTGTGGGTTATCCGGGAATGGCGCGCGTTCTCGATTACCTATTCTTCCTCCACATATACATCACCATAATAAGTTTACACAAAAATAACCTCCAAGCTTGGTTTCGGACCACATCAAAAATCCAAAAAGGGCAAACCAAAGCAAGAGAAAAGGGCACAAAAATTTGAAAAACAAGGGAGAGAAAAGGAGCTTCAAATGAAATCATATCATCAAAAACATCTCGTTCCAAAAAAAAAGAAAAAAAAGAGAAAGAAAGAAAAAAAGCCCTTTGATCGATTCGTCGCCGTGAAGTGTCTACTAGAGGACCGAGTCCCGAGGTAGGAAGATAGCGGTGATTGGTCGATCCACCCCAAAAATTGTAAACACTCCACCTTTTTGTTTGGGCTAATTTAGGAAATTCGAGTTTGGAATGACCCTCTTGGCCTTAGCCAAAGAGAGCGGGACTGCACCTACCTACAGTGTCGAACAACTCCATGGTTCACTTTTTCCACTCCGTTTAACGCCCCGTAGTACCCCTTTAGAAAACTAGGAGGACCTAGCTAAGTTATCAACATTTATATTGCTTAATTGTCATAGTATTAGGGTTTGGTCCTTGTTTACATGGGTGATTTATCTTGGAAGTTTATTGTTGTTTTAGGTAAGTATTCAGTGTCTTCCCCGCCGTCTCGATGAGGGATTCGTTGTTTTATTTTTGCTTTGGATGCGTCTATTCTTTCGTGTTATGTGTTTTTGTGTGTTTAGTCGCATCCACCATTTTGAGCAAGCCCCAACTTGCCTTGCATGAGAGTACCTTACCTCATAGGTATTCCGATGTGAGTTGAAGGGACGGAGCGGGCCCGTTAATTGCCTCGTATCGGCTTAGCGTAGTCTAGCTAGTAGTAGTGGTAGTATGTAATTTCTTTTTGGGTCTTTGCTCGAGGACAAGCAACGGTTTAGTGTGGGGGAATTGTTGTGTGTCAAATTTGGACCATTTTTCCTCTCATTTAGACCCGTTTATCCCTCGTTTTGCGAGATTAGAGTGCGATTATCGCCTTATTTTGAGTATTTCTCACATTAGCGTCCCTCTTGTGCGTTTTACGTGTTTTTGGTAGTTTTTCTATCAATTTTGATAGGATTTAGCGCTGAAAGCATGATCGAGCTTCTACGAGCACAAGAGAGGGGAATACCGTTCGAAAAGCAAAGCACACAACTTATAATCCAAAGTCCAAACCCAAGAGGTGAAACCTTGAGCAAAAAGGAAAAACTATAGTCCATTGGGCATTTTAACTAGAGAGGTCGAAATTCAAACGAATATATATATATAGAGTTCTAGACTTCGAATCAAAGCGGTTTCAGTTGTAGGTGAAAGTTTATCTTCTTAGCTTTTCAACGACATATCACACGCCCCAATCGGAGTTAAAACGAGAGAGTTATGGCCCTCTGAAGTCACAAGGCAAAATTTCACCCTATGAGAATTTGACCGGGCGAAATTTTGCCAGACGGTGTTCCTCCCCAGATTGCCATTTCGGACAAAAAATTTCACTGTAAAAAATTTCACCCTACGAGATTTTGAGCAGGCAAAATTTCACCCTACGAGATTTCGGCCATATTGGAGAGAATCTGTGGGGCAAAACTTCACCCTATGAAGACTCATTGGGCAAAGTCTCACTCAAAGGACAAAGTTTTACTAATTGACAAGGATTAGATTATGGGCTTTAAGATTGTGTGACCCATTAAGGGCTTATTATATATAGTAACCTAGGGTTTCATTTCAATGGGAGCCTTAAGTGAGCCTTAAGTGTGCCTCTTTAGATTAGAGTAGTGTAGTAGATCTCCTTAGTAGTAGTAGTAGTAGTAGTAGTAGTAGTAGTTCACATAGAAAACTCCATAGATTTAGTAAACTTTCTTAGTTTTAGATTAATCTACTCTTTATTTCTACAATCAAGTTATCATCTTCGTGAAGATTTGGGTTTTATGTTGAAGATTTAAGAGCTTTTCCAAGGATTAGTGACAAGTTCTTGTATTTTCTTCTTCAAGCTTCATCTTTTTATGTTAATCTTCATCTTCTTTATTGGGTTTTTCCTCCACTGTTGGTATTTTCTTCTCCTCTCTCTCCTCTCTAATTAGTTTCTTCTATAGTTTTTCCCCTAGTTTGTTGTTTTTCTTGGTTTTTCTTTGTTTATTATTGTTTTTCCTAGTAGATCTTGTTCTTGGTTTTATTTTTCTCTCACTTGTGTTAGATTAATTTCCCCTCTTTTTGTTAGTATGGATTGTTTTTGCCTAATTCCTTTGTTAGTTATTCTTGTTAGTTTTACCATGATTAGTGAGTAGATCTTTGTTAGGGGTTAGGGGAGGATGGATTTGGGTAACACGGATTAAGGATTCTTGTGATTGAATGCACTTGGGTGGATTTGTCTATTTTCGAATTGTTGTATGCTTGTCGACTTTACTTGATCAATTTAGTTGACTCGTATTCACCCTCGTCAATATGGGGAAACTCGGGGCTTGGGTAATTCTGACTTAGTGACCTAGCTTCTTTGTCGCGAAAGCGAGTCTTAGTAAGGTCGGGTGTAGAGACCGAAAGGTGACCCATCCCTTATCGATCGTGTGTCATTCGCTTGATTCTTTGTTTTATGTATCTCATTTCCGATTTCCCTAATTCCCCTAACACTTTTCCTATATTGACTTTCGTGTTAGCTATTAGACCGACCATCTTAGTTTAGTTCTAATCCTACTCATACCCCCCTTAGATCCCAAACACTTATCGACTTAGACTTGACCAACATTACCTAGACCGTCCCTTGGATCGATCCCGACCTACCACTACTACATTAGTTAGGTTTGTCGGTGTTTATAAATATTGTTTGATCGTGCGGGTCGCGACACCCGCGCATCAGCAAACAATGACAAATGAGTCATAAAACATCTACCAAAACAGCTTAGACATCAAGATTGCTTTGCTGTTCAGGTCTTCTTGTCTGGCAGGCTATCTTCAGAGCATTCCTAAGTTGTTCTGCAATCATTTTACGTCTGATCAGGGTGTTATCCATTCTAGCCTTGTTTCTTTAACCCAAAACATAGTAGTAGCAAGCTACTAATATCATAGCATCGAAGGACCACTTAGCATTCTGACTTTGAGTTGCAAGAGTCATTGAATCAATAATAGGTCAATACCATTTTTCAACACACTGCAGAAGTTTTCTGCTGTAAGGACAGTCGAAGAAAAGATGTTCAACTATTTCATAATATGCATTGCATATGCAACAGAGGTCATCAACTCTACATCCAATTCTTGCAAGCTTCTCTTTGGTGTTCATTCCATTCATCATTGCCATCCAAGCTATAATTGAGTGTTTGGGGATGTTCGAACTATTCCATATAATGGGAGCCCAGGATTTAGGATTGCTTTTGTGTCTTTGGCAGTTGTACCCATCTCTAATAGAGTATTGAGAATGAGTTCTAGAAAAACAGCCATTGTTATATCCCTCTTTAATCTTCTCTTTGATCTTACAGATACTCCTCCAAGCCCAATTGTCACCAGTTTTGGGAACATAAGTGTCCCAGGTTTGGCCCTTTAAGTAGATCTGATTCACCCACCTAATCCAAAGCTTATCAAGCTTAGTGTAAATCCAATCAACCAACTTCCTAACAGCAGCATCATTCTATATTTCCACATTCTTTACCCCCAAACCACCCTCATTTTCGGTAAGTGTGACCTTGTCCCAGGCAATCAAGGGGACTCTTCTATACTCAGAATGGCCTGCCCTGAGATAATTCCTGCAAATGGCCTCAATTCTCTTGGAGATGCTAGCTGGAAGAACAAATATTGAGGCCCAATAACAGTGCAGAGTATTCAACACTGCATTGATCAGGGTGACTCTCCCTGCATAAGACAATTTTCTAGACCTAATGCCCCTTATTCTGGCTACAATTTTCTCAGTTAACTTCTTGCAATCATCTTTTGAAAGTTTCCCAGGTTTTATAGAGACTCCTAAGTATCTGAATGACACGGATCCCTCATTAAATCCAGTAACAGATAGAATATCATGTTGCAGGTCTTCAGGCATGCCATTAAAGAAAACTTCAGATTTCCCACTATTTTTCTGAAGGCCAGTTGCTTCTGAGAATGTGGTAAAAGCCTTCATTAGATGGATAATAGAAGTAGCTTCACCCTTACAAAACATTAGTATATCATCAGCAAACATGAGATGAGTCAACTTAAGCTCATTGTACAAGGGGTGATAGTGGAACACATGTCTTTCAGTAGCATAATTGAGGGTCCTAGTAAGATACTCCATACATAGTGTAAAGAGTAGAGGAGAGATAAGATCCCCCTGTCTTAGGCCTCTCTTCCCCTTGATATAGCCAAAGTTCATACCATTCAATGAAAGAGTAAAGGAGGCAGAAGTGACACAGCTCATGATCAATCAATTTAGTGAAAAGAGGGGGGGAATTCTAAAGCATGAAGCATTTGGTTTATGAAATCTCATTCCATTGAGTCATATGCCTTCTGCAAGACAATTTTGAACATACATATAGGAAAGGAAGACTTCCTCTCATAAAGTTTAACCAGATCATGGCATATAAGTATATTCTCAATAATGGATCTCCCATGGATAAAGCCTCCTTGAGTGTTCTCCACCAGGTCTAGAAGAACTAGAGCCAGTCGGTTACACATCACCTTAGAGATAATCTTATATATTGTGTTACAACAAGCAATTGGTTGAAAATGTGTAACAGATTAGGGTCTTTCCATTTTAGGAATCAGGGAAATAGATGTAGCATTAATTTGCTGTAAAAGGCCAGTTTGACAAAATCCTGCACAACACTACATACCTTCTCACCCACAGTATCCCAAGCAGCTTGAAAAAAACCACTGGTATACCCATCTTGACCAGAAGCCTTGTCTTGTGGGATAGAGAAAGTCACCTTTTTAATTTCATCCATAGTTACAGGAGACAATAGAATATCCCAGTGTTCAGGTTTGCATTTCCTGCCAGTGTCAATAATGCACTTTCTTAAGGGTTGAGTGCTCTTGGAGCTTCCTAGAAGTTGCTGATAGTAACTTAGAAAAGCCTCCTGAATTTGCTCTATAGTATTACACTCTTGACCAACTGTGTTCCCTATCTGTGCAATTCTGTTCTTATTATGTCTTTGTCTAAGGCAAGCATGAAAATAAGCTGTGTTGGAATCCTGTCTTGAAAACTTATCTTGAAAACTTGGAAAGTTTCAACTTGGAAAATAAGGTTTGAAGTTGAATTGGTATTTCATTTGCTAATTATTACTCCGTATTCTTTTGTCTCGATATAATTAAAATCAATATCAGATTAACGTATGTATCTATATTATAAATGAGAAAACACTAGAAAGGAAGGGGACACGTGTCATGTCCACATTAAAAAAATTGAATTTCCCACCTAAATGCATTGATAGACTAATTTTGGCAACAACAAAAATTAAATTTTGAAATAAGTCCACCAAAATATAAATTTCAGAATATATTTAAAACTTGACAATATATATACAAACTATTAACCTTAACCATTGTATAATTGTAGGGAGTATACTTATTATTGTTGACAATTGAGACGTCAATTAACGTAATTAGGGTTTACTCCGTAAACATTATGTTCGTAATTGTTACCCTACTTGCCTTTAATTTGTGGAAAAATCTAACCAACCAAATAAAAGAAAAAATGCCCATTACATGCAAATTGTTATTCTTTATTCTTCTTTTTAATTAATAAAACATCAATTCATAATAATAATAATAATAATATTTTGTATATTTCTCCCAAAAAATGTGAACGTCTCATACGAACCATCATGACCGTTAATGTTTTCGTCCAGATGATTTGTTTATCTATTCTAATTTACGTCTTAATCATTTATTTAATTTCTATTATGAACATTCACAATATTCTGACTCCAGTGGACCTTCACCTTATCTTGGAAACTTGGAAAGTTTCAGCTTTTGCCCACATACTGACCCAAAACCCTTACTGACCACACAAGGAGAATGATCAAAGGTCCCCTCATGATGAAAATAAACCACAAGATTAGGAAAGAAGTTAAACCAAGCTTGATTGACCAGAAATCTGTCCAGCCTACTGTATTTTCTACTTCCTGGAGCCTATTTGTTAGTCCAGGTGTAAAATTTCCTAGTAGCAGCAATATCCACTAACTCACTGTGCTCAAGGTAATCAACAAAATCCTCCATGCCTTCATCTTTTGTCTGGCCTCCCAACCTCTCTTCCTTGTCTATCAACATATTAAAATCACTTGCGCTCCAAGGACCCTTTATGAGCAAAACATTTTAAGCTACTCCAAAGACTCTTTCTATCCACCCCTTCATTGAAAGCATAGATCATAGTTATATGGAGCTCCTGCTGGGATACTTTATCAGTCACATAGGCATTAATAAATTGGGCATCCCAAACAAGGACATTCACATCAACCATCATTGGCTTCCATAGTAACCAAATTTGTCCTCCCTTATGACAGTTGATGTTAGTAGTCACACTCCAAGCATCCAACATGTTATGAGATATATTAGATGCATTGGAGCTATTTATTTTAGTCTCAAGTAAAGCAAAAAGGCTTACCTCTTGCTTATTTAAGAACTCCTTTATTTCCCTTTGTTTATTTACACTACTCATCCCCCTCACATTCCAAAATCCGATCCTAATCATGAGGGGGGTGGGGGTGAAGGGTTACCAGTTTCCACATTCCTCTGAATGCTACTCTCTTCTAGCATTGCCTCTATGAAAGATCTTCCAAGGCTATCAGGATCAGTACTCACCTGGATTAAAGGAGGATTTTCAACATCCTTAAGCATCCTAAGCTGAGTTGTCCTCTGAATTGGTTTCCACACCTTCTAATAGGAGGAGGACCTTCCTTGACAACACCTTTTCTGCAAGTTGTATTCTCATGCCCAATTCCTTTGCACTTAGAACAGATGCTCGATTTCCACTCATATTCAATTTTCAAAGTAATCTTCTTGTCTTCCTCATCAAGGAATTTGATCTGATAAGGATACGTTTGCCCAACCTATAATTCCACTAAAGTTCTAGCAAAACCAAGTCTTGTTTTCTCTATTGTAGGTTGATCTGCTTTAATAAATTTGCATGCCATGTTAGCTATGGTAGAGAGACACTTACCCCAGAATCGTAATGGTAAAGCATGAAAACGCACCCAAGCAGGTAAAAACTTGACATCCTCCTTCGTTAAGTCTGCATCAGCAGTCCAAGGCTTGACTATTAATGGTTTGTTATCGAACATATGATAACCTGTCTGAAGTACAGCCTCATTGCCTGCCATTTCCTTAAACCTGACTAGAAAGATACCATTAGGAAGAAATGATACCTTATCAACTCCATGTTATTTATGCTATTTCCATATTCGACGTACAAACCCATCCAAAACCTCCCATGGAGGGTTTGCACCAAGTACAAAGCATATAACGGCTTTCTCTCAATAAAGGATTTCATCTTTGGTATCATCCTTCCAAAACTGCACTAGAACCTCATTATCATCCTGAGGAACGTCATCCTTAATGTCTATGGGTTCACTCTCTTTGTTCTTACTGTGTTGTGTAATCTAAGGGACATTCGTGTCTCCATCCTCCTCATCAAAATTCAATCCAAGTATCGCATTGAATACATGCATGGCCTTAGTACGTTGCGTTTGTGCATCAGTTTGTGGTCCAGTCGGTGTCTTTGTTCCATTCTTGTTCTTGCTTCTTGATACTTTATGTTGTGTGCCTTGAGATGGTTGCTTAGATCGAGTTTTGGTAGAAGAATTTCTTACCATTGAAGCAGCCAGAAATCGCCACAAAATTGCCTAGAGTCGCCTCTCAAGGAGCATTAGGGTTTCTTTGAAAATAATGTGTATTTGGTTGTATAAATTTTTTTAGATAAAAAATGAAGAGATTTGAACGAAAATGGATGTATGATAAGACAAGACGTCCCACTACATTATTTTTAAAGGGCGTTGATAGTTTTTTGGAGTCTGCTAAACAACAACCCGAGTATGCATTAGATGGTAGAGTTTGGTGTCCTTATGTTAAATCTAAAACCTTAAAATTTTGGAGATCATTATGATTAAGGAACATATTATAATTTTTTAGACAGTAGGGTAGACCCGTATCCGACCCGGACCCGAAGGGTCTGGGTCTGATAATTTTTTACCCGTTTGGGTCTGGGTTGGGTCTGGATCCATGGTACAAAAATCGGGTCTGGGTCCTGAGGGACCCGATCCAGACCCGACCCGTTGTCATCCCAAATGCTGACCCGATAAAACCCAAACCCAATATGATCCAACCCTCCTTGACTCAATCCAAACATGACCCGAGTGACCGATGACCCGATAAAACCGAAACCCAATATGATCTGACCCGCCTTGACTCAACCCAAACCTGACCCAAGTGACCTGATTTTTAGATAAAAAATAAAGAAATTTGAACGAAAATGGATGTATGAGGAAAGATCTGATAAGAGAAGACTTCCCACTACACAATTTTTAAAGGGCGTTGATAGCTTTTTGGAGTCTGCTAAACAACAACCCGAGTATGCATTAGATGGTAGAGTTAGGTGTCCTTGTGTTAAATGTAAAACCTTACAATTTTGGAGATCATTATGATTAAGGAACATATTATCTCAAATGAGTTTTCGCCAAATTATTATCGTTGGATTTGTCATGGTAAGACGTCTCCTATTGAGGAATCAGAGGTCCAATAGAATGAGGGCGGGTTGAGAGGAATGATAGTTGATGTAGTGGAGTGTAATGTGTTTAATGGCGAGGGCGATGTATACTAATGATGATGACCAAGAAAACCCCACAAGAGCCAAAACCACGAGAAAAAGCATTTTTTTGACATGTTAAATGCTTTGGAAAAGCCGTTATATGGAGGTGCGATATGACATTGTTAGAAGTCGCATATATGATAGTGACCCTTAAATGTGAGTATAGCCTACCCTTTGGGTGTATAGATGGTTTTGCTCCCTTGCTTGTGAAGATCATCCCAAAATATAACTTCATGACCAAAACGTTTTACACTACCAAAAATATAGTAAAAGGTCTTCATCTTCCGCATCAAAAGATTGACGCTTGTCCCTATGGATGCATGCACTTTTGGAAGAACGATGCTCTACTTGAGAAAGGTAAGAAATATGGCAAAGGTAGATACAAAAGTGTTGATGAGAATATTGTTTTGAGGGGTAAAAAGGGAAACATACAAAAGCGTCCTATTTACGCGACCACGAAATCGACCGCCTAGTAGCGACTGACATCGGCCGCCCGTCTTTTTTAGCGACAGAAGACGGTCGCCGAAAACCGTCGGCTGTTTCCTATTTTCTTGTGGTGGATAAAGTGTAGGATAGAGAAATTAAACAACTTAGTGGTGATCATATCGATGTAGATGAACTCGATGAGCGTAGGAACGCGTGAATTAATTCCGATAGAAACCAGATTAATTAGACCCGTTTGTTTTGAATACGGTGGTATACGGTAATTTTGACGTAGCTTTTGAGTGGTATGCTCGGAAAAGATTTGACTACAAAGAATAAGAATTCTTTGTTTGTTTGAAACCCTTTTCAATCTCGTACGAATTATGATCTCAAGAGGAATCAAAAGGACGATTTATTCGCAAATAGGGGAGTTAATGAACTTGTGAGATCGTTGAATGCTGTGTCAAATGGTCGAGGGGAGGGGGTATATAGTTTTCTGGAGGCTGAATTCCAGGGCATAGGCGCGACATCTCGTGCGCCTTGATTCTGAGGCGCGAGGGTCGTAGAGACATGGTTCTGAGGCGCGACAGCTACTGCAGTTGAGTTTTCGAGGTCGCGATTCGGAAAACTTTCCAAGACAAAAAGATACGTTATCTTAGGATATTTTGGCCGGGTTTCTTGCTTCCTAAGCCTTTTATTAGAACTGCGTGCAGGGGTTTGTGGTGCGGGTTTGGTTTCGGGTTTCAAGGTTCGACTCGAGTTTGACTTTGCACTTCGAGACCAATTCGGGTTCCCGGAGTCGGAATTGACTCTAATTAGTGTTGACGCGACGGAACGACTCGACTAAGACCGTCTAGTGTTGAATTATTTTTTCCGAGTAATTATTTGATCCGTTCTATAGAAAATCATCTGAAACATCATATCGTAAAATCGTGTATTGTTATAGTCCGATCATCATCGGGTATTTGTCGGACGCTCCATTATCCACTGGTACAAATCCGGGTATCTACAGATGAGCCTAAATGTCTTCTGACAAAAAACCCTAACGTTTTTTTTTTGCGGTAAATTGCTAGTCTTTCTTTCATTCTTTTAAATTCGTCATTTTTCAGTTAATTATCCCGGACCCGCGGTTAGACCCGGATCTGACCCGGACCCAAAAGGTCTGGGTCTGATAATTTTGGATCCGTTTGGGTCTGGGTTGGGTTCGGGTCCATAGTACAAAAACCCGGTCTGGGTCCGGAGGGACACGAACCAGACCCGACCCGTTGTCATACCTAATGCTGACCCGATAAAACCCAAACCCAATATGATCCGACCCTTCTTGAGTCAACCCAAACCTGACCCGATTAATACCTCTAACTCTAGTACTTTAGATTTCTAATTAGACTTGATCTATTTTTATGATCTGGATTAGAGATTGACCACCCCACACTCTCGCACGAAAAAAAAAGATATGCTAAATTATACACGGAAATTACTACGTTGTACACGCAATTTCTGATTTTTCCCCTATCATTTGGCCCTTTCCCATTCCAATTGAAAAAAAACCCTAGCACCATCTCCCCTACCCCTCTCAACCAAGGCGGCCAACTCCGGCGGTCTCCTCGCCGGCGACCTTCCCCTTTCCCCATCGCCACCCTCTGTCTCTCTCACTTGCCGGCCATCGCTGCAGATGATCCATACTGTGAATAGTTCAAGCTTATTGAGTCCATGTTCTTTGCTATTGGCATAAATAGCATTTTAGCGTCATGTCTTACAATTTAAAATCTTGATGCCTTGATGTTGCAGTGAGCACGAAAATAGGTTATGCACTTCTTCAACAATGTCCACCGACTAACCATCGGCAAACATTAAAGTATCAACGGGTCTATACAAGAAAAATATTCTTTAATTCAATTACTAATTAGAATTTAACGAGAAGATTAACGAAACTGAAAATTTATTTGTTCATGTTGAGTTCGATAATTGATTAATTGTAGAGTTTTTTTGGTTCGATTGTCTAAGGTTAGAGGAAGATGATAAAGAGAGGGTTTTTTTGGAAAGGAACACGGAAAAAATAATGAAAAAAATGTGTACAACGCAGCAGGGTGGAGTAGGGATGGCAACGGGTCCAGGACCCGGTCCAGACCCGGCGTGTCGGACCCATATGGGTCGGGTCTGGGTCTCATTTTTTTAGACCCGGCGGATCCGGGTCGGGTCTGGATCTTATTTTTGAAAACCGGGTCCGGGTCTGAAATACTGGACCCGGACCCGACCCGTGGATCTGGCACTTGAATTAAAAAAAAAAAAATTCTACCAACATACATACGCAAAACTGCTAGCAAACAACTAAATTACTAAAATAACTTACTCTCTCACTTCTTTCCTCACCATTTCAATGTTCATTCAAGGTTTCCTAAGACCGTTATGAATGAGTTTGTAAGAGTGTTTAATTTCTTAGTACAATATATGTCGTAGATAATTTTGTACGTGATAAAAAATACCGACAAAATTTGAAATTTGGAAGAAATGAGGAATGTAGGACAAAATAAAATAAAATAGTGAGAGACCCGAACCCGAACCGGACCCGGCAGGTCTGGATTCGGGTCTTAAAATTTTGGACCCGGCCGGGTCCGGGTCGGGTCCGGATTTAGGGTAATTTTGACGGGTCCGGGTCCGGATCCTAGTAGACCCAGTTCAGATCCAGTCCATTGCCATCTCCAGGGTGGAGGTGTAAAATACTCGTAGCAATATCGAAAAAAAATTACGGAGTGGTATTTTCATCAAGTTTCCGAATTCCGTTGTTTTGTATGCTTACTCTTTTCTCTCGTTTTTTCACCCCTTTCTCTGTTCTTTCGGAAACCCTAGAAAATTATTTCAAGGTACGCTCTTTTTATCTGCTGATTATCAAAAGCTTCAAAAAGTTCAAATAGTTTGCATAAACTGTTCAAATTTTTAAAATTTTTATAGTTATATTAAACTGACCGAAATTTTAGATCTTGTGAAGTGAACTCTGTGATGCGTATATCCCTGAACTTCCAAAAATGCATGTTGTTATATTGTTGAACTGCATCATGTCCCCCATTTTATGTGTTTTTTAATCTGAATCCCTGTTATATTCGTATTCAAATGTGCTTTTCTTCGTTTTAATTTTCAGGGCACTCGTTTTTCTTTTGGATGTAACATCGAAGCATCTAAAATTTAGCGGACCCTTATCCGTGCACCTTATGTTTTAGAGGAATTCGTGATTTGTAGACGTATGGGATGTCACTGGTTTATACTGCTTTTTTGTGTTGAACCATGCATTTGATGGTGGAACTTTTTATGTATTAGGGGCTTATTATGTTGTAGAATCACCATATTCAACATTTGAACTTGGGTAATAAAAGTTGATTAATACAGTTGTATAACTAATTTAAAGGATTATAAATGGAAGGGGTTTCGGGCCCAACTTCACAAAACTCATTCGACAAGTCAAGGGTTTTAGATATTAAGCCTTTAAGGACATTGGTGCCTGTATTTCCCAATCCCCCACAAGCTCCTCCATTCGTTTGTTCATCGCCCTTTGGCCCTTTTCCTTCTGGGTTCACCCCTTTTTACCCATTTAGCATGGCTGGTGATCAGACCGAAGATGGGCAGCAGGGTGGTTATTTTGGAACTCCTGCAGCTCCTGTGCCCTTAAGATCTTATGGGACACCTCAAATGAGAGGTGGTGTACCTTTCTCTGGAGCATCTAACGGGGACACATGGTCGTCGTTGGATGGCTCTGCGGATTTTGGTGATGGACCCTCTGGAAGCAAGAAGCGAACTACTACCCGTCAAGGAAATCCATCTCAAAAGAAGGCACGCAAGGGTGCTGCCCCTGCTGGTGAAATAAGAGTTCCAGATTTAAAAAACATTGTGGGCTTACCCCAACCTCAACGAGAAGATGGTAGTAGGGAGCTTGTTAACTTTATAATGATACAGTTTGATGCAGTTCGTAGGAGGCTAAGCCAGCTTGAAGACTCCAATGAGGCGTCAACGGGTCTCATTAAGCGTGCTGATCTAAAAGCAGGTAAGACGTTAATGGCGGTAGGCTTTAGGACAAATAGTAAGAAGAGACTTGGAGCAGTCCCTGGTGTTGAAATTGGAGACATTTTCTTCTTTCGGATGGAGATGTGTGTATTAGGCTTGCATGCTCAATCAATGGGTGGTATTGACTACATGCTTGTTAAAAGTGATTCAGAAGAAGAACCGCTTGCTGTAAGCATTGTCTCTTCTGGAGGGTATGATGATAATGCTGATGATCAAGATGTTCTAGTCTACACTGGTCAGGGGGGTGGGAATTATAGTGGGAAGGGTAAGCAATCTGGAGAAGCATCTGATCAAAAGCTTGAGAGAGGTAATTTGGCTTTGGAGAGGAGTGCTCGACGACAAAATCATATAAGAGTCATCAGGGGGATTAGAGATTTGGTTAATCCGGGAATCAAAATATATGTCTACGATGGTCTTTACTCTATTCAGGACTCATGGATTGACAAGGCTAAATCAGGTGTCAGTACTTTTAAGTATAAGTTGGTAAGGCTTCCCGGGCAGCCTTCAGCTTATGCTATCTGGCAATCTGTTCTGAAATGGAAAGAAGGCCTTTCATCTAGGTCTGGTTTGATTCTACCCGATCTTACTTCTGGTGCTGAAAGTCTCCCTGTCTCCCTTGTTAATGATTTAGATGATGAAAAGGGGCCTTCTTATTTTACCTACTTGCGAGCTGTTAAATACACAAAGTCTCACAACTTGGGTGAATCTTCCTATGGGTGCAACTGTCATAGTGCATGTGCTGCAGGTGATCTAAACTGCTCTTGTATTCGCAAGAACGGGGGTGATTTCCCGTATACTTCAAATGGAGTTTTAGTTAGTAGGAAATCGTTGTTGTATGAGTGTGGGCCCCAATGCCCTTGCTTTGCCAATTGCAAGAACAAAGTGTCACAAAGTGGCCTTAAGATGAGATTGGAAGTATTTAAGACAAGGGGTAGAGGTTGGGGCTTGCGTTCTTGGGATCCAATTCGATCTGGGACCTTCATATGTGAGTATGCTGGGGAAGTAATAGACAAAGAGACATATGATAGAGATGAAAGTGAGAATGACTATATTTTCGACACTAGTCGTGTTTATGACAAGTCTTTTAAGTGGAACTGCAATCCTCCATTGGTTGGTGAGACGGCTGTAGGGGATCTAAATGAGGATTATACCATTCCATTTCCGTTGATCATTAATGCTAAAGATACCGGGAATGTTTCCCGCTTTATGAACCATAGTTGTTCCCCTAATCTCTTCTGGCAGCCTGTTGTATATGATCACAATGGTGAATCTTATGTCCATATTGCTTTCTATGCAATCCGACATATTCCTCCTATGACCGAACTTACATTTGACTATGGTATATCTGAGTCTGAAAATAGGAGGAAGCGGTGCTTCTGTGGTTCACCAAACTGCAAAGGCTACTTCGGCTGATGTCTCTGATGTTTCCACAACAGGTACACACAAATATGATTCTATAAATTCTTATATAGTGCTGTGGAATTTTGTATGGTTATGTACTTGTTTTCCCTTTTGTTAACCATTTTATCTCTTCTATCTGGTTGTGTAGTAGCTTTTGAATGAGTTGTTTGTCCGCCTTAGCTGTGCAGTGACAAGTTCCCCTTATCTTATTTTATTTACCTCTTCTCTTTTTCGTTGACTTGTTTATGAATAGAATAGCTTCTATGAGCGTTGTTGTGGGTGGAGTGTACAACTCTTACTGTATGTTCTAAAAAGGTTATTTCTTGGAGCAGGGTTGTTTAGTGGTATATTTCATTTATTCATTGATGAAAGTGATGTATTTCATTTAACATCATGGGGAGGGCTATGTCATCAGAAGAACAGAAGGTAGGACTGAGCAGAGACAGGGCTGGTATCTTAATGGCAGGGTTCCGATCTTAATAATGTGTGCGGCCTACCATAGGCGTGGATTGACTTTTTCGCAAATCACATATTTGTAATATGGGCATGATCCTGAGTCTAATTATTTTTTATTTTATTTGGGGGAGTACCAACTCTCAGATTTTTACCATTATGTGACACTCCTAGCTAGAGATGGCAATGGACCGGATCTGGACCGGGTCCACTAGGATCCGGACCCGGACCCGTCAAAATTACCCTAGACCCGGACCCGACCCGGACCCGGCCGGGTCCAAAATTTTAAGACCCGGATCCAGACCCGCCGGGTCCGGTTCGGGTCCGGGTCTACCCGCGGGTCTCACTATTTTATTTTATTTTGTCCTACATTCCTCATTTCTTCCAAATTTCAAATTTTGCCGGTATTTTTTATCATGTACAAAATTATCTACGACATATATTGTACTAAGAAATTAAACACTCTTACAAACTCATTCATAACGGTCTTAGGAAACTTTGAATGAACATTGAAATGGTGAGAAAAGAAGTGAGAGAGTGAGTTATTTTAGTAATTTAGTTGTTTGCTAGCAGTTTTGCGTATGTATGTTGGTAGATTTTTGTTTTTTTTAAAAAAAAAATTAAAGTGCCGGGTCCACGGGTCGGGTCCGGGTCCAGTATTTCAGACCCGGACCCGGACCCGGTTTTCAAAAATAAGATCCAGACCCGACCCGGATCCGCCGGGTCTGAAAAAATGAGACCCAGACCCGACCCATATGGGTCCGACCCGCCGGGTCTGGACCGGGTCCTGGACCCGTTGCCATCCCTACTCCTAGCCTCTTTGGGCTATCCCCAGTTATGTGCAGGATAGGGTATGACTATGGTGGATAAAGGGAAATGTTGATGGTTGGTGGTTACCTTACAGAAGTTGAAGGAGCAGCAGTAGTTGTTAGTTACTACATTCTATGAGAAGAATGAGTTTCTTCCTCCATTTACTTGTTCTTTAGTAAATATGTGCTTGACTCTACCAGTCATTTCCCTTCATTTCTCTAAAGTTTTGATATACAATTTCCCAGTAATAATGACTCTCAACCCGCGCAAGGCCTAAAGACGTTAGACGATCCTGCTGTGTGTTATCTTGCAAGATTTTGTAGTTATCCTCTTTTTTCTCTAGTTTCAAAGCTGATGCATGTCTTGTCACTGTTCACTTCTATCTCTTAGCAGGTTTTCCTGCAGAAGTTGTCTCTCTGTGACTCAAGGGGAGTGACCATTTTGCAAGAAACAGTAAAGAATTCAAGGTGTGGCCTGTAATAAGTTCTTGTTATGTTCCGTTAGTAATGACATCTAACTGTGTTCGGTGTAGTACTAGCTTGTTCATATTCTGCCATTTCAATTAGCTTGTGCTTAACACATGTATATTATATGTTGATTGCTTGACCTGACATGTAATATTGGCGAGAACGCTTGTAACAGGGATCCGTTAGCAAGTAGCTTTCGACATTTGTACGTTGTAGTAGATGCTTGAAATGGATGTCTTTTGACAATTGTACTAGTGTAATTTGGACAATTTCTTGTTTAACCTTTCTGTCCTTTTATCACCATCTTCATGGTTTGCGGAAGCATTCAAAAACCATTGTGTATCCTCTCCCATATGTTCTTTGAAGCGATAGAAGTCAATTTCCATTAACCACGCACTGTTTTCTTGTGTCCCCATCGGACTTGAGTATAAGAATGTGATGTGGGTTCCTGGTACAATTATTTCTCGCTCAGTGGTACTTCCTCCGTTTAAATGGGTACAATTCCCTTTTAGACATTATTCACAACTCAAAAGAATCGTTAATATTCTCGACAATTTATAAGAGAAATTAGTCATTTGAGATCTTGTTTGATTCGTCGAGTAGTTTAAGAATATCGATTTTTTATATTTTTTGTTAATGTAAAACGAAAGATATTGACAGTGTAAAACATGTGTCGGCAAGTGTGAAAAAGCAAACGTACCTTTTGGATTTGAACGAAGGGAGTACAATTTCTCTTCATAGGGAACCCCTTCTTTCATATCACTTTTTCTACATCATTGGTCTCACTCATCCTACGTTTTTTTTTGAAACTCCCAACTGGGATTTACTTATTATTACGTAAATCATGCATGAGAAAACCATCGAATTGCATGGGGAAGAGACGACTCCCACGAGACCCGATCAGGCACAGTACAGAACTTAGCTAGTTCATGAGCTACCGAATTATGTTTACGATGAACAAAAGACCACTTAACATCAGTAAAACAACAACACAACGAACGGATCTCCTCGACAACTAGACACCAATCACTCCGTCCTTCTATTCCATGTTGCAGCGCATTCATCACCTCCCAGCAGTCCCCTTCGAATACGATCCTTGTATCCCATCTTCGCCTGGCTTCCTCCACCACCTCCAGAACCGCTCTCGTTTTGGCCTCGCGCGCATCGAGCACCATCTTGTGTCTACCCGACACTGCCCACAACACCCCTCCGTCCACCCCTCGACAAACAACCCTTAAACTTGTCCCTCTCCCCTTTGAAACCCCAACATCACTGTCGATTTTGACCCAACCCCGTGTCGACCTACTCCACCCCTGACCCTCACCCTTCCCCTGCTCACCCCCTCCTGCTACCCCCGTTCCCCTGCTTCCTCCTCAACATCACTTAATTCTCTCTCACACTCCGCAACCCTCCTCAACACTTTCTCGGCCAACACCCTGTCATCATTAAACACCCAATTATTTCTGGCCTCCCAAATAGCCCAACAACCCGTCATAACTGTCCATCTCTCCTCCTCCTTCATCTTCTTCCACAAATCCTTCACCCCACTCCCTCACCCACTTATGCCCATTTTCCTTCTTAGCATCTACCCCCAACCCACCCACACCCTTTTGTAAGGTGGAGACAAGTCTCCACTTCACAAGAACAAATCAGACAGAGGCCGTCACCAGACCGGGTTCTACGGGCAATGTTTCCCTTTGTCGGGAGGGCATCGTTGCATAATTGCCCAAAGAAAATTTTAACTCATGGAAGGACCTTCGCCCACCAGATATTCTTCCACATCCACTTTTCCCTCACCCAAGAAGACGGACCAGCATCCCCAGTCATCCCCCCCATCATCCCCCTATAGGCCGAACGTGCCGAGTAAGAGCCATTTTTCTCATCCCGCCATACACATCCATCTTCCAGGTCGTCCCTCGGAGGTCGCATATCAAGGATAGCTTCCTGATCCACCGGCCAAAACAACATTCTAATTTTGTGCGCATCTCACCCTGACCTGTCACCCTTCAACAAGTCCGCCACCACCATATCCATCCTCCTTCGGAGTAAGAAGCTGACTCATGTGATCACTCCGAATCCATGGGTCGACGCAAATGCGTGTCCCCAGACCATTTCCCAATCTTTTCATTACTCCCCCGACCACCATAACTCTTGCCGCCATAATGCTTCTCCAGATATAGCTCGGGTTATTCCCCTTTACAGCCTTCGTCATCGACCGATCCGCAAAGTACCTAGCCTTCATCACCCGCACCATAAGGCTCCCTGTGGACATGACATAGGTCCACCCCGACGCGGCCACGCGCGGGTTTGGGGAGGCGAATGAATCTCCATATGAGATGGTCAAATGGAAATTTAAATCGAAGTCGGAGTCGCCACCGAATTTTATGGTTATTCGGAACCGTTCGAGCCCACTCTATGTCGTAGTGGGCCGTGTACAAAATACGGCCCATTTCCGATGTGAGAGTTTATTGGGCTCGTCCCTTTGCAGTTCGATATAGATGCCGACTTGAGCGGTTAATCGTATATTGAATGACTCTCGTTGCCAATGGTTTCGGACATCCGGAAACCACGGTTCTGAGTAAGGGCGAGGGTACGTGTTGGGAAGTTCACTAAGAACACCCAACCCCGCCCGCACATTAGCGGCCTCTATTAGGATATCGAATGATGTTTTAATACGCGCGTTAGTAATACGATGAATGATATGCAAACATTGTTTTCCTAAGCATGTGAGGAATTGAATGGGTTGCTAAGTCGGTTTAATGCATGAAAAACTAATTAACGTCAAAGTTGAATTTATCATGTGAGATTCGTTTTAGTATAATAAAACAAATGAAATAAAAAGGATGAATTTGCTACAAAAGATGAACAAACGAGTTAGTATCGATTTGTAAATAATAATAGCAAGAAATAAATATGCGAAATCGAGAAAATCAAAATCTGAAAAATATTGTTGAAAAGACGTTGTTTTGTATAAAAAAACGATGTTCGAAAAAATATAAAAAAGAACGAAAAGGGTGCGTCGGGACAGCCGGCCGCGCGGCTCGCCCGGGGCGCCGGCGAGTCGCGTGTCGGGCTGGTTTTGGACGCGGTTTTCTGAAAATTCGATTTATTAAATCGCGTACGAATATTGCATGATTCGTACTCGAATTAATATTTTCGATATTCGCTATATTCGATAATTGACTACGAAATCAATATCAAATATTTGGAATAGTTTTAGAAAAAATGTAAATTTTAAAAATCGTTTCGAAAAATAATAAAACGAACGAAAAAAGTTGAAAAAAGGAGCGCGGGTTTCAGACTCGTACGCGAGTCGCCTGTGTGGGGCGCGACTCGCGTGCGGGCCTGTCCCGTTTTCGCTCGTTGTTCGAAAATTGTTATTTTTGATAAATCGCGTACAAAATATGAATTAATTTGTATTCGATTTATGTTTTCGATATTCGTCGTATCCGATATTCGATTATGAAATCGATATCGGATATTTAGAATGAGTTTAAAAAAGGTTTTGTAAAATTGTTTGTTTTGAACGAAAAGTAAAAGAAAAGAATTTTGAACGAAAAAGAATGTAACGATTTTTTGACATCGTCGAGATCTTAATATAATTCTTTTCGATACAATATTCGATTACAGAAAAATCGATATCGTATGTTTAAGAATATTTGTTATGAAAATAGTTTTTCGTTAATAACGATATTAGAAAAAAAAAAAAAAACGACTCTTGACCCATAAGGAAAACGGACGAAGAGAAGGGAGAAGAAGAAGGGAGAAATCGGGTTTGATACACCCTCAACCTACATGCTTTTGTTGACTCGGATCGGGGCTCGTCGGAACGTGGCTAGGCACGGGAGCGTCGAGTTTGGTTCGGCTAGGGGAGTTCGGTTTGGACGAGACGGGTGAAGGGTGTCGGGAATCGGACCGGTTTCCTTCGGGTTTTGGATGCACTATCGGTTTCTCGATGCTAAAGAATTATATTTTTCAGGAATTATGTATGTTGGGGATCGTATGAATTAATTGTGTCTAAATTGTGTTGTGCAAGGGGCTATTTATAGGGAGTTCCCGACCTTGGCTAGGAGAGTTTGAATACCGCTTAGGATAGGAAACGTAGGAGTTTGAGAAGCATGAGAATTCCGTTTTCTTGGCAAAGAAGAAAGGCATCTCGGCTGGTTGTGTGCTACTTGACCGAGTATTTGCACTCGGTTGAGTGTTTGAATCGGTTTTCGGATAGGATTCCTACTTGAGATCGAATTCTACCTTAAACGGATTTGTTTATTATTTTATGTGGCTGATTTTTGTGGATTTGGAGTCCGAATTGGACACGTGAGACATCACGGTCAGTCCACAAGTCTCGGAAAATATCTTTGACCGGGTTTTGACTCGGTCGCTAAAAGACGGTTTTACCCCTGGTGTCGGATTCGACCCAAATTAGTGTCATTTGACTCGAAACGACCCACTGGGCCTGATTTTGAGGTTAGTTTTGTGAAATTTGTACTCCGTAAAAAAACCCAAGCTAAATATCCATGATTTTGAGCCCGTTTCCGAGTACGTTAAAGCATGTTTGCGTCCGATCATCATCGGGTGTTTGTCGGAAACTACTATAGACACCTGGCGGTCAAAATGTGGGTGTCTACACTCCCTCGATCCGTCATTAATCTCCACATTTGTTTTCCTAAAAGCGCAATATTAAAAACATTGTAGTCACGGAACCCGAGCCCTCCAAGGTCCTTCGACTTACAGAGATCCCTCCAAGCAACCCAAGGAGTTTTCCTTCTCCCATTATCCACACCCCACCAATACTTCGAAACAAGGGATTGTAAATCATCACAAAAGTTGTTAGGTAATCGAAATACGCTCATCGCATAAGTAGAGATTGATTGGGTTACAGCCTTTATCAAGACTTCTCTACCGACTTTCGAAAGAAGCATACCTTTCAAACCTTGCAACTTTTTCTCCAACTTGCCCTGAATAAGACTTGTAAGAGCGAATTTCGACCGCCCTAAGACCATGGGCAGGCCTAAGTAATTCTCCGGAGAGTCGACAACCGTAATGCCATGAATTCTCGCAATCTCCTCCTTGGTACGTTCCCGTGTCCCACCGCTAAAAGACGCAGTGGTCTTGTCATAATTAACACACTGCCTTGACGCCTCCTCGTACTCGCAAGAATACTCTTGACCCGTCTAGCCTCAGTAACACAGGCTTTTACAAAAAATATACTATCATCGGCGAACAACAAGTGGGAGACCATAGGGGCCTCTCGCGTAAGACGAATCCCATGGATCAATTGATTTTCCACCGCTCTCCTCATTAAGCTCGAAAGAACTACAGCACAGAGAATAAACAAGTAGGGTGACAATGGATCTCCTTGCCTCAGGCCCTTCTCCGGTCGAAATTCCGGTGACAGTTTACCGTTAATCATCACAGCGAAAAAGACACAATTCAAATTTCAACATTGTCACTTAAAGCACGCCGCACATCATGTAAAATTCTAACCCTCACATCCCTCTCCGCATCCAACGAAGAATTCACATCCGCACTAAGGTATGACCGCAGTTGTTCACCAATTCTATGCAAATTCCCTTCGCTAGTGCGCCCACAAAGTGGGAGATCATAAACCCGCACCCATAGGGGCACATGGAATAAAGGCGTCTCCGACAATCTACTTTCCCCTATTGGATCATCAAATCACCAAAGATGTTTATCGAAGTGCCAAGGCTGGCCTTCTATAACTTTCATCTTATCAGCTAAATTTTCAAAACAGAAAAGGAAAATACGTTCTTTAGCGTCAAGAATACTACCTACCACCGTACCTTGTGTCTGCCACACCTTTGGCATAGTCTCGACCGCAACCCTAACGTTGACCGTCTTCGACGTCCAAATCTTCCCAACCAGCGAGAACTTCTCTTTGGATTGACTCTCTTCTGCCCCCACGTCTCAATCAAAAGCTTGCGTTTGGTCAACCTTCTCTTTGCCCTTTCGACTGCCCATACTTAAAAACTATTATTGCCAACTAAAGAATGAGTGGTAAGTGGAATTTGTATAACAGAATGTATGAGGGTGTGTATGAGAATCTGAACGAGGAAATCAAAGCAAAAAATCACCGCCTGTAAGGGATTCAGTCGTCAGAAAACGAAGACAAAAGGGCGAACCCGAGGAACTCTCATAGAACCCTAGAGAGAATTTTTTTTCCATCCTACGTTATTTATTATACCCTACTCATTAATTCTTACTAATTTTTTATTTCGTTTTACAATTACAATTGTATGGACAATTGATCTCCCTTGTGATGGGTATATCCGTTACAAAGTTATAACCAGTGCAATATCACCCAAATTTCTAGATAAGACAATAAAAAAGGATCAGGAATAGCAAATTTTTTGTCTTTATCTACCCATCTGGATAATATTTGCTCTGTCACAATTTTGATGCGATTTTTTTTATCGTTTTAATGCTTTTTTAATAAAGTATTTATTCCCTCTTCTTAGCGCAAAAAAGTATTTATTCATTTGGCGTCTATTTGAAACTAATTGCTCTCAATGGGTCAACGTCATCGATTTTGTTTTTTTAATCCCAACATGGAGCCGCTAGTTGAAGTAATAATATTTTTGTTAAGTACTCCCTCTGTTTTATTGATTTCTTTTACCTTAAGAGTGACACATTTCTTAAGGAAAAAAAACAATAAATTAAGTAAAAGCAGAGAGGAAGTAAAGTAAGTGAGTCACCTAGGTAAGAGAGAAATATGTTGGAAAAAAAGTGGAAGAAAGCAAATAAATGATTGAAAAAGAAAATGTGGAGTTAAAATGACAATTGTGGAGATCGATCCCAAAGACTGCCGATACACACACAACCAATTTAATGGGAACTACCAATAAACCAATTTCGCTACAATGCTTCTCCAAGACACAAAATATTATAAATATATGTCATATAAATTACAAGTTGCCCGTCTTAACCACTATACTCCGTACTAGTTGGAAAGCTCAATGCACCAGCCGATTTTTAGTGAAAATAATAAGGATACCAAGTTAGAGAAGTGCATAAATTGGTGAAACTACTTGTTGACGGACTTTTATTTATACAATAGAATTTCTTCGTGTTATTATAATTTCTCGATGTGAGATCATTTTACTTCAATTTATAGTCTTAAGAGTTGTTATAAGACTCAAAAGATTTTTCTATTTAATATCTTAAACGAATGATTTCTCTTATTTATGATATAGTATACACCTCATCATAATTTTTCGATGTGAAATAATTCTACTTAAATTTATAGTTTTAAGAACTCTTTTTAGGACTCAAAAGATTTCTAATTGATATATATAGACGATGATTACTTTTATTTATATATAATAGAATTTCATCACCTTAATGCAATTTTTCGATGTAGGATAATTTTAAATCAATCTATAGCCTTAAGAGCTATTATAAGACTCAATTTTTTTATTAATATCTAAAAACGAATAATTTCTCTTATTGATGATGTAGAATTTCATCATCGCCATCATAATTTTTCGATATAGGATAATTATAGTTAAGTTTATTGTCTTAAAAGCCCTTTTAGGACTCAAAAGATTCCAGATTGACATGTAAAGACGAATGATTGCTCTTAATTATATAATAGAATTCAATCAACTTATAATTTTTCGATATAGGATAATTCTACTTGAATTTAATTATATTCTTAAGAATGCTTTTTAGGATTTAAGAGATTTCTCGTTGATATCTATAGACGAACGATAATTTGATCTTTTGTGTATAATCCTGCATTAATCTCGAATGTTATGGAATATAGAAACAAAAACAACAATTGGGCCAGAGAATGCGATTGCATTATAAGGACGCAATTGAACCGATCGAGCAAGTTTGGAATTGGCGGGTTTTCCATGAGATGGGAAATGAAACCTATTAGCCCCACACGAGGTTTGTGAATAAGTGGTTGTCTGATATTGAGCAAGGAATACCCGTCTTTCTACTAAACAAGATGTATTGAACTCATAATTCATTAGATACTTTTTATGAATGTCAACTAAGTATCGTAAATAAATTATAATTTCTCGATATGAGATAACTTTACTTAAATTTATAGCTATAAGAGTTTTTATAAGACGAATTTTTTTTGGTTAATATCTAAAAATGAATTATGTCTTTTATTTGTGATATAGAATTTCATCACTTCAACATAATTTTTCGATATGCGATAATTCTACTTAGGTTTATAGTCTTATATATATATATATAGGTAGGTTCAAATAAGGGCAACAATTATTTTAAGGGCATAAGGTCAAGTGTTAAAGTTACACAAAAAGTGTTTAAAGTTACACGAGATGAGTGATAAAGTTGCACTTTATCACTTGAAGTGATAAAAGAGCTGAATGTTATAATTATATATCAATTTTAAACAAATGCAACTTTATCGTATGTCATCTGTAACTTTAATATACACTTACTGAAACATGTTGCCCTTATTTGAACCTACCCCTCTCTCTCTCTCTCTCTCTATATATATATATATATATATAGATAATATTATAATGGTCCAGTTTTTTAATATATATAATATATTATAATAAGGTGATTTAATATATATCGCACTCCATGTAATATATATAGAGAGACGAGTTCCGGTGAGACAAGGTAACTCGGTGAGACGCTAAGACAAAATCTGGACCATGAAGTAGGATCTTTTACCTCCCCTTCATTTTTGTACAATTCACCACCCTTCCAAAGCCATTGGATTTTGTAAAATCAATGTCTCAGATTAAATCTTTCATCCCATGTAAAACCTATTTTTTCCCCCACTTCCCCTCTTTACGTTTATGTCAGTTTCCAAAACTTCCATTTTTCATAAACTCACTTTAATTACTCAATTTCGTTTTTAATTTCTCAACTAGTTTTGTTTCAATTCAAAATCAAATTTTCAGGTTAATCTAATTTCACCTTCTAACTCATTAATTTTCTTTCATACTTTTTTAAAAAAAAAATTTAAATTTGAGTTTCAGTTTTATCGACTTTGATACTGTAATTTGTTCGATGTTTGCAGCAATCTTGCTAACGTTGTCGTTGTCGTCGTTGTTGTTGATTTTAGTAATATAGTTTTTCGTTCGATTCTGAGTAATTTTTAGGGTTTTGTGTGTTATTCTACATGTTTCGATACATTGTCTGAGTAATTTCTATATTTTTATTTACAAGAATGAAAATTGAAATTATGAATATTACAATACTTGAAGATGAACAATGAAATAGTTGAATATTAACATTGAAATAACTACATATAATTACAGTTATTTCAATTCTAACATTATTTGAGTAAGTAATTTCTGCATCTTTGCTTACATTATTTTTTTTGTATTCGCATCTCGCATCTGAACTTGAATGATTTTCTTCGATTTTTTTTGTATTGAATGTCTGTACTATATGACTTTTTTGTATTGAAATTGAGCATCTGAACTGCAATTTGAATGCTTTTCTTTGATTCTGATGAAATCCTCTCACATAATGATTTTCTATACGATTTTAATACAATTTCTTCGATTTCGATTTCGATTTCTTCGATTTTAATGCATGTCACTGCAATTTCTTCATCATGAATACTGCATCAATCGTCAATCTGTTGTTTACTGTATTTCGTTTACTGTATTAATTTACTGTATTTTGTTTGATTTCGTCAATCTGTAGTTTTAATAAGATAATTTCTGGATTTTTGATTACAAGATTAAAAATTGAAATTTTGAATATTGCAATATTTGAATATGAACAATGAAATACTTGAATATGCACATTAAAATAACTACATATTATTTCATAGCATGAATTTCTGGTTTTGGTACATTATTATTACTACGAAATACCCAATTATTTTATTATGTTATTCGAGTTATTCTATACTATTGTTGCGGTTATTCTATATTATTCTTGAAGTTATTTCATTATATTAGTTACTATGTTTTATAACCAGGGTTATTTAATAGTGTTTTTATAGTTATTTTTATAGCACATATGTGATTATTGTACTTCAATTTTATTGTACTGTAACTAACCCCCTCTATATTTTTGCCTTTCAATGAAGTGTCTTTTACTGGGTGCACCATCAATGATATGCAAGATGTTTCATCCCAATACAATAACATCAGTTATTCATTACAATAACTGAGTTTCTACATTGGACTAATAGCTACGTAAAATCAGATAACATTATTTTAAAACTGATTATATTTGAGTGTCAGCCCAATTTAATAACATGAGTTATTCATTACAATAACTGAGTTTCTACTTTAGAATAACTACGTAAAATCAGATAACATTATTATAAAGTTAATTATATTTGAATTCCATCTCAATACAATAACATGAGTTATAATAACTGAATTTCTACATTGGAATAACTACGTAACATCAGATAACATTATTATAAAGTTAATTATATTTGAATTCCATCTCAATACATGCAATAACACGAGTTATTTATTACAATAACTGAGTTTCTACATTAGAATAACTACGTAACATCAGATAACATTATTCTAAAATCTATTATATTTGAAATTTCATCTCAATACAATAACACAAGTTATTCAATACAATAACTGACTTTCTACATTGGAATCACAACGTATCTACATTGAAATAATTATAAAATAACTACGTGCCAGATATAGTTACAACGAAACATTATTCTTCAATTGAATAACTACGTATAACCTGATAACATTATTATCAGTAAACAATTGAGTAGTTAACTATAAAATAACTATGTTTTTTCATTAAAATAATCTTGTTTGTACATCAAAATAACTATAAAAATCTGAGAAAAAAATGCTTTGAAAATTTAGAGAGTTTTAATCTTAGCTCTTGATCACGTGAGATCCAATGACCACAATTAAAAGGTAAATTGTACCAAATTTAACTATATATATATATATATTTGTCATATTTTGTACAATTTACCTATGTTTCTTCATTAAAATAACTTTTAGAATTTAACTATAAAATAACTATGTTTCTTCATTAAAATGGTCCAGAGAGGCAGGATTTGGTACATTTGTCATATTTTGTACAATTTACCTTTTAATTGTAGCCATTAGATCTGACATGATCAAGAGCTGAGATTAGAACTCTTTAAATCCCCAAAGCATATTTTTCTCAGAATTTTATAACTATTTCGATGTATAAACAAGATTATTTTAATGAAGAAGCATAGTTATTTTATAGTTAACTCAATTGTTTACTGAGAATAATGTTATCAGGTTATTTCAATGTAGATATGTAATGATTTCGATGCAGAAAGTCAGTTATTGTATTGAATAACTTGTATTATTATATTAAGATGAAACTCAAATATAATAAATTTTAGAATAATGTTATTTGATGTTACGTAGTTATTGCAATGTAGAAACTCAGTTATTATAACTCATGTTATTATATTGAGATGTAAATCAAATTTAATTAACTTTATAATAATGTTATCTGATTTTACGTAGTTATTCTAAAGTAGAAACTCAGCTATTGTAATGAATAACTCATGTTATATATTGGGCTGACACTCAGATATAATCAGTTTTAAAATAATATTATTTGATTTACATAGTTATTAGTCCAATGTAGAAACTCAGTTATTGTAATGAATAACTCGTGTTATTGTATTAGGATGAAACATCTTGCATATCATTGAGGGCGCACCCAGAAAAACTCACTTCAATGAAAGACAAAAACAAAGAGGGTGTTAGTTAGAGTACAAAAAAAAATTAAAATACAATAATCACATATGTGCTATAAAAGAACTATAAAAACACTATAAAATAACACTGGTTATAAAACATAGTAACTAATATATAGTGAAATAACTTCAAGAATAATATAGAATAACCGCAACAATAGTATAGAATAACTGGAATTACATAATAAAATAATTGGGTATTTCATATTAATAATTAATAATATACCAAAACCGAAAATTCATGCTATGAAATAATATGTAGTTATTTTAATGTGCATATTCAAGTATTTCATTGTTCATATTCAAATATTGCAATGTTCATAATTTCAATTTTTAATCTTGTAATCAAAAATCCAAAAATTAATCGTACAAAAACAGCAGTCACGAAATTGATGGACTTTACTGCTGTCACAAAATCAAAAAATCTCAAAGGGGTTTATCTTATTTGGATTGAGACGATACCAATACCCAGAATATTGAATAAAATCAGAAAAATTGAATTGATTTATATATTCAGAAATAATATATCATTGATGTTACGTAGTACTACTTTGAAATAATATGTAATTATTTCAATGTTCATATTCAAGTATTTTATCGCTCATATTCATGTATTGCAAGATTCATAATTCCGATTTTCAATCTTGTAACCAAAATTATAAAAATTACTCAAATAATGTATCAAAATACGTAGAATAACGTAGCCCTAAAAATTAATCAAAAAATTGAATGATTTCTAAATCACTAAGTATAACAATACCAAAATTAATAAGATGTATATGAAAATCGAACCGAATTACTATATCAAAATCGATAAAATTTAAAATCAAAATCAACAAACATAATATGAAAAAGAAGAAATTAAAGAGTTAAAGATTGAAATCAACTTAACCTAAAAGTTTAATCTTGAGTACAAACTGATTGTGATGGAAAATTGAAGAACAAAATTGAGAGGTTTTGAAAAATTGAAGCTTTAGAATGAAAAGAAGAAATGAACAAAGAAGGAGAGGTGAAAGTTGCAAAAAAAAAAAAAAAGGGTTTTACATTATCTCAACATTTAATAGCATCCCTTGATTAAGTAAGATCTAATGGCTAGTAATCATGGGTAAATTGTAGCAAAATTGACATGGGTAAAAGATCCTAATTATATATATATATATATATATATATATATATATATATATATATATATATATATATATATATATATATATATATATATATATATATATGGGTCAGGAGAGGAGTGCTCTTCATTAGAATCCATAATGTCAACCGCATCACCATATTGATCAGAGTCATCATTCGAAGCAAGGGGTCCAGAAAAGGGTCATTCAGGCGAGGACATAATATAATCATCAGAACTAATATCAATAATCCACCCACCGACATTTGCAGTAGTATTAAGGATATTGGGTAAAGTATTACCTTGAGATGTAACCGTGGCTTGTTGAGTCGTATTAATAGTTGGATCAATGCTAGTCTGAGAAACAAAATGTGGGTTGACAGGAAGGTTGTCATTATTATCGGGTTTGTTTGGGGGAGACTGGGGTTTAACACCTGGTATACCTGGAGGGATAGCAAAGATCTGACCCTACCCACGATATTCATCCAGCTCTCTAGCTAGATAAGCATCATAATGTCTCGACCATTTAACACCTCTGTATGTGAGTTCCCAAGGCTGATACTAAAAGGATCTCCACTAAGGTCCAACATCTTCTCGTACATAAAGCCATAAGGGCCTTATTGATTAGCCTCCCGACCCCCTATATTCGAGGGGCCAACAATATCAAGATTATTCACATTCTGTTGTTGTTGCATGTGACCTAGAGGATCCCCCGGGGTTTCCCTGATGTATGCATAGGAAGAGTTGGTTAGAGTAAATATAACGGGTCCACTAAAAGGCTGCGCATTGACTAAGAATCTCATCCTAGGCTTAACCCGACCCCTAGGAAGTATTCCCAGCTCAAAATCCACCAATCGTTCCGTAAAGAAATCTGCAGGCACATTTTGATTTGCATTTTGCCCCATACAAACATTAGATATCAGGTACCTGGTTGAGGATGGGATAGCACGAAGGTCTAGATTAAATGTTTTATAGATACTCGTTGACTTGAAGACTGAGAGTCCCTTAGTGGCAGCACGATCCAGGTTCACATTGATACTATCAATAATGCCGACCTTCCTTTCACGACAATGAATAGCTTTATGTTCCACCTTTCCACAACGAACACTGTATTTAAAAATATCCTCATATTTAAACTAAATCCATACCAAATAACGATCGTCGAATGCAAGGAAGAAGCCTGAGATGAGTGGCTCAGACAAGAAAATGGATCCTATCAAGTACCTGTTCGAGAAGCCCATCCTCAATGGCCGGATGTCCAGATGGACTTTAATGTTAGCTGAGTTTGACCTCAAGTTTGTACCATTAAAAGCCATCAAGGGCCGAGTAGTGGCAGAATTCCTCGCCGATAGCCCGATATCCGAAGAGGGCCACACCGATACTTCGGCCTTTCCTGATGAAGACATATTCCATACCGATACCGAAACATGGGATTTGTATTTTGACGGGGCATCTAACTTTCGAGAATTTGGGGTCGGAATTCTATTAATCTCACCACAGGGGGAACATACCCCCTTATCTATCAAATTGGACTTTGACGTGACCAACAACGCAGCCGAATATGAAGCATGCATTCACGGGCTGCAAGCCGCCGCTGATTTAGAGGTAACGAACCTCCGGGTCCACGGTGACTCATCTCTGGTCATCAATCAAGCGCTCAAAAAATGGAAAACTCGGAACGCCAATCTCGTGGCTTACCAAGCACGAGTAAGGGTTCTAGAGAAACAATTCCAGAAGGTGGAATATATCTATCTGCCTCGGGAAGAAAATCAGTTTGCAGATGCACTTTCCAAATTAGCATACCTGCTAAACATACCAGACCATCTAACTAGCATGCCAATCTGCATCGAAAGGCGGTCCGAGCCGGGGTATGTACACGCCATCCAGGACATCGAGCTAACCGATCCGGAACCTTGGTATCAGTCAGTCTTAACCTACTTTGCAACGGGAGAGTATCCCCCGGGAACTGAAAACCGGGCCAAGAAAGCCCTGCGGAGATTGGCAGCCTAATTTGTTCGCACGGATGACGGGCAATTATACAAAAAGACGACAGAGGGGGCTCTTCTCTTGTGTATCGACAAAACACAGGCCGAAAAGGTTATGGCCGAAGTACACGATGGTGAAAATGGCCCGCATATGAACGCCCATATGCTAGCCCGAAAAATCATGAGGCTCAGATATTACTGAAACACCATGGAAACAGACTGTCAATTATACGTCAAACACTGCCATAACTGTCAGATCTTTGCCAATGTACGGCATATGCCATCTTCCCTATTATATACCATGACATCACCATGGCCATTTTCGACATGGGGTATTGATATAATTGGAAAGGTGCACCCTTCCGGGACGGGAGGTCATTGCTTCATCTTCGTGGCCATCGACTACTTCACCAAATGGGTCAAAGCCGAGTCATACCGTGTCTTGAACGCCAAACACGTGGCCAAATTTATCCAGAATAAGATCATATGCCGATACGGGATCCCACATGAGTTCATCAGTGATCACGGGATCCATTTCCAAGCTGAAACCGCTGCGTTGCTTGCAAAATACAAAATTCAAAGGCATACATTTTCTCCCTACCGTCCCCAAACAAACGGAGCGGTAGAAGCGGTCAATTAAACAATTGTCACCATACTTAAAAAGATGGCTGAGAATTACCGAGACTGGCCCGACAAGATACCTTTCGCTCTCTGGGGGTACCGAACTTCAATTCGCACCGCGACCGAGGCAACCCCATATTATTTGACGTATGGAATGGAGGCAGTCCAACCGGTCGAGTTGGAAGTACCATCCCTAAGAATCTTACTTGAAAGCCAAGTACCGGAAGCGGATTGGGTCCAAGCCCGATACGTTTCGCTACTCCTTTTAGACGAACGACGGTCCCGGGCCCTCAACAATATCCAAGTATATCAAAAGAGGATCCAACGGGCTTTCAACAAAAGGGTTAGGCCCCGACACATCAAAGAGGGGGATTTAGTCCTAAAATCGGTTCATGCCTTACTACCGGTTGACCCAAGAGAGAAATTCAAACCCAATTGGGCTGGGCCATACTTAGTTAAGAAGGTCCTATCAGGAGGAGCGATGATGCTGACAGACTTGGACGGGAACGAATTCGTCAACCCAACCAACTTGGACCAGTTGAAGCGCTACTACCCCTAAACCCTACCTCAATGTCATTTGCAAAATTTATAAAAATTTGTCTTTTTATAAATTTTCAAAAAACTATAGACAAGTCAATAAGTTAGAATTAATTATTCTACTGTCGCGCATCTCGAACTGATAGTCTTGATGTATTTCGAAAATTGCAAAAAAATCAAATCATATTTTGAACTACGTTTGGTTTGATTCCGCTAATTATGGATACGTAGGCAACCCCTCAAAAGGGTACAACCACTGCAATAACGAAAAGACGGGAACGGTATTCATTAATATGTCTTTTATTAAAAACCGACAAACTCGGGAATTACAAAAAAAAAACGCCAAAACGGCAAAATACACAAAAAAATCACACCCAAAAATAATGATAATACTCAAATAATAAAACAAAGGAGGCTAATATCCCGGCATCTTGCCATTTTCTTTGTCCTTTGGGTCACGTGGAGCCCAGGGTTGACGGGGCAGGGGCGAGCGTTCCCGAATCACAAGGGGAACCTCTTTAGCTCGAACCCGTTTCTTCGACAGCGGATCTTCTGCCACAGTCTTTGGCCCAAGTCGAGCCCGTACGTGCTCGGGTAGCCTATCCTGTGGGCCAAGTCGGTCCTGCACGGCTAGTTTTGGGCCCAGTCTCCTTTCTAAGTCAGTCTGGGGGCTCACTTTCCCCCGAGCACCTTTAGCACTAGACCCTTCAGCTTGAGTCTTAGTCTTCTTTCTTTGGCCTGACATTAGACGGACCAGGGTAGCTGGAGTGTCACCTTCATCGAAGAAGCCCCTGTTGTCTTTAGCTTGCTCCCTTCGCAGCAGGTCGAAAGCCTCATCAACCTTCAGAGCAGCGCGGGCTTTGACATCACCTGCTTTAGTCCACTTCACATAGGAATCTGAAACCTAGGTCGAGTGGCGAGATTTGGAAATAGGCCAAGTATGCCGGGTGTACCATCTTTGCATCCAGTTATCGCACATTTCATCGGTCAGTTGGGTAGGGTCACTCACAACTGCTTCAACTTCGGGGATCCGTTGGGTCCACCCATACTGCCTTAGTATGCGGTCCAGATAAAGGTGAACTGTCCGCCTGAAGGACAATATTACCTGATAGCGAGCTCTGTCTCTCGGGTCCAAGCAAGTCCAAACATAGATGGGCCACCACGGCACTACCCATCGAATCAACGGACCACCGTGGAAGGATAACACCTCGTCCCAATACTTCTGGGTAATCTGACGAGAAAAATCAATGGCCCATCTCCTCGTCATCACCTGGTTATGACGGTAGTTGCTCGCATCAAGAGGAGGATCTACCACCGATAGCCTCTCATATAGCTAAATCTGAAAAAGGAAACAAAACATGAGTTCCCAAGGCGAAATAGGCGTCCGCCTAAGGGCACTCGGTCGAGTGCCTGAGATACTCGATCGAGTGGTACCTCTGAACACAAACAGGGGGCTTTTTTACGAGGGTACTCGATCGAGTGCCCACTGCAGCGAAAGTCGCGAAAAAAAAAAAATCAAGAAATTGGAAAAAATGAAATGCAAAGTAACATACTTGCAGCAAACGGGTACTTCCAGTGAGACGAACCGACGAATCCCTCTTGCGATTGTCTAGACCTTGGATAATTTCACCCGTGATCAGCCAAGCCGGGCTGTACTCTGTCTCCATCAAATCAACCACGGTTAGGAGGCGAGTGTTACCCATACAAGACAATAAATCCATGTGACCCTCAAAAGCATAGACATGGAGCATGCAAAAGGAAAAAGCCCTACGGCTGTGAGCCGGTCTGACCCGGACATTGAGAGGATTCATGAACTTCTCAGCCAAGTCGATCAGAGAAACATTATCACCCTCCATCATACGGGATACCGCGTTGTGAGAAAGCCCCAAAAATTCTTGAAGTTTCCTTCTCGGGTCATAAACTGAATAGGGTATGGCAGGTCGGAGTATCGGGTTCCATCCTCCCACAGCAGCAATCTCCTCGGGTAAAGGGCAAACTTCTCCTCGAGGAAAGGCAAAGACATGATATATGTCATCCCAATAAGACAGGCACACATCCATAAATAGCGATCAACCTGCATCTGACGAAATGGGTACAATTGAGTAATACCCGTCTGGTTGAGAGCTACCCTATCCGTGTCCCTAAAACGTCGGGACCATTCCTGCAGCTACACAGTAAATCTATCGATTCCCATGGCTATTTTCTTGAAAGGAATAAGAAGATTTTCTTTTGAGAAAGGGAGGAATTGTGGAGGAGATTATGAGAAAAATCAAGGACAAGGGAGGGATATTTATAGTTTTAATTCTATAACCCTCTTTCCATATCTTTCCTTGCACAATAGTTTCCTGATCCTAAACGGAACCAAGCCACAAGCCTAGTCTCGATACTAGCACGGAGATAGCCATCCCGAACTTTCATAAATTTCTTTAGGAGTCAAAATTTCAAACAAAATTCAAAATTTCAAAATTTTCAAAACTTTCAAAAAATCTTTTTCCTACCTACGTGTTGCATGCAAACTTCTATGTAACTTATACAGGTACGACTCAAGCAGGGACATACAACCCACTATATCTCCCCAGCGGAAAGCCCTGGGTGGCATTTTCCCGAAATAGCACGGGATGGGCCTACATATAGGCGCACCCAGGACTTATGCGACAAGTCCAATTCCCCACGGAGTTATCATCATCAGCTCAGGTACGATTTCTATATTTCGGCTGGCGAGCCCTTCACGCAAGTCTAATGGACTATAAACGACCCGACCGGAAGTCCGCCAGGTTTCAATCCTCGATTGGCCTGGTGGCTACTCTGACTTTTGCCTTGTCCAAGCCTCAGTCAGAGTGGGGGCTCTGTAGACACCCGCATTTTGACTGCCAGGTGTCTATGGTAGTTTCCAAAAAACACCCGATGATGATCGGACGCTAACATGTTTCTACGCGCTCGGATATGGGCTCAAAACCATTAGTTGTTCCGAGTCCAGTGGACTGTTCCGAGTCAAACAAGACTAATTTGGGCCAAAACCGACACCGAAAATAAAACCGACTTTTTAGCGATTGGGTCAACCCCGGTCAAAGTCGTTTTTGAAACATACAAAACAGCCACCCAAACACAAAAATCCAACTCAAAAAGCAAAAACCCATCAAACATCCAAAACCACGGTCCAAAACATTGGACCCGCGCAACCCAGCTGAGCCACTCGATCGAGTGCTCAGCCCACTCGATCGAGTGGGCCCTTAGTCAGGCCCGATTGCAGGTGCACTGGGTCACTCGACCGAGTCCAGGGGCTACTCGGTCGAGTAACCCTAGACGGGGTACATGGGCAATGCCTATATATACACCCCCATGCACACACTTCAACACACTTTTGCAACCCTAATTCTACCCTAAGCAAACCCTAATCAAACCCTAATACTAAACTAGCAAACCCTAAACCTAGCTTTAGGAAGTCAAAACCCTAACCACCACAACTTAGCCTACATATTCGATACTCCCGTGCAAGCCGCCACTACGAGTTCCATCCGAGCATAAGAAACATGTAGGTTGAGGGTGTAAAAATCCCTTTTCTTCTCCTTTCTCGTCTTTTTTGCATCATTCGTCGTCATAATCGTTTTTTTTATTTTGTTCGCGTCATAATATCGTTAATATCGCTAGTATTAAAACATTAAAATACTCGCGGATTTGTGTCGAGTGCGAAGGATGTCGGAATAAGGAAACCCGAATATACAAGTGTACTGCACACAGTGTTGCCGGTCGCTTATCCTGACACCCTAGCACTTGATTATTGAAACGAGTGCAACTTAAATAATAATTTTTGTTTCCGTTCGCATAGCTTTCATTCAATCGCATATTTCGTCAAATACAAAATTATCGAATATCTTTTAATAGGGGTCGAAACCCGTTGACGCGGATCCGACATCACATAATCCCTAGGGATCCGTTACGATGTCGGAAAAGCCGAGGGAGTTAAGTCTTTCAATTCAAGCAAAGCGTCGATCCTAGATCCGATACCAATTCCATAATTGGAGATCGAATCTAACGATCTAGTCAAATAGTTTAATCAATTCGATTTTCCGTTGATGCTAACGTAGATGTCATTTAATTCGTTAGAATTACGACACTATAAACGCGGAGGAAAATTCATATCGCTTTGGTTGACTTAAACGACTCATTGCAATTTCTCTAATTTCGCTCTAATATTCGACATCGATTCAATAATCGAACGTCAAATATGACGAGTATCACATACGTGAACCGAGTATAAATTAAGCAGTATTTATGCCCGATTCGACAAAGTCATCAATTTAGCAAAATTAAAAGCAATTTCGGAATCATTAACAAAATTGCGAGCGAACCCTGGTTCCTACAGGGGGCACTCGATCGAGTGCCTAGCCCACTGGGTCGAGTGGTGCCCCAAAAACGAGACAGAAGGTTCTGACGACCTCCACTCGGCCGAGTCTCGCAATGGCTCGGTCGAGTTGGTCAATAACTCGATCGAGTAGGGCCTCGAAAACGAGACAGAACACTTTTCAGAGGTCCACTCGGTCGAGTCCCTCAATGACTCGGTCGAGTGGCCCCTTTATCACGTCAAACCGTGAGTCCAACAAGCCATTCGAGTCTCGTTAATACCTTTTCACGACTTAAGTCAACGCGTGTCTAATCAATCACGCGAACACCTCATTTTTCAAAACTTTGCATCATCCTATTTGCATCATTCCATATCATATTACATCTTTGCAAACCGTTAATATCGTTATACCGTTACTAACCATTTGTTCTTTGGTCAATTTACTTTGTTTATTTTATTGTACAAAATGAACCCGCATGCTAAAATACAACTTCGACGTTAATTTTAGTTGCATTAAATCGACATAGAAACCCATTCAATTTCTCACATGCTTAGGGAAAACAACGTTTGTATAAGCATTTTCCCGTTCAACTAACGCGCGTATTAGAAAGTCTTTCGATATCTTAGTAGAGGCCGCTAATGTGCGGGCGGGGTTGAGTGTCCTTAGTGGGCTTCCCAACACGTATCCTCACCCCTTACTCATAACCTCGTTTCCAGATGCCCGAAACCGTTGGCGCACAAGAGTCATTCTATACACGCTAACCGGTAGTGACGGTATCGGTATTGCAATGCAAAGGGACGAGCGCTATAAACTCTGACATCAGAAACGGGCCCGAACTCCCACAAAGTTCGGTGGCGACTCTACTTCAATTTAAATTTCAATTTGATCCATTCTCATAGGGAGATTCGTTCGCCTCCCCAAACCCGCGCGTGGCCGCGTCGGGGTGGACCTATGTCAAGTCCACAAAATGATAAAGATTGAAACTTGACTAACAATAAAAGATTAAAGGAGATGAAAAGATTGAAACTTGTATAATAAGAAAACCCAAATAAATCCACCAAGATTGTCAATCTTCGTAAAGTCTTCAAGAATTCCCTTAATATAAGAGTAATTACCTAGATTAAGCTACGATTAACAAAATATTAAGGAAAGATTAAGGAGAAACTAAAATAATGACAAGAGTTCTCTATCTAGGGGTTAGTATGATGTAGGGTGTTTAAAACAATACAAGACGGGGGTATGTATAGGGTTGTATGAATAAGGGAGGTGGAAAAGTGAAGACAGACAGAGCTGGGCCCTTCCCGGTCGGGAAGGGGATGATCCCGGTCGGGAAGAGTGCCATCCCGGTCGAGAAGGTCATGATCCCGGCCGGGAAGGCCCCACAGTGGGTCGTCTCTTCTTGCTTCTCATCCCGGTCGTGATGGATCTTTCCGGTCAGAAATACGAGTATTCCCGGTCGGGAATATGGGTGACATGGCCGTAATGGGTCCTTATTTGCTCTTCCTTGACTTCATATCGATGCTCGGTGCTCGAGATATCATCAAGTGGGCTCTATGGGACTCGGGATCGAGTCTAAGCCACCGAGTCATTGTCGCTTCTCTTCGTTGGCTCCATATGCGTCGAAAACGAGTCGGAATCATTCCATTTCTCCAAGATAGGCCTTAGGAACCTAAAACAAGCTAGAAGAAGCGTAAGTAGCTTATAAACCGCTCCAAAGAGCGATTCCACAAGAGAAACCGGGACCAAACGCAAGAAATAAGCACTACATAACACACTTATCATTCGTCGTGTTATTGTCGTTGTTGCTACTGTCTACAGTTCGTTGTTGGAATTGCCTCATTTATACGTCTTTCACCTTCTTACTGCTATTAGTTGTTGTTGCTGCTGCTGTCGTTTACCCGCCTTCATCCTTGTTTTATTTAGATCTCGCTGCTGCTCGTTTCTGTCTCTAAGCTTCGGCCATCTTTTCTTAGTTTCGTCCTTTCTGTACTGTTTCATTTTCTGTTGTTGTTCGTCCCCTTTTGTTCATCCGTTTCAGTTCAATTCATTCCTTTGTGTCATCATGTTTATCGACTCGATTCAGTTGGCCTTTATGTTTCCAATTTGTCATATCAATTCCCTTCTCCTTTTCTTTGTCGACCCTTTTCTCGTCCCTCGTTTAGTTAAAACTCCATTTGTTTTTCGTTCCGCTTAGTCTTAAGTATCAACCACCTGTTCTATCCTAATCTTGGTTGATTTTGTCTCCTTTTGTTTATGTCGTGTATTTTCTCGAGCCCGTTGGACCTTTGAAGTTTTAATGATGGACAAGTGTTCAAGACGACTATCGAGTTCGTGACTGGAGCTTGGACTATTACAGGAGCAAATGCTTTGGAGTTATCGATTCGACTTAAGGTAACTTTAGGATGTTACTCGATTTTTTTATCGTATGTTTGAGTAGTAGTATGTAGTAAATATTTTTCACTTCGGTTTTCTAATTTTAGCCATCTATTATTTGCTAATAATATTATTTTTTTAAAATTGTGTACCTTATAAATATTTTACAACTTTCAATATCGTTTTATAAATCGTTAGTAATTTTATTATTTATGATCGTTATAATATTTTGTTGGTTATCGTGACACTAGTAACTAAATAATATCGATTTCATATTTACGTCATATTTCGTTAATTTATGATTTTAACTTAAATAGTACTTTAAGTATAATAATCGAGATTTATATACTTATTTAATAAATTAATTTTCGTTTTACGCTTTATACTAATAAACTAAAAGATAATCGTTTTGTTTGAAATACATTTTTAGTCGAGACTATTTTCACTAATAATTTCTTATTTGTTTCCGATTGACTATTTTTAGTAAAATCCGTATTATTTATTAATAAAAGCTATTTGTTAGAAATTATTTGAAATCTTTGTCAATCTCATTTCATTTATAAAACTCGTTTAGTCAATTAATTTTGATATGATTTTCTTAAAATATCTCTTTTCTAAAATTTATAATTTTAACCCGATTTCAGAATTATTTATAAAATACTATATTTTGATTTATTATATTTTATTTATATTTTGAGTAATGAATTTAGAAATATATTAAAGTTAACGACGATAATAATAAAATGTTATTTTCGTTAGAAATGTTATTTTTATACATTCCACTTATTTTAATAACTTACGTATTTTCTTTAAGACGATTTCTATTTTAAGTAAGTTTCTAAAATTAGTATGTTTCTTTTATCCTCATATTATTTATAATGATTATATCTTTTGTATATATATCGATAATGGCTTTGTTTTGGAGTAATGGAATAAGGTCAAGTGAGAGGTTAGAGTAATATATTCTGGGGTTTACGTTTATGCAATCAACTATAAGGCTAGTGTACTAGGAATCAGTACATTAGTTGTTGAACCGGGTAACAGGTATCCCAGGAGTTGTGTACATTTTGACCTTAAGCTCAGGCCTCGCAGTAAGTCGCCGTCATAAGTTGAACTAGGTTACAGGTAATCCCAGGAGGGGTGTGCATTGTCTTAAACTAGAGCCACACATTTATAAGTCGTCGTCCTATTATGGTTGAGTAGCCTAGTTAGAGACCGAAGTTTGATTTGTTTGAACTAAGTTCTTGAAGCTAGTTTTAGTATTCTCCTAGTGAAAGTCTAGCCGTCAACACTGATTCTTTCCATAACGCCATTTTGAATATATTATTATTATTATCGATTGATTTTTGACTTACAGGTTGGCAAGTGCTTTAAGTTTCGCTGAAAACTTTTTTTTTATTATATCGTTTTAATGTTTTCTCTTTTTAAATAATTATTTTCCATATGATATAATATGGCTGGGAGAACGTCTGAGTTACTCCCCACTGACGTGGCTGTTATGTTTATAATATGACATGTATTTGCTGCTGGGTTTTGGGTGTGAGCTAGCGAGTAGCGTGGATCCACTCTTTCTTCATTCTTTTTATGGATTTGTATAAACCTCTTTGGAGAATTTCCTTTTTAGCCCTTTTGTAAAAAGAGGCCTTTGTACTGACTTACCATTTCTTTTAATAAGATATAGTTTGTCAATGTGTTTTAATCCCAACTCTACGGTGTTTCCGTCACTGTATAGCGTTAGAATTTCTAGGGGATTACAATCTTAAGTCGACCATTCATGGCTACCGTTGGTACTATAGTTGATGTTAAGAATGGAAAGTTATCTTTTAACAAAGGGAACGAGTTGGTAGAGTTTTCCCTTTCTCAAGCTCTTAAACAATCAATGATTGAACAAATGTATTCCATTGAAGTTATTGATAGTTTGGTTGAGTATAGCTTGATAGATGATGATAAGAAAGAAGAGGAACCACTTGATTCCCCACCTCTTGAAGATGAGTGCTTACATGAAGAAAAGGTAGAACCACTACCGGTGGGTAAGAGTACGCTACCCTCTCCTCTTAATCTCGAACTTAAGCCACTCCCTTTTTCCCTCAAATATGCTTTTCTTGAAGGAACTAGATATCCCGTTATCGTCAATGCCATACTTGATGGTCCTCAATTGGAAAAACTTTTGGTTGTTTTGAGAAAACACAAAAAGGCCATCGGGTATAGCATTGCCGACCTCCAAGGAATAAGCCCAAATGTTTGTATGCATGGGATCATCCTTGATGATGACCACCGTCCTTTGGTTGAGGGTCAACGTCGTTTGAACCCTAGCATGAAAGAGGTTGTCATGAAGGAAGTCCTCAAATTGTATGAGACTAACATTATATACCCCATAACCAGAAGTAAATTGGATAGCCCCGTACAAGTTGTGCCAAAAAAGGAAGGTATGACGGTTGTAAAAGGAGAAAAGGGAGAGTTGATTTCTACTAGGACTATCACTGGTTGGCGCATGTGTATAGATTTTTGGAAATTAAACACGACCACCATAAAAGACCATTTTCCCTTCCCTTTATTGATCAAATGCTTGAACGATTAGCGCATTACTCTTATTTTTGTTTCCTTGATGGTCATTTGGGATTTCTTCAAATTCCCATTCACCCAAATGACCAAGAGAAAACCACTTTCACATGTCCCTATGTCACCTACGCTTATTGAAGGATGCCATTCGGATTGTGTAATGCGCCGAGAACGTTTCAGAGATGCATGATGGCAATTTTCTCCGATTTTATTGAAAAATCAATGGAAGTTTTTATGGATGACTTTAGTGTCCATGGTACATCTTTTGATTCTTGCCTTAATAATCTTGATCAAGTGTTAGCTTGATGTGAAGAGTATAGACTTGTTTTAAATTGGGAGAAATGCCACTTTATGGTCGAACAAGGCGTAGTACTCGGTCATATTGTTTCTAATAAAAAGAGTCGAAGTTGATAAAGCTAAAGTCTCCGTGATAGAGAACTTGCCACCCCCAACTAGTGTCAAAGGGGTGAGGAGTTTTCTAGGTCATGCCGGCTTTTATAGGCGGTTCATAAAAGATTTTTCCAAGATTGCCAAGCCTTGAACTTCTTTACTTATGAAAGATGCACCTTTCGTGTTTGATGACTTGTGACTTAAGGTCTTTTGCAGGATTAAGGCCGCTCTCACCACCGCTCCAATTATCAAAGCACCTGATTGGAATATTTCATTTGAGATTATGTGTGATGCTTCCGATTTAGCTGTTGGTGCCGTGTTAGGCCAACGTCTGGACAAGAAGCTACATGTGATATATTATGCAAGTAAAACCCTTGATGAAGCCCAATCGAGATATACCACATCCGAAAAGGAAATGCTAACCAACCAAAAGACAATTGCCCTCTACTCGACATCTTATGGTGGACACTTGGCCAACCAAAAGACAATTGCCAAAGTCCTCCAAAGAAGGTTTCGGTGGCCTTCCATGTTTAAGGACATTAGAGCCTTCATTCTTACATGCGATGCTTGCCAAATATGTGACAATATAACAAGAAGGAATGAGATGCCTCTTCAACCCATCCTAGAAATTGAATTGTTCGATGATTGGGGCATTGACTTCATGGGACCGTTCACATCTTCCTTCGGCAACAAATACATCCTAGTCGCGGTGGACTATATCTCAAAGTGGATCGAGGCCGTAGCTTCCCCTACCAATGATTCCAAGGTGGTAATCAAGCTTTTTAAAAATGTAATTTCCCGAGATTCGTTATGCCGAGAGCCATAATTAGCGATGGAGGCTCTCATTTTAGGAAGTATACATTTGAACACGTTCTTCGGAAATATGGTATCACTCACAAGATGTCCTTAACATATCATCCTCAATCAAATGGGCAAGTCGAGATCTCCAACCGTCATATCAAAGGTATTTCGGAAAAAGTTGTAAATATACACCAAAAGGATTGGTCATTGAAACTGAATGACGCCCTTTGGAGATTGAGAACGGCTTACAAAGCGCCGATTGGAACCACTCCTTATTGACTTGTGTATGGCAAAGCTTGTCATTTACCGGTGGAATTAGAACACAAAGCAAAATGGGCTATTAAAGAGCTAAACTTTGACGAGAATGTTGTCGGAGATAATCGCCTTCTACAACTACAAGAATTGGAAGAGTTAAGACTTGAAGCTTACAAAAATTCAAAGATCTACAAGGAGCAAACTCGCAAATGGCATGATTCTAGAATACTTCGTAAAGACTTCTCCGTTGGTGATAAGGTATTACTCTTCAACTCTCGTTTTAAGCTTTTCCCCAGTAAGTTGAAATCGAAATGGTCGGGTCCATTTGAAGTGACCAAGGTGCAACCATATGGATCCATAGAGATCTCTAGCCCAGAAACCGCGAATTAATGGTTAATGGGCAACGCTTGAAGATTTACCATGCCGGTCACGTTCGTGAGACCTTTGCTACCATGAAAGTTGGTGAGCTCCCATTAGGGAGTGTTGTTTAACCCCCTCCTCAAATTGAAGTAAGTTTGGTGGTATCCTCAACGACCACCTTGTAAATATGTACCATATTCTTTGTTTTATTAGTTTTGTTAGATTTGAGTGGATGGATGAACTTGGATTTCATCTTGGAGCCTATTTTTGGATGATGATCAAGATTTTGGAGAAGTTATGGAGCTAAATTGAAGACCACAAGCATGTTTGTGGGAGAAATTGATTATGTATTGTGAGTCGTGTCGTTATTTGCAAACATTAGGTGATTATTGAAGAGCCATGAAATGGCAAGGCGGAAAAAAATGACCATAGAAGACCGCCGGGCAAAACTTCGCCCGATGAGATTATTGAAGGTTTTTCGTCAGGTGAAATTTCACCCGATGGAATTTTGCCACGCCAAGGGATTTGCTGAAGATTTTCCGTCGAGTGAAATTTCACCCGATGAGGGTATGACCGGACGAAACTTCGCCCCACAAAAAAATCCCAGAATTTGCCAAAACTGCCAGAATTGTCCAGAAACCGTCGGGCGAAACTTCGCCCATGAGAATTTCACCAGGTGAAACATCACCCGACGGTAAAATTTTGCAGAATGGATTTTCACGAAGAAAACCCATCAAGTGAAACTTCACTCGATGGTGCACGACCGGGTGAAACTTCACCCGACGACTTATCCGGATCACCTATTCATCTTTCACTCACTACAAATTCAATTCCCTCCTTCTCAAATATCCCATATAACTTTCCTTCCAAAACACAAACATCAAAAATTCACAAGCTACTTTTCAAACTTTCCTCTCCCTCCTCAAACACCTTTATATCACTTTCACCTCACTTTCGTTTCACCATATCACTCCTCATATCATTAAACACCATCTTCCATACCCCAATCACATTCATACCTCCATGCCATTCACATTGGTGATAATTTTTTTGGGTTTTTGAAGAGGTGAAGCTTAGCTTTTTTGGATCAATCTTGCAATCTACCATTATGAAGACAAGGGCAAGACGAGTCGCTCGTAAACAAGGTATGACTTCAACTTCTAAATCTTCTACCTGTACTAATTTTCCTTGTCTTAATACATCGTTGTCTCGTGCCTTCTCCGAAACGATCTTTCAGAGTACTAGATGACCTTGTCCCCACAAAATGACCAATTGGGGTATCGTTGACGATATTAAAGAGTTATCGTCACGGACCGGAACTAGTGAACTCCTTTGCCTTGCGACGTTTACCTACAAAGACTTAACTTATGAGTCCTTAGAAACCTTGGCCCTCAAAAACTTGACCACACCTAGAGTAATCAAATTTAGACTATTCGAAAAACCCCCTCGTTTGACTATTCCTAAGTTCGGCCTCGCGATAGGCCTACCCTCATTAGGTACCGGACTCAGTGAACCCTCAAGCAACATTCAAGCATGTGTGTCTAAGAGAGACCTTTGGAAGCGCATATCACGCTGTAAAGCAGGTTACTCGGCGAATTTATCCTTTGCCTCCGAGATTCGTAACCCCGCAATTCGCTACTTTTGCGAAATTCTTTGCCATTGCTTGATACCCTCGGCCGATAACATTTATTCTCTTAATGTGTGTGTCTTGCAATTGAATTTAGACTCTTTAGTCGGTAACTCGAATCCCTTAGACCTACCCATTGTTGTGGCATTACATTTCCAGCCTATCATTGATACCCAACGCTCCTCCTTAGATTGTGGAGGTCTTGTGAAGGTAATTGCTAACAAATTGGGATATTCGACCAACCACCTCACCCCGCTAGACAATTCCATTTGGCTTGACGAGGCCTATTTCCCTACTTGGATTTTTCATGTACCCCATCAACGCCTCGTCTATATTAGCCGTGGACGAGCTTTAATCGTCCCCAACACACACCGAAACACCATCCTTGTTCACCCCAATTAGGACCTACCTTTGGGACCCGGTGAATTTTCGACTGACCAAGACTGAGTCGGGAGGAAGAGGAGTATGGGAGTATGCGCACTACACATTGCCAGAAGGTCGTACGATCCCCTACGACCTTTGTGAGATTGAGTCAGACTACGCCCTCTCGCTTAGCGATGGTCCTGAGGAGTTCTCTCCCGAGCCTTCTTTCGAGGGTATACCACTCTACCTGGGGTCTCCTAATGCCTCGTATGCGTCTGACGATTTTTCGTTCCAGACCCTCTCCCGGAGTCGGTAGGTAGTGTGGTGGGTGTGTGTGTGCGGGTTGGGTAGGCGAGTCTTTATGAGTCTATAATTGCGTGTCCTTGGGTTATGTCCGGTTCCAGTTTCGTTTATCCCATTATCATTGTGTTTGATTTATCTCTAACAAAACTATGCAAGCTGTCCCATCGATTGTTGCGGCCGACGCGGCCCTGGCATTGCTTCCGGTCTTTAGGTGATGTGATTACGCCATTGACCAATTTGAAAATCCAAATTCTTTTCATTTTTCTCAACTTTTTTCTATCCGGGCTAGGTGACGTGATTACACTTACGCCCATTTTTCACCCTTTCTTTTAATTTCTTTTATTTCTATCCACTTTTCATTTTCTTAATTAGCCACATTGCTAGGGTCTAGGTGACGTGATTACACCTAGGCCCACCACTCTTTTTATCCCTTCTTTTCATTTATTTTCTTTCTCTAAAATTTTCTAAAAATCTCAAAAACTTTTGAAAAATCACAAAAATCCAAAAAGATTTTTCTTATTTTTCGATCTTCCCCTATTTGTCCATTGAGGACAATGTACAATTTTAGTGTGGGGAAGGGATCTACTATCTTTTTTTTTCCAAAAATCCTTCAAAAAACCATAAAAATTTGAAAAATTAATGAGAGGAGAGAATGGGACAAATTTGTGTTTTTTTGTCTTATTGATCCATACAAACACATATATATAGTATGCAAGACTATCATATACATTGAAGATGATAAATACTACAACCTTTACATGTTCCCAGTAGATTAATTATATTGCTTATTGAATGAACCATAAACCCACGATTCACTTCGTATGCCTAATACCCCCCCTCAAGTTGGAGCGTGGGGATTCACCGTGCCCAACTTGGCCAATAATCTGTGAAATTGAGTCACATCAAGGGCTTTCGTGAAAATATTTGCATTGCTATCTGATCGGTAGTAGGAACATGAGTAGGCAAAATAAGACCGTTGAGAAGAGCGTCACGAACAAAATGACAGTCGATCTCGATGTGTTTGGTATGCTCATGAAACACAGGATTTTGGGCGATGTGAAGGGCCGATTTACTGTCACAGTACATTGAGATAGGCGAGGACTGTACAATACCAAAGCACGAGAGTATGCTAGTCAGCCATTTTAGCTAACAAGTAAGTACAGACATTGCACGATACTCGGCCTCGGTGGATGAATGAGAAACGGTTGGTTGTTTCTTATTCTTCCAGGAAATAGAAGATTGTCCAAGAAAAACCACCCAACGTGTAATGGACCGACGAGACAACGGGAAAGCAGCGTGATCGGAGTCACACCAACCTGAGAGTAGCATATCAGAGTCGGAAGTCAAGTGGATACCTTGTCCCGGCGAGCCTTTTAAATATCAAACAGTGCGGAAGGCCGCGTCCCAATGATCTTGTCGAGGCATGGCCATGAATTGAGACAAGATGTGGACGGAGTAATTAAGATCGGGTCGAGTCACAGAAAGTTAAAGTAGACGACCCACCAAATGACGGTAAGACTCGGGATTGAGCAAGACCGCACTTTTTGACATAGCCAATTTATTCCTTTGTGCCATAGGTGTATCCGCGGGTTTGCACCCCAACAAACCGGTTTCTGAGACAATATAAAGAGTGTATTTGCATTGACACAAGAATATTCCTATTTTATTATGGGAGATCCCAAGCCCGAGACAATATTTAAGAATACCTAGGTCCTTCATGTGAAACAGGACTGCAAATATTCTTTAAATTTAACGAGAGCCAGATCATCATTTGATGATATTATCAAGTCCTCGACATAAATGAGGACATTCAACTGAAGTGGCCCTTTCAAGTAAGTGAAGAGAGAATAATCTGTGTAACATTGTACGAACCCATATTTTTTTAAAGCTTCACTGAGTTTAGCGAACCAGCACCTCGGTGCTTGTTTAAGGCCATATAATGCTTTACATAGTCGACAAACCATACCCGGAGAAGTAGGAGTAAAACCCGGAGGTAGGTTCATATATACCTCTTTGTTCAGGTCACCATGAAGGAAGGCGTTGTGGACGTCTATCTGGTGAAGGGACCAATATTTGCAAGATGCGACGACTAAAAATATTCGAACTGTAGTTATTTTAGCAACCGGAGCAAATGTTTCATCGTAATCCACCCCTTCAGTATGATGGTTACCGAAGACCACCAGACGAGCTTTGAATCGTTCGACGATTGAAACAGATTTATATTTGACATGGTAGAGCCACTTGCTCCCGAGAGCTTTCTTCCCAGCGGGGAGGCGTTCAATAGTCCAGGTACCATTCTTCTCAAGAGCGGTCATTTCGGCCTCCGTGGCACGCCATTCGGGGTCATGAACTGCCTCAGAAAAATTTCTCGGTTCCTGAGTAGCTGAAATGGCTGCTAAAAAACGCGTTGCTCCACGGAGAACTTCTCACAATTAATATAATTAGTAATAGGATAGACAATACCTGAGGACGGTTGAAACACGGTGAGTTGAGAAGTGGTAGATGGACTAGTACTGTTACCTGTTGTCTCAACAATATAATCCTTGAGAGCCGTGGATGGTATCTTAACCTGGTGACCGCGCCCAAGAGAGACATTGGACTCCCTTAATTCCGCATTGGGAACCGTGTCCGTGATTAAATCGGAGGAATGGTCGGTCTGGTTAGGGGCATCCGCGTCCCTGGACCCGTCATTGGCTTCTATATTCTCATTTCTGAGATTGACGGGGTCCAAAAAAATAGAGTCATTATCCCAGTCGAGTATCTCGTACCCCGTGTGGCCATAACTATCCTCCTCTGCCTTTTGTTCGAAAATAGATGTCGTAGGGGCATGAGTTGTGGGGTCGAGAAAAGGGAAAAAATCCTCGTTAAATTTCACATCTCGAGATACAAAGAACTCATCACGGTCTAAGTCATATAAAGACCAACCTTTCTTACCAAATGGGTAACCCATAAAGACACACTTACGACTCCGACTTGGAAATTTATCTCCCTTGGCACGTTGATTGTGAGCATAGCATAATGAACCAAACACCCTCAATTCGGTGTATGGAGGAGCATGGCCGAAAAGTACCTCGTAGGGGGATTTTCCATTGAGGACTATTGAGGGCATCCTATTTATTAAGTGTGCAGAAGTAAGAATACACTCCCCCGGGAAACGAATCAGTATTCCTGAGTGAAAACGAAGAGCACGGGCAACATTAAGTATATGCCGGTGTTTTCGCTACACACGACCTTTCTTTTGGGGTGTACCTACACAAGATGTTTGAAAAATTATTCCGTGCTCACAAAAAAAATGGTTTAAGTGAATTGAACTCAGTCCCATTGTCACTACGGACCGTCTTGATAATGGCGGAGAATTGAGTTTTAGTCATAGCAACAAAATTCATAAAATTAGCATACACCTCAGTTTTATCACTTAAAAGATATACCCATACAGCCCGGGAAAAATCGTCCTTAATGGTGAGAAAATAACGCCCTCTACATGTAGCTGGTGGGTCGTATGGGCCCTAAAGGTCGCATTGTACGAGTTCAAAATTACGACCGCTATTATTAGTACTACAAGGAAAACTATCTCGGACTTGTTTAACACGGTGACACACTTCACAAGGCTGAGACGACGTATTATTTGAACGGTGAACAAACGGAAGTAAATTACTGACTTTATCCGAAGGGTGCCCGAGACGTGTGGTGCCACAGAATACATGACGAAGAGGGTTCGACATGATTAATACGCAAGTTCGAGTCGCTTCTCAAGTAGTATAGTCCATCTAACAGATCACCCGTGCCAATCACCGTCCTCGTTAACGAGTCCTGTATGGTACAAATAGAGGAGTCAGTGAGAAAAATGCAATTTATAGAGTCACAGAGTTGTGATGCAAAAATTAAGTTACAGGTCAGCGATGGGACATATATCACGGAGTCAAGTGTAATTGTTGAGGAGAGAGGCACACGACCCATTTCAACAACCTGTACAACTTGTCCGTCGGGAAGACGAATCGACCGTGGTGGTGTCTGTGTAACATCGATTAGCACATTTGGGTTGCCCGTAACGTGGTGGGAGCACCCGTATCAATTATCCGCTTACCATTAAAGCGATTTGAAGGTGTCGAGCACACCATTATATGCCTGGATTGCTCACCAAGTGCCGGTTCAATAGATGTTGCATTAACATTTTCAATTGGACGAGTTGAATTCTTCGAGTTCGACCCTCCCCTGCCTCCACGAGCTTGTCTTCTTTTCTGTAATTCATGCCACCATTCGGGAACTTCACCAAGTAATTCAAAGCACATAGTAATGTCATGACCAGATTTCTTACAGTCAGTACAAACGAGGGCACGCTTCTCCTCTTTTATAAGGAACTGATTTTGTTGAACTCCCGTGCGTGTCATGGCCCTTGGATTAGCCCGAATAGAAAAACCCTCTTGTTCACTAACCGCCTGCTCCTTTGCTTTGTCGATACCTCGCACCCGTTCTTCTTGTGGGATGGTTTGGAAGGCCCGATTCAATGTCGGTAAGGGTTCTTGGGCAAGAAGGATGGAGCGTAAAGACCCGTAGTATGCCAGCCAGAGGTGGAGTAAGAATCGGTGAAGACGGTCTTCTTCTCGACGCGTTGTGTGCTTTTTCCCGACTCCGCATTCACACTTTCCGTAGGTACATGAAATCAATGGCTCATGTTTGTCCAATTCATTCCAAATTGTACTTAATTTTCCATAGTATACTGCTACTGACATCGATGCAGTTTGTCGACATTCGGACAATTCGGACTTAAGTTGCTGAATTCGGGGTCCATTGACAAGCCCAAATCTTTCACTCAAGTCGTCCCATAAGAGTTTTGGATTTTCGTAGTTAGGGAGGAGAGCTTTTTCCTTGTCACTAATTGTATTTGTTAGCCACGATACAAGGGTGCACTGGATTGCTTCCCAATCAGCATCTGTGCACGGTGGAGTTGGAGATTTGATTGTCCCGTTAAGAAATCCGAACTTTCGTCTTGCTCGGAGAAACACACGTATAGCATGTGACCAATCATTGTAGTTGTTTAGTTTGAGGCGGATGGAGGTGATATAATCTCCGGGTCGATCATGAGGACTAAGGTAATACGAAGATGTATGTTCGATCTTGGCCGTTTGGCCGTCCGATTTTTCGCCCGACATTGACAGGTTTCTATTGTTTGTTTGGCTCTGATACCATAATGAGAGGAGAGAATGGGATAAATTTGTGTTTTTTTGTCTTATTGATCCATACAAACACACACACACACACACACACACACACACACACACACACATATATATATATATATATATAGTATGCAAGACTATCAGATACATTGAAGATGATAAATACTATAGCCTTTAAAAACACACACACACACACACATATATATATAGTATTGCTTATTGAATGAACCATAAACCCACGATTAAAATTCCAAAAACCAAAAATATTTTCCTTTTCCCTTTTCTTTTCTTTTCTCGTTTTCGTGACGTTTTCGTGTCCTTTGAATAGTCTTGTTCTCTAATCTTACAGGATAACCACCACCTTGATAGCACAAGATAAGTAGATTATGGAAGCAACCCGCTAGGTAACTCCTTTCCTCTTCGCATTCTTCTTTACTCTCGTAGAGGAGTTATGTTGTTGCTATTGGGAGGCTCTCGAAGAGATGGGCATTTAGGGTGTTGTGGTTGATTTTGTGCTTGAACTAGTATGGAGTACGAAGTGCATGACTTTACTTGTGTTTTCCTTTACTTGCCTCTTATTTTTTTTTCTGTTCTTTTTTGCTTTTGTTTAGTGTGTCTAGGATTAAATGTTTTCGAAAACCCAATTACAAACTTCTTACAAGAGTTTACATTCCATTGTAGGTAACCCATTTTAGATTTTGGATCTTAATCTAGTAGAATGACTCTAAATCAATGAACTTGTTGATCTTTTAGTTTGAGTCCACCTTTTCTACTAGAGGTTTACGTCGGGGTTTGCACTTGACCATCTTGACCCCCCATGGAGGAGTTAGGCCTTGGTTTTTGCATCCCGTTTTCTGGGTGACCTTGCTCGAATAACCATTGCACCTTTAGTCCAAATTCTTCTCGCCTTTTTGTGGGTTATCCGGGGATGGCGCGCGTTCTCGGTTACCTATTTTTCCTTCAGCAATACATCACCACAATAAGTTTACAAAAATAACCTCCAAGCTTGGTTCCGAACCACATCAAAAAGCCAAAAGAAAGAGCAAAAACCGAAGCAAGAGAAAAGGGCACAAAAATATGAAAACCAAAGGAGAGAAAAGGAGCTTCAATGAAAATCATATCATCAAAAACATCTCCTCAAAAAAAAAATATAGAAGCCTTTTGATTGATTCGTCGCTGTGAAGTGCCTACTAGAGGACTGAGTCCCGAGGAAGAAAGATAGCGGTGATTAGTTGGTCCACCACAAAACTGTAAATGCTTCTCCACTTTTTGTTAGGGCTAATTTGGATAATTCGAGTTTGGAATGACCCTCTTGGCCTTAGCCAAAGAGAGCGGGACTGCACTTACCTACAGTATCGAACAACTCCATGGTTCACTTATTCCATTCCGTTTAACACCCCGTCGTACCCCTTTAAAAGATTAGGAGGACCTAGCTAAGTCACCAACATCTTTGTTGCTTTAATGTCATACTATTAGGCTTTGGTCCTTGTTTACGTGGGTGATTTATCTTGGAATATTTATTATTGTTTTAGGTAAGTAATCGGTGTCTTCCCCGCCGTCTCGATGAGGGATTTGGTGTTTTATTTTTGCTTTGGATGTGTCTATTCTTTCGTGTTATTTGCTTTTGTGTGTTTAGTTGCATCCACCATTTTGAGCAAGACCCAACTTGCCTTGCATTAAAGTACCTTACCTCATAGGTATTCCAATGTGAGTTCAAGGGACAGAACGGGCCCGTTAATTGCTCCATGTCGGCTTAGCATAGTCCAGCTAGTAGTATTAGTATGTAATTTCTTTTTGGGTCTTTGCTCTTTGGACGAGCAACGGTTTAGTGTGGGGGATTTGATGTGTGCTAAATTTAGGCCATTTTTTCTCCCATTTAGACTTTTTTTTCCTCCGTTTTGTGAGATTAGAATGCGATTATCGCCTTATTTTGAGTCTTTCTCGCATTAGCGTCCCTCATGTGCATTTTACGTGTTTTTGGTAGTTTTTCTATCTATTTTGATAAGATTCGACACTTACAGCATGACCAAGCTTCCACGAGCAAAAGAGAGGGGAATGTCATCTCAAAAAGCAACACACAAACTTAAAGTTCAAAGTCATCCAATCAAACGACGAATAGCGAGACCAGAAAAGAGGTCAAGGAACCATCGGGTGAAACTTCACCCGATGAGATACCACCGGGCGAAGTTTCGCCCGACGACAATTCGACCTCCCTGAAGATTTTCAGAAAAAATTCTTCACCGGGCAAAGTTTCACCCGACGGTAAAGAGGTCAAAAAATGCAAAATCTGGAAGAAAGTTCACCGGGTGAAACCACCGGGTGAAGTTTCACCCGGCGGTATTGGTTCGTGAATGACTGATTTCGCAGGGTAAAGTTTCACCATACGAAGACTCATTGGACAAAAGTCTCACTAATGGAGAAAAAGTTGGATTTGGGCTTGGATTTAAGGATCCATTAAGCTATTACTATATATATATAGCTAACCTAGTTAGATGCACATAACAATCTATTATCAATTCATTATCATCTCATCACTCCATTAGATCATCCATTATCTTAGATAGAAAGCTAGTAGTTCTTCACAGTTTTTATCAATCTTCATCTTCCTTTAGATTTATATTCAAGCTTTGTAAGGAATTCTAGTTTTATTATTGAAGTTGTTTGAAGATTATTAAGGGATTAGTGACAAATCCATTGTCCTCTTCACCTAGGCTTCATCTTATTTTATGCAATCTTCATCTTTATCATTGTCATTTCCTTCATTGTTGGTATATTTCTCTTCTTCTCTCTCATCTCTAGATTAGATTTAATATTGTTATTTCATTATTGCACCGTTTTCATTGACTTTACTAGTGTTATTTTTAGATCGCCTTTTAGTTTCTTTTGTTGATCGCAATTTTCTTCATTGTCTTGTTGTTATTTTCTCTTATTTCCTTCATCATGCACGATCTTGTTATTTTCTCTATTGTTAATGTTTTTGTAGTCTCCATCATGAGTTGTGAGTATTTTTCTTGTTAGGGGGTTAAGGGAGGAAGATCTTGGGTGATTTGAATTGAGGAATTTTGGTTTGGTTGCTTGATTGTTGGTTTATCTTGTTTGAGGTTGTTGTGTCATTGTTGACTTAGTCCGGCCAACTAGATCGGCCTTGACTCATTTCTACCAATATAGGGAAATTCGGGGTAGAAATTATCTTGACTCGAGACTTATCCTTCTTCACCGAGAAAGCGGGATTTAGATGAGTTGGGTGAAGAAACCGAAAGGTGGTATTCTCCCTTTACCGACATTGTGAACGACCCATAATTCCGAGACTCTTAGACCCTTATTTCCGAATCCCGACTTCCCCTTAACAGCTTTTCCCTATTTGATTATCTCTTGTTATTCGTCGTATTTTAGCCTAGACTCTACTTAAAAACCCCCCCCATTAGATCCCATACACATTGCTCCTACTCGATTACACACTGTTTACCTGTGGACCGACCTCGACTACATTTAATTGTTTTTGTGTTAATTGCGAGTCTGATAAATATTGTTTGATCCCTTGTCTATCGTTAACGATCAATCCGATTTGGGCAAAGATCAACATGGATGGTGCGACGAGAAGAAGAGACCGAGTAGGCGTGGACGAAGCGTGCAAGTCCGAGTCACATGGGATCCTTCTCATGCTTGGGGCTCAAGGCACAAGCAAAGACCACTCACATGGGATGAAACACACTCAAGGGGACCATGGCCCACTTGATTTGTATTAGCTTTTAATTGTCTTTTATTTTATTTTTATTCTATGTATTTAGGACATGTAGTAGCTTACTAGTAGTTTCTTAGCAACTTCCTAGAAGTTTCCTAGCAACTTCCTAGTAACTTCCTTGTAGCTTCCTAAGGGCCCTATATAAGGAGCCTTTTAGTCATTATAATAATTAGAGATATTTTTGCTTTGAATGAATGAGAAAAATCGGTTAGAGTTCGAGACTCTCTCCACCTTAAATCCTTTCACAAAAACCAGAGTTTGAGTAGAGGTTAGGCCTAGTTAGCCTTGTAGGAGCTAGACTAGACTAGTTACCTATTCACGTAGCTAGTCTAGGTAAACCTTGGTTGGCGTCGTGGGTGCGTTTGAGTCGTCATTGCTCGGGTCTAGGGGCGGCTTAAACACACAAAACCAGTTCGATTAACGCGAACCTTGGAGGGGTTAGGGTGGGTCGTCCATATCTCGCTAGCTCACCGTCTTAGAGCGTGACACATCCCGGTGTTTACGCTCCAATTGGAGAAGTTTCCATAACCACACTTTCCACATCCTCATTTCGCAGAGGAGTAGTTTGAGTGTTAGAATACATGACAAGGTTAACATCCTGGCTGAGTTGAAAGTTGTCATTCAAGTTCAGTAAACTGTATCTCGGCATCATTGGGTCTCTCTCCCCCTTCTTCTTCTTCTTCTTCTTCTTCTTCTTCTTCTTCTTCTTCTTCTTCCTCCTCCTCCTCCTCCTCCTCCTCCTCCTCCTCCTATTCTTCTTCTTTGGTAACTCATCTCCTCCTCTTCTTCTTCTTTGGTAACTCATCTGATCTATTATTTCTAGTATACGTGGAGTCAGATCATCTAGACCGAAGTATAATTCTAAAAAATAAGAAAATTCATCTTGACATGTAACTGTTTTTTCTTCTCCTTCTTTTGTTGTGTTCTCATTGACAACTTGTGATGTGATACAAGTGACATCCTTCCATTTGTCATCTTCAGCTTGCAGTAAAAGATAAAACATAAGTACTATACTCAAGTTAATACTTATATACGTACAATACCGTAGTAAATTCTATGAATGGATGATTGTATATAAATGCTATTGTACTGTAACATATTTTCTAGATTCTATGAATGGATATAAGGGTTACTGTTGTGTATATAGCAGTAGAAAAAGTGCATATAATTAGTGTATATAAAAGAAAAGAAAATAAATCAAAGAAAAAATGTTACCATTCTTTCTTGATTGTTCTTCTCTTTTGGATTTTGCAAGTTTCTCCATAAAGTCATTTGTCAAATTCTCCAAGTCTATGAGTGGTTCGAATTGGGGGGAGGCAACCTTTACAACCTTTATTGCATCTTTCAAACCCCTAAAAGACTTTGAGAATTAACAAGACTAGTTGATCAAATTTTGTACCCAATCCATTGCTTCCTTCGCCTCCTCATTATCATCTTTCACTTCTCCCTCTACGTTCACATTATCTTTTACTTCCCCATTCACCTTCACATTGTTCTTTACTAGCTCCTCCATCTTCACTGGAAAGAAACCTCACTAGGGAAGAAACTTTAGAACTACAGGTTTCACAGTCATCCCCTTGTATCAATCAAGGGGCTGTAATGGCAACACAAAACCATTACCAAATGTACCAATTTTATTTTTTGCTTCATCTAATGGTCTCTTAGAAATGGAATCGGTGTCCAAAACAACATTGTTGGGAATGCACGAATAGGTTGAGTATTTCTATAACAAATTCGTTGCAGATAGATAAAAACAAAGACCATTATAGGTCCATCAAAGCACTTGTTTCTCCCTGTTGTATTCATTTTCTACAAATCAAAAGCCTCGATGAAAGCATCGAGACAAAATTGGCACCAATTAAATTTAGGGACCAAAGACAAGTCAACTAAAGATTTCAGTATCTTTAAACTTGGACTTGTAGAACAGCTAGCTTGTCAAAAATGCAATTTGCGGCTCCGTAAAATCCCTTCTTTGATGCGTTTTTCATGATGCCGCATATGGCGGGGCAGCAAATAGAAAATTTAGGTGCGGTGTCTAAAAAACGCCGCAAATAAACATCATATTCATTTGCGGCGTTTTTTTGAAATAACGCCTTGAATAGGGCTCTTATTTGCGGCATTTTTTTATAAATGACGCCTCAACTAGTAGTTCTAAAATATAAAAAAAATATTGTAATGAAAATTAATTAAAATACATTACAAAATACAAAAATTTAATATTTAATACAAGTCCAAAGTTTGTATACAAACTAATAAATTTATACAACCAAATGTCTTGCATCATCCATTCCATCGACATCCCCGATAAAAGTAAAAAAAGTAATATAGACATGTTTCTAAATACTCCTACACTTTTAAAATATAAAGCTCATCCCACAATTCATTCATCTCAACTTCACCGCACTTGTAGGGTTACTCTTTGTGTTAGTTCAAAACCTAGAAAATGAAAGGTTAACACAAATACATCAAGTAAATGAGAAGTTGAACCATTTAAATTACTAGATAAAAGCAATATAAGTTCGTGGAGAGCACCGAAAGAACTATATTCATAGCAAAAAGTTGACTAACTGTTCATACTTGTAGCATAATTTAATATGGGAGCAATAACTATTCATGATTTTTATTAAATATAATAAAGAAAAGAGGATAATATAACACTCCTGAAGCTCAATCAACTCTTTCTACCGATGGCTTGGAATTTAAAGTTGGTCTTATAGTTTGCTGTTGGATTCTATACTACTCAGTACTACTCATGGCGAGGAAACAGAAATAAAAGGAACTCATATAGTAAATATACAGCTTGTCCTCCATTTCCTTTAACCCCTTTCGCAACAATTTGGAAAGCTTTTGCTTGACCTAGACCATCAATAATCAATAATCAATAGAAAAACCATGTGCTTTAAGAAGCTAAAAGAGCAACACAACCAAGAAAATGTGTAAACTGATGGTATTAGATCAACCCGGTGGCTTGATTGATAGAGTTTAGCTTTGCAGCATGTGAAGTCAAGGACAACTTGCCTCTTTCTTGCCAAAGACAAATGTTACTTGGTATTATTAACCATTTCAGAGATTCAATAATACAAACTGTAAAAATCGTATCCGATTAACAGTGTATGCAGTACCTGCCATAGAACTAGGGAAATGGCAGCAGCCACAGGTGTTGATGAAGTTTGAGTGGTCATGATGTACTATTTTGGAGCACCGTATCTGAAGACAAAGCATGAGACCAAAAAAATATCTACAGCTAACGAAAGCAAAGAGCCCACTTTGAAAAGGAATTTATAGTCCGAGCCCAAAAAAACTCACCTAGCGTCCAACAGAAACTCTGTGAGAATATAATTGATGCCTACTCGTAAACCAGTTGTAGCCCCAAAATCGATGATCATGAATGTATGGGTACCAGGACTCAGGTTAGATAGGTTAATAAACAAATAAAAAATGAATGAAGATTTCGAAAACCCTAACAACCAATTTGGTACAAAAAAAGGACAATTAATTTGAGGTGAGTGATAGTTAAGAAACACGCCCTCTTCAATCATTAATACTTCGTATATCTCAAAATAAACGAGTAAAGATAAAGAAGATAAACTCATCTTTTCTAGGAATGTAATGATGCATACCTCAAAAAGTAACCATGTTCAACAGCTAATCCCATATTGTCACACGGGGAGAACTGATAAGTATAATGACAGGGATGATCACATATAACTGATAAGTATAATGTCAGCCATTTTGTAGGTACATCAAGATACAAGACTTCTAGACATTGTTTTTTAAGATGGTTAGTACTCCGAATATCAGCAAGTATAATCTTAACAAGCTGTAAGATGATTAATTAAACATGAAAGGATTTGCTAACTTTGGAGTCAATGCTTATGAAGGGTTGAAAGGATGAATGTATGATGTTTTACACTACAAGAGAAAAGTCATTTTGGGTCTGCCAAAATCGGTCCCAAAACTGAAAAAGCGGTCCCAAATCTCAGTTTTGGGGACCGACTTTGGGACCGCTTTTGAGCGGTTGCAGAATCTGGTAACAAAACACAAAATTTGGGACCGAAAAGCAAATCGGTCCCAACTTTGTGACCGTCGCAAGCGGTCTCAAATCTTATTTTCGGTCTCAAATTTGGGACCGACTATTGTGTTAAGCGGTCCTAAATTCGGGACCGAAGTCGGTACCAAAAATGTCTCGGCGGTCCCAATTGGGACCGTTGTCGGTCCCAAAAATGCCTCGGCGGTCCCAAATTCGAGACCGAAGTCGGTCCCAAAACTGCCTCGGTGGTCCCAAAATTTCCTAGGCGGTCCCAGAAATTCCAGAATTAATTATATATTAATTATATTATTGGGCTACCCACCTATTAAATTTTAACCTGCATATAAACCAAATAACATGACACCAATCACAATCTCCAAATGCTAATCGAAAAGTCTCAATTTATAATTAATAAAACCAATATTCATACAACCCACACACATAGAAAATGTCACTACAGTCCACACACTAAGAATAAACTTCAACACGTGACTAAAGTCTCATCACATTTAAACCACTTAAACCACCACCGGTACCACCAAATGGATCTTCATCGGGTCGAGAATTAGAAGAGAAGTTGTTGTGACAATTAAATTGTTGTTGTATCTTAAGAAATCGAGCCTCTATTTGTTGTTCCATTTCCTTCATCATTTGCTCCTTTTGTGCGGTCAATCTTGCTTCCATTTGTTGTTCTATTTGTTGTTCCATTTGTTGTTCCATGAGTAATCGTTCATCTTCACGTGCCTTCTTCTCCTCTTCACGTGCCTTCTCCGATTGTTGAAGTCTTTCTTCAAGTTGAATCATAACCCCGGGACAATAAGAAGTAGCCGTAGAATTTGAAGATTTACTTTTGAACTTCTTCTCGAAAAACAACTCGTCGACATTACCAATTCCATAGACCTTTCCGTTTTTTCGCCTACCAACAACATCGGAAAAGACTTCATTTTCTCCCACATTCTCCCCGGAGTCCTTCAATTTTGTATTGTATTTCTCCTATAAAGGAAATATTAACGAATGTATAAAAATTTTAGAAATGAAAACGGAGCTAAAGAGATAAACAAAATTGATTAAACCAAACATGTACTCACAAAAACATCTTTGGCTTTCTTAGAATTGAGTTCTCTTCTACCCTCGACTTCAACACTATGAACCCGGTAGAAAACTTCTGAAGTAGAAGGTAACTTGCCTTGGTTTTCCTTAGTCTGAAATATGTACAGTAAGAATAATTCAGGCTACAAATGTTACTTGCCTTGGTTTTCATGGCATAAAATAAACATACATTACAATGGAAAAGCAAACCGAAGACTCTATCAATACTTCAGTACTAGCTGCAACAAAATACATCATACAAACACTGCATACAATTCAGAATCTGCGAATCTCCATCACAGTAAACTCAAAAAATCTAAATGCCAAAAATTTGTAAACGAGGGTATATCATTGTAGTCCCTTGGTTTATAACATAATACTCTAACAAATTCTCTAGTTTCTACTCTATCACGGATGTGGGGCATGAGACATGTGAGTAATCCATAAACCACACAATAATAATACGGAACTCGTCTTTCCAGTATTTTACGAGTTCTCTAGTGTTTCGTTCAAATCATGACGAGTCGGTTAATCTACCAAAGTACCAAAGAAACTCTCGTCTATTCAAATGGGCCTCGCCCATCATGCAACTCTCTGGGAGTCTGGGTAGACCATTGTTTTTACGTTCACCCCAATCAAAAAGGTGGGGAAAGCTTGTCTTAAAATTGTAAAAGAGACAGCCTCAAGAATGTCAATACCCCAACATCAATGAGTAGCAATGCGTGGCATATAATCTCCAAGAACCACATATGTATGTTATTGTATCCAACCAGTTGTATACAAGATTTAAAAAAATGTATGCAATTTGGTTAAAATGAAACTACTTCACAAAATTTAGTGACGGAATTAGTACAGAAAGCACCTACACGGTGAATGCATATTTTAGCTCAATCAGGGAAAAGAGAAAACCGCAGAAAAATCAAGTACTTGGTAGTAGGGTTTGAAAAGTGAAATTTCAATCCAGCTTCCATACATCTCCAATGTTTGGGTCAAGCAAAAGGTAGAAACAATCTTAGCACTGGGCCAAGTCTCCTTTCTAAGTCCGTCTGGGGGCTCACTTTCCCCCGTGCAACCTTAGCACTGGACCCTTCAGTCTGAGTCCTAGATTTCCCTTTCTGACTTGCCGGAGTAACATCTTCGTCAAAGAAGCTTCTATTATCTTTAGCATGTTCCCGACGCAGCAGGTCAAAAGCCTCGTCAGTCTTCAAAGCAGCTCGGGCTTTAGCTGAATCAGACTTTGTCCATTTAACATAAGAATCGGATACCCAGATCGAATGAGGATTCTTAGGAACGGACCAAGTAGCTCGTGTATACCACCTTTGCATCCAGGTGTCACACATTATGTCCGTCAACTGAGTAGATTCACTCACGATTGCCTCGATTTCCGGAATTCTTTGGGCTCGACCATATTGCCTAAGTATGCGATCGGGAAAGAGGTGAATTGTTTGTCTAAAAGATAGAATTACCTGATATCGAGCCCTATCTCGAGACTCTAAGCCAATCCGGACATAAATAGGCCACCATGGGACGGTCCAGCAGATCAATGGGCCTTCATGGAAGGACAACACTTCATCCCAGTATTTTTGGGTGTTGAGGCGAGAAAAGGCAATAGTCCGTCTCCTCGTCATCACTTGTTTAGGTTGATATCGGCTCACGTCTAGAGAAGGATCCAAGATCGATAGCCTCTCGAACAGCCACAACTGAAAAACCCGCGAAAAATCAAAATCGCGAAAAATTGTCAAAAATCGCGTAAAAAAACGCGAAAACCGAGAAAAATTGGAAAATTGCGAAAAATCGAAAAAATCAAAAAATATGCATACCTGTAAAAGACGGGTACTCCCGGTCAACCTGGTTGACGGATCCCTTTTACGGTTATCCAAACCCTGGATAATCTCCCCTGTAATCAGCCAAGCCGGGCTGTGCTCCGTTTCCATCAGGTCAGCCACAGTGAAGAGTCTAACATGGGCCATGCAAGATAACAAATCCATATGGCCTTCGAAGGCATAAACATGGAGCATGCAAAAAGTAAAGGCCCTACGGCTATGGACCGGCCTGACCCGGACGTCATCTGGGCTCATAAATTTTTCAGCCAAATCAATCAAGGAAACGGTATCTCCTTCTAGCATACGGGATACCTCCATATGAGAAAGTCCAAAAAATTGTCGTATCTTTCTCCTCGGGTCATGAACTGAAAATGGGATAGCAGGGCGAAGTATGGGATTCCATCCTCCTACAGCAGCAATTTCCTCAGGGATAGGACAGATTTCGCCTCGAGGAAAACCAAAAACATGATAAGTATCGTCCCAATAGGACAGGCAAGCATCCAAAAAGTGACGATCTACTTGCATCTGACGGATCGTGAATAATTGGGTAACACCATTCTGGTTCAGAATGACTTTATCTGCGTCTCTGAAGTATCGAGACCATTCTTGCAGCATTTCAATTAATCGGTCGATTCCCATAACTAGATTTCTAAAAGAAGGAATAAGTTTCTCAGGGCTTGTTTTTCTTTAAGGAAGAGAGGGATTAGTGGGAATTATGAAGAATTATGAAGCAAGGAGAGGGTATTTTTAGCATAAAACCAAATTCTCCTCCTCACTTTAGGATTCCTAATCCCAGAGGATTTAGCGTACAGGCCCTATCCTAGGATCTAGCTAAGTCATCCTTAGCATTCCTATTCCTTTTCAGAGTAAAAAAAAAAATTCTCTAATTTTCAAAGACTTTTTCAAACCCAAAAATTCAAAACCTTTCTCAAATTTTTTATTCCCCCAACGCAAGTCATTTTCTTACAAATGTTACATGCAAAACATTGCAACTTTGCATAAATCATGTACAGGACGACTCAAGCAGGACCGCGCAATTCACATAACTCCCCAGCGGCATTTAACAAGATGAGCCCATATATAGGCGCACCTAAGTCTTATACGACGAGTCTAATTCCCCACGGAGTTATCATCAGCTCAGGTACATTTCTAGTCTGCGGCCGGCGGGCCCTTCACGCAGAGTCTAATGGACTTTAAACGACCCGATCGGAAGTCTGTCAGGTCTTAATCCTTGATTGGCCTGGTAGCTACTCTGACTTTCGCCCTGTCCAAGCCTCAGTCAGAGTGGGGGCTCTGTAGACACGCACATTTTACTGCCAGGTGTCTATAGCAGTTTTCGACAAACACCCGATGATGATCGGACGCAAACATGGTTTAACGTACTCGGAAATGGGCTCGAAATCATGGATATGTAGCTTGGGCTTTACAAGAGTACAAATTTCACAAAACTAACCTCAAAACCAGGCCCAGTGGGTCGTTTCGAGTCAAATAAGACTAATTTGGGTCGAATCCGACACCAGGGGCAAAATCGCCTTTTAGCGACCGAGACAAACCCGGTCAAAGATATTTTCTCGAGACATGTGAGTCAGCCGTGTCACCTCACGTAGCTGTTTCGAGCTCAAACTCCACAAAAAAATCAGCTACACAAATATTAAACAATTCCGTTAAAGGTAGAATTCGATCTCAAGTAGGAATTCTATCCGAAAACCGAATCAAACACTCGACCGAGCATAGGATACTCGGCCGAGCTCCCTCTTTCAGCCGAGATTCTCTTTCTTCCTCTCCAAGGAACGGAATCCTCGCTCGTCTCAACCTCTTACATTCCCTATCCCGATTGGTATTTTTTGTCGTACAAGCAAGGCTACCTCTACTCCTATAAATAGGACCCTCTAGCATCGATCATACACACAATTTCTCTTAACACAAAGACACCAAGTACTCACAAACACAATTAAATCCCCGACATTCTACCTCCAAAACTGAAGAAACCGACTCCTATACCCGTCACCCTTCACGTCCGACCAAAACCATCACCAACTCACCGACATTAACCCGACGCTCCCGTGCCTTAGCCACATTCCGACGAGCCCCGATCCGAGTTAACAAAAGCATGTAGGTTGAGGATGTAAAATCAAACCCGACTCCTCCTTTCTCTCTTTCTCTCTTCCTCGTCTTTTCCATCTTTTCGTCGTCGGTCGATTTTCATTATGGGTTGTTCATCGTTTTTTTTTTCTAATATCGATATTACTAAAACTATTTTCATATAACGAATATTCTAAAAATACGATACCGACTCTATAGTCGAATATTGTATTAAAAGAATTACATTAATCTCGTTGATGCTAAAGATTGTTACTTTTTACAGAATACGACGAATTTAACGCGGAGAGAGCTAACATTCTTTTTCGTTTCGTTCAAATTCTTTTTCAAAACAATTTTATAAAACCTCATCTAAAAAAGTCGTTCCGAATATTCGATATCGATTTCATAATCGAATATCGAATACGACGAATATCGAAAGCATAAATCGAGTATAAATTAATTCATATTTATACGCGATCTATCAAAATTAACGATTTCTTGAAAAATCTGAACCGGGACAGACCTCCACGCGAGTCGCGCCCCTCCCAGGCGACTCGCGCGGAAGCCTGAAACCCGCGGCCTTCTTCTTCGTTTTCTCAATTTTCCTTAAAACATCGTTTTTTCTACAAAACGATTTCACAAACCTTTTTATCTTTTCCAAAATTATTCCGAATATTTGATATCGATTTCATATTCGAATATCGAATATAACGAATATCGAAAATATTGAATCGAGTACGAATTATGCGATATTTGTACGCGATTTAATAAAAACATCGATTTTCAGAAAATCGACCTCGAAACAGGACGGGGCGCGAGTCGCGTGCACCCCGAGCGAGTCGCGTGCACCCCGAGCGAGTCGCGTGGAAGACTGAAACGCGACCTTTTTTTTCGTTTTTTTATTATTTTTTCAAACATCGTTTTTTGGACAAAACAACGTCTTTTTAGCGATATTTCAGATCTCGATATAATACATTATTCATCGCATTCATATTTTCATTCGATTTATTCAATCGTTACTAACACGTTTGTTCATCTTTTTAGCAACTTCTTCTTTTCTTTTGTTTTATTAGACTAAAACGAACCTCACATGCTAGAATACAACTTTGACGTTAATTTTAGTTGCATTAAATCGACTTAGCAACCCATTCAATTTCTCATATGTTTAGGGAAAACAATGTTTGCATATCATCTTCCCGTTCAACTAACGCGTGTATTCAAAAATCAAACGATATCCTAGTAGAGGCCGCTAATGTGCGGGCGGGGTTGGGTGTCCTTCGTGGGCTTCCCAACACGTACCCTCACCCCTTACTCAGAACCTCGGTTTCCAGATGTCCAAAACCATTGGCAACGAGAGTCATTCAATAGACGGTATCCGATAATGTCGGTATCGGTATCAAATGCAAAGAGACGAACCCAATAAACTCTGACATCGGAAATGGGCCGTATTTTGTAAACGGCCCCCTACGACAAAGAGTGGGTTCGAACAGGCCCGAACTCCCACAAAGTTCGGTGGCGACTCCAACTTCGATTTAAATTTCAATTCGATCCATTCTCATATGGAGATTCATTCGCCTCCCGAAACCCGCACGTGGCCGCGTCGGGGTGGACCTATGTCATGTCCACAAATATAAACCTGATAACACTATTGACAAATTGTAGACACCTGCATTTTGCCTGCTAGTGTCTATAGCAGTTCCCGACAAAACACCCGATGATGATCGGACGTAAACGTGACTTAATACGCTCGAATACGGACTCAGAATCAATAGTATCCAACGTGGGCATTTAGCGGAGTGCAAATCTCTCAAAACCGACCTCAAATCCAGGCCCAGTGGGTCGTTTCCAATAAAATGAGACTAATTTGGGTCAAAACCGACACCGGAAATAAAACCGTCTTTTGGCGACCGGGTCAAAACCCGGTCAAAAACGAATCCAACACAAAAAACAGCCAAGTTCGCTTCTAGAAGCTTGTCCAACAAACAAATGTCATTCAAAAAAGTCAACAAATCATTCCCTAAATATACTCCCTCCATTTTGACCTACTCGGTCGAGTGGTTCACATCCACTCGGTCGAGTAAGGCCACGAATCGGCCGAACCGGACTCGAACCGGGCACTCGATCGAGTGCACCCACGCCACTCGATCGAGTGACCCTAAACCGGGGTATTTCCCTATAAATACCCCATCACCCCAACACATTACACAACTCTTTTCAACCTTTTACCACATTCAAAAAAGGTTTTCTTCAACCCTAATCATCCCATTTTGCAACTTTACACTACAATTTCACCACCTTTCAATCATCCATCTACATACACATATACACATTCAAATTCCCGAGATCAAAACTCGTCAAAGACACATACACCATAACTCTATTTACATATCTCGACACTCCCGCGCTCCCGTCGCTATCACGAGTTCGTTTCCGAGGCCATTTAAGCATGTAGGTTGAGGGTGTAATTCAAATCCCGACATCTCCTTTCTCTTTTTCGATTATATATGTATATTATTATTATTATTTTTTTTTTTGTTTTTTTTAATAAAAACGGAACTTGCATTAAACACCAGAACAAATTACAAGAAGTTAGAGGGAAGCCGAGATACTATCTGGGCCCCCACTCCCATAGCGATTGCAAAGCTAATTCTAGTGAAAATATGAACTGCGGCACGCGCTCCAGCATCCTGAGATAAAGCAAATTTCCGAACCCGCTGGAGCAGAGAAACAGCATCCGTGTCGAGCTCGCCGAGAGAGGAGAAGGAGAAAGGTAAGAAACCATATCCGATCGCTGTGCAGCGTGCCTGATACATGGCACACTTACGACGGGCAGCATCAGCAACGAACCGTCCGAGCTCGAAAGCGGTGAGGCCAGTCTGAGTCAAGGGCGAGGACCCAGTCAGATCAACACAAACATCACGCCCCTTGTCCCACGAGTAAAGCAGGAGGTCGGCTGGTCGCAAGGGCTTGTCGTTATCGTCGCAGAGGCCAATCTCCACCTCCTTGCCTGCAGAGATCCCAGTTCGGAAGCAAATATCCAACATTGTGTCCCGAACAAGGTTATGGCGATGTTTAATCCCCACAGTACCAGCACACGAAACCGCGTGATCACCAAAAATATTGCCTCTGAGGCCCCTGGAGCAAGAAGAGCAGGTCCCGGAAAACGGAAACATAGGGACTCCAAGGCGGTAGCTGAGCACACTGCGATATGTCCGACCGTTCATGGTTTGCCCGAGCCCAGAAATAGGGACAGTCCTCAACCAGTCCGAAGAATGGTCCCTCTGCTGAGATTTCCACAGGGCAACATGTCGAGGAGTCAAGGAGAAAACAGATTCTGCCGCTGAAGCAACCCTCGTGAAATATTATTATTATTATTATTATTATTATTATTTTTTTGCAAGAATGGTGTGCCTTATTTTATTAGAACAAAGCTAGCTCTTACAAAAAGAAATAACCCCTAATAGATGAGAATGACTCCATCTATTCACCAATTACATAAGCCTCAATATTGCTAAATCAAGCCCTTTACTTCGTAGTCTAGTATAAATGTCAAACTTAATTTGCCCTACTATTGTTCTACTTGAGCTCCGCTTGTTCTCAAAAATTGCTTTGTTACGAGCAGTCCATACACTATGGACAGCTGCTGCAATGCTACACCGATACCAAATGCTCTTCCAATGTCTCTTGTTTTTCCGTCTGACAGTCCATTTGAGTTCCGTTAACAGATCAGCGCTTCGACCTGTTATTTGCATCCAATTCAACAATTCTTGCCAAATCTTCCTTGAGAAAGGACATGAAAAGAAAAGATGCGAATGCGTTTCCTCATCCTCCTGGCATAGTGCACATCGTCCTGCTAGAGATAACCCACGCTTCTGAATATTGTCTAAAGTAGCAAGTTTCTTCTGTCCTGCCATCGCTGCAATCATCCCATGCCTTGGAACTATTCTACCATCCTTGATGCTATCCATCCAACCAATATTTTGATGCTTAGGTCTAAACCATTCATATGCAAGGCCCGCCTGATACTTGTCGTTAATAACCCAGCTATTAATCAGCTGTATGGCTGCATTTTCACTTCCTGCTTCTGAAAGTACCTGATCCCTAATACATAATATGCTATTTAGAGTAGCAGCATATCTTTCCTTTTTTTCCACCTGCCAAATAGACTTCTCTCCAAGTATATACTGCCTATGCCAATCTCCCCAAATACCCCCTTTACCTGCTTGGAGTTTCCATAGCCATTGCCCCATCATTGCCTTGTTCCAACTTTCCAGGTGCTTGATGTTGAACCCTCCCTCCTGCCAAGGTGCACAAATGGATTTCCAACTCTTGTAGACCATTTTCTTTGCATCAAGGGCTCCTGACCAGAAGTAGCTTTTACATATTTGCTCGATCTTTTTTACAACATTAATTGGAAAGAAAGCATTTGCACTCCAATAACTCGTTAAACCAAACACAACAGTGTTGAGCAATTGGGCTCTACCCGCATATGAAAGCAGCTTAGAAGACCAATTGACCACTTTCATTTGTATTTTGTGAATTAGAGTTGAGTATTGCTCCTTCTTATTATTTACTGAATGTAGAGGGAGACCCAGGTAACGGCATGGAAAAGATCCCTGATGAAACCCAGTTTCCTTAAGAATAACATGCTGTACACTGCTGTCCACCCCACCAAAAAATATATCAGTTTTATCTGAATTAGCATGCAAACCGGATTCTGCTGCAAACTTCTCTAATGCATGTTTAACTGCTACCACTGATGGACAGTCCCCTCGCATAAAGACCATTAAATCATCTGCAAATACTAAGTGATTCAGATTTAATTGAGTGCATTTAGGATGGTAAGACACCTGTGATACTAGATTGATTCTTCTCATTCTTCTCGATAAAACCTCCATACTCAGCACAAAAAGATAGGGCGATAATGGGTCACCTTGACGTACCCCACTCTTCCCCTTAAAAAACCCATGAGTAGCTCCATTAATCTTGATTGAGAACCATGAACCTGTTATACAAGCCATTGTCCACTTGATAAACTGTTTAGGAAAGTTGAATGCAGTTAAAATTCCTTCCAAGAAGCTCCATTGAAGAGAGTCAAAGGCTTTCCTTAGATCAATCTTCATAAGGCAACGCGGAGTGAGATACTTCCTCCCATAGTTCTTGATTAAGGCTTGAGACAAGGCTATATTTTCATGAATATTACGCCCTTGCACAAACGCAGCTTGCTCTAACCCAATTATCTCCTGAAGAACCATCTGAATACGGCTAGTGAGGATTTTACTCACTATTTTGTAGAATACTGAACAACATGATATGGGTCTAAAATCAATAACAGATCTACAGACCTCCTTCTTTGGGATGAGTGTGATAATAGTGGTATTTGCTTGCTTGATTAACTTCCCTTTCCTGAAAAACTCCCAAACCGCTTCACAGAAATCCTGTTTAATTATCTGCCAGGATACCTTAAAGAATTTGGATGAGAATCCATCAGGGCCCGGACTACGATTAGATCCAATAGTATTAAGAGCTTTTTTTATTTCATCCTCTGTTGGCAGTCTAATGATGGCATCCCAACTTTCCTTCTGTACAGTTTTCCCCTGAACAATGGTGCTAATATCAATATCATCAACCTGATGAGCTTTCCCTAACAATTCCTCATAGTAATCAATAAAACCCTGCGCAACCTCCTCAAGACCCACCCTCTCATTCCCTTTAGAATCATAGATAGTCCCAATGAGTTGCTGCAATCGCCTCTCTTTGATTTTTGTATAGAAATAGATGGTGGACTCATCCCCAAGTGCAAGATGATCCATTTTTGCTCTCTGCCTGAGTATACTGATTTCAGCATCCTTTAAGGCCTTATACCTCTCTAAAATGTCCTTCTCCTCCAACATTAGGCTATGAGAGAACGGGTTAAGCTGCAATCTGTTTTGACAGGTCTCCAACTCCTTGCTGATTTCAAGAAGTCTAGTTCCTATACTAGAGAAATGTTGCTTATGAAGTTCTTTTAGAGCTAGTTTCACATGCCTTAGTTTGGCAAAGAGTTGAAACCCCTTGGTACCAAAAGTAGGCTTCTCCCAAGCCCTTTTTACAACAGCAGCATAAGAAGGGTGCTTGGTCCAACAATTTAGAAAGCTAAATCTCGCTTTCTTTCTAACCCCAGCGAATATAGTCACAAAGACTGGTGAGTGATCAGAAATACCTGAGTTAAGGTAGTTAACATTAGAATCTGGACATGAATTAGCCCAATTCAGATTTACCAATGCTTTATCAAGTTTTGCCCAAACCCTCGAGCCAGGTTCATGCTTATTTGTCCAAGTGAATTCATTCCCTTGCCCTGCAAGGTCCTGCAATCCACTGTCCAGAATACAATGATTAAAATTTTCCATATCATTCTCATCAGGAAGAAGTCCTCCTATCTTCTCCTCCAAAGACCTCACAATGTTAAAATCTCCCATGACTATCCAGCTTGTAACAGCAACACTAAGACTTCTTAAACACCTCCATAAATCCTCTCTTTCTTTAGGATTATTGCTAGCATAAACTACTGTTTGGTAAAAAACCTTCCTAGATGCATAGTGATGAATTTGGGCATGCACAAATTGAGCATGCTTCTCAAGAACAGTAACACCCACCGTATTTGGGTTCCATATAAGCCATATTCTCCCATTATGATGGTGCGCATAATTACATTCCACCCTATAATTTTGAAAACTCCCCTGAATAATAGCCCTAGCTTTGTCAGCCTTTATTCTTGTTTCGAGTAATCCTAATATGTCAATTTGCTTACTTTTAATCAGATTCACCACCTCTATTTGCTTAATTGCCTCATTCCCTCCCCTAATATTCCAGGTAGCAATATTCATGTGGATTTATCTGGAGGAATTGGAACTTCTACAGGAAACACAGTTTCCTCCGACCCATGACTGTCATTCTGCTGCTGCAGTATCTCAAAACTATTGGGGGAATGCAGATGATTAAGTCCTGCTCCACCCATCTCCTTCCCTTCATCGAGCAAATCTCTAGAGCCATACACCTTAAAGCCTATCCTATTGCATCTAGGGCGCTTAATAACTGGAGTGAACCCTGGTTCCAAGTCCTCATGTGGAGTAAGACCTAGCCTTCGGCATCCTGAGTCCTCCATCATGCGCTTTTCCCCATGTCCTCCAGTTACATCAGCACCTAGCACATAGGGTCCTGAGCTAGTGGTTAGGCCTCCAGAGAGCTCCTTCTCAGGGGGTGCTGAGTGCATTACAACCGGTGGAATGGCAGGATCAGGCACTGCCTCAATCCCTGCACCATCCCCGGTTGAGGTACCACCTGACCCCTGAGGAATTGTCTTCTTTGGCGTATATCGAATAATACGCTCTCCACCTGCTACCTTTTGCTTCTTACGTTCCCATTTATAGGTGTTCTTCAAGTGTCCAAGTTTGCCACAACTATGACAGTAGAACGGTATCCATTCGTACTCAATGCGCTGTAGTGATGCATCATTATAAGGTGTATTAATCCAAACAGATTCAGGTAACTCCTTAGAGACATCTACCTCAATCATGATTCGAGCAAAGGATAGCTTCTCTTTGAAGGTAGTCATAACATCAGCAAACATGGGCGTACCCACCTTACTGGCAATCTTACTCAGGACAGATGCCGTCCACAGATACGGATCCAGGTCTGGAAGAAGAACCCAGACTGGTACCAAGGAGATGCGGTCCATTTCTTGAGAAAAAGTTGGACTCCATTGTTTCAATATGATAGTATTCTGCCCAATTTGCCATGGCCCTCCTTTAAGTATAGTATCCATGGCTTCTTGACTCGTAAACCTAAAAGAGAACCATCCCTTTTTAAAGTATTGTACCATGGGTTGTGTTACATGATTCTAGTGTTTCATGACGAAATCCGAAATCTGTTTGAGAGTTGGTTTTGCACCAAGAACATTCCACATTAGCGTGAATTTCCATAATCCAAGTTCCTCCTCAAAGTCCTCTTCACCAATCTGAACTTCCGTTGCATTTGCACTATCCTCATCAAAGAATAACTCCATTCCAATCTTCTTTGTAGCTACTTTATTCGACCAAGTTTTTGACCCTTTTATGGCGTCAAGATTTTCCGAAATCGGGTTTTGTTGCAATTCCTCTTCTAATTCCGATTTCTTCTCCATATCTTCTTTTCCATGATTGATTCTGTCATTAGATGATGATTTCCGTTCTAAATGAAAAGCCTTATGAATGAGATCATTAATACTCACTGACCCCTGTTTTTCATTCATCTGGGTTTTGGTTTGTTCTTCCTGTGATTCCTTATTCTTGTTGATTTCTTGATTAATAGAATCCTCATGTCTTTCTTGCTCAATTCGAACATTTTTTCGCGGTCTTCCCCTTCCCCTTCCCGTGGTCACCGTAGAGTTTGTGTTCATCGTTAATGGGGGGCGAGAGAATCTTCTCTAGAGAGAGAGAGGAGAGAGAAAGTGTATTATTATTATTATTATTATTATTATTATTATTATTATTATTATTATTATTATTATTATTATTATTATTATTATTATTATTATTATTATTATTATTATTATTATTATTATTATTATTATTATTATTATTATTATTATTATTATTATTATTATTATTATTATTATTATTATTATTATTATTATTATTATTATTATTATTATTATTATTATTATTATTATTATTATTATTATTATTATTATTATTATTATTATTATTATTATTATTATTATTATTATTATTATTATTATTATTATTATTATTATTATTATTATTATTATTATTATTATTATTATTATTATTATTATTATTATTATTATTATTATTATTATTATTATTATTATTATTATTATTATTATTATTATTATTATTATTATTATTATTATTATTATTATTATTATTATTATTATTATTATTATTATTATTATTATTATTATTATTATTATTATTATTATTATTATTATTATTATTATTATTATTATTATTATTATTATTATTATTATTATTATTATTATTATTATTATTATTATTATTATTATTATTATTATTATTATTATTATTATTATTATTATTATTATTATTATTATTATTATTATTATTATTATTATTATTATTATTATTATTATTATTATTATTATTATTATTATTATTATTATTATTATTATTATTATTATTATTATTATTATTATTATTATTATTATTATTATTATTATTATTATTATTATTATTATTATTATTATTATTATTATTATTATTATTATTATTATTATTATTATTATTATTATTATTATTATTATTATTATTATTATTATTATTATTATTATTATTATTATTATTATTATTATTATTATTATTATTATTATTATTATTATTATTTTTTTTTTTTTTTTTTTTAAAAAACGGAACTTGCATTAAACACCAGAACAAATTACAAGAAGTTAGAGGGAAGCCGAGATACTATCTGGGCCCCCACTCCCTTAGCGATTGCAAAGCTAATTCTAGTGAAAATATGAAATGCCGCACGCGCTCCAGCATCCTGAGAGAAAGCAAATTTTCGAACCCGCTGGAGCAGAGAAACAGCATCCGTGTCGAGCTCGCCGAGAGAGGAGAAGGAGAAAGGTAAGAAACCATATCCGATCGCAGTGCAGCGTGCCTGATACTTGGCACACTTACGACGGGCAGCATCAGCAACGACCCGTCCGGGCTCGAAAGCGGTGAGGCCAGTCTGAGTCAAGGGCGAGGACCCAGTCAGATCAACACAAACATCACGCCCCTTGTCCCACGAGTAAAGCAGGAGGTCGGCTGGTCGCAAGGGCTTGTCATTATCGTCGCAGAGGCCAATCTCCACCTCCTTACCTGCAGAGATCCCAGTTCGGAAGCAAATATCCAACAGTGTGTCCCGAACAAGGTTATGGCGATGTTTAATCCCCACAGTACCAGCACACGAAACCGCGTGATCGCCAAAAATATCGCCTCTGAGGCCCCTGGAGCAAGAAGAGCAGGTCCCGGAAAGCGGAAACAGAGGGACTCCAAGGCGGTAGCTGAGCACACTGCGATATGTCCGACCGTTCATGGTTTGCCCAAGCCCAGAAATAGGAACAGCCCTCAACCAGTCCGAAGAATGGTCCCCCTGCTGAGATTTCCACAGGGCAACCTGTCGAGGAGTCAAGGAGAAAACAGATTCTGCCGCTGAAGCAACCCTCGTGAAATATATATCTGCCAATTTCTTCATAAGTTTTGGGGCAGCGATCTCAGATGGGTTACTCAAGAAGGCAGAACCGGTGGCCTCAACGAACCCACTCAAGGCAGACTCAAAAGCAAATCCGTGGGCAGCGATCTCGGAGGGACGAAGCAGCTTAGCTTGCAAATCGGCAGACTGGAGGCGAGAAGCAAGGAAGGCAAAGTGAAGGGCATCCGCCGCAGCAAAGACACCGAGCCCCCCAAGAGAAAAGGGGAGGGTAGCCAGCCGCCACTGCCACTCCCCGAAACCGGGTCCGGACGCCGCGACAATACGCTCAAGGCTAGATCGGAGCGCAGTGTCGAAAGAAAGGTGGGCCGACCCAAAAGCAAGGGGAGAGCAAGTGCGCAAAGCAAAGTATAATTTAGAAATACCTGTGCACGCCCGAAGAAGAAGTAACTCACACTGGGGATCCTCAATCGTAGCAACCAAGTCCATGAGCTCTATAGTACGGGCGACCCTCTTCGAGACAAGGGCGCCACTGAAAGCTGGGCACACGCTGACCGATCCCCCCAGAACCTTAACACCGTGCAAGGGCCTGGCAATAGAGGTAGGGAAAACACCATCACACCTGCTTCTCGGATCTTCGACAGGCCAAAAGACCTCCGTCTTCGTAACATTGAGGTGGAGGCCAGAACGGGGGCCCTCCTCCATGATCATCTGAAGAACCTTCCCCACAACAAGCGTATCCCCAACAATAGTACCGTCATCGAGGTACCAAGCCTGAAAGCAAAGAGCAAAGGAATCCCTGATCCTACGAACCAAGGGATGCAGGACCAGAGAGAAAAGGAGGGGACCTAAAGGGTCACCTTGCTGAACCCCCTGGCAAGAACGGAGGCAGTGTTCCCCGTAGTAGAGCCTAGCTGGGCTGGAATAGCAAAACTCAACCCAGCGGGATAGGGCAGGACACTGACGACGGACCTCTCCCAGCATAGTCTCTCTGTCGACCAAGTTAAAGGCATTCTGGAAATCGACAAGCAACATGGAGAGACCCACATCAGCGCCGCGCTCCTCGACAAGGCGGTTCAAGGAATGCAGAATAGCCTCACCCCCGCTAGAAACACCTACCCCGAATTGAAGGCCCTCAAAATAGCCACTCAAAGATGGCCCAACCAAGAAGGCACCAACCTTGGAGACAAGGCGCCTCCAGATGGTGCCCACAGCAATAGGACGAACCCCTCCCCCTGGCTTAACGAGCGGGGTAAGCGGAGCACTGGCAATGTACTCACCTAGGACCTGCGGACACTTCCCCTCGAGAAAAAGGTTGACCACCCGGGTGATAGAGGCAATCAGATCATCCGAAATGGCAATAGCAGCACCACTCAAACAATCCAGCAGATGTTGGGCCCGAAACCCATCCCTCCCACAAGACGTGCCCCGGGGGAAACTACGAATCATATCCAAAACAACAGATACCGACGCATCAAGACAAAGGCCAGGAGGCGCAGACGGAAGGGTAGGAGGGAGAGCATCCGGGTGCTTATCCTGGAGAGCTCGGAGAGTGGCATCAGTGTACGGAGCTACACCGGACGAAGAAAGAACACGAACGGCGGCCGTGTAATGACCATCAGAAATCGGCGGCCGTGTTATTATTATTATTATTATTATTATTATTATTATTATTATTATTATTATTATTATTATTATTATTATTATTATTATTATTATTATTATTATTATTATTATTATTATTATTATTATTATTATTATTATTATTATTATTATTATTATTATTATTATTATTATTATTATTATTATTATTATTATTATTATTATTATTATTATTATTATTATTATTATTATTATTATTATTATTATTATTATTATTATTATTATTATTATTATTATTATTATTATTATTATTATTAATTATTATTATTGTTTATTATTATTATTATTGTTTATTATTATTATTATTATTATTATTCATTATTATTATTATTATTGTTTATTATTATTATTATTATTATTATTATTATTATTTATTTTTTTGCAAGAAAATGGCATGCCTCTTATATTTATATAATCAAGTACAAGAGACTAGATCTTACAAAAAGAAGAAACCCACTACAAAACTAAGTCATCAACAAGAAACAACTACTACAAATTGCATCTACATACTGCCTCCTATTGTTTGCTTTCTTCTCTTGCTCGAAGTCTGATAACTGCTTCAAATTGTATCTGTTTTACCAGTTGTATACTAGATCTTCCTATATCCTCAAAAATTCGTCTATTTCTTTCCTCCCAAACATGGTAGACTGCCGCTGCAATTGCCTAGCAAAACAATCTATTCTTCCTGTGCTTTCTATGCTTTCTACTCGCCCCCCATCTTAGCTCTGTTTGTAAGTCATCACTTCGCCCTACCACTCCAATCCAATCCTTAATTCCTCTCCATACATCCCTAGCAAAAGGACACTTAAAGAACAAGTGAGCATGACTTTCTGCATCTTGCTTACAAAGTATGCACCTATTAACTATGTACACAAACTTTTTATGCATATTATCTACGGTGGCCAGTTTCCTCTGAGCTGCAAGGCCAGTTATCAGGCCCTGCTTAGGAATCGCTCCATCCTGCATCGTCCGTAGCCACTGTTTCCTGCCATACTTCATACGAAACCATTCATATGCTAAGCTTATTCTAAAAGCACCATCAAAAACCCAACTACGCAGTAAAGATTTAGTTGCTTCCTCACTGCCTTCCTTTTGTATAATCTCATCTCTAACCGTATTTACACTCTTCAAGGTAGATGTGTAACGATCTTCATTTTTAAGCCTCCAAATTGTCTTTCCTTCCAGCACATAACATTGTACCCATCTGCCCCAAACACCTCCTTTATTCTCCAAAATTTTTCAAAGCCATATACATATCATAGCCTTGTTCCACGCTGTCATATCTCTAATTCCCACTTCTCCTTCCTCCCACGGTGCACACATGCTTATCCAACTTTTGTGTGACAGACGCTCTCCCTCAACATCACCTGACCAGAAGAAATTACGACACATTTTAGTGAGTTTCTGCATCACATTTCCTGGAAGTAACGTATTAGCAGTCCAATAATTCAAAACCCCAAAGATAACTGAGTTCAAAAGGTGTGCCCTTCCTGCATAAGTCAGACTTTTAGAAGACCAACACCGAGTAATACTCTGAACTTTCCCGAACAGCACACTGTAATGCTCCAGTTTATTGTTGACAGTATTCAGCGGGAGCCCAAGATACCGACAAGGGAACCGACCCTCCTTGTAACCAGTGCAAGCAAGAATGCTCTCCTTGATTTCATCTTGCACCCCTCCAAAAAATACCTTAGTTTTCTCCTTGTTAGCTAGTAATCCTGACTCCTTAGAAAATTTATCGAGGACACTAGCTGCTGCCTTAACAGATGGGACATCACCCCTCACAAACACCATAAGATCATCCGCAAATATTAGATGATTAAGCATTAATTTCCGACATTTAGGATGATAAGAAACTTGCTTTTCTCTAAAAATATCCCTCAAATGCCTAGATAATATCTCCATGCTTAACACAAATAAGTAAGGAGACAATGGGTCTCCTTGTCGCACTCCGCTTTTCCCCTTGAAAAAACCATGAACATCTCCATTAATCTTTACAGAAAACCAAGACCCCTGAACACAACACCGGATCCATTGTATAAGAACTTGAGGGAAGTGAAACTCCTCCAGCATATTGTCCAAAAAAGTCCATTGGAGCGAGTCAAACGCTTTCCTCAAGTCGATTTTCATTAAGCATCGTGGAGTCAAGAACTTTCTCCCATAGCCTTTAATGAGAGATTGGGACAAAGCAATATTCTCTTGAATACTCCTATCTACAATAAACGCTGCCTGTTCCGGTCCTACCAATTCGTGTATTAATAATTTGACCCGATTAGTCAGAATCTTGCTAATAACTTTATAGAAAACCGAGCAAAACGATATCGGTCTATAGTCAAAAAACAGATTGACACACCTGTTTTTTTGGAATTAGAGATATCACCGTAGTATTAGCTTGCTTCAACATCCTACCTTTAGTAAAGAACTCAAACACTGCCGCACAGAATTCTTTCCTGATTATACTCCAAGCAGACTTAAAGAACCCAGCCGAGAAACCATCTGGACCTGGGCTTCTATCTGACCCTATAGAGAACACAGCTTTTCGAATTTCCTCTTCTACAGGTAATGCTATTAAGCTACCCCAACTACTTTCAGATACCCTTGCGCCATGGTTTATGCTAATTTTCCGAACTTCCTTACTCTGCCCCAGCAATTCTGTGTAATACTCAACAAATCCTAGTGCCACATCATCCATCCCTTCTCTAATATTCCCCTGAGAATCCATAATTGACCCAATCACTTGCTGCTGTCTTCGTTCCCTTAGCCTGCTATGAAAATAGGTCGTTGCCCCATCATCTAACGCAATTTTCTCCATCTTCGCTCGCTGCTTAAGAATACTAAGTTAAGCTCTCTTGAGGGTGTGCCACTCTTCATTTAAACGTCTTTCGAGGTCGATTAAGTCTCCATCTAAAGGATTCCTTTGAAGGGAATTAGCACACACCATCAACTCCTTCTCTATACTTCTAACGCGCTGTCCAATACTCGAATAATGTTGTTTATGCATAAACTTTATGCCTTCTTTGACATTCTTCAATTTGCTAAACAACTGGTACCCAGCTGTACCATTAGTATTTCTTTCCCAAGCATTCTTAACCACTGACATATATAGAGGATTCTGAATCCAACAATTTAAGAAACTAAAGCGTTTTTTAAGCTTCCTTCCCTGCAAAACAGTAACCACCACTGGACAATGGTCAGAAACACCCGCATGAAGGTATTGGGCGCTTGAATTAAGAAAGTTAACCACCCACTGTTGATTAATAAGTGCTCTATCTAGTTTCGTCCAAACCCTAGTTTCAGGATCTTGATTGTTTGTCCAAGTGTACTCAAACCCCTGCCCTACTAGTTCCTGCAATCCGCTTCTTTCTATGCAGTCATTAAAAGCTTCCATATCCGCTTCATCAGGCATAGACCCTCCCACTTTCTCATTAGTATTTCGAATAATGTTGTAATCTCCAATAGCTATCCAGCTCTGATTAGTTCTACTGATATTACCAAGCTTATTCCAAAGATCAACTCTACTAGTGGCATCATTAGCACCATAGACCATAGTTATTAAGAATGTTATTCCTGTTGCATTATGCTTAGCTTGACAATGTAGATATTGGGCATGCTCCTCTAAAACTGTAACCTGAACTGAACTATAATTCCACAAAACCCAGATCCTCCCATTATAGTGGCTGTTATAGTTACTAATTACTGAATACTCTTTAAAAGACCCAGCAATAATCCTTTTAGCTTTATTAACCTTTATTCTTGTTTCTAAAAGCCCTAATATGTCAATTCTCCTACTCCTCATTAACTGTAAAACTGCGTTCTGTTTAAGAGGTTCACTGCCGCCCCGTATATTCCAGGCACAGACAATCATGTAGATAAATCTGGAGGCACAACTCCCTCTGCAGGAGGAAAAAAGTCCTCCACACCTAAATTGTCCTCTAAAGTCCCATCCATATGTTGTAAAATGGCATACCTATTAGGTGTTTGCTCTATATCCAGCCTTTCCCCCCGCTCCAATTCTCCCTGACTTGAACCTGCCCCATTTTTACCCGAACTTCCCTGACGCCCTATAACAGGTCTGAAACCATCCTCCAAGTCAATTATATTGGCCTGGTTTGCATTTGCATCCCCCTTTTTCTGCAACCCTTTAGACAATTACTGCCCTTCATTCGACCTTAGCTCAGTGGACCCAGGATGATTAGCTACAGGAGGAATCTCTCCCTCTGCTGCACCCCCCACCCCTTGCAAAGCTGTCTTCTTAGGCGTGTACCTCACATTTTGCACCTTCATTTTATCTTTTGCTTTTTCTTTCTTGCAAGAGGCCTGTGTATGACCAAGCTTCCCACAACCTTGACAATAGAATGGTAACCACTCGTATTCAATCTTTTGAACAGACTTCCCCAAGAGCGGAATATTGATTGTAACAGTATCAGGCAAGTCCTTAGACACATCCACCTCGACCATAATTCTGGCGAAAGACAAGCGCTCCTTGTAAGTTGTTGTAGCATCAGCATACATCGGCCTTCCTATCTTACTCGCCATCTTACTCAGAACCGAATCAGTCCATAGGTATGGGTCCAATTCAGGAAACAAAATCCAAACTGGTACAATGGAGACTCGATCCATTTCCTGAGAGAAAAGTGGACTCCATTGTTTAAGAATGATGGTATTTCTCCCCAACTGCCATGGCCCTCCTCTTAGAGCCTGATCCATGTCCGCCTGGTTGCGAAATTTGAAGGAAAACCATCCTCTCCGAAAATACTGAACTACTGGGAAAGCATGGTTCCAATTTTTCTGAGCAAAATCGCTCATCTGTTTAAGTGATGGCTTAGCTCCAATAACATTACCCATTAAAGTAAATTTCCATTGTTTCAATTCGTCCATAAAATCCTCAATATCAATATCAATTTCATCTGAATTAGCACTAGTTTCATCAAAATGGAGTTCCATACCAATTTTTGCAGGTTTGGTCTTATTTGCTCAACTCGGATTATTATTATTATTATTATTAATATGACCATATCAAAATGGTATTATTATTATTATTAATATTATTAATATTATTATTAAAATTTTTATTATTATTATTATTATTATCATTTTTTTTATTTTTTTTTATTTTTTTTTTTTGCAGAAAAATTATCATTACTATTATTATTATTATTATTATCATTATTATTATTATTATTATTACTATTATTATTATTATTACTATTATTATTATTATTACTATTATTATTATTATTACTATTATTATTATTATTATTACTATTATTATTATTATTATTATTATTATTATTATTATCATTATTATTATTATTATTATTATTATTATTATTATTATTATTATTATTATTATTATTATTATTATTATTATTATTATTATTATTATTATTATTATTATTATTATTATTATTATTATTATTATTATTATTATTATTATTATTATTATTATTATTATTATTATTATTATTATTATTATTATTATTATTATTATTATTATTATTATTATTATTATTATTATTATTATTATTATTATTATTATTATTATTATTATTATTATTATTATTATTATTATTATTATTATTATTATTATTATTATTATTATTATTATTATTATTATTATTATTATTATTATTATTATTATTATTATTATTATTATTATTATTATTATTATTATTATTATTATTATTATTATTATTATTATTATTATTATTATTATTATTATTATTATTATTATTATTATTATTATTATTATTATTATTATTATTATTATTATTATTATTATTATTATTATTATTATTATTATTATTATTATTATTATTATTATTATTATTATTATTATTATTATTATTATTATTATTATTATTATTATTATTATTATTATTATTATTATTATTATTATTATTATTATTATTATTATTATTATTATTATTATTATTATTATTATTATTATTATTATTATTATTATTATTATTATTATTATTATTATTATTATTATTATTACTACTACTAGGACTAACATTTTAATTTTGCTACTAACATTTTATTTATCGCAACCTAACATTTTATTTATGTACTCTAACCACTAACATTATTTATTTATTTATTTACATTTCGTCATTAACAATTAATACCGTGTATGTGTATATGTACATAATAATATTAAAATTCGGGTCCTAACACGTTTGACTCTGACGACCATCCAAAGTCCGTTTAATCCCTTTACGAGCAACGACGGAGGTGGCACCCTTACGAGGAGCGCCGCCCCAACGTACTCAAGGGCGTAACGTGATCGTGGTCGATCATAGTTGAACGCGTTTGACTCCATTTCTAAGATTAGTGGGAAATCTGTTGATGCGAAAATCAACATCACATAATCCGTTAAGGTTAGTTTCGATGTTGTGACGCGGAGGGAAACCATTTCGTCACTAATCAAATCTTTTCAATCCAATAACAACTTTTCCTATAAAATTCCAATGACGGTATTATAATCATAATAGTACACGATTATAGCACTGAAAATTGAGTTAAATTTAAATAATGCAATATTTCTATTTAACTCGGCCAACCATCGACTTTAAACAAATAAAACAAAACGAGCCATGCCTCGTACAGGGGGCACTCGACCGAGTGCCACGGGCCACTCGACCGAGTGCCATGGGCCACTCGATCGAGTAGCACCCCAAAAACCGGGCAGTAGCCACCTTAAAGGCACACTCGACCGAGTCCGTGCCATGACTCGATCGAGTGGACACTGTAGCCTGGAAAACCGAGCGCTTTGATCATCATTTGAGCCTCGTCATTTTTTTATGACTTTTAGTCGACACGTGTAAAGTCAATCACGTGATCCTATTTTTCAAAACTCATGCATATCATATCACTTAAAACGACCTTGATTGACGGTCTCGCACTATTAATCTTGTGTCGACAACTCTTTACTCGTGTCTGACACATGATTAATTTAGACTCTATTCCTCGATGTGATAAGTCGGGACAAGGCATCGAGATTCGGGATCGGGCTAGCACCACGTCTAGGTTCCATATCTCCGTCCTCCGTTTAATACACAATATAATGTGTATTTAATCGAAATTCGTCCGTTTGCACAACTTACGGTCTAGTTTATCTTTATTATATACGGGTTCGTTTCTAGTTAACGTTTACCATTTCCTATTCGATTATTCTATTTTATTGCTCGTTGTATTGTGAATTCCGGGTTGTATTCCGCCCGTGTAATTTGTAATTTATTTACGAGTTTTCTATTTTCGATGTTTGCCATTTATTGCCTTAAATGATCACATGCTAAATCACTTTGACGTGAATCAAGATGCATTAAAATTACGTAGTTAACCAATAATTCGCATGCTTAGCCGAAAATGCTGTTTACATATCTTTTAGTCGTTTTACTAGCGCTCGTACACGAACACGAACGATGTTTTAGTAGAGGCCGCCATTGTGCGGGTGGGGTTGGGTGTCCTTAGTGGGCTTCCCAACACGTACCCTCACCCCTTACTCAGAACCTCGGTTTCCGGATGCCCGAAACCGTTGGCGCACGAGAGTCATTCTTTACACGATACCGGTGCAGATGGTATCGGTATCGCAATGCAAAGGGACGGGCCCCATAAACTTTGAAATCGAAGTGGGTCGTACTTTGTATATAGCCCATGACGACATAGAGTGGGCTCGAATGGTTCCAAATTACCATAAGTTCGGTGGTGACTCCAACTTTGACTTAAATTTCGAACCCGAGAACAATCTCACCATGAGATTCATTCGCCTACCCAAACCCGCGCGTGGCCGCGTCGGGGTGGACCTACGTCATGTCCACAATTTGGAGACTCCGCTGGGGATACCTGATGAACCACACGTCATCGTGGTTCCTAGGGGAGACTCGAAGAGAAATCGTTCGTATATTAGTGTGCGCGCATTAGTTTAATGATTCATGCATAACCCATTTTTGCCCGGGCCGGTTACTTGTGACCGACATCCCACTATACCGCGGTGCATTCCTACATGGGTGCGCTAAAGACTTCGATGGTGGAACTCGTATGGGTTTTGCGACATGTCCTAAGACCAACTCGGCTTAGGGAGTCCGTCCTGATTTACGAGAAAGCCATCGTTGTTGGTATAAACCCTATTTTGACCGACCGAGACTTAGCGTAATGCATATATAAGCGTCGTTATAATGATTGTTTGACTACGTGCTACTTGGTTTCCGTGTCATTTTTCAAAAACCGTCATTTCAAAAAATGCGTCTTCCCAAAAATACCAAATTTTGAAAAACCCAAAATACTGTCCGTTTCAGGATCCGTCTTTTCAAAATATCCAATTTCAAAAACTCGGAATGCTGCCGAAATTTAGACTTACGACTCGACTTAAAATAGCCTATTTTCTAGACGGCATGCTATCCATTTCAAAATTCGAATTTGGATCCACCATTCGATTTTCGAATTTTCAAATTCCATTTCAATTTTCAAATTTCAAAATTCTATTTCGTTTTTTTTAAATCCTTGAGATGCGATTCTCGATTTTCAAATCTCCGAGATGCCGTTTTCGATTTTCAAATCTTCGTGATCTTATTTTCGATTTTCAAATTTTCGGAAATTTATTTTTCGATATTCAAATTTTCAAAATTTCAAATATTCAACTTAAAAAAAAAAACTCGGTCCTGTCGGCATGTTGCCAATTTCAAAAGACGGGACCGTCTCCCATTTTTTTTTTTCAAAATGTGAATTTACTCGCAACCATTCTAACCTTTCAAAATGCCCGATCCTATTGGCCCACTACCAATTTCAGGACCGTTCTCTTAATTTTCAAAATTCAATCATTTTTCAAAAACCTTCCTTATTATAGGACCTACCGTAATCCGTGTGTCGGGTCTTTTCATGATTTGTCGAAGGTCCATAGCGTCGAAACTCCGTCGATCCTACATCACGGGTTCTTCCCCATCCTAGTCCGCCTTTTCCTAAAGGCATAACCAACCAACACGAGTCATACACTTGTAAGTGGAAGGTTCGTAAACACTCGAGTCTTAACTAGAAAGTCACACGCGATCTTTCCCTCCGACAGAACGGTCCCCACGACCTTTCCTAGGGGAATTTTGCCCGTCTTTCAATCCGTTAGTCGAGTCATCCCAATTCAAGTCCTTTAACTTAAGGGTCTACCCTAATCACAGGGTCTATCCTTATTCAAGTCAAGTCAAGAGTCTCTAGCGTCGAAACTCTGTTGATCTTACATCGCGAGTTTCTTCCCTTACCCCGTCTGCCTTTCCTCGAGGCGAGTCAACCTTTTACAAGGCATAACCCTATAACAAAAGGTTTGTGGTCCTTATATCTAAGGGTCACTCGTCCGACACTCGAATCTTAGCAAAACCTATAATCTCACTCGGGGGCTACCCTTCAGCAGAGCGATCAATCACGGTTGCTCTAAGGGTCATGTCCTACACGTGGTGTCTTACGTGCGTCACTTTCGAGTCATTTAGATGTCACACCATCCGAGTCCTATAAGAGTCCTTAGTCTCACTTGGGGGCTATTCTCCGACGGGGCGATTAATCACAGTCATCCCGAGAATCGTACCCTACTTACTTGTCTTAGGAGAGTCTAACCCGAGTCAAACCGGAGTTGTCTTTCCTTACGCGCTATTTCCTATGCCTTGGCGCATTCGAGTTCCGAAGCAACATTTCTGATTACGTGGGTATTCTCGCAGAGTATGGCATCCACAACCGGGAATAAGGACATGGAAAACACCATTAATGAACTGAAGGCTTTGCTAGAAACAATGGTTAGTAAGCAGGCCATGTTTGAAACCCAACTAGGGTTCATAAGAGCCGACCAAGACGCCTTGAATGCTCGTTTAACTGTCATTGAACGGCGAGACCTCAATTCTGGGTCGGTAAATACTGGGCCATTTTCCAAACTGATCAGCACGGTGCATGAGCTCGAACAACAGTTCCATGCCCTCCAAGGGAACAACATCCGTGTTGAAAACTCTCGAAACTATACACCCATTAGTGAGAAACTACCAAAGGATCTCAACTTAGAAGGGTTACCAATATTCGAAGGGAAGGGGGATCCATTACTACACCTCCGAGCTTTTAAAGCATTCATGGCAATCAAGGGGGTTAAAGCCGACATGTTCATAAATTTGTTCGGCGCATCCCTTGGGAAATACCCAAAAGCCTGGTTCTACAGGCTAAACACAAAAAGGTTCCCTACTTGGGAAGATGTGGCTACCGAGTTTGCTAAAAACTATTCTGATAATACTGAACTCCAGACTACCATGCGGACTTTAGAAGTCATGGCCCAAGATCCAACAGAGGGTTTCACCAAATACCTTCAACGTTGGCGGGCTGAGAGTGTTAAGCTGGTAGACAAGCCCAGCGAGAAGACACTAGTAGATTCATTCATCAACAACCTCCTACCCTCCTACCGCGTCCATCTTAGGTATGCCGGCATTTCAAACTTGGTTGTGCTTACCAAAACGGGCACTAGGATTGAAGACGATCTTCGACATAATGAAGATTTGGGTGAAGCTTCTACCGAAGGCTATACTGGACATCCACTTGAGTTCTTAGAAGCCGAAGACTACTAACAACCTCATCCAAGAGTCCAGATTTGATTTAAATCCGAGTCTGAGTCCGAGTCTAGGATGTTCTATCTCTCTCAATTTCAAGGTCAGAGTCAGAGTCAACTGTATTCTGTCCTCTTTTCAAAATTCAATAAAATCAGCTTTTCTATTTCTCATATAAGCTTCCCTTATGTGTTTCCGAGAACATGATGAACACCATCATACATTGTGAGCACATGCACGTGACTATTATAGGCACATCTATAATGACTGCAGGAACTGAGGCCCGTGTTTTCCTTTACCTATTCCATGTCTGGTATAGAAAGCCACAAAACTACCCCTAGCAGGAGCGGTATCGAATCCTATGACAAATCTAGGTAGTCTCCTAGTTCGGGTTCAAGACGGAAGGCTAGCCCACTTCCCACAATAAATACCCTTCCAATAAGACTGACCAATCCCTACCTTAGGCGTTAGTCTGACTAGAAGCAAAAAAGAAGCATCGTGACTCTATACACTTGATGCCAAAAATACCCAACTCGGGACGATGCTCCCAGCAAGCCTGCTCGGAATTATGATGACAATACCGAGATCCAAGCCACCATGCTTACCGTAGAGTACTCCACCATGAGCTGCACTCACACAAATACCAACTAGGCTTACACCTTACAAAGGTTTAGCTCCACAAGCCTAATCCAACCGATGGGCCCACCCCCAAATCCACCCACAACACCATAGGAGGGGATTACCGTGAAAAAAAAAAGAAAAAAGAAAAAGAGTTGGACAAAAAAAAATCAAAAGTCCAAGGAAAAAAGCAAAGGGCCAAAACAAAAGAGCTAGCCATGATTATCAAAAAGAATTATCAACATCCCCCGACCAAAGCACGGTCAACTTAAATGAAGAATTCCATGACCGGGGCTAAGAGGTCAACCAAAAAAATTTCAAAAAACCCATGACCACGTTTAGCGGTCAACTTAAGTGAAAGCTCCTTGACCGGGGGACGGTCAATTCAAAAATTATCAACGCCCATACCATCAAATAAAGGGGAGAAACAATCAGTTGGTCAGCTAGCACCACATTTAGCCTCCCCACATTACAACCCTCAAGACCTTCTCGAGACCTAGGCTAAGAGACAACCCAGAATTTTGAGGATTCAAGCTCCATAGGATACACCCTAACCATTAGGGCCAGACATGGAAACCAGATCCCGCATTATCAAACCTAGCCCAATCAAAGTCCGAGTCATTTTTACTCGACTTCCCCTTTCCTACCACATTACAATACCTTACCCTCGAAGTCTTAGCTCCACAAAAGCGAGCTCCAGATTTCGAATCATCAAAGCCATTTACGACCTAGCTCCACATTTCCAAAATTATCCAAACCAGTTACCAACCCCAAACACGGGAACTCAACCTGCGGTCGGCATAGAAGATGCCCAAATAGTTCACACCACCTCTGGGGGCTACCCCGAAGAACACTCACAGTCACAGGATCAACATCCCAACCATTCTAGCCCTTTGATCAAGACATCATTGGGAATGCACCTAGCCTACACCATCGCCATGGCTAGTTACACACAAAGCCCTAATAAACTAGGCACCATAATATATCTTTCAATCCACTGAACTACGGCTAGGTTTGATTTCACTACACGTGAATACGTAGGCAGCCTTTCAACAAGGGCACAACCACCCATATTGACACAAATATAAAAAAGCACCATCAGTCCTATCACGACACTGTCATGTTCTCAACAGCTAGCTTCGTCGTCCTGGGGGCTTCTCTTAGGCAGAAGACTCCCATCCACTCACATAATCCAAATGATTTTCAAAAACTAGCCTCTTTTCTATAGAGTGTCCTAGTACTCGGCTCAGTCAAAGACGAGAATTTGTTAGGGACTCGAAGCGATACCCATTTTGGGACTGTACCCCAAAACAAAAGATCCAAAAGAGCACCAGACTATAACATTGCTACTACTAAATCCTGTCGTTACAGTCTCGTTACAGACTACTGCAGCCACCCTATAGCATATCCTTCCCTTTTCGATGTTAGACTGTGTCGCCACTCGCCTAGGCAATGGATTAGCGCAGCTTAAGAGTCTTATCATCTTAGGTGGCCCACCCCTCCACCGAGTCACAGTCCAACCCCTCGAGAGTCCAGTCATGTCTGTCAGCTCGTCTTGTCGCATCCAGAGTCGAGTCTGTCGGTATCTCTCTCCTCAAATTTTCGCTTCAAAGTTTACAAAACTTAGCCATTTGATAAAATCCTTTTTGACAAGGTCAAATTTCAGTCTATTTAAACTGCAAATTTCTTTTCTACCCCTTTCAAATTTGAAAACCTATCTCCTAGCACGTGAGTTGCTTTCAGGACTTCGATTTCAAAATGAAGCAAAAACCATTTTCCCCAGTGCAAGTCAGTCTATAGATGCTAACTGCATTTCCTATGTGCTATCTTGCTATCTGCTAGGCCTGCTATTTTTGCCTATGTATCTAACATTTCAGGTACTAGCTAGTGCTTCCCAACGGAACATCAAAGGCAATGTTTCTCCTAGAATGCTACATGCAAGTTGTCATGTGTCGGCATATGGGTACACCCAAGACTTCAGAAGCAAGTCCCGTGAAACTACTTTACTCACCAGCGTGAGTCGGTGTTTCTCCCGGAATGCTACATCCAAAATGTGATGTGTCGGCATACGGGTACACCTATGACTTCAAAGGCAAGTTCGACTCCCCACGGAGCTATCAATATCAGGACAGGTACGACCCTCTACTTATGGCTGGCGAGCCCTTCACGCAAGTCTAATGGACTATAAACGACCCGACCGGAAGGCTGCCAAGTCGTAATCCTCGATTGGCCTAGTAGCTACTCTGACTTTCGCCTTCTCCAAGCCTCAGTCAGAGTGGCGGCTCTGTAGACACCCGCATTTTGCCTGCTAGTGTCTATAGCAGTTCCCGACAAAATACCCGATGATGATCGGACGTAAACGTGACTTAATACGCTCGAATACGGACTCAGAATAAATAGTATTCGACGTGGGCATTTAGCGGAGTGCAAATCTCTCAAAACCGACCTTAAATCCAGGCCCAGTGGGTCATTTCCAATAAAATGAGACTAATTTGGGTCAAAATCGACACCGGAAATAAAACCGTCTTTTGGCGACCGGGTCAAAACCCGGTCAAAGACGAATCCGACACAAAAAACAGCCAAGTTCGCCTCTAGAAGCTTGTCCAACAAACAAATCTCATTCAAAAAATTCAACAAATCATTCCCTAAATATACTCCCTCCATTTTGACCCACTCGGTCGAGTGGTTCACATCCACTCGGTCGAGTAAGGCCACGAATCGGCCGAACCGGACTCGAACCGGGCACTCGATCGAGTGCACCCACGCCACTCGATCGAGTGACCCTAAACCGGGGTATTTCCCTATAAATACCCCATCACCCCAACACATTACACAACTCTTTTCAACCTTTTACAACCTTCAAAAAATGTTTTCTTCAACCCTAATCATCCCATTTTGCAACTTTACACTACAACTTCACCACCTTTCAATCATCCATCTAAATACACATATACACATTCAAATTCCCGAGATCAAAACTCGTCGAAGACACATACACCATAACTCTACTTACATATCTCGACACTCTCGCGCTCCCGTCGCTATCACGAGTTCGTTTCTGAGGCCATTTAAGCATGTAGGTTGAGGGTGTAATTCAAATCCCGACATATCCTTTCTCTTTTTCGATTATTATTATTATTATTATTATTATTATTATTATTATTATTATTATTATTATAAACGGAACTTGCATTAAACACCAGAACAAATTACAAGGAGTTAGAGGGAAGCCGAGATACTATCTGGCCCCCCACTCCCTTAGCGATTGCAAAGCTAATTCTAGTGAAAATATGAACCGCGACACTTGCTCCAGCATCTTGTGATAAAGCGAATTTCCGAATCCGCTGGAGCAGAGAAACAGCATCCGTGTCGAGCTCGCCGAGAGAGGAGAAGGAGAAAGGTAAGAAACCATACCCAATCGCCGTGCAGCGTGCCTGATACTTGGCACACTTACGACGAGCAGCATCAGCAACGACCCGGCCTGGCTCAAAAGCGGTAAGGCCAGACTGAGTCAAGGGCGAGGACCCAGTCATATCAACATACACATCACGCCCCTTGTCCCACGAGTAGAGTAGGAGGTCGGCTGGTCGCAAGGGCTTGTCGTTATCGTCGCAGAGGCCGATCTCCACCTCTTTACCTGCAGAGATCCCCGTCCGGAAGCAAATATCCAACAGTGTGTCACGGACAAGGTTGTGGCGATGTTTAATCCCCACAGTACCAGCACACGAAACCGCGTGATCACCAAAAATATCGTCTCTGAGGCTCCTGGAGCAAGAAGAGCAGGTCCCGGAAGGCGGAAACAAAGGGACTCCAAGGCAATAAGTAAGCACACTGCGATAAGTCCGACCGTTCATGGTTTGCCCGAGCCCAGTAATAGGGACAGCCCTGAGCCAGTCAGAAGAATGGCCCCCCTGCTGAGATTTCCACAGAGCAACCTGTCGAGGAGTCAAGGAGAAAACAGATTCCGCTACTGTACCAACCCTCGTGAAATATATATCTGCCAATTTCTTCATAAGTTTTGGGGCAGCGATCTCAAAGGGGTTACTCAAGAAGTCAGAACCGGTAGCCTTAACAAACCCACTCAAGGCAGACTCAAAGGCAGATCCAGGGGAGGCGATCTCGGAGGTGCGAAGCAGCTTAGCTTGTAAATCGGAAGACTGGAGGCTAGAAGCAAGGAAGGCAAAGTGCAGGGCATCAGCGGCGGCAAAGACACCGAGCCCCCCTAGGGAAAAAGGGAGGGTGGCCAGCCGCCACTGCCACTCCCCGAAACTGGGTCCAGACGCCGTGAAAATACGCTCAAGACTAGAGCGGAGCGCAGTGTCGAAAGAAAGGTGGGCCGACCCAAAAGCACGGGGAGAGCAAGTGCGTAAAGCAAAGTATAACTTAGAAATACCTGTGCACGCCCGGAGAAGAAGTAACTCACACTGGGGATCCTCAATCGTAGCAACCAAGTCCATGAGCTCTATAGTACGGGCGACCCTCTTCGAGACAAGAGCGCCACTGAAAGCTGGGCACACGCTGACCGGTCCCCCAAGGACCTTAACACCGTGCAAGGGCCTGGCAATAGAGGACCTTATTATTATTATTATTATTATTATTATTATTATTATTATTATTATTATTATTATTATTATTATTATTATTATTATTATTATTATTATTACTACTATTATTATTATTATTATTATTATTATTACTAGCACTAACATTTTAATTCCGTTACTAACATTATTTTAATTTTGCTACTAACATTTTATTTATCGCAACCTAACATTTTATTTACGTACTCTAACCACTAACATTATTTATTTATTTATTAACATTTCGTCATTAACAATTAATACCGTGTATGTGTATATGTACATAATAATATTAAAATTCGGGTCCTAACACGTTTGACTATGACGACCATCCAAAGTCCGTTTAATCCCTTTACGAGCAACAACGGAGGTGACACCCTTTCGAGGAGCGCCGCCCCAACGTACTCAAGGGCGTAACGTGATCGTGGTCGATCATAGTTTAACGCGTTTGACTCCATTTCTAAGATTAGTGGGAAATCCGTTGATGCAAAAATCAACATCACATAATCCGTTAGGGTTAGTTTCGAAGTTGTGACGCGGAGGGACACCATTTCTTCACTAATCAAATCTTTTCAATCCAATAACAACTTTTCCTATAAAATTCCGATGACGGTATTATAATCGTAATAGTACACGATTATAGCACCGAAAACTGAGTTAAATTTAAATCATGCAATATTTCTATTTAACTCGGCCAACCATCGACTTTGAACATATAAAACGAAACGAGCTATGCCTCGTACCGGAGGCACTCGGCCTAGGGCCATGGGCCACTCGATCGAGTAGCATCCTAAAAATCGGGCAGTAGCCACCTTAAAGGCACACTCGACCGAGTTCGTGCCATGACTCGATCGAGTGGACACTGTAGCCTGGAAAACCGAGCGCTTTGATCATCATTTGAGCCTCGTCATTTTTTACGACTTTTAGTCGACACGTGTAAAGTCAATTACGTGATCCTATTTTTCAAAACTCATGCATATCATATCACTTAAAACGACTTTGATCGACGGTCTCGCACTATTAATCTTGTGTCGACGACTCTTTAGTCGTATCTGACACATGATTAATTTAGACTCTATTCCTCGATGTGATAAGTCGGGACAAGGCATCGAGATTCGGGTTGGGCTAGCACCACGTCTACGTTCCATATCTTCGTCCTCCGTTTAATACACAATATAATGTGTATTTAATCGAAGTTCGTCCGTTTGCACAACTTACGGTCTAGTTTATATTTATTATATACGGGTTCGTTTCTAGTTAACGTTTACCATTTCCTATTCGATTATTCTATTTTATTCCTCGTTGTATTGTGAATTCCGGGTTGTATTCCGCCCGTGTAATTTGTAATTTATTTACGAGTTTTCTATTTTCGATGTTTGCGATTTATTGCCTTAAATGATCACATGCTAAATCACTTTGACGTGAATCAAGATGCATTAAAATGACGTAGTTAACCAATAATTCGCATGCATAGCCGAAAACACTGTTTACATATCCCATGTTCAGATTATGTACTAAGAATGCAGGTTGGTTAGAGGTGGCGATAAGAAAAAGTAGTTGTATTCCCCTAAAAAATCTAATGCAATACAGTGGCGAAAACACGGTAGAGTTGAGATTTCAACACACTGACAAACTATATATACTCTATTTAAAAGAAATTGTCAGTCGATACAAATGCCACTTTTTACAAAAGGACTAAAAAACTCTCCAAACGGGTTATAAAATCCATAAGTAAACATGAATGAAAAAGAGTAGGATCCACGCTACTCGCTAGCTCACGCCCAAAACCCAGTAGCAAATACCTGTCATGTTATAAACACAACAACCACATCAGTGGGGAGTAACTCAGACGTTCTCCCAGCCATATTATATATCATATGTAAATTAATAATATTACTATATCAGACGTTCAAAATATTTAATGGAAAAACATTAAAATGATATAATAAAAATAAGTTTCCAGAGAAACTTAAAGCACTTGCCAACCGGTAATTCAAAACCAATCGATAATAGTAATAATATTCAAAATGGCGTTATGGATAGAATCAGTGTCGAAGGCTAGACTTTCACCAGAAGAATACTAAAAACTAGCTTCGAGAACTTATTTCAAACAAATCAAACCTCGATTTCTAACTTGGCTACTCAACCATATTAGGACGACGACTTATAAATGCGTGACCCTAGTTTAAGATAATATGCACACTTCTCCCGAGCACCATAAATACTCAGTTCAACCCAACGACGTCTTACACTGCGAGGCACGAGCTTAAGGTCAAAACGTACACATACTCCCAAACACCATATATGTTAGCTACAACAACCAATGTGCCCCATATAGACACATCAGCCTTACAGTTGATGGCAAAACGTAGACCCTAGAATATATTACTAGAAACCTCCACTTATCTTTATTCCATAACTCCAAAACCAAGCCATTATCGTTATTGAAATGAGATAATCATTGTAAATAATATGAAAATAAAAGGAGACATTTTATATTAAAAGGAAACTTTCTATAAATAAAAATGTACTAATTTTAGAAACTTACTTAAAAAGAATTACTCTTATAGAAAATACGTAAATTATTAAAATAAGTTAAATGTATCAAAATAGATTACATACAAAATTAACATTTTGTTAATATTGTCGTTATCATGACTTAAAATATTTCCAAATTTGTTACTCAAAATGTAAATAAAATATAATATGTCAATATATAGTATTTTATAAATAATTAGAAAATCGAGTTAAAACTGTAAATTTTAGAAAAGAGATGTTTCTAGAAAATGATATCAAAATCAATGGAGTCAACGGATTTTATAAATAAAACGAGATTTTATAAATCTTTCCAATTATTTTTAACAAATACATCCTCAGTTCCTATTATTGTCCCACTTTTCTTTTTGGGATGAGTTTGATTTTTGTCCCACTTTCATTTTTAGGCCATCAATGTGTGGTTCACAATTACTCTCTCATTTCTCTCTCTTCCTCCTTTTTTGAACCACTCATTTCTCCTTTCTTATTTTCCACCCCAAAAGCTTTTGGGACAATAATAGGAACACGGAGGGAGTAGATTTTATTAACAAATAATACGGATTTTACTAAAAATAATCAATCGTAGACAAATGAGAATTTATTAGGGAAAATAGTCTTGACTAAAAATGTATTTAGAACAACATCGATTACTTTCTCATTTATTAATATAAGTCGTAAAACAAAATTAATTTATAAAACGAGTATATAAATCTTGATTATTATATTGAAAATACCATTTCATTTAAAATAATAACTTAACGAAGTATGATAAAATTATGAAATCGATATTATTTAGTTACTAATGTCACGATAAACAACAAAAAATATTATAACGATCATTAATAATAAAATTTACTAACGATTTATAAAAGGATATCTGTGGACTGTTAGAATTAATGATGGTAAGATTAAACCACAATTGGGTTTAAAGAATAAAGTGATTGGACTAATGAGGGTAAGAGAGATGTATGTAAGATTATTGTAGGAAGGGAACGGGTAAGTTCAGGCCGATTATGTAGATCTATGCTCTGATACCATGTTAGAATTATGAAAGAAGAGATGATTGAGATAAAGGTGAATTATTATTAATGAATTGCATGAATGTTATTGAACAATAAAGGTCCTATATATAGGACATACATGAGTGAGATACAGTTGCCTTATGGTAAATTATACAATAATTAGAAGATTCTAAAAGATACAAATTACCTAAACTAAAGATTCTAAGGGATATAATTAATTAAACTAAACTATATCACAATATAATCAATCAATAATATGATACAATAATTATTCTAGATATATTACATTAATATCTCCAATATAGACATGACATAGGTCCACCCCGACGCGGCCACGCGCGGGTTTGGGTAGGCGAATGAATCTTGTGGTAAGATTGATCTTGGGTCGAAATTTAAATCAAAATAGGAGTCGCCACTGAACTTTATGAGAGTTCGGACTCGTTCGAACCCATTCTACACGTAGACGTATCGTGCACAAAGCACGACCCGCTTTTAGTGCTAGAGCTTATAGGTTCATTCCTTTGCATTACGATACCGACGCCGAATTATCGGGAATCGTGCACCAAATCACTCTCGTATGCCAACAGTTTCAGACATCCGGAAACCATGGTTCTGAGTAAGGGGTGAGGGTACGTGTTGGGAAGCCCACAAAGGACACCCAACCCCGCCCGCTCTTAGCGGCCTCTACTAAAATACCGTTCGATTTACGTGTACTCGCTTTAGTAAGATGACTAAATGTTATGCAAACAACATTTTAGCTAAACATGCGAATTATATGTTCAAACTACGTCATTTTAATGCATCTACTACTTATGTTGAAGTCGGATTTAGCATGTGATGTTCATTTTTAAAACGATAAACGACAAACATCAAAAGTAAATAAAAAACAAAAATAAGTTAGAAGTTACACGGGCGGAAATACAACCCGGAAATACAATACGAGGAACGAAATTAGAATAATCGAATTAAGATGATTATGATAGTAATGCGATGCATGATTTTGAAAGAATAAGCACGTGATTGATTTGACACGTGACGACTAAAAGTCGTAAAAACATTTAACGTGATTGAATGTTGCTAAAAAGCTCATGTTGGAGGGTTATGGATGTTACTCGATCGAGTCATGAAAGGGACTCGATCGAGTACCCTTCAAAAGGAACCCCTGCCCAAAATTTGGGGGGTCACTCGATCGAGTGAGCCATGACACTCGATCGAGTGCCTCCTGTACGAGCTACTGCTCATTTTCGAAAAGGTGGCAGTTTCGCATTTTATTGATTTAAAATCGATAGCTAGCCGAGTTACGTAAAATATTACATAATTTAAACTCAACTCGGTTGTTGATACTCATAACGTGTAATGCACGGTTATGAGACCGGTATCGGAAATTTGGAATAAACGTTATGAAATCGATATTAGTTTAATTATAACGTAAATCAGTTCCCTCCGCGTCACTGTAACACCCCTGATTTTATAAATTAAATTAAATTAAAATTTTGTTCGTATCTTTATTTTTACGATTTAACTTGTAATTCTTAAAATTATTGTAAAACGAATTTATCGTTTGATCGTTTCAAACTCCTAAAATTCTATTTGTCTCGGAAACTCTTCTTATATTTAAAACATATTTTTATTTCTATTTCGATTTATACATTTAATTTAATTCTTATCGAAAATCTATTTCGACGATTTAAATTCTAAATTCTTTTATTTGTTTATTTATTTATATTTAAGCTTGAATTTCTATTTCAGCTCGAAGTTCATTTATATAAGTTTTGTCAAAACATTTATTAAATTTACTCGAGAAGTCAATTTAATTCACTTCGTTGAAAATTTATTATTTATCGGGAAACACTATTTCATCATCTAATTTTGTATTTCTATAAATTTCATTTTCGTCTCGAATATTTTATTCACTCATTTTATTTGACGGCCCGATTATTTATTAATTTTATTGACTCGATTTTAATTTGATTTCGTGGGTCAGTCAACTTATCGTTAGGGAATTCGTTTCTCACCCGATTCATTTAATCATTCCGTATTATTCATTTAATTTGTATTTCTTACTTAATGAGATGATTATCCTTTTCTTTTCCCCACTATATAACGTACACCCCCCTTTTCTTTACCCTTTCCACCGCTTCACATACATTCACTTCTCTTCCCCTTCCTTTCTTTTTTAGCACCCACTGCTTCAATCCCTGGTTCAATTTTCGTCTCTGCGGCTCTCCCTTTCCCTTTCTTCTTTATTCTCTTGACCTGCCATCATCAAATGATCAGTCTCCTTGCGCGTCCTCTGTCCTTTCTCTGCTGCATTCTGCTGCCATTATGTTTTTACCTGCCTTTTCCGTCCTCTATTCGTGTGTACGGTGCTGCTGCTGGTCGTGCTACTGCTGCTGGTTGCGCTACTGTTGTTTCTTTTCTGTTACTGTCTTTTCTACACCGATCGACCTAAGGTAGCTGCTCTCTTCCCTAATTCTGCTCGTATTCCAGTTGTTGTTGAGGTTTTTGTAATTCCCTAGAAATTCTAATACAAAACAGTGGCGGAATCACTGTTGATGGGATTGAAACACATTGATGTCTAATAGATTATTGTATGATCAAAAGGTAAGTCTGAAACAAATGGCACTTTTCCTAAAAAGGGTGAAAATAAAACTTCCAAAATTCGGTAAAACAATCCATAAAACGAAAAAACATTAATAATAATATAAATGAGTAGGATCATGACTACTCGCTAGCTTAAACCCGATCGCGCAAAACAGATAACCTGCCATGTCAAACATAACAGCCACAATTCAGTGGGGAGTAACTCAGGCAGTTCTCCCAGCCATATTACATAATATATAGCAATAGAAGCATAATATATGAAAATAGATTAAACTCAAAGCATTATATATATCAAAATAAATTCAAAACCAGAAAACAAATAAGAAGCCTGACGGCGTCAAAACGAATAATGGAATATAAAACCGATGATAAGTACAGCTTTTACTACTAGAGATATATCAAAACAACACCGAAGTGTAACTTAGTGCCCACGAAACGACCCCTAAGCTTCACTGGTTAAGGAACTCAGTGCCCACGAAGCGACTCCTAAGCCATCTCACCAGACAACTCAAACTATAATAGGACTGCGTTCAGCGAGGTCCTAGCCTAAGTACATGCGCATGACTCCTGAGCATAAACGATACCCAGTTTGACAATCAATGTATCCCTGACGCAAATACACTGACCACATAGCAGAAATAACAACCAACATATCCTAGACTTATATACTGTACATTCTCATTTCCAACATTATTCCATATTCAAACCAATAAATATTTTATCCGAAGATATCTTAAATATTCCCAAAATAGTAACCTTCCAAATATAGAAACTGTAACACCCGCTATTTTTCTACCTTTTTTATTCTTTCCGTTATGACATCGTCATAACTCTATCACATTTCGGCCTCATATTTCATCATTTTACCAAGCTTTATTTTTAGTTTTAAGTTTAATGATATTTATTTTTAATGTTAAAGATTTTTAATTCTTTTAAATCCATTTATTTGATTTTCCTCGTAAACTATTTATTTTCCGCGAGGAATTCTATTTCTCTACGAATTAACGTTTTTAAGCTCGGATTTAAGTTATTCCTTTTCCTAAAATTGTTTAAATACATTTATATAATATTTTAGACTAAGAAATATTTTTATTTACGAAAATTTAGCCTTTAATGATTTTGTTACGAAGTTTCGTAAATAATTAATTTCCAACGCGAGGTTTACTCGAATTGCTTTGAAATACCTTTAACAATTTTACGATTTTCTTTTTATCAACTTACAAATTATTTTGGGACATTTTCCCACATTTTGGACCATGACCCCCCTTGGCTCACCCCTACTACATTTTTTTTATACACTTCATTTTATTGTGTTAAACATTAGACATTTATTTATTTCTTCATTCATTTTGGTGGATTAATACAAACTCTTCACACTCCTCTCACATTCACTCTTGGCTGAAATTTTTGAGGTGAATGTACGTAGTTTTCATCAACTTTTAAGTCACCATTCATTCCATATCTCTTCACATTTTCCTCTTTATTCATTCTTCCATTTTATTTTAGTAAAAACCTTTTCTTTCTCCCTCTTTTTGGCTGGTGTTCCTGCCCATTTTCAGCAGCCATTTTTGTCCATAATCAAGCTTTGATCGTCCTATTTTCGCCTTCTAAATTATCCTCCTTCCGATCCCTTCGTTAAGGTAATAATCGATGTTTTTTTCGATCATTATTTACCTTGTTTTTATTAGTTTTCTCATGGTATTTTTCTGCCATGATTTTTATATATTGTAGGATTTGTGGTCGATCCCGAGGCCGACGAATATATTATTGATTCGGATTTGGACTGAGGTAACGTCGATGTTACTCGGTATTTCATGATTTTAATTGAGTATTTGCATGTATATATTTTTATGTTTTATTTTGGCAATATATGTATGTCATGAATTCTGAAAAAATTTTAAAAGTTGAAAATTTGTATGTTTCGGTATTTTTATCGCTTTTACGAGATTAACGATTAAATCGTCATATTAATTTGTAAAATCGTAATATTCGGCCTAAATATGTAATATATGTTAATATTCTGTAAAAATGATGTTTTTGATGATTTTTAATAATTTGGTATTTTTCTGATATTTTTGTTATCGATTATCAAATTATTACCGTTTACGGACAAAAACGATTAAAAGCCGATTTTTAGTTCTAGTATCTAAACATTTTATTTTAACCTGATTTTTGACGTGGTGAAACTTTCTGATGAAATAGAAATTTCTGAATTATTTCATAATATTTCGGAATTGTTAAGTGGATGAATAAGTTAATCACTTTAAATCATCGTTTATCGTTAAAACCGTGTTTGTCGTTTAAATTCTCGATTTCTGGTCTTTGGTTTAAATCTGGAAAAATTTTAATTCTGATGATTTAATATTAGAATGTAATTTTATGATTTTTAGTGCCTTAATAAAATGCTAGGAACGATAAGTTTTATTAATGGAATCGATAATTGTGAAAACGGGTTTTAAAGACGGTTTTGACGGAAGTTGGTAAATCTGGAACTTTGGAAAATATGGAAAATTAGTATATTTTGGAAAATGATGATTTTTAGGTTTAATAATAATTTTTAGACATTAATACTTAAATCATTTTGTAATTACTATTTTTATTAATCGTTATTGTCGAGATTGGACGATTAACGAGAAAACGCTTTAAAAACCGAGTTTTAGAATTCTGGAAAATTTTCTTTTCTGGACAGAATGTCCATAAATATATTTTAACTATTTTACGTAATTTTTGTACTATTTATTAAAGTCTTTAATTAATAAGTATTGATTTTCGGACAAATTGTGATTTATCGTTAAAATGCTTCGTTTTACCTAAAAGAATTATTTTTCCAGCAATATTGAAAGTATTTAAATCTGAAACTTTAAAGAGTTAAATCATCCCTTAACATACTCTAAATATGTTTGTTGGTTTAATTAAATAAAGACGTTCAAATATTTAATTTGATGTTTGCCGTAAAATCCTATTTATAATTTTATTGTCGAAACTAATAATAATTAGGGAATTTTAGCTTTATAACTTTTGAAAACATCCTAATTAGTAATATTAAAATGTTTAAGACATTTTTAATCATTTTATAACGCTTATACGATATTTTAATAATTTCATAAAATTAAATGTTCACTTTGGTAATTAATATCGTTAAGACCGAAAGTATTAGTTTTATAAATCTCTATCGTTTACTAAAAATGTGATGTTAGTATAAACTAATATTTTCGCTATTTTGATATGATGCTATTTTTGGTAAAGTTTCTAAAAATAGAAGTTTCCTAAAATAGAAAGTTTCCTCTTTTGGAAAGTGATTCCTTTTTCTTTTGTTCTCCTATTGTTTATATTGAATACATCTTTTACATATCGATAATGGCTTGTTTTGGAGTTATGGAATAAGGACAACTGTGGGTTTAGAGTAATATGGTCTGGGATGTACGTTTTGCCATCAACTATAAAGCTGGTGTGTCTATGTTGAGACACATTGGTCGTTGAACTGAGCAGGTTTGTGTTCAGGAGTGTGTATATTTTGACCTTAAACTTAGATATCGCATCGTGTAAGTCGCCGTCAGGTTGAACTGGATTACGGTTGGTGTCCAGGAGGGGTGTACATTACTTAAGCCAGGACCTCGCTGCACGCAGTCCTGTTATAGTTGAGTTGCCTAGTTAGAGACCGAAGTCTGATTTGTTTTGACCAAGTTCTCGAAGCTAGTTTTGTATTGTCCTAGTGAAAGTCTAGATTCTACATTAATCCTATCCATAACGCCATTTTGACTATTTTTATTATTATCGATATAATTTGGTTGCAGGTTGGCAAATGTTTTATGTTTTCTCCGGAAAACTCATTTTTATTATATTGTTTCGATACGTGAAGTTTTTCACTGAAAACTTATTTTCATTATAATGTTTTACTGTTTTCCGTCTTTACTATTTTTCCTATATTAGTAATTATTGTTTTAAAATTCTGTTATACGGCTGGGAGAACGTTGGAGTTGCTACTCACTGATTGTGGCTGTTATGTTTTAACATGGCAGGTATACGTGTTCCGGGTGTGGGCTAGCGAGCAGTGTGGATCCTGCTTATTTATTTTTACAATTATGTCCTATGGATTGTTCAAACCCCTTTTGTGGATTGTTTTAAATTTTGGCCATTTTATTTAAGGCCTATTGTTTGACTTTACCATTTTAATTTTTACTAAGACATAGTTACAGTGTGTTTTAATCCCGACTCTACAGTGTTTCCGCCACTGTATCGCGTTAGATTTTTTAGGGGATTACAGAAACTTTCTTCAAATATTAACTTTCCAAAATAGGTGTTCTTATAATAGATATCGTTTAATATATGAGTTATGTAAAATATTTAATATTAGGCCTTGAGACATAACCATTATATTTATTAGATAAATGTATAATTAATGATTAAAAGTAAAGGAAAGTAAAAATCATAATTATTTCTAAAAAGGTTGGAGTTTAAGTAATTAAAAGTAATAAATTATAGGTTTACAGATTTTTGAGAATTTCACTTTCTTACTATAAAATTCATAATTAAATCATTAAAATCAAAACGACATAAGATCAGTGAGGTTGAAAGCTTTAGAAGCTTAATTACAACTTTTGTTACTGGATAAAATCGAAATTCTTGAGTTAACAGGGGTTTTTATTCGTAGTTTTATAAACTGACAAAATTTGACACCCGATCGTATTCTCTTAATAAAACATGTTTAAAAGTTTATTTTGAAACAAATCCAAATGAAACATTAACTAGACCCTTTAAATTTAATTTAAGTAATTTACCGAAATTAAATTAAAATTTTATCATAGGTTTTAAATTAGATTTTACAACAACTGACAGATTCGCGAACTAATCCGTCACAATTTCATAAACGATTTATTGTGACTAAACTACTTGGAATTAATTTACAAAATTTATCAGACGTATAGTAGACTTAAAATTAATAGTAGTCCTTTTCAAAGATTTCAAAAATAAAGTCTTTAAATAGGAGTAATAAATCGTACAAAAACACTAATCGTTTCTCAAACATGCTGTAATTATGTTAAAAACAATAAAACTTCCAATTTGGTATTTCATACTAAAAATCTCAAAAATTAAGTGATAAATTATTATTTGTATGTTTTAGTCTTGGCCTTATAATAATTTAGTAGATTCGATGCACGAAAAATTATAGCATGCAATTTGTAACATTAAAACGATAGAAACAACATGTGAGAAATCGATTAAAACTATTATCATAATAATATACTTTGTAGTAAAACATGTCTAATAGTAAAAATACGATTTTTAACATTACTACAAGTAGCTACGACATATATATCACGCAATACCGAGTCGTGCCATCATTGTTACCTTGTTTAGTCTTCGAGATCCGAATCGACAATGTACTCGTCCGCCTCGGGATCCTCCAAATAGCCTACAAAACGATACACATATATGGTGTTACAACCATATAATAGCTACTCTAAAAAAACTAAGAACGATGCGGATTAAGAGTAATTAAATTACCCTGAGTTTAGAATGGATTAGGAACTAAACGAAGAGATTGTCCGCCTATTGCTTTGGAAGAGCAATGATTTACGAAGGAAGTGGGGTTGAAGCAATGTGCTAGTTTGACTTTTTTTTTTAAAAAAAAAAAAAGAAGAAGAAGAAGAAGAAGAGAGTTAACGTAAAGAGGTAGGGAGTTACATAAAGAGGTTGCTTGGTCGTTATAAGAATAAGTCTCACAAGAGGTTGAGTAGATGTAGGAGGTTAATTAGCTAACTACATCATAAAATAATATAAATTATAATATAACATGTGTTATATACATTATTTTAATGCTTAAACCAATATAAGTAAAAATCTCGGTTGAACAATACGTTTGGAAAAATGAACTGTTTTGAGTTTAGGGATAATTTATGGACTATCGTAAAAAGATAGTAATACAAATAATGGGTTACGAAGAAATCGGTTTAAAATTGCATTAGAAAAGAGTTAGGCCCAAACGTGAAGTAAAATAATATTTTTGGTCTAAAAGTAATAAATAAAGTTCGGGTCAAAAATAGGAGTTAATAAAAATAATTAGTCGACTCAAGGAAAAACAATTGTTTGCAAAGGATTAGTGTTACACGACGAATAGATAAATGGTTTTGACGAAAATTAATGAAATGGACTCTAGCTAAAAAAAATAAAAATTGAAATTCGGGTTGACGGAATAGAGTATAGAGTTACGATATAATCGTAACAAAAATCGATTTTATTTTAATAAAATAGCGGGTGTTACAACCTTCCCCACTAAAAAAAGTTTCGTCCCCGAAAACTGTAGGGACGAAAAGAGAGTGGAAAGGAAATGAGTATACCTAACTCAAACAGATGGGGATGTTTGGATAACATTGAAGATTCGGTCTCCCAAGTCTCCTCCTCAAAGTGACTACACCTCCCTAGAACTTTTACCAAGGGAACCACCTTATTTCTTAGTCGCTTCTCCTTTCTATCGGTGATACGAATAGGTCTCTCTTCATAAGTCAAATCTGGTTCTAACTCGAGGATCTCAGGTTTCAGCACATGTTCGGGATCACTAACGTATCCACGCAACTGAGAGACATGGAACACGTCATGCACCTTACCCATAGAAGCAGGCAATTCCAGCTTATATGCCACAACACAAATTTTCTCTACTATGGGATATGGTCCAACAAACTTAGGGCTAAGCTTACCCTTTATCCCAAATCTCTTCCCACCTTTCATCGGCGAGACCTTCAAAAATACCAGGTCACCAACTTCAAACTCAAGGGGTCTTCGACGCACATCAGCATAAGACTTCTGACGATCTTGAGGAGCCTTCATTCTGGAACGAATCAACTGCACCGCATCCACAGTCTCGGCTAAGAAATCAGGTCCTAAGGTCTTCACTTCTCGAGGTTCATCCCAACACACGGGACTACGACACTTTCGGCCATAAAGTGCTTCGAACGGAGCCATCTTGATAGAAGCATGATAACTTTTGTTGTAGGAGAACTCAACCAACGGTAAATATCGGTCCCAGCTACCTTGAAAATCCAGGGCACAAGCACGGATCATATCCTCCAAAGTCTGAATAGTTCTCTCAGATTGGCCGTCTGTCGCAGCATGAAAAGCAGTACTCATCAACAACTAACTTCCCAAAGCACTCTGTAAAGCCTTCCGGAACTTAGAACAAAATTTTGGGTCTCGATCAGACATGATTTCTAATGGCACACCATGATGTCGAACCACCTCAGCAACATATACTTCAGCAAGTCTTTCCAAACTCCAGGTATCACGAATAGGAAAAAAGCTTGCACACTTGGTCAAACGATCAACTATTACCCAAATATCGTTTCTACCATTTACGGTTCTAGGCATTTCCATAACAAAGTCCATCGCGATACACTGCCATTTCCATTGAGGCACAGGTAATGGTTGTAGCAAACCACCCGGTCTCTTATGCTCAAACTTCACCTGTTGACAAGTTAAGCACTTACTTACATAGGCAGCAATATCGTCTCTCATATATGGCCACCAAAACTGCAGCTTCAGGTCCTTGTACATCTTATCACCTCCAGGATGCACAGAATAATGAGTCTTATGAGTTTCATCTAGAATCTGCTTCCTTAATTCCTCATCAGTAGGAATGACCCAACGATCCTTGAACTTCAAAGCACCTTTTGAATCTTCAACGAAGTCAGCGGCCTTACCTAGACCCATCTTGGTTCAAATACCAGCAATAAATGAGTCCGACAACTGCTTTCTCACGGATCTCTCGGAATAAAGCAAGTTCAGCAACCAGGGCACTAACACACTCATCATCACCGTCCATCTCCACACCTATTGTGAGCTTGTCAAACTTACGAGCCAACTCTTCAGGTAGACAAGGATGAGAAACAAGGGGATGAATATTCTTTCTACTTAAGGCATCTGCAACAACATTAGCCTTCCCCTCGTAGTACACCAGTTCCAAATCATAGTCACTGGCCAGTTCAACCCAACGTCTCTGTCTCGCATTTAAATCTTTCTGCGTAAAGAGATAACGTAGGCTCTTATGGTCGGTGTGCACCTTGCACTTCACTCCATATAGGTAATGTCTCCAAATCTTGAGGGCATGTACAACAGCAGCCAACTCCAAATCGTGAGTAGGGTAATTCACCTCATGAACTTTCAATTGTCTGGAGGCATAAGCGATCATTTTACCACCCCGCATAAGGACACAACCCAAACCAAACTTGGAAGCATCACAGAATACTTCAAAACAAACACCTTCATCAGGCAGGGTCAAAACTGGAGCAGAAGTGAGTCTCTTTTTAAGTTCGAGAAAAGCATCTTCACATGCTTCAGACCAAATAAACATGGATTCTTTCTTCAATAACTGAGTGATTGGACGAGCTTTCTTAGAGAAATCTTGCACAAATCTCCGGTAATAGCCTGCAAGGCCCAAGAAACTACGGATCTCACCGACATCAGAGGGGCTATTCCAATCAGCAATGGCCGAAATTTTAGCTCGATCGACCTTGATACCGTCTTTCGTGACTACATGACCTAAAAAGGCAACTTCAGGTAGCCAGAACTCGCACTTAGAGAATTTAGCAAACCACTTTTCACTCCTTAGGATGCCTAGGACGATTCTTAAATGCTCAATGTGCTCATCTTCAAACTTGGAATAAATCAGGATGTCATCAATAAAGACAACGACACACTTATCCAAATACTCACGAAATGTGCGATTCATCTAATCCATAAAAACAGCAGGGGCATTGGTTAGTCCAAATGGCATTACTTTGAATTCGTAGTGGTCGTACCTCGAACTGAAGCGGTTTTAGGAATATCCAACTCTCGAACTGGGATCTGATGATAACCAGACCATAAATCGATTTTGGAAAACACAGAAGCACCTTTCAACTGGTCGAACAAATCATCAATTCTAGGTAAAGGATACTTGTTCTTGACTGTAACCCGATTGAGCTCTCGGTAGTCAATACATAACCTCAAAGTACTGTCTTTCTTCTTTACAAACAGTACAAGAGCATCCCATGGGGAAGAACTAGGACGAATAATGTCCTTCTCAATCATTTCATCGAGCTGTTTGCGCAATTCTTGCAATTCAGCAGGAGCCATTCTATAGGGAGCTTTAGCAATTGGTCCAGTACCTGGTACGATTTTGATGGTGAATTCAACATCTCGCTCTGGGGGAATACCAGGTAATTCTTCAGGAAACACATTGGGGTAATCACTCACAATGCGTACCTCTTCAAGTTTAGGTAGCTCCAGAGTTTTAGTCACAAAGCATAGGAATACTTGACAACCCTTCCTCTGTAAACTCAGCATCTTCATAGCGGATATAATCTTAATACCCTCTTGACGTCTACCACCTCGATACGTGACACGAGCACCATCAGGACCTTTCAAAGATATTTTCTGGTCTCGACAAAGGAATCTTGCATCATAATGAGCCAACCAATCCTTACCGAGGATTACGTCGAACTCAGCCAGAGGGAATTCGAGTAATGTAGTAAGGAATACCACATTAGCAAACAAGAGAGGGACATCCACATATGCCTTGGCAGACGAAAGGATTTCTCCAGAAGGTAAGGATGTAGAGATAGATTCAGCTGGGGTGGATACTAAAGAAGCTTTGACAGCAAGACTAGGAGATATAACAGACACGGATGCACCAGTATCGAACAAGATAGAAGCTCGAAAACCAAAAATCAAAAACATACCCGTAACAACATCGGGATTTGCCTCAGCTTCAGCTTGACTCATCAGAAACAAACGACCTTTACGACGTGGCGCAATCACAGCACTAGAGGCAGTAGCAGTAGCAGTAGTTTCGGCTGTCTTCTTAGGACACTGGTTTGCCTTGTGTCCAACCTCCTTGCAGACATAGCATGTAATCACCGATCCATCCCAGTTCTTTCCTGGGTGGAAAGCCTTCTTGCACCTATAGCAGGTCATATCCTTCTTCTCAAAACGTCCCGGGGTAAACGGTTTCTTAGAACCAGCCCCTGAATGAGATAGGTAGCAACAATTACTAACACAAAATAGGGGAGAAAAGAAGGATTAAGAAGAAAGGATGTGGACAGACCTCCACTTGGCTGGAACCGCTTAGCTGAACCAACATTAGAAGAATAGGAAGAAGTGAATGGCCTTTTATAGCCAGAAGAAACAGGAGTAGCAACGTCCTTTATTCGTTCTAGGGACTTCTCATCCCATAGTGCAGCATTGTATATTTTCTCCACTGTATCAGCTTCGTGGGGAATAGTGTGAGCAATGTCTGGTCTCAAACCTTTCCTAAAGAAGAACACTCTTTGAGCCTCGTTTGGTAGCAACTCTGTGGCATAGTGGCTTAGCTCATGAAATAGGTCTGTATACTCTTGCACCTTCAACTTTGAACCTTGCTCAAGTGATGTGAAATCCAACAGCTTCCTGTGCTTCAGCTCCTCAGGATAGAATCTTGTTTCCAGCAAGGTTTTGAATTGTTGCTACCCAAATCCAGGAGTAAGGAGAGCATAGGGTCCAACTAAAATCCACCAGCGGTCGGCCTCACTCTCCAAGTAATGAACTGCCAAGCCTACCTTGTGTTGCGCCTGTACCTCGTGAGTCTCGAACTGGCGTTCCATCTGACGTGTCCAGAGCGTCATCTTCTCGGGATCAACATCACCATTATAGAAGGTCAACTTGCTCTTAGCCATCTCCGTTGCCGCCTTAGAGAAACTGAAAGGACGTTGCCCAGGGCCCAAGTGTTGGGTCCTCTCCATCAACGTGTTCAGCGAGTTGAGAACATCGAGGTTAATCTCATCCTGGTTTGCAGCCTGACGTCCACGTCCACGTCCAGCCATCTTCTTCGGGACAAAAATAAGTAAACATTTAATCCATGCTAGTCATTGATTTATTAAGAACAAACAAGCTACCAAACAAGTCCTTATTTGGTTCCTACCCTTCTATTACTAAGTGATTCATTATTTTGTCATCTATTTATCAGTATTTTGCCTAAGATCAAGTGTAAGCGTCGGGAGCAGTGATGCTCTGATACCAACTGTAATCCCCTAGAAATTCTAATGCAAAACAGTGGCGGAATCACTGTTGATGGGATTGAAACACATTGATGTCTAATAGATTCTTGTATGATCAAAAGGTAAGTCTGAAATAAATACCACTATCCTAAAAAGGGCGAAAATAAAACTTCCAAAATTCGGTAAAACAATCCATAAAACGAAAAAACATTAATAATAATATAAATGAGTAGGATCATGACTACTCGCTAGCTTAAACCCGATCCCGCAAAACAGATAACCTGCCATGTCAAACATAACAGCCACAATTCAGTGGGGAGTAACTCAGGCAGTTCTCCCAGCCATATTACATAATATATAGGCAATAGAAGCATAATATATGAAAATAGATTAAACTCAAAGCATTATATATATCAAAATAAATTCAAAACCAGAAAATAATTCAGCAGCCTGACGGCGTCAAAATGAATAATGGAATATAAAACCGATGATAAGTACAGCTTTTACTACTAGAGATATGTCAAAACAACACCGAAGTGTAACTTAGTGCCCACGAAGCGACCCCTAAGCCTCACTGGTTAAGGAACTCAGTGCCCATGAAGCGACTTCTAAGCCCTCTCACCAGACAACTCAAACTATAATAGGACTGCGTTCAGCGAGGTCCTAGCCTAAGTACATGCGCATGACTCTTGAGCATAAACGATACCCAGTTTGACAATCAATGTATCCCTGACGCAAATACACTGACCACATAGCTGATGATAACAACCAACATATCCTAGACTTATATACTGTACATTCTCATTTCCAACATTATTCCATATTCAAACCAATAAATATTTTATCCGAAGATATCTTAAATATTCCCAAAACAGTAACCTTCCAAATATAGAAACTTTCTTCAAATATTAACTTTCCAAAATAGGTGTTCTTATAATTAGATATCGTTTAATATATGAGTTATGTAAAATATTTAATATTAGGCCTTGAGACATAACCATTATATTTATTACATAAATGTATAATTAATGATTAAAAGTCAAGGAAAGTAAAAATCATAATTATTTCTAAAAAGGTTGAAGTTTAAGTAATTAAAAGTAATAAATTATAAGTTTACAGATTTTTTCAGGATTTCACTTTCTTACTATAAACTTCATAATTAAATCATTAAAAATCAAAACGACATAAGATCAGTGAGGTTGAAACCTTTAGAAGCTTAACTACAACTTTTGTTTCTGGATAAAATCGAAAATCTTGAGTTAACAGGGGTTTTTATTCGTAGTTTTATAAACTGACAAAATTCGACACCCGATCGTATTTTCTTAATAAAACATGTTTAAAAGTTTATTTTGAAACAAATCCAAATGGAACATTAACTAGACTCTTTAAAGTTAATGTACGTAATTTACCGAAATTAAATTAAAATTTTATCACAAGTTGTAAATTAGGTTTTACAACAACTGACAGATTCGCGAACTAATCCGTCAAAGTTTCGTAATCGATTTATTGTGACTAAACTACTTGGAATTAATTTACAAAATTTATCAGACGTATAGTACACTTAAAATAAACAGTAGCCTCTTTTCAAAGGTTTCGAAAATAAAGTCTTTAAATATGAGTAATAAATCGTACAAAAACACTAATCGTTTCTGAAACATGATGTAATTATGTTAAAAACAATAAAACTTCCAATTTGGTATTTCATACTAAAAATCACGAAAATTAAGTGATAAATTATTATTTGTATGTTTTAGTCTCGGCCTTATAATAATTTAGTAGATTCGATGCACAAAAATTATAGCATGGAATTTGTAACATTAAAACGATAGAAACAACATGTGAGAAATCGAATAAAACTATTATCATAATAATATACTTCGTAGTAAAACAGGTCTAATAGCAAAAATACGATTTTTAACATTACTACAAGCAACAACGACATATATATCACGCAATACCGAGTCGTGCCATCATTGTTACCTTGTTTAGTCTTCGAGATCCGAATCGACAATGTACTCGTTCGCCTCGGGATCCTCCAAATAGCCTACAAAACGATACACATATATGGTGTTACAACCATATAATAGCTACTCAAAAAAAAATAAGAACGATGTGGATTAAGAGTAATTAAATTACCCTGAGTTTAGAACGGATTAGGAACTAAACGAAGAGATAGTCCGCCTATTGCTTTGGAAGAGCAATGATTTACGAAGAAAGTGGGGTTGAAGCAATGTGCTAGTTTGACTTTTTTTTTTAAAAAGAAGAAGAAGAAGAGAGTTAACGTAAAGAGGTAGGGAGTTACGTAAAGAGATTGCTTGGTGGTTATAAGAATAAGTCTCACAAGAGGTTGAGTAGATGTAGGAGGTTAATTAGCTAATTACATCATAAAATAATATAAAATATAATATAACATGTGTTATATACATTATTCTAATGCTTAAACCAATATATGTAAAAATCTCGGTTGAACAATACGTTTGGAAAAATGATCTGTTTTGAGTTTAAGGATAATTTATGGACTATCGTAAAAAGATAGTAATATAAATAATGGGTTACGAAGAAATCGGTTTGAAATTGCATTAGAAAAGAGTTAGGCCCTAACGTGAAGAAAAATAATATTTTTGGTCTAAAAGTAAATAAATAAAGTTCGGGTCAAAAATAGGAGTTAATAAAAATAATTAGTCGACTCAAGGAAAAACAATTGTTTGCAAAGGATTGGTGTTACACGACGAATAGATAAATGGTTTTGACAAAAATTAATGAAATGGACTCTAGCTAAAAAAAATTAAAAATTGAAATTCGGGTTGACGGAATAGAGTATAGAGTTACGATATAATCGTAACAAAAATCGATTTTATTTTAATAAAATAGCGGGTGTTACAGTTTTGCTCTTTAATTCCCACTGTTAATGCGTGATTGATGTTGTTGTTCTTTTTGTTGTCCGTTTGGCCTCCCGCTGTTCTTCTCCTTCTTCTTCGTTTATGTTTGTGTCGGTTATGCTGTCCTGTTCGTCATTGTTCTGTGCTGTCGCTTTTCTTCTTTCTTTCTTTTATTCTTCTTCTTTTCCTCTTCGCTGCTGATGTTTGTTGGTGCGTGAGTAGCTGCTACTGATGTCGGTTATTGTTGTTATTGCTGTTTTTCGATTCCCGTTGTTGTTGTTGTTCTAATACTGTTTCAACTGCTCCTTTCTCTTCTTCTTTTTCGTTATTCTTCTTCTTCTTCGTTTTGGTGCTGTCCTCTATTTCTCGACCTGATGTTGTCACGTTTTTATGTCATCGTTATCATACGCTGTTGTTTGCATTTCGCTAGTGCTTGGTTTTGATGTTCTTCGCTGCGTTTTACTGCTGTTGTTTTTGTCGTTCCTGATGATGCTACTGTTGCTGCTGCAATACGACGCCTTTATTCCCTTTCTTCCTTTTTCATCTGGCTGTTTCGAGTTTTCGATCTTTGTCTCTCTGTCCGTCTTATCTTTTTCATCGTCCTTCTTCCTGATGCATCTGCTGCTGTCTTTCTACTCTCTTTCGTCTGATCAGACCATTGCAGCTCCGGTTTCGTCACTTTTTTTCGGGGTGAATCGTCGAAGGAAAGACTAGCGGTTCTACAACTTGGAGCTTAAGGACGACATTTCTATTGATTTGAAGCCTGGGTTGATCAAGAAGGACGAGTACGAGTTCGTTTCAGATGTCGACTTAAGGTAACTTTAGGACGTTACTCGATTTCGTATCGTATGTTTGAGTAGTAGTATGTAGTAAATATTTTAACTTCGGTTTTCTAATTTTAGCTATTTATTATTTGCTAAAAACATTATTTTAAATTGAGTACCTTTTAAATATTTTACAAGTATTCGATATCGTTTTATAAATCGCTAGTAATTTAATTATTTACGATCGTTACAATATTTTGTTGGTTATTGTGACAATAGTAACTAAATAATATCGATTTCATATTTTTGTCATATTTCGTTAATTTATAATTTTAACTCAAAATTGTATTTTTATATTATAATCGAGATTTGTATACTTGTTCAATAAATTAATTTTGTTTTACGACGTATTTTAATAAATGGCAAAGTAGTTGAATTTTTTAAATAAATTTTTAGTCGAGACTATTCTCCCTAATAATTTCTCATTTGTCTACGATTGATTATTTTTAATAAAAGCAGTATTATTTATTGATAAAATCTATTTGCTAAAACTAATTTGAAAGCTTTATAAAATCTCCTTTAATTTATAAAACCCGTCGACTCAATTAAGTCTGATATCGTTTTTCTTAAACATCTCCTTTCTAAAATTTATGGTTTTAACTCGATTTCCTAATTATTTATAAAATACTATATATTGACTTATTATATTTTATTTATATTTTGAGTAACGAATTTATAAATATATTAAAGTGACGATAACGATGATAATAATAAAATGTTAATTCCGTTAGAAATGCTATTTCTATACATTTCACTTATTTTAATCACTTACGTATTTTCTATAAGAGTATTTCTATTTTACGTAAGTTTATAAAATTAGTAAGTTTCTATTTATAGAAAGTTTCTCTTTTATATAAAATGTTTATTCCTTTTATTCTCATACTATTTTTATTGATTATATCTTTTGTATTTATCGATAATGGCTGCTTTGGAGTTATGGAAAAAAGACAAGTGTGGGGTAGAGTAATATATTCTGGGGTTTACGTTTTTGCCAACAACTATAAGGCTAGTGTGTCTTTATGGGGCACACTGGTTGTTGAACCGAGCATATATGGTGTTCGGGAGTGTGTGTACATTTTGACCTTAAACTCGTGCCTCGCAATGTAAGACGCCATCGGGTTGAACTGAGTATTTATGGTGCTCCGGAGGGGTGTGCATATTATCTTAAACTAGGGCCACACATTTATAAGTCGCCGTCCTATTATGGTTGAGTAGCCTAGTTAGAGACCGAAGTTTGATTTGTTTGAACTAAGTTCTCGAAGATAGTTTTAGTATTCACCTAGTGAAAGTCTAGCCTTCATCACTAATCTTATGCATAACGCCGTTTTGAATATTTTTATTATTATAGATACATTTTGGTTGCAGGTTGGCAAATATTTGAAGTTTTCTTTTGAGAACTTGTTCTGATTTTATTGTTCCAATATTTTAAGTTTTCTCCGAAAGCTTATTTTTATTATATCTTTTAATGTTTTCCATTTTAACTATTTTGATATAATGATACTATTATTTTTCCATATGATATAATATGGCTGGGAGAACATCCGAGTTACTCCCCACTGATGTGGCTGTTATGTTTATAACATGACAGGTATTTGGTGCTGAGTTTTGGGTGTGAGTTAGCGAGTAGCATGGATCTTACTCTTTCTTCATTCGTGATTATGGATTTTTATATAAACCCGTTTGGAGATTTTCCTTTTAGCCCTTTTGTAAAAAGAGGCCTTTGTATTGACTTACCCTTTCTTTTAATAAGATATAGTTTTTAATCCCACTCTACAGTGTTTCCGCCACTGTATTTCGTTAAAGTTTCTAGGGGATAACAGTTGGTATCAGAGCATTGTTGCTCCCGATGCTTGCACCTGATTTTAGGAAAAGTACTAGTAAATGTTTTGAACATTAAAGAAATATTAGTGAGAGATGGGTAGAAACCAAAGTAAGGACTTAACTGTTAGGATTATATGTTCTTGAAACTCAATGACTAGCATTGAATATTTGTTTCTTTGGTCTGGAAGAAGATGAATGAACAAGATGCTGTCATGATGCTGCTCCGAATCGGGACAAGACCCGCTTAGAACTCTCAACGCCTGCTGACTCAAGTGGACAACTTGGTGCTCCAAGAAAGATGTCGATGGTGACTTGTCAACTCCGGTTTAGTTTGCTTAAGCTACAGGTTAGATGATCAAGAGTAGATTCCTGTTCCATGATGTTGCAGTAAATTGACGGGAAGGATTTGCCGTGGATCCCACCGATCAAATAATAACCAACGAACCTAAGCTAGGTAGCTAGGGCAAGTTGGGTCGATCCACGGGGACGGTAAAGAGGGTTTCGACTAAGTTTCACCTAAGAACTTGACTAGGTCAACAAGCTAAACTAAGCTAAAATTAGGAAGGGGGAGAGACTAAGACTAAGAGTACACTAAGACTAAAGAAAACAATGACAAAAAATGATGAAGAAAACAAATAAGAAAGAGGGCTAGGATTAGGTCGGGCTCAAGGGTGATGAGACGATCAAGGGAAAGGAAGAATGAAGGGGGTAGTCAAGCTATCTAGGCAAAGTCTGGGCTCCCGCTCCAAAACCGACCCAGAGGTTCCTCGCTCTCGCGCAAGAACCCATCCTAGCAACATACAAGACCACAAGAAGAAGACAAGAAAACATGCATTTGCAACTATAAGTTATTCAAGCAATTCATCAAACATGTTTTATGCATACAACTAAGAAGCAACCCAAACTATCACCAACAACCTAAACAAACCCTTAACCACCCATTAAGCCACCCAATTCCCCTACTAATCCTAGCAAGAGACTACTCACACATATCTAAACTTGAACTAATACAAACATGAGAAACAAACACAAACACAAGAACAAGAACATACACAATGGAAAACAACAAGGATGAACAATGAACAAGAGTTAAAGATTAAAACTTGAATAACAATGAAAGATTAAGAGTAAAGGGATGAGAAATATTATACCAAACTACAACGGAGAAGGAAAATATGAGAACTTGCATATATAGTGAAAACCCAAAACATATCCTCCAAGGTTGTCAATCTTGGTTGAGATTTTCAAGAATTCCCATAATACAAGGATTACAAACTAGATTAAGGAGTAATTAGGGCTAATCTACACTAATCTAAGCTAATCTAACCTAAAGTAGTCTAGGGTTTAGTGGGTAATGTCTAACATAACATAAGTTCTTAAACAATAGAAGAGAGGGGGTATATATAGGGTTTCACGGGTAAGGGAAGCGAGGAAAGCGAAAGCAGCCTGAAATGGGCCCTTCCCAGCAGGGAAGGGGGTCATCCCGACCGGGAAGAGTTGGTCTCGACCGGGAAGGTCATGATCCCCGCCGGGATCAACCTCCAGAAGCCGCAGTTTGTTCGTCACTTCATCCCGGTCTTGATGGATGTGTTCCCGACCGGGATGAGTCTTGTAGGTTTCAAATATGGTCTGATAGGTCCCTCCTTGCTCTTGTTAGGCTTCTCATCGATTCTAGATGCTCGGGAATGGGTCCCAAAGGCTCAGGAATGGGTCCCAAGGGCTCGGGATCGAGTCTAACCTACCGGGTGATCGTCGCTTCTCTTCGTTGGCTCCAAATGTGTCTGAAACGAGTCAGAATCGTTCCATTTCTCCAATATTGGCCTTAGGAACATAACACAAGCTAGAAGAAGCGTAAGTAGTCCCAAAAATCGCTCCAAAGAGCGATTCCACAAGAGAAACCGGGATCAAACACAAGGAAATAACACTACAAAACACACTTATCAACTCCCCCACACTTAACCCTTACTCGCCCTCGAGTAAGCACAAACTAACTACTAAACTAATAAAAACTAAAATACTAGCCGAGTGGGTATTAGCACACCCTACGCCCTTTCAACTCACGCAAGAACACTTAGAGGACAAGTGCTCTCCGCAAGGCAAGTGAGGTCTTGTGACAAAACTGTGGATACAACAAAACACTAAAAACACATAGACAAACAAACACACAAACAAACAAACACCACACGGTTGCATCCAAGAAGAAACAAATACCGCTTCCCTCCACAAAGCGGTGAAAGAAGCACCAGTTAGGGACTCAAGGCAAGTGACAACGTTCCCAAGCTAAAGACATAAATTGATATAGACAAAACCCTAATAGTATGACGACAAAGCAATAAAAACGTTGGTAACTTACCTAGGTTCCTCCTAACCTTCTAATAACGTACCACGGGACGATAGGCGGGATGGAAAAAGGATGAACCACGGAGTTAGTCGACACTGTAGGTAAGTGAAGCCCCGCCCCCTTTAACGATGAGCCAAGAGGGTCGTCCCATGTACAAAAATCGCCCAACTAGTCCAAGTAAAAAGGTGGATAAGGTTGCAAAGTGACTGAAGACCGACTATTTACGTCTATCATCCTTCCTAGGGACTCGGTCCCTTGGTAGGCTCTTGACGGTAATAGTCGGTAAAAGGCTTATTTTGAGGGGTGAGAATTCTTTTTGTGAGACGATTTTCTTTGGCATGTTGGTTTTGCATTTGGCTTTTGAGTTTCCATGTCATTTCTTTTTATTCTTTTGTATTTTGTTTTTCTTTTTGTTTTGCCTTTTTTTTTTCTTTTTTTCTTTCTTTCTTTGTTTTTCTTTTTCTTTCATTTTCTTTCCTTTTCTTGGTTTGCCCTTTGGGCCAAATTTTGTTTTGTAAGCATTTCAATCACAACCAAGCAACAAAGTTCAACAAGTTGCAACTTATTTGTGGAAAATGTGTAGAAGGTAGGGAAATTGGTGAGTCGGGCGCGCTTTCCCTTCAAACCCACAAAAAAGGGAAAACTTAGATTAATCAAACAACTTCGAACACGGTCACCTAAGGGATGGGACTCGGCAACCAAGGCCTCTTCACTCCGTGGGTGGTTAAAATGGTCAAAATGCAAATCCCGTAGTAAATCCCTAGAAGACTAGGTGGACTCAAGGTAAGAAACCAACGAAATCATTGATTTAAAGTCATTCTTCTAGACTAAAGTCCAAGACTCGACTCATATCACTAGAAAGGGAAAGTAAACACTTGCGCACTAGCCTCAAAACTGGGTTTTCAAAACCTTTTATTACACACTAGACACGACTAAACAAGACAAAACAAACACACAACAAAAATGAAAGGAAAAGAGACAAACACAACAAAACAAAAAAAACAAGAGAAAAGTGAACAAACACACAAAGAAAACAAACACCACCCCGAAATATCCAAACAAGCCATCATAGCAACCACAAACTTCAAAAAGCTCCACCCGAGAACACATCATCACCAAAACTCCTCCAAACTTCACAAGAGACAAAGAGGAAAGTGGATAAAATGATGTTACCGGATGTCTTGAAAGCTCTTCAAAGTTAACGGTGATCAAGCGACCTACAAGGAAAAAGGGAGGCAAAACACACACAACATAACAAATATACGATACAGAGACACAAAAGAAAATCTTTTTGGCTTTTATGAAAAATTTTCAAACTTGTAGGGGTTTTTTTTAAAGATTTTTCGAAAAAATTACGAAAATAAAACTAAACTAGACTAATATATCGCTCCCCCACACTTAAACCGAGCAATGTCCTCATGCTCGATCGGTAGTGTGTGGAAGACACTAAAAAAGAAAAGAAAAAGGGAAAATAAAACTAAAAATCAAAAACGAAATTGAAGAAAGGGTCGAATGCGTCCGACCGGGGTGTAGTCAAGTCACCAAGGGTCGAGACAAGAAAAGATATGGATGGGGGAAGAAATAAAAAGAAGAAAATAAAAGGAAATGGGAGGGGAGGGCTAGGTGTAATCAAGTCACCTAGCCCGGATTAAGCCTACATCCGATAAATCCTACCAAAAGAAAATGAAAATAAAGAAAAGATGGAAAGACTTGTAAATTTGGATTTTTGAAATGACTCTCGATGTAGTCACGTCATCGAGAATCGGGAGCAAAAACAACCAAGGCCCCGATGGCCACCACGATAACAAAAGGTAAAAGGAAGGGGGAATAAGGGAAGACTAAGCAAATAAAAGACGGAAAATAAATGAGAGTCGCCTTAACAAAGGTTAGCAACTCACTAACTCCATCGTCTGAATGATCATATTAGGCACGTTGCTTGTCTTCATCATCGATATTCCTCTTCATGCTCAATGTAATCGCACGGTTGAAGTTCTCGGCTTGCAATGGTGTAATTGAGGTGGGATTCGAGGTGAAACTCGGTGTGTAGCGAAGAGAAGATGAGATGAAGGTATATATATGAAGTGTGGGGGTCATATGATAGTTGCAAGGGTAGAAATGGAGTTTGGGAGGGGGTACAAAGCGGTTGGGTAGGGGTTAAATGAGGAAGCAAAGGCAAATGAGGTTGCTGCGCACCATCCCGGTCGTGACAGACCTCATCTCGCTCGGTCGGGATGGTTCCTTCCCGGTCGGGATGACCATGATCCCGGTCGGGATGGACAGGCAGTACCTCCAACTTTCGTGCACACATCATCCCGGTCGGGATGAAACCTTTCCCGGTCGGGATGACTCTTCTAGTCCTTTAATCCTCTTGATATCTCCACCCACAAGTCAACTAAAGCTTCGGGATCTAGAATTCCTTCCCCAAAAGCTTGTCAAAAGCTCCAAAACCGACTTCCTTTCTCAAGATCCAAGCTCTAACAACAACCACTCCTCTCAAAACTTCATCTTCACTATCAACCTATCAAGAAAGCTCAATAAACACCATCAAAATCCCTCCCTCTCATCGCTCATCAAAAATTCCAAATTACAAGAATTCCACAAACACACAAAAATCCTAGAAACAAATACACAATTAACACAATTACAAACACAAAAACTAAAAAGAAGAGCGAAAGGGGAATATACAACATGATGGTTCTTAAGGAACTCCGTCAAACCTAGGATGGTGGACTCTTCATTCCTAGCCATAGCCATCAAGGGCTCGGAGGAGCAAGTCAAATGCTCGAGCCACATCGTAGAGAGGGCTCATTGAGTACCCGAGCCAAGCTATCCTCTAAAGCCTCCAAGTCGGAAGCAAGAAGTAGTCACCTAAAGACCCAATGTCATCTTTCATGTGGTCTCCGGGGTCTTTCCATCCAACAAGCTTTATCGACCTCTTCCTCCCTAAGCATCGCCTCCAAATACAAGCAAGATTCATATACTTAACATGAGGCATAAAAAGCGGTTTTGGCCCCACTTCCTTGTTGCACATCCTCATATCTTCCTCAAGTTGTGGTTCCCCATCTTCATGTCTCCAAACATCATTTGGCCTCACATCATCTTGGAGGAGAGAGTTGAAACTTCTACCGGCGGTTTCAATCTCTTCCAAACCATTGCTTCGCTCACTTGTAAGAGGCTCATGATATTCTTCCACATTTTCGCACAAGGGCAACTTGGGCTCATCATTTTCACCCAATGACTTCACAACTTGTACCACCTCATTTAACTCACTAACCTCCTCCAATTCTTCACCAACAATGCCTTCATCAAGGGTCATTTCCTCATTCGTCTCGTCTTGGGTAGACAATTGAGGTTCTTCATAGCAAGTCTCGCTTCCCAAAGGGACTTCATCGGCGGCTTCATGATTGGGTTGCTCCCCTTGTTCAAGTGAGCACCCTTCGTCGAGTTGTGACGTTCGGGTTAAAAACATTACGGTTTTAACCGATAACGCATTTAATCGAGCATACATCGCCTCATTTTCCCTTCGATATTGGGCCATGAATTCATCTTGATCTTTTTGCATTTGGATGGCCATTTCTTGTTGGCTCTTTTGCAATTGAAGAATCGATTGAAATAACTCCAAGTTGGGCATTTGGTCATTGGGGTCTTGTAAAGCTCGTTGAAAATCTTGATGATGCCCAAGGGGTGGGGCATCATATTGTTGGTAGTGAAGGTGAGGTGGTTGGTAATATGGTGGGTTTTGGGGAAATTGGCTTCCATAAGGAGAAATATGATGAGGCATGGTGGGTTCATGATGGTAATTTGAGTAATAACCACCACGATCACAAGGTTGATAAGAACTCACTTGATGGAAGCCGTTTCCATGTCCTTGAAGCTCATACCCACGGGTGTCTTGACTACCCCATGAAGCTTGATATTAATAGAGAGACGTCATGTCATGTTCTTGATTCATAGAGGGAGAGGAGTAGCTCATGATAGCTTCTATGGGAGGGAGGTTTAGATCAATCCTCACGTTTTGCTCGAAAACTAGGCTTGTACCCGGTTGGAAACCTCTCAATCTAGCAACCGTCCATTTATGCGGCTCTGAGTCGTAAGGAAGAGGATGGTCACCACCTCTGGGCAAAAACTGTATACTAGGAGCAAACGTGAGAAGTCTAGTGCTTTTTGGGCACTACACAATAAGGAAATAAACTTCACACACAAAAGAAGCAAAAGAAAACAAAAAACTACAAAAAACGAAGACAAAGTCAAGAAAATAGGAAAACGAAGTCTAAACTAGCACCGTCCCCGGCAACGACGCCAAATTGACGGGAAGGATTTGCCGTGGATCCCACCGATCAACTAATAACGAACGAACCTAAGCTAGGTAGCTAGGGCAAGTCGGGTCGATCAACGGGGACGGTAAAGGGGGTTTCGACTAAGTTTCACCTAAGAACTTGACTAGGTCAACAAGCTAAACTAAGCTAAAATTAAGAAGGGGGAGAGAATAAGACTAAGAGTACACTAAGACTAAAGTAAACAATGACAAAAAATGATGAAGAAAACAAATAAGAAAGAGGGCTAGGATTAGGTCGGGTTCAAGGGTGATGAGACGATCAAGGGAAAGGAAGAATGAAGGGGGTAGTCAAGCTATCTAGGCAAAGTCCGGGCTCTCGCTCCAAAACCGACCTAGAGGTTCCTCGCTCTCACGCAAGAACCTATCCTAGCAACAAACAAGACCACAAGAAGAAGGCAAGAAAACATGCATTTGCAACTACAAGTCATTCAAGCAATTCATCAAACATGTTCTATGCATACAACTAAGAAGCAACCCAAACTATCACCAACAACCTAAACAAACCCTTAACCACCCATTAAGCCACCCAATTCCCCTACTAATACTATCAAGAGATTACTCACACATATCTAAACTTGAAATAATACAAACATGAGAAACAAACACAAGAACAAGAACATGCACAATGGAAAACAACAAGGATGAACAATGAACAAGAGTTAAAGATTAAAACTTGAATAAAAATGAAAGATTAAGAGTAAAGGGATGAGAAAGATTATACAAAACTACAAAGGAGAAGGAAAAGATGAGAACTTGCATATATCGTTAAAACCCAAAACATATTCTCCAAGGTTGTCAATCTTGGTTGAGATCGTCAAGAATTCCCATAATACAAGGATTACAAACTAGATTAAGGAGTAATTAGGGCTAATCTACACTAATCTAAGCTAATCAAACCTAAAGTAGTCTAGGGTTTAGTGGGTAATGTCTAACATAACATAAGTCCTTAAACAATACAAGAGAGGGGGTATATATAGGGTTTCACGGGTAAGGGAAGCAAGGAAAGCGAAAGAAGCCTGAAATGGGCCCTTCATAGCTGGAAAGGGGGTCATCCCGACCGGAAGGAGTTGGTCCTGACCGAGAAGGTCATGATCCCTGCCGGGATCAACCTCCAGAAGCCGCTGTTTGTTCGTCACTTCATACCCGGTCGTGATGGATGTGTTCCCGACCGGGATGGGTCTTGTAGGCTTCAAATATGGTCTCATAGGTCCCTCCTTGCTCTTGTTAGGCTTCTCATCAATTCTCGATGCTCGGGAATGGGTCCCAAGGGCTCGGGATCGAGTCTAAGCTACCGGGTGATCGTCGCTTCTCCTCGTTGGCTCCAAATGTGTCTGAAACGAGTCGGAATCGTTCCATTTCTCCAATATTGGCCTTAGGAACCTAACACAAGCTAGAAGAAGCGTAAGTAGCCTCAAAAACCGCTCCAAAGAGCGATTCCACAAGAGAAACCGGGACCAAACACAAGGAAATAGCACTACAAAACACACTTATCAAGCGACCCAAGACTTGTGTGCTTGTTCCTCTACAAGAAGATGAAGTAACCCTTTTAGTTCCCTCATAAACCTTAGAGGTCCAAAATTTCCTTTCTCGTTTTAGGTCTCTATCATCTAGAATTATTGATTCTTTTCTTCCTGCTTCTGCTTCTTCCAATTCTCCTATTTTATATTCTCATCTTCCATCATTCGCTTGGTGAACCCTTGTTCTATTCTTCTACTTTACCATCTTTTCTCTTGAGATTCTTGGGTTGACCGAATTCCGGCTCAGTGAACCCCGTGGAAAGTCATAGATGTTTGAGGTTTAGTAAACCCTCGTTACATGGTTTGAGGATTGTGATTTATACTCTGTTATCTATCTTAGTAAGCTTTTGAGGATCGATTTGAATGATAAATTGTTGATTAATGGAATTAGTGTGGTCCTTAAGATTTTGAACCTTGGGTTATAGGTTACTTGATTATTTGGAGGACTTAAAATTGAATAATCTTTTGGAGTAGTAAGAGTATATCATATTTGATGGATACCTAGTACCTAGCCTAGAACCGAATTAAGTGTAACCAATAATATTACTTTGGGATTCTTACCTGATGCTTATTGGATGGATACATCGCGAAAATTCGGGATCATAGAGTATTTTTTAAAGTGTTAGCCTGAGTGTTGTGGTACCATTGAAGGTTTTCATTAATGTTGTTAGAAATTTTGGTTGACATAGATTACCCCTATTTCTTGTGGATTAGATCGTTAATCGTTGTTTAAGGTTGTAACCTATAAGATTTGGAGTTGAGTGATCTAACTTAGATAAATTGTTGTTAACCTTGAGGAAGAGAAACGTATTGCACAATTAGATGTTGGATTTGCCGCGTTGTTTTGAGGAATACTTAATGCGAATCATCTTGATGGATTATAGTCCAGAACCCTTAGACCAACGAGATTGTGGCTTCGTTGAGTTAATAAATATTTTGGTGGTTTCACTGATACAATATGAAATTTGATGAAATTTTCAGAAACCTTAGCCCAATGATGTGTATGAAGATGTGAGTGTTTACGCCATTAACTTTAGGTTTGAGCGTGTTTGAGGATTTGTTGCACTTTCCCAACTTCTGTACTTGTGGCATTATAAATATGTTGTTGATCATTTTTTAGAATTTTTGCCCGAACATTGTTAAATTAGTGGATCTTGTTTAGTGTTCCTTACTCGAGAAATTTGGAGTATACCTCCAGTCCAAACTTTATGAGCCTTGGATTTAGGAACCTTATCTCGATTGCGAGTTTGGGTTTGTCTGATGACCGTTGGAATTTTAATTAATGAGATTAGACTTTAAAGCATTTGTGGATTAGTATCATGTCGGTTAAAGGATTGGATAATCACGTAAAACATTTTTTTTGGAGATTGTGACTGAGTAGTACCACCTAGCGCATAATATTGGACATAACGTATTTGATGGAAATTAGGAAACCGTGTTGTGGGAGTTGTACCGGGAATCTCGAGATGGCTATCTTCTTCTGTAATTCCTTGAGAGCTCTATTTGACTCTCAATTTTGTTCCTCCCCTTAGCTTTTCTTAAATCCTGCTTCTTCTTCTTCGGCCAATCCCTTTTACCTTCTTTATCGGGTTTGAAAATTTCTGTTTCGATTTGTCGTTGACTCTGACTCTATTTATCCATTTACCTTTTTCCCGAACCTATGTTATGAAAAGTTTGACTAATTTTTTTTTGAAAAAAAAATGATTTTCATGAAGTTTTAACATTTTGAAGCATAATTTAGAATTTTAAAACTCCTCGTTTTGGAAAAACTTGAGCAACTTAAACTTCTCGGTTATCGTGGAATTTAACATTTTCGAGTTATACCATTAAGAACTTTATACTTCGCTTTTGTTTTATTCTTAATAATTTATTTTAAAATTTTTCGAGATTATTTTAAATTTTGATTTTCGAACAATCAAAATTTTATTGAACCTTCGTAATTGCTAATATTTTGGTTCCTATAAGATTATTATGTAAAACAGTTTAACATTTTCAAAAAAAAACATCGTATGCCTTAAGTTTTTATTTTATTGTTGAATCTCTTAATTAAAACGTTTTACTGTTGTTTTGAAAATGTTTGGGTACTCTTCCCCCTCGAGTTCGTTTGCAAATATTATTTATCGTCATTATTTTATAAAATAATTTTTAACTTGCGATTTCATTAATTTAAATGATTTTAAATTTTGGGTAGCTGAGCCCAACTCATCTTGAAACAACTTTTGTCTTCGATTTCGATTTCATATTCCGTTTGAAGTTGTAAAGTTATTTTTTTTAAAACCAAGATTGTGATGCGAGATAAGCATTCTCGTTTGTTCAAATTATATAACCTTGTTTTCCATTTTATTATTATGTCTTTGTTAGTTTCGAGGACGAAACTTCTTTTAGTGGGGAAGATTGTAACACCCCTGATTTTATAAATTAAATTAAATTAAAATTTTATTCGTATCTTTATTTTACGATTTAGTTTGTAATTCTTAAAATTATTATAAAACGAATTTATCGTTTGATTGTTTCAAACTCCTAAAATTCTATTTGTCTCGGAAACTCTTATTATATTTAAAACATATTTTTATTTCTATTTCGATTTATACATTTAATTTAATTCTTATCGAAAATCTATTTCGACGATTTAAATTCTAAATTCTTTTATTTATTTATTTATATTTAAGCTTAAATTTTTATTTCGGCTCGAAGTTCATTTATATTAAGATTTGTCAAAACATTTATTAAATTTACTCGAGAAGTCAATTTAATTCACTTCGTTGAAAATTTATTATTTATCGGGAAACACTATTTCATCGTCTAATTTTGTATTTCTATAAATTTCATTTTTGTCTCGAATATTTTATTCACTCATTTTATTTGACGGCCCGATTTTTTATTAATTTTATTGACTCGATTTTAATTCGATTTCGTGGGTCAGTCAACTTATCGTTACGGAATTCGTTTCTCACCCGATTCATTTAAGCATTCCGTATTATTCATTTAATTTGTATTTCTTACTTAATGAGATGATTATCCTTTTCTTTTCCCACTATGTAACGTACACCCCCCCTTTGCTTTACCCTTTCCACCGCTTCACATACATTTACTTCTCTTCCCCTTCCTTTCTTTTTTAGCACCCACCGCTTCAATCCCTGGTTCATTTTTCGTCTCTGCGGCTCTCCAGTTCCCTTTCTTCTTTATTCTCTTGACCTGTCATCATCAAATGATCCGTCTCCTTGCGTCCTCTGTCCTTTCTCTGCTGTGTTCTGCTGCCTTTTTCGTCCTCTGTTCGTGTGTACGGTGCTGCTGCTGGTCGTGCTACTGTTGTTTCTTTTCTGCTGCTGTCTTTTCTACACCAATCGACCTAAGGTAGCCGCTCTCTTCCCTAATTCTGCTCGTATTCCAGTTGTTGTTGCGGTTTTGCTCTTCAATTCCCGCTGTTAATGCGTGATTGATGTTGTTGTTCTTCTTGTTGTTCGTTTGGCCTCCCGCTGTTATTCTCATTCTTCTTCGTTTATGTTTGTGTCGGTTATGCTCCGCTTTTCTTCTTCCTTTCTTTTCTTCTTCTTCTTCTTTTCCTCTTCGTTGCTGATGTTTGCTGGTGCGTGAGTCGCTGCTACTGCTGTCGGTTATTGTTGTTATTGCTGTTGTTCAATTCCCGTTGTTGTTGCTGTTCTAATACTGTTTCTACTGCTCCTTTCTCTTCTTCTTTTTTGTTATTCTTCTTCTTTTTCGTCTTGGTGTTGCCCTCTATTTCTCGACCTGATGTTGTCTGTCTTTTCTTTTTTGTCGTCCTTCTTCCTGATGCATCTGCTGCTGTCTTTCTACTCTCCTTTATCTGATCAGAACCATTGCAGCTCCTGTTTCGTCACTATTTGTCGTGGTGAATCGTCGAAGGAAAGATTAGCGGTTCTACAACCTGGAGCTTAAGGACGACATTTCTACTGATTTGAAGCGTGGGTTGATCAAGAAGGACGAGTACGAGTTTGTTTCGGATGTCGGCTTAAGGTAATTTTTGGACGTTACTCAATTTCATATCGTATGTTCGAGTAGTAGTATGTAGTAAATATTTTAACTTCGGTTTTCTAATTTTAGTTATTTATTATTTGCTAAAAACATTATTTTAAATTGCGTACCTTATAAATATTTTACAAGTATTCGATATCGTTTTATAAATCGCTAGTAATTTAATTATTTATGATCGTTATAATATTTTGTTGGTTATCGTGACAATAGTAACTAAATAATATCGATTTCATATTTTCGTCATATTTCGTTAATTTATAATTTTAACTCAAAATTGTATTTTTATATTATAATCGAGATTTGTATACTTGTTCAATAAATTAATTTCATTTTACGACGTATTTTAATAAATGGCAAAGTAGTCGATTTTGTTTTAAATACATTTTTAGTCGAGACTATTCTCCCTAATAATTTCTCATTTGTCTACGATTGATTATTTTTAACAAAACCAGTATTATTTATTGCTAAAAATCTATTTGCTAAAACTAATTTGAAAGCTTTATAAAATCTCGTTTAATTTATAAAACCCGTCGACTCAATTAAGTCTGATATCGTTTTTCTTAAACATCTCCTATCTAAAATTTATAGTTTTAATTTGATTTCCTAATTTTCTATAAAATACTATATATTGATTTATTATACTTTATTTATATTTTGAGTAACGAATTTAGAAATATATTAAAGTTACGATAAAGACGATAATAATAAAATGTTAATTCCATTAGAAATGCTATTTCTATACATTTCACTTATTTTAATCACTTACGTATTTTCTATAAGAGTATTTCTATTTTACGTAAGTTTATAAAATTAGTAATTTTCTATTTATAGAAAGTTTCCCTTTTATACAAAATGTTTATTGCTTTTATCCTCATACTATTTTTATTGATTATATTTTTTGTATTTATCGATAATGGCTGCTTTGGAATTATGGAATAAGGACAAGTGTGGGGTAGAGTAATATATTCTGGGGTTTACGTTTTTGCCATCAACTAAAATGTTGGTGTGTCTTTGTGGAGCATATACTGGTTGTTGAACCGAGCATATATGGTGTTCGGGAGTGTGTGTACATTTTGACCTTAAACTCGTGCCTCGCAGTGTAAGACGCCGTCGGGTTGAACTGAGTATTTATGGTGCTCGGGAGGGGTGTGCATATTATCTTAAACTAGGGCCACGCATTTATAAGTCGTCGTCCTATTATGGTTGAGTAGCCTAGTTAGAGACCGAAGTTTGATTTGTTTGAACTAAGTTCTCGAAGCTAGTTTTAGTATTCTCCTAGTGAAAGTCTTGGCTTCATTACTAATCTTATCCATAACGCCGTTTTGAATATTTTATTATTATCGATACATTTTGGTTGCAGGTTGGCAAATATTTGAAGTTTTCTTTTGAGAACTTGTTCTGATTTTATTGTTCCAATATTTTAAGTTTTCTCCGAAAGCTTATTTTAATTATATCTTTTAATGTTTTCCATTTTAACTATTTTGATATAATGATACTATTATTTTTCCATATGATATAATATGGATGGGAGAACGTCCGAGTTACTCCCCACTGACGTGGCTATTATGTTTATAACATGACAAGTATTTGCTGCTGGGTTTTGGGTGTGAGCTAGCGAGTGGCATGGATCCTACTCTTTCTTCATTCGTGATTATGGATTTTTGTATAAACCCGTTTGGAGATTTTTCTTTTAGCCCTTTTGTAAAAAGAGGCCTTTGTATTGACTTACCATTTCTTTTAATAAGATATAGTTTGTCAGTGTGTTTTAATCCCACTGTACAGTGTTTCTGCCATTGTATTGCGTTAAAATTTCTAGGGGATTACAGTCACGACATCGTTATTAATCCTTACGGATTACGTGATGTTCAATTTCGCGTCAACGAGTTTCGTACTAATCTCGATTGATAAAGACTCCTCAAGCGCGATATTTGACTACGGAGTCAATATCGTTCTCTTAGAGTAGCGTTTTGAAAAAAATGGTATCGAACACATTTAAAGACAAATTACCACGATCGCGTTACGACCTTAAGTGTTCAGGGCGGCGTGCCTCGAAAGGGCGCCACCTCCAATACTACTTGTAAAAGGATTAAACGAATCTTAAACGGAATTTGTATTTAAGCATAATCAATCCGAAAGGAAAACGATTTTGTTAAATATGTATATATATATATATATATGTATGTATATATATACACGGTATTAATATTAATGACGATAATAAAAAAAGAACAATAATAAAATAAAAAACAATATTAAAATGTTAGTGTTAATGAGGACAAGTAATATTAAAAATAAATAGTATGTATATATATGTGTGTGTATATATATATAATCGAAAAAAAGAGAAGGTAGAAAGAGATTAGACGAGAAGAAATGGGGTTTGATGACACCCTCAACCTACATGCTTAAATGGTCTTGGAAACGAACTCGTTTAGTAGCGGCGTGTGCGCGGGAGTGTCGAGAATGTAGGTGTATGGTTATGGTGTGTATGGTTAGGGAGTTATGGTGTGTATGGTTAGGGAGAGGATCCTCTCGGGTTTTTGACGAGTTTTGATCTCGAGGGTGGCTTGTATGCTAGAGTGTATAAGGACTCTTAGGAAGCCTAGAAATGTGATATGTTGTGTGGTAAAAAAACTGATGGTGAAAGAAGTGATATGTGATGTTGATTAGGGTTGTAAAACAGTTGTTAAATGTGATGGAATGAAGGAGTATATATAGAGCATGCCCCGGTTTAGGGTCACTCGATCGACTGGCCTGCAAAATGGCGCCTGTTTGGTTTTTGAAAGTCTACTCGATCGAGTGGACTCATGTCACTCAATCCAGTGTCTTAGGCGGATAGAGTGTTTTTAGGGAGATATTTTGACTTTTCGAATTTGAATTTGTTGTTTGTTTTGGGCTATTTCTAGAAGCATGCAAAGTCGGTTTCGACTTGGACCGGGTTTTGAGTCGTAAAAAGATGGTTTTATTTTCGGTGACGGTTTTAGCTCAAGTTAGTCTCATTTTATTGGAAACAGCCCACTGAGTCTGGATTTGAGTGGTTTGTGCTCCGCTAAATGCCCATGTCGGATACCATTGATGGAAATCATACCTGAGTTCTGTTATCTGGGATATCTCCATGGGGACTTGCTTTTGAAGTCGTGGGTGTACCTGTATGCAGACACATCCCATCTTGGAGCTACGCGGGGACTTGGTTCTGAAGCCCTAGGTGTACCTGTATGCAGATACATCCCATCTTGAAGCAAGCTGCGCGGGGACTTGCTTTTGAAGCCCTAGGTGTACCTGTATGCAGACACATCCCATCTTGGATGTAATATTCAAGGAGAAACACTGCCTCGGGTTTTCCGATGGGGAGTAAAGGAGCTGCGCAGGGACTTGCTTCTGAAGTCTTGGGTGTACCTGTATGCAGACACATCCCATCTTGGATGTAATATTCCAGGAGAAACACAGCCTTTCATGTTCCGTTGGGAATCATAGGGCTGGGAAAAAGAATTTTTGCTTCGTTTTGAAATCGAGGTCTTGACAGCAGCTCACGTGCTAGAAGATAGGTTTTCAAAATTGAAGGTTTAGAAAAGTATTTGCAGTTTAATAGACCAAAGTTTGACCTTGTCGAAAAGGATTTTCTCAAATGGCTAAGCTTTACAATTTTTAAAGTAAAAATTTGATGAGAGACATGACAAGACGAGTTGATAGACACGACTTGGACTCTCGAAGGGTTGGACCGTGACTCGGTAGGGGGGTGGACCACCTAGGATGACAATGCTCTTAAGTTGTGCTATTCCATAGCCTAGGCGAGTGGCAATATGGTCGAATCCTTGAAATTGGAAAGATGTGTTATAGTGGGATTGCAGTAGTCTGTAATGAAAATGTTTTTGGATGACAGGACTTAGTAGTAGCAACGTTGTAGTCTAGTGTTTTTTTGATTTTTTTGGTTTTGGGGTACTTTCCCAAAATAGGTGCTGCTTCGAGTCCCTGACAGATTCTCGTCTTCGACTGGGCTGGGTACTAGGACACACTAAAGAAAGGTGGCTAGATTTTTGAAAGTCTTTTGGATTATGTGAGTGGATGGAGAGCTTTTGCCTAAGAGAAGCCCCCAGGATAACAAAGCTAACTGTTGAGAACATGACAGTGTCGTGATAGGAATGACGGTGCTTTTGAATGTGTGTCAATGTGGGTGGTTGTGCCCTTGTTTGAAGGACTTCCTACGTATTCACGTGCAGTGAAATCAAACCAAGCCGTAGTTCAGGAGATTGAAAGATACATTATGATGCCTAGTTTATTAGGGCTTTGTGTGTAACTATCCATACTGACGGTGTAGGCTAGGTGCATTCCCAATGATGTCTTGATCAGAGGGCTAGAATAGTAAGGATGTTGATCCTATGACTGTAAGCGTTCTCCGGGGTAGCCCCAGAGGTGGTGTGAACTATTTGGACATGTTCTGTGCCGACCACAGGTTGACTTCTCGTGTTTGGGACTGGTAACTGGTTTAGATGTTTTAGGAAACGTGGAGCTAGGTCGTAAGTGGCTTTGATGATTTGAGATCTGGGGCTCGATTTTGTGGAGCTAAGGCTTTGAGAGTAAGGTATTGTAATATGGTAGGAAAAGGGGAAGTCGAGTAAAAATGACTCGAACTTCGATCGGGGTAGATTCGATAATTCGGGATCTAATTTCCATGCCTGGCTCTAATGGTTAGGGTGTATCCTATGGAGCTTGAATTCTCAAAATTTCGGGCCGTCTGTTAGCCTAGGTCTCGAGAAGGTCTTGAGGGTTGTAATGTGGGAAGGCTAAATTGGGCGTTAGCTGATCAACTTAGTTGTCATTCTTCTATTTGATGGTAATTCTTGGTTTGACCGTACCCCGGTCAAGGATTTTTTTTGCTTGATTTGACCATACCCCGGTCACGGGATTGACCGTACCTCAGTTAAGGATTCTTCACTTGATTTGACCGTTCCCCGGTCAAGGGATTGACCATGTCCGGTCAAGGGTTCTTCACTTGTTTTGACCGTACCCCGGTCAGGGAATTGACCATGCCCAGTCAAGAATTGACCGTACCCTGGTCAGGGATTCTTCACTTGATTTGACCGTACCCCGGTCAAGGGATTGACTATGCCCGGTCAAGGGAATGACCATATCTGGTCGAGGGATGCTGAGAGTTCTTTTTTGATCATGACCAACTCTTTTATTTCGATCTTTTGCCCTTTTTCTTGGACTTTTGAATTTTTTTGTCCAGTTTTTTTTTTTGTCCCTCCAATGGGGTTGGCGGTAAGTACGAGTATTCCTGGATCTGTGGCGTCCATTTGTGGGCGGATCTGAGGTTGGGTCTATTGGTTGGATTAGGCCTTTGGTGCTAAACCTTTGTAAGGTGCAAGCACAGTGGGCGCTTATGTGAGTGCAACTCGCGGTGGAGTACTCTACGTTAAGCATTGTAGTTTGGATCTCGGGATTGTCAGCTTAATTCCGAGCAAGCTTGGTGGAAACATCGTCCCGAGTTGGGTATTTCTGGCATCATGTTTATAGAGTCATGATGCTTCTTCTTCTGGTCAGACTAACGCCTAAGGTAGGGATTGATCAGTCTTATTGGAGAGGTGTTTATTGTGGGAAATGGGCTTGCCTCCCGTCTTAAACCCAAACTAGGAGACTACCTAGATTTGTCATAGGATTCGATACTCCTCCTGCTAGGGGTAGTTTATGTGGCTTTCTATGTCAGACATGGAACAAGTAAAGGAAAACACGAGTCTCAGTTCCTTGCAGTCATTGTAGATGTGTCTATAATAGTCACGTGCATGTGCTCACAGTGTATGATGGTGTTCATCATGTTCTCGGAAACACATTAGAAAAGCATATAGAAAAGATGGAATACTGAAAAGCTAATTTTATTGAAATGAAAGAGAGGACAACGTACAGACGACTCTGACCCTGATTAGAAATGTTAAAGACAGAAAATCCTAGATTCGGACTCAGACTTGGACTTAAATCAAATCCGGACTCTTCGATGGATGAGAGGTAGATTGGATGCTTTGGTTGTCGGGCCTTGTATAGTCAATGAGGAGGTTTTGCATTATTGACGAGCGATAAAGCTTCCATGAAGGGTGTGTTTCCGGCATCAAGGAAGTCTTGGATGAGGTGCTTCAGTTTCCAGCAGTTTTCTGTATCGTGCCCCCTCCCCATGTGGAACTGGTAGTAATGTTCGGCGTTCAAAACTTTGGAGCGTCTTTCTAAAGGTGGGTCGGCTATTAGGGTTGTAGGTAGTATTAGGCCCTTTGAAACCAACCTTTGGAAAGCGACGGTGTAGGACATATCCAAGTGGGTAAAAGTCCTTTCTCTTGACTGGTTCTTGATTTTCGAAGAGGTGACTTGACTGTTACCTCTCTCGGTCTTGCCATCTTGGTGGTACCGGACATTTTCGTAAGTGTCTTCACCCTTTAAATGGCTTGGTTGGGTGACTGACTGCCTTACCCGCTCTAGTTGTGTTAGACGGGATCGGGTTCTTACAAGATCTTCTTCGATAATGGCTACCCTAAAACTCAGGTTGTCTAGGGCGGTATTGATTTTCAAGAAGATATTGTTAATGGAGCAAGATAGAATAAGCATACTCCCCTGGATATCCCCTTTCTCGACGGTGCGAGATTTGTTGTTGTTTGGTAATGCCTTGTTCATAGGGTCCCTGATCGGAGGAAACGACAGGTGTTAGAACTCGCCTAAGCTCGGTTTTGCACAAATGCAAGAGAGGGAGTCAAACTAGACACGGCCCGGGGTGACGAGAATGACTAAGATTCCTGGACCGGGATACTCGAACGTTGACTTAGACAAAGTAAAGACCGCGACTCAGACTCGACCATGCGACTCGAGCTGTACGAGGGTAAGTCCAAAAATGGGGTGACCGTGTTTGACCGCGTCGCGTGCTCGGACCAACTGTGGTGACCTAAACCTTTAGGTGATTCGAGCGTTCGTAGCATACGTACGACTCGAAGGAAACATCATAGGACGCCGGTGTAGGATGAATGTAGTGACCCTTAGGATGACCGTGGTTGACTGCTCGGGTGGAGGATAGCCCCCGAGTGAGACTAAAGACTCTGATAGGATTCAGATGGTGTGACATCTAAGTGACTCAAAAGTGACGTACGTGAGACAACACGTGTAGGACATGACCCTTAGAGCAATCCTTATTGATCGCTCTACTGAAGGGTAGCCCCCCGAGTGGGATCGAAGGCTTTGGTAAGACTCGAGTGTGGGACAAGTGATCCTTGGACGTAAGGTGCATAAACCTTTGGCTACAGGGCTATGCCTTGTAAAAGGTTTACTCGGTCTCGAGGAAACGTAGACGGGGTAAGAAAAGAAACTTGTGATGTGAGATCGTCAGAGCTTCGACACTAGAGACCCTTGACTTGACTCAAATAACGATGGCTCGGTGATTAGGATGGACCCTTAAGTTAAAGGATTCTTGAACTGGTATGACTCGGCTAACGGATTGAAAGACGGGTGCAATTCCGTCAGGAAAGATCGCGAGGGCGGTCCTGTCGGAGAGAAAGATCGCGTGGGACTTTTTGGTTAGGACTCGAGTGTTTAGACGAACTTTCATTTACGAGTGTATGACTCGTGTTGGTCGTTTATGGCTTTGGGATAAGGCGGACTAGGATAGGGAAGACACCCATGATGTAGGATCGACGGAGTTTCGACGCCATAGACCTTCGACAAATTATGAAAAGACCTGACACACGGATTATGGTAGGCCCTATAATAAGGAAGATTTTAGAAAAGGGTTGAATTTTGAAAAATTTGGAGGACGGTTTTGTCTTCAAATTGGCGGCATGCCGACGGGACCGATTTTTTGAAAAGTCGATCATTTGGAATTTTGAAAGTTAAAATATAAAAAATGAATTTTCGAAAAAAAATTGAAAATCGAAAACAGGATGCCGAATATTTGAAAATAGAAAACAGCATCTCAGAGATTTGAAAATCGCAATGGAATTTTGTAAATTCAAAAATCGAATGGGGATTGGAAATTCGAATGTTTAAATGGACGGCATGCCGGCTAGAAAATAGACTTATTTTGAGTCAAATCATAAGTCTAAATTTTGGCAGCATTCCGAGTTTTTGAAAACTTGACATTTTTGAAAAGATGCATTTTTGAAATGATGGTTTTTGAAAAATGACACAGAAACCAAGTACACATAAGCATTATGATGACACCATTTATGCTTTACCTACGCTAAGTCTCGGTCGGTCAAACTCGGGTCTATACCAACAACGATGGCTCTCTCGTAAATCAGGACGGACTTCCTAAGCCGAGTTGGTCTTAGATCATGCCGCTAAACCCCTATGAGTTCGGCCAAAGATGTCTTTAGCGCACCCATTTAGGAATGCACCGCGGTATAGTTGGACGTCGGTCACAAGTAACCGGCCCGGGTAAAAATGGGTTATGCATTAACCATCGAACTAAAACGCTTCATTATTAATCGAACGATTTCTTTTCGAGTCTCACCCTAGAAATCCCGATGAAAAGTAGTACATCACGTTTCCCCAGCGGAGTCGCCAAATTGTTAACATGACATAGGTCCACCCCGACGTGGCCACGCGTGGGTTTTGGTAGGCGAATAAATCTCGTGGTAAGATTGATGTTGAGTCGAATTTAAATCAAAGTAGGAGTTGCCACCGAACTTTGTGGGAGTTCGGACCCGTTCGAACCCGCTCTACACTTACGCTTATCGTGCACAAAGCACGACCCGCTTTTAGTGCTAGAGATTATGAATTCATACCTTTGCATTACGATACTGACGCCGAGTTATCGGGAAACGTGCATCAAATGACTCTTGCATGCCAACGGTTTCAGACATCCGGAAACCATGGTTCTGAGTAAGGGGTGAGGGTACGTGTTGGGAAGTCCACAAAGGACACTCAACCCCGCCCTCTCTTAGAGACCTCTACTAAGATACTGTTCGATTTACGTGTACGCGTGTTAGTAAGATGACTAAATGTTATGTAAACAACATTTTAGTTAAACATGCGAATTATATGTTCAAACTACGTCATTTTAATGCGTCTAGTAATTATGTCGAAGTCGGATTTAGCATGAGATGTTCATTTATAAAACGATAAATGGCAAACATCAAAAGTAAATAAAAAATGAAAATAATTTAGAAGTTACACGGGCGGAAATACAACCCGGAAATACAATACGACGAACGAAATTAGAATAATCGAATTAAGATGATTATGATAGTAATGCGCTGCATGATTTTGAAAGAATAAGCACAAGATTGATTTGACACGTGACGACTAAAAGTCATAAAAACATTTAACGTGATTGCATGTTGCTAAAAAGCTCATGTTGGAAGGTTATGGAGGTTACTCGATCGAGTCATGGTAGGGACTCGATCAAGTATCCTTCAAAAGGAACTCCTGCATAAATTTTGGGAGGTCACTCGATCGAGTAAGCCATGGCACTCAATCGAGTGCTCCCTTTACGAGTTACTGCTCATTTTCGAAAAGGTGGCAGTTTTGCATTTTATTGATTTAAAATCGATAGCTAGCCGAGTTATGTAAAAATATTACATAATTTAAACTCAACTCGGTTTTTGATACTCATAACGTGTAATGTACGGTTATGAGACAGGTATCAGAAATTTGGAATAAACGGTATGAATTCGTTATTAATTTAATTAGAATGAAAATCGGTTCCCTCCGCATCACGACATCGTTATTAATCCTTACGGATTACGTGATGTTCAATTTCGCGTCAACGGGTTTCGTACTAATCTCGATTGATAAAGACTCCTCAAGCGCGATATTTGACTACGGAGTCAATATCGTTCTCTTAGAGTTGCGTTTTGAAAAAAATGGTATCGAACACATTTAAAGACAAATTTCCGCGATCGCGTTACGCCCTTAAGTGTTTAGGGCGACTCGCCTCTAAAGGGCGCCACCTCCAATAGGGATTAAACGGATCTTAAACGAAATTTGTATTTAAGCGTATTCAATCCGAAAGGAAAATGGTTTTGTTATATATATATATATATATATATATATATATATATATATATATAGAGAGAGAGAGAGAGAGAGAGAGAGAGAGAGAGAGAGAGAGTAAGGCTCTTATGAGTCCTTTACTCTAAATGAGTCCAGCCATAAGTCCTCATCTCATCCATTGGATGGGATGAGGATGGATGGACAAGATGCATCCTAGCATTTATATTTAAAAAAAAAGATTTACGTTCCTAAAATAGCTCCCATGAATTTAGGAAACAATAACTCCCTTGATCACATTCATTCATCATTCACCTTCATTGAAACCCGAAAAAAAAAACCCTTTCTTCATTCCCAAAAAATCCTTTCTTCATTCACGTTCATTCATCAATTCTGTTCTTGAAATCTCGTTACAATGGATTCAATAAACGCGTCATCTTCTTCAGTTGTTGATAAGCAATTGATCGAGTATAACAATGGTGAGTTTCAATTTTTCTTTAACGTTTTGATTCAATTTTTATTCATGGATAAATTGTGCGTCAATTTGCGTTCTTTTTTTACGTCGATTTTCATGTTTATATTGCTTTCATTGTCATTTCATTCATCATAATTTCGTATCAATGGTTAATTGCTCTCTCGATCTTTGTAGATTCCAGGGTTTTATGTTTTTTATTTAGATTTTCCATGATATCCACTGATACTATTGTTTTGATTTCTATTAACGCAGAAACGTGGTTGAAGTAACATGCCTTCTGAGTTAAAGTAACACTTAATTGCAATGACAGTAACACAAATGGACGTTGAGAAAAGGGTTTTGATGATGATGTTAAAGTAACGTATTGTACTCGTTAGAGTAACACAACTTAGGAATTGAAGTAACAAATGGTTTGCATGGGTGTAACGCTGTTCAATTTTGTGCAGGTGGTATTGGCAAAGATGCGAACGCACAGGATAACACTGGAAGAGATGGAATTTTATTCATTTGATTAATCATGGATTAATAACAATGGTTCATTGATATTATTGTTTCACTGATGTTATTGTTTTGCTTTATGTTGAAGCAGACATGACATTTAAGTAACACACATTATGAATTACAGTAATACCTAATTCTAATTAGAGTAACATAAACACGTAACATTGAAAAGGGTTTTTGGCGCTGACGTTGAAGTAACTTCCTTTAAGAGTTAAAGTAACACAACTTATGAGTTGAAGTAACACGTATGTCCATGGGCGTAAGGTTTTTTAATTTCTTGCAGGAAGCATTGACAAAGAACCGAATGCACAAGAATAGTGCAGAGATGTGTATGAGACTTTCACTTCGTACATGAAGCAAGTATTCGGAACAATTGATGAGGCAGTGGAATTTTACAAAATCTACGCTTTGGCTTGCGGATTTGTCATGATAAAAATATTTGCCTTTTTTTGTTTACAAGAATAACTGATTTTTGTACACATTTTTTTACGAGTAGCGTTGTGCTAGGTAGCAATTAACTCTATATTTTATTTAATACATGTGCATTTAGTTAGAGTAACATCTCAGTTCTATTGGAGTAACATCTTTCGTCAGTTAGAGTAACAGACCTAATGCGTTAAAGTAACTGAGGACAACAACGTTGTTTAAACAAATGATTACCAAAGTAAGTGAAGATAGCTTGAATTGGAAACATTCATTAACAAATTAACGATTGTCGCTCTTTAAAGAACGATAAATAATGCGTCAGAGTAATTGATGATAATAGCATTGTTTAACCATGAGACAAAGAATAACACTATTAATTACTTAGAGTAACATCATTTGTTCATTAAAGTAACACTTATAATACGTCACTGTAACACGTTGATTATGAGACCACATGTATTTTGGGTAAACTTCATTCATTGCCATAGTAACACCATTCGTTACTTAGAGTAACAAGTACAGTCAGAGTAACACAGTTGTAGACACCCACATTTTGACCGCCAGGTGTCTATAGTAGTTTCCGACAAACACCCGATGATGATCGGACGCTAACGTGCTTTAACGTAGTCAGGAAATGGGCTCGAAATCAATTAGGGCTGAGCAAATTATCCGACTATCCGAATCCGATCCGCTATTCGATCCGAAAAACAGGATATTCGATCCGAAAAAAAATTTCGGATCGGATATCCGATCGGAAAATTTCGGATATCGGATCGGATTCGGATATCCAAAATAATTTTTTCGGATATCCGATCCGATCCGAACAATGATTTTTTTTTGTAATTTTTATATTGGGTTAGTGTATTCTAATGTAAGTAGGTTATAATTTAATTCATTTTACATTAAGCCTTGGTGACATTTTTGTATTGCCTTAAAATATAGAATAGTATACTCCGTATAATACTAGATTAATTAAGATTAGGATTTTTCGAGTTGAATTGAACTTCATTTAGAATTTTATTTGACCAAAAATCTCAACCAAATCGGATATCGGATATTTCGGATATCCGGTCCAAAATTTTCGGATATCAAAAATCGGATATCCGAAGTGATTCGGATCGGATATCGGATATTAAAATTTTCGGATTTTTGAATCGGATATCCGATCCGAAGATCTGATTCGGATCGAATATCCGATCCGTGCTCTGCCCTAAAATCAATGGCATTTGGCCTAGGCATTTTACGGAGTACAAATTTCACAAAACCAACCTCAAATTCAGGCCCAGTGGGTCGTTTCGAGTCAAATAACACTAATTTGGGTCGAATCCGACACCAGGGGTAAAACCGTCTTTTAGCAACCGAGTCAAAACCCGGTCAAAGATATTTCCCGAGACTTGTGGGCTGACCGTGATGTCTCACGTGTCCAATTCGGACTCCAACTCTACGAAATCAGCTACACAAAATAATAAACAAATTCGTTTAAGGGTAGAATTCGATCTCAAGTAGGAATCCTATCCGAAAACCGATTCAAACACCCAACCGAGTGTAAAACACTCGGCCGAGTAGCATGAACCAGCCGAGACTCCTTTTCTTCCCTCACAAGAAAACGGAATTCTCGTTCTCCTCAGCTTCTTACCCAAGCGGTAATTCTAGTACAAGCACATCTCTCCTAAGTCAAGGTCGGGAACCCCTATAAATAGGACCTCCCATTCAACACTTTAGGAAACAACAATTACCAACCGATAATTAGCAAGACATTCAGTCATTATCGACATCAACCTTTCACATCAATCATCCTTACACTTAGCATCGAGAAACCGATATCACAAACCCGAAGGAAACCGGTCCAATTCCCGACACCCTTCACCCATCTCGTCCAAACCGACCTCCCTAGCCGAACCAAACATCACTCGACGCTCCCGTGCCTAGCCACATTCCGACGAGCCCCGATCCGAGTCAACAAAAGCATGTAGGTTGAGGGTGTACCAAACCCGATCTCTCCTTTCTTCTCCTTCCTTCTCTTGGTCCGTTTTTCCTTATGGGTCAAGAGTCGTTTTTTTTTTCTAATATCGTTATTAACGAAAAACTATTTTCATAACGAATATTCTTAAACATACGATATCGATTTTTCTATAATCGAATATTGTATCGAAAAGAATTATATTAAGATCTCGACGATATCAAAAAAATCGTTACATCCTTTTTCGTTCAAAATTCTTTTCTTTTACTTTTCGTTCAAAACAAACAATTTTACAAAACCTTTTTTTAAACTCATTCTAAATATCCGATATCGATTTCATAATCGAATATCGGGTACGACGAATATCGAAAACATAAATCGAATACAAATTAATTCGTATTTTGTACGCGATTTATCAAAAATAACAATTTTCGAACAACGAGCGAAAACGGGACAGGCCCGCACGCGAGTCGCGCCCCTCACAGGCGACTCGCGTACGAGTCTGAAACCCGCGCTCCTTTTTTCAACTTTTTCGTTCGTTTTATTATATATTTTTCGAAACGATTTCTAAAATTTACATTTTTTCTAAAACTATTCCAAATATTTGATATCGATTTCGTAGTCAATTATCGAATATAGAGAATATAGCGAATATCGAAAATATTAATTCGAGTACGAATCATGCAATATTCGTACGCGATTTAATAAATCGAATTTTCAGAAAACCGCGTTCAAAACCAGCCCGACACGCGACTCGTCGGCGCCCCGGGCGAGCCGCGCGGCCGGCTGTCCCGACGCACCCTTTTCGTTCTTTTTTATATTTTTTCGAACATCGTTTTTTTATACAAAACAACGTCTTTTCAACAATATTTTTCAGATTTCGTTTTTTCTCGATTTCGCATATTTATTTCTTTCTATTATTATTTACAAATCGATACTACCTCGTTTGTTCATCCTTTGTAGCAAATTCATCCTTTTTATTTCATTTGTTTTATTATACTAAAACGAATCTCACATGATAAATTCAACTTTGACGTTAATTAATTTTTCATGCATTAAACCGACTTAGCAACCCATTCAATTCCTCACATGCTTAGGAAAACAATGTTTGCATATCATTCATCGTATTACTAACGCGCGCATTAAAACGTCATTCGATATCCTAGTAGAGGCTGCTAATGTGCGGGCGGGGTTGAGTGTTCTTAGTGAACTTCCCAACACGTACCCTCACCCCTTACTCAGAACCGTGGTTTCCGGATGTCCGAAACCATTGGCAACGAGAGTCATTCAATATACGATTAACCGCTCAAGTCGGCATCTGTATCGATATGCAAAGAGACGAGCCCGATAAACTCTGACATCGGAAATGGGCCGTATTTTGTACACGGCCCACTACGACATAGAGTGGGCTCGAACGGTTCCGAATAACCATAAAATTTGGTGGCGACTCCGACTTCGATTAAAATTTCCATTTGACCATCTCATGGAGATTCATTCGCCTCCCCAAACCCGTGTGTGGCCGCGTCGGGGTGGACCTATGTCATGTCCACAATTTGGGGACTCCGCTGGGGATTTACTGATGAGTTAATAACCTTCGGTATCCTCAGGGTGAGACTCGAATAGAAATCGTTTGACTAGTACAATGCGCGTTTTAGTTTTACGGTTCATGCATAACCCCATTTTCTCCGGCCGGTACTTGTGACCGACGTCCCACTATACCATTGATATAGTCCAAACTGGTTATGTCAAAGGTGTCCATTAGCCGATTCGTACGGGTTTTACGGCATGTCCTAATCTCAACTCGAGTTAGGGAGTCCGCCCCGATTCTCGATAGGCTATGTACACTGGTATAGACCCTTATAGACTGACCGAGACTTAGCTTAAGAGCATACATGGCGTCATTATACTGTTTCCATGACTACGTGCTACTTGATCCATATCTTTTTCAAAACCGTCATTTTTCAAAATTTGCATCCTTTTTTCAAAATATCCAATTTCAAAACCCCGGACATATACCGAACTTAGGACTTATGATTTTACTCAAAATAGCCTTTTTCTAGCCGGTATTATGCCCAATTCAAAACTCGAAATTATTTTCAAACTTTCAAACCGTCACCCGGCCCATCTTTTCCGTTTTTCTCGAAAACGGGCCTGTTCTCCCCGATTTTTTCGGGCCTCTTCAAAATATCATATTTCAAAACTTTCACTTCTTAGGACTTCCCGTATTTAGCAGTGTCGGGTCGTGTCATAAGTCGTTAAAATCTCTAGCGTCGAAACTCCGTCGATCTTACATCACGGATTTTCCTCCCTATCCTAGTCCGCCTTATTTTACTGAGGCAAGGCCCACCTACGTAGGACATACTCCTACAAAGGTTGGCCTGTTTACACAATCGAGTCTAAAAGTCTGGGAATGTCTCACGTGAACCTTCCTTCGGACAGGGCCCAACCCACAGCGTTGGATCCTGAGGAAGGCCCACCTTTTCACAAGTCGCCCGTCTAGGTGTCTTTTCCGAGTCATTACCGTTTTAGTCTTCTTCCTTTTCCCTTGCTCGGGACGTACTTTTCTTAGGATTCGGGTTAAGTTGCTAATTACGTGGTGCTCTTACAGACAGGCCACCCTTCACTCGAACCATGACGCAAAAAGCCATAGACGAGTTGACCACCACGTTGGCCCAAATCCAGGACCAATTGAGGAAAATGCGGGAGGACCAGATTGCCATCGTCACTCGGGTTAGTGCCGTGGAACAGGGAACCCCCAATGCTTCGATCGAAGATGACGGACCTCTGGCCGCACTGGCCGGCGCGGTCCAAAAGTTGCAGGAACAGGTCCACTCGACCACCATAAACACTATTCTCACGGAAAATGCTCGCACCTATTCACCCTTGACTGATGAACTGCCCGCTAACCTCAACCTAACGGGCTTGCCAATGTTCGACGGGACCGAAGACCCAGTACTTCACATTCGGGCTTTCAAGGACTTTATGGCTGTTAAGGGGGTCAAATCGACCATGTTCAAGCATCTCTTTGCTTCCTCTCTGGAGAAACACCCGAAAGCCTGGTACTACAGGCTTGACCCCAAGAAATTCAAAACTTGGGACGATGTTGCAATGGAATTCGCACGAAACTACGCGGATAATGCTGAAATCCAGACTACCATGCATACTCTGGAAGTTATGGCCCAAGAGCCTAAGGAGGGTTTCACCAAATACCTTCAAAGGTGGCGGACCGAAAGTGTTAAGCTGGTGGACAAGCCCACCAAAAAAGTGCTAGTGGAGGCCTTTGTCAAAAACCTCCTTCCCGCTTACCGAGTTCATCTCAGGTACGCTATCATACCCGACTTCGCCACTTTGACCGAAATGGGTACTAGAATCGAAGATGATCTAAGGCTAGAGAACCTTACTAAGGCCTCTACCAAGGGGTATCAAGGAGCTAGTTCGTCCTCCAGTAAGCCCGCGACCACGACCGCGGCCCGAAGCATCTTTGACGAGGTTAACTCACTGGACACCTCAACCAAAAAGAATACTCCAAATCGGGTATTCACCGACATAGGGACAACCTATGCTAATGCCTTACAATGGCTGTCATCGAAAGGCCTAATCCAACCGATAGGCCCAATTCCGGAAGTTCCCGTGCAAAAGCGATCCAAAAGCTACAATATTCAGGCCTATTGCCACTATCACCAAGGCAACGGGCATGACACGGAGAAATGCTGGAAATTGAAACATCTTATCCAAGATCTGATCGAAAGTGGGAAGATACCGCTACCCAGTGACAAGCCTAGCAACAAAAATAATCCTCTTGCTACTCACGCCATTTTTACTGGAGAGGTAGTTGACTGTTCTCATCTCATTTCCCCTTTCATTTCCCAAATCAACGGGATATGGAACGACGATGAAGAGGATGTTTACTTGGCTAAGGGGGAAGCTGTCCCCGTCACCATTGAGGAAGTCCGGAAAGCCAAAGCCAGAGCTCTGGCCGGTTCGCACACCATCACGGCCAATCTCACCACTCCGGAAACCGTCACTGAACCTTCCAGGACGGAACTCGCTCCCGAAGAGCCAAACGCCGACACGGCCCTAGTCAGACAATTGAAGAGGGTCCGAACTGATATTACTATATGGCAGCTTTTGGTTAGTTCTCAGGAGCACCGAGCGGCACTTACTAAGGCCCTTGATGAAATCAAGGTCGACTCATCGGTTACCCCCACCGAGATGGTAGCCACGATCTTGCCACACCTCAGGGACAGGTCCAAAGGAGAAGGCCCACTTATCACTTTCTCTGAATCCGACCTTCCACCATTCGGGACCACCCATAACTTGGCCCTGTACATCACGGTGATCTGCCGCAACAAGTATCTACCGATGACTCTGATTGATGACGGGTCCGCAGTAAACGTCATTCCTTTAAGGACAGCCAAGGCCCTCGGCATTACCGAGGCTGACTACCTTCCGACTGCACAAACTATCCAGGCCTTTGATGGGAGCCCGAAATCAGTTGCTGGGGCCGTTAAGCTAACAATAATAACGGGCCCGATCGAGAAGGAGTTGGAATTCCAAGTGATCGATGTTACTTCATCTTTCAATCTGCTACTTGGGAGACCGTGGATTCACGCGGTCAAAGCTGTGTCTTCCACTCTTCACAGGAAGGTCAAGCTACCTTTACAAGATGGAATCGTCACTCTTGAAGATACTCCCATAACCGTGTCAAGCTGCAACACGGCAGGCTCAGCCGACCCACGAGGATTCAACTTCGTGGGAATGATCGAGGAGGAATACCTTTTCCGGCCATATTTCACTACTAGCATCGATACGATGCTACAAAATCTGGGTTGTCTACCGGGAATCACATCAAGGCCCTATCTTCCACCCGGGAAAATTATCGAAAGCCTGAACAACGGGCAATCTCGCCTCGGTCTAGGCTACACCATGGCACCCGGATACACGGACCAAACCAAGGCGGTCACGTTCATCACCCCGGTGTTCGGAGCTATTCAAACGGGCCTCTATCAGCCCACCATCTCATATCCCGGGACCAAACTGGCTCGGGAATGCAATTTCATCCCAGATGATATCTTTGCCCTTATCCAAGCCGAATCTAAGGAGGGCACAAACAGCACTGAGCCCATTCTAGGACTACTCTTCGGGGAAGACAAGGTCGTCCCGACCCCTAAACAGGAGTTAGTCAGCTTGATTCTCCGCAGCAGCAGGTTCGATCCAACTAAGCTGATCTCTGAAGTTGGTGCCGACACTGGGAAGAGAGCTTGGAGGAAGACAACTAAATGGACAGACAGTCAGGGTCGAGTCTACAAGCTAACTACTGGTGAAGGAGATATGCATGCTATCGAATCTGAGTCCGAATCTGAGTCTGAGTCAGAGTCAGAGTCAGAGTCGAAGTCTGAGTCAAAGTCTAGAGGGTTTAGTACTAGGATCGAGTCTTTAACCCCTCTCCTTTCTTTAGCCACACCATCGGGAGCCCCGGAGTCTGTCCCGAGGGCTCTCCCTATCCCGCCTCTGACCAACGATCAGATGGCAGCTCTTTTCGAGCTCTTTTCAAAATTTACTATCAATAATAACGATAACCGTTCCGCTTACGACTTGGCTTATTTTCAAAATGTTTTCAAAAATCTTACTTGCAATGACATTGAGAAACCCGACGAACAGGTACCATTGCCTCCGCATCTAATTGAGCACCTCGAACAAAGGGAGTCCCGAGATCCGGTAATCGAAGAAACCGATTCCATCAACGTAGGAACCCCTTTGGAACCTCAGATGCTTAAGTTGGGCCTATCTTTAGATCCCGAGGAGAGACAGCAATTTACGGATCTCCTCCAGGAATTCAAAGACGTCTTCGCATGGTCCTACAAGGACATGTCGGGAATAGACCGGGAAATAGCTGAACACTGAATACCCATCAAAGACGGGTACAAGCCGGTAAAACAGAAACTCCGAAGAATGAGGCCCGAATGGTCTCTCAAAGTCAGGGAAGAAGTTGATAAAGAATTCAAAGCGGGCTTTATCCAAGTATCTGAATATCCAGACTGGGTTGCAAACATAGTACCAGTACCCAAAAAGGATGGCAAAGTCCGAGTATGTGTAGGCTTTTGGGACCTTAATAAGGCCAGCCCAAAAGACGATTTTCCGTTGCCACACATCGACATACTGGTGGATAACACGGCTGACCATGCCCTTCTATCATTCATGGACGGGTATGCCGGATATAATCAAATCAAAATGGCAGAAGAAGACATGGGTAAGACCACCTTCATCACACCATGGGGGACTTAGTGCTATACCGTGATGCCATTTGGGCTTATTAACGCTGGTGCCACTTATCAACGAACCGCCTCCACTTTATTGCATGACATGATGCATAAGGAAGTGGAGGTCTACGTCGACGACATGATTGTAAAATCCAAGGACCGAAACGGGCACATTGCAGCCCTTAGGAAGTTCTTCACCCGACTACGCAAGTACAACATGAGGTTAAACCCTCAAAAATGCAGTTTCGGGGTAACATCGGGCAAGCTACTGGGCCACATTGTCAGCCAACGTGGCATCGAAGTTGACCCAGCAAAGATCAAGGCCATAACCGAGATGCAACCGCCTAAAACCGAAAAGGAGATAAGGGGGTTTCTCGGGAAAGTCCAATATATAAGCCGATTCATTTCAAAGCTAACCATGGTATGTGAACCCATTTTCAAGAAACTGAAGATAGGAGAACGAACACTATGGGACGACAAATGGCTTTCGTTAAGATCAAGGAAATTCTATCCTCTCCACCGGTGTTAATGCCAGCTCAGCATGGTTAGCCTCTGTCGCTATACCTAACAACGACCGAGACTGCCATGGGCGCTATGCTAGCCCAGACGGTCGATTCCGAAGAACGGGCTATTTACTACAACAGTAAAAAGTTCTTGGAATACGAATGCAAGTACACCATGCTCGAGAAAACGTGTCTAGCTTTAGTATGGGCCACTAAAAAGCTCCGACACTACATGCTTAGTCACGAGGTACATGTGCTATCCAAAATGGATCCAATCAAGTATCTGTTCGAAAACCCCATCCTCAACGGCCGTATATCCAGATGGCCTTTAATGCTAGCTGAGTTCGACCTCAAGTTCGTACCTTTAAAAGCCATTAAGGGCCGGGTAGTAGCAGAATTCCTCGCCGACAGTCCGGTATCCGAGGAAGGACACACCGATACTTGGGCCTTTCCAGATGAAGACATATTCCATACCGACACCAACACATGGGATTTGTACTTTGACGGAGCGTCCAACTTCCGAGGATTTGGTGTCGGGATCTTGCTAATCTCACCACAAGGGGAGCACACCCCGTTGTCCATTAAGCTAGATTTTGACGTGACTAACAACGCAGCCGAGTACGAAGCATGCATTCACGGGTTGCAAGCCGCCGCCGATTTAGGGGTAACAAACCTCCGGGTCCACGGTGACTCATCTTTAGTCATAAATCAAACCCTACAAAAATGGAAGACTCGAAACGCAAATCTCGTGGCTTACCAAGCACGAGTAAGGGTTCTCGAAAAACAATTCCAAAAAGTGGAGTACATTTATCTGCCTCGAGAAGAAAACCAGTTTGCAGATGCTCTTTCAAAATTAGCATCTTTACTGAACATCCCAGCACATCTAACCAGCATGCCCATTTGCGTCGAAAGGCGGTCTGAGCCGGCATATATCCACGCTATCCAAGACATCGAAATAACTGATCCAGAACCTTGGTATCAGGCTATTCTAACCTACTTAACGTCAGGGGAATACCCTCCGGAAGCTGAAAACCGGGCCAAGAAAGCTCTACGAAGATGGGCGACCCAGTTCATCCGCACAGACGACGGACAGTTATATAAGAAGACAGCACAGGGGGCTTTACTCCTATGCATTGACAAAACTCGAGCCGAAAGGGTCATGGCCGAGGTACATGATGGTGAAAACGGTCCACATATGAACGCCCGTATGTTGGCCCGGAAAATCGCAAGACTCGATTATTACTGGAATAGCATGGAAACTGACTGTCAGTTATATGTCAAACACTGCCACAACTGTCAGATTTTCGCCAATGTACAACATATGCCTTCATCCTTATTATATACAATGACGTCACCATGGCCGTTCTCAACATGGGGAATTGATATAATCGGGAAAGTGAACCCTTCCGGGACAGGGGGTCACTGTTTCATCTTAGTGGCTATCGACTATTTCACTAAATGGGTCGAAGCCGAGTCATACCGGATCTTGAATTCCAAACATGTGGCTAAGTTCATCCAAAACAAAATTATATGTCGATACGGGATTCCGCACGAGTTCATCAGCGATCATGGGACCCATTTCCAAGCTGAAACTGCAACCTTGTTGGAAAAGTACAAGATCCAAAGGCATACATCATCACCTTACCGTCCTCAAACAAATAGAGCGGTGGAGGCAGCTAATAAGATAATTGTCACCATTCTTAAAAAGATGGCTGAGAATTACCGGGACTGGGCAGACAAGATACCCTTTGCCTTATGGGGATATCGGACATCAATTCGAATTGCAACCGGAGCAACTCCATACTATCTGACATATGGATTGGAAGCAGTCTAGCCAGTCGAGCTAGAAGTACCATCCCTTAGGATTCTGCTCGAGAGCCAGGTACCTGAAGCAGATTGGGTCCAAGCCCGATATGACTCACTAGTTCTCTTAGACTAACGACGATCCCGGGCTCTGAATAATATTCAGATATATCAGAAAAGGATCCAACGGGCTTTTAACAAAAGAGTTAGGCCCAGGAATATCAAAGAGGGCGATCTAGTCCTAAAATCTGTTCGAGCTTTACTACCAATTGACCCAAGGGGAAAATTCAAACCCAATTGGGCTGGGCCATATCTAGTAAAGAAGATTCTTTCGGGAGGAGCAGTAATGCTAACGGACTTGGACGGGAACGAGTTCGTCAACCCAACAAACTTGGACCAGCTGAAGCGTTACTACCCATAAACCTTATCTCAATGTCATTTGCAAAATTTATAAAAAATGTCTTTTTATGAATTTTCAAAAATTTAAACAAGTCAATAAGTTAGGATTATTTATCCTACCGTTGCACATCTCGAATTAATAATCTTGATGTATTTCGAAAAATTGCAAAAATACTTCTGAACTACGGAAGGTTTGATTCCATTCATTTTGGATACGTAGGCAACCCCTCAAAAGGGTACAACCGCTGCAATAACGAAAAGACGGGAACGGTATTCACTAATATGTCTTTTTATTATTTCAAAAACACATCACACAAAAAAACAAAACAAAATCACACCACAAAAATAGTAGTAATACTTAAATAATAAATTTAGGAGACTACTCGTACATTTTTCCTTTCCCATTATCTTTTGGGTCACGTGGAGCCCGAGGCCGACGGGGTGGGGGCGAACGTTCCCTAATCACAAAGGGAATTTCTTTAGTTCGAACCCGCTTCTTCGATTTTGGGTCGTCCACCACTTGCACCGGTCCAAGTCGAGCCCTAACGGGTTCGGGAAGCCTGTCTCGAGGACCCAGTCGGTCCTTGACCGCCAGCCTTGGTCCAAGTCTCCTTTCTAAATCTGTCTGGGGGCTCACTTTCCCCCGTGCACCCTTAGTACCGGACCCTTCAGTCTGAGTCCTAGATCTCGTTTTCTGGCCTGTCGAAGTAGCTTCTTCGACAAAGAAGCTCCTATTATCTTTAGCATGCTCCCGGCGTAACAGGTCATAGGCCTTGTCAGTTTTCAAGGCAGCCCGGGTTTTAGCTGAGTCAGCTCGGGTCCATCTTACATAAGAATCAGTTACCCATATCGAATGATGATTTTTAGGAACAGGCCAAGTAGCTCGTGTATACCACCTTTGCATCCAGGTGTCACACATCACATCCGTCAGCTGAGTAGATTCACTCACAACGGCCTCGATTTCTGGGATTCTTTGCACCCGACCATATTGCCTAAGTATGCGATCGGGAAAGAGGTGAATTGTCTGCCTAAAAGATAGGATTACCTGATACCTAGCCCTATCTCGAGACTCTAGACCGGTTCAGACGTAAATCGGCCACCATGGTACGGCCCAACGGATCAATAAGCCTCCATGGAAGGATAGCACCTCGTCCCAGTATTTTTGGGTATTGAAGCGAGAAAAGGGAATAGCTCGTCTTCTCGACATTACTTGCCTGGGTTGATATCGGCTCACATCTAAGGGAGGGTCCAAGATCGATAGTCTCTCAAACAGCCACAGCTGAAAAACCCGCAAAAAAAAATCAAAATCGGAAAAATCGTCAAAATCACGTTAAAAAAAAACGTGAAAAGACGTGAAAACAGAGAAAACCGCAAAAAACTGGAAAATCGGGAAAAACCGCGCAAACCGCAAAAACCGGAAAATCAGGAAAAGCCAAAAAAAAATCAAAAAACGGCATACCTGTAGAAGACGGGTACTCCCAGTCAGCCGGACTGACGGATCCCTTTTACGATTATCCAAACCCTGGATAATCTCTCCTGTAATCAGCCAGGCCGGACTATGCTCCGTTTCCATCAAGTCAGCCACAGTAAAAAGCCTAACGTGGCCCATGCAAGATAATATGTCCATATGTCCTTCGAAGGCATAAACATGGAGCATACAAAAAGTGAAGGCCCTACGGCTATGAACCGGCCTGACCCGGACATCATCTGGGTCCATGAATTTTTCAGCTAGATCGATCAGGGAAACGGTGTCTCCTTCTAGCATACGGGATACCTCCATATGGGAAAGCCCTAAAAATTCCCTTAACTTCCTTCTTGGGTCAGAAACTGAAAAAAGGATAGCAGGGCGAAGTATAGGATTCCACCCTCCTGCAGCAGCAATTTCCTCAGAAATAGGGCAAATCTCTCCTCGAGGAAAACCAAATACATGATAGGTATCGTCCCAATAGGACAGGCAAACATCCAAGAAATGGCAATCTACTTGCATCTGTCGGATCACAGCCAATTGGGTAACGCCATTCTGGTTTAGGATAGCCCTATCAGCATCTCTAAAATATTTGGACCATTCATGAAGCATCCCGACTAATCGGTCGATCCCCATAATTTATTTGCTAAAAGGAGGAATAAGTTTTTCAGGGCTTACTCTTTTCTTTAAGAAGTTGTGGGAATTGTGGAAATCTATGAAGCAAGGAGAGGGTATTTATAGCATAAAATCAATCTCCCCTCCTCACCTTAGGATTCCCAATCCTAGAGCAATTAGCATACAAGCCATTGTCCTAAGGCTTAGCTAAGTCATCCCGAGCACTCCTATTCCTTTTCAGAGTCAAAACAAAATTCCCTAATTTTCAAAGACTTTTGCAAACTCACAAATTCAAACCTTTTCTCAAAATTTTTATTCCCCAGCACGAGTCATTTTTTCCTACAAATATTACATGCAAAACTTTGCTGCCTTGCATAAATATGTACAGGACGACTCAAGCAGGACCATGCGATTTGCATAACTCCCCAGTGGCATTTAACAGGATGAGCCCACATACAGGCCCATTTTAAGTCTTATGCGACGAGTTCAATTCCCCACGGAGTTATCATCAGCTCAGGTACATTTCTAATCCATGGCCGGCGGGCCCTTCACGCAGGTCTAATGGACTTTAAACGACCCGACCGGAAGATGCCAGGTTTTAATCCTTGATTGACCTGGTGGCTACTCTGACTTTCGCCCTGTCCAAGCCTCAGTCAGAGTGGGGGCTCTGTAGACACCCACATTTTGACCGCCAGGTGTCTATAGTAGTTTCCGACAAACACCCGATGATGATCGGACGCTAACGTGCTTTAACGTACTCAGGAAATGGGCTCGAAATCAATGGCATTTGGCCTAGGCATTTTACGGAGTACAAATTTCACAAAACCAACCTCAAATTCAGGCCCAGTGGGTCGTTTCGAGTCAAATAACACTAATTTGGGTCAAATCCGACACCAGGGGTAAAACCGTCTTTTAGCAACCGAGTCAAAACCCGGTCAAAGATATTTCCCGAGACTTGTGGGCTGACCGTGATGTCTCACGTGTCCAATTCGGACTCCAACTCTACGAAATCAGCTACACAAATAATAAACAAATTCGTTTAAGGGTAGAATTCGATCTCAAGTAGGAATCCTATCCGAAAACCGATTCAAACACCCAACCGAGTGTAAAACACTCGGCCGAGTAGCATGAACCAGCCGAGACTCCTTTTCTTCCCTCACAAGAAAACGGAATTCTCGTTCTCCTCAGCTTCTTACCCAAACGGTAATTCTAGTACAAGCACATCTCTCCTAAGTCAAGGTCGGGAACCCCTATAAATAGGACCTCCCATTCAACACTTTAGGAAACAACAATTACCAACCGATAATTAGCAAGACATTCAGTCATTATCGACATCAACCTTTCACATCAATCATCCTTACACTTAGCATCGAGAAACCGATATCACAAACCCGAAGGAAACCGGTCCAATTCCCGACACCCTTCACCCGTCTCGTCCAAACCGACCCCCCTAGCCGAACCAAACATCACTCGACGCTCCCGTGTCTAGCCACATTCCGACGAGCCTTGATCCGAGTCAACAAACGCATGTAGGTTGAGGGTGTACCAAACCCGATCTCTCCTTTCTTCTCCTTCCTTCTCTTGGTCCGTTTTTCCTTATGGGTCAAGAGTCGTTTTTTTTTTCTAATATCGTTATTAACGAAAAACTATTTTCATAACGAATATTCTTAAACATACGATATCGATTTTTCTATAATCGAATATTGTATCGAAAAGAATTATATTAAGATCTCGACGATATCAAAAAAATTGTTACATCCTTTTTCGTTCAAAATTCTTTTCTTTTACTTTTCGTTCAAAACAAACAATTTTACAACACCTTTATTTAAACTCATTCTAAATATCCGATATCGATTTCATAATCGAATATCGGGTACGACGAATATCGAAAACATAAATCGAATACAAATTAATTCGTATTTTGTACGCGATTTATCAAAAATAACAATTTTCGAACAACGAGCGAAAACGGGACAGGCTCGCACGCGAGTCGCGCCCCTCACAGGCGACTCGCGTACGAGTCTGAAACCCGCGCTCCTTTTTTCAACTTTTTCGTTCTTTATATTATTTATTTTTCGAAACGATTTCTAAAATTTACATTTTTTCTAAAACTATTCCAAATATTTGATATCGATTTCGTAGTCAATTATCGAATATAGCGAATATCGAAAATATTAATTCGAGTACGAATCATGCAATATTCGTACGCGATTTAATAAATCGGATTTTCAGAAAACCGCGTTCAAAACCAGCCCGACACGCGACTCGCCGGCGCCCCGGGCGAGCCGCGCGGCCGGCTGTCCCGATGCACCCTTTTCGTTCTTTTTTATATTTTTTCGAACATCGTTTTTTTATACAAAACAACGTCTTTTCAACAATATTTTTCAGATTTCGGTTTTTCTCGATTTCGCATATTTATTTCTTGCTATTATTATTTATAAATCGATACTAACTCGTTTGTTCATCTTTTGTAGCAAATTCATCCTTTTTATTTCATTTGTTTTATTATACTAAAACGAATCTCACATGATAAATTCAACTTTGACGTTAATTAATTTTCGGAAATTTCCCATGGTACCCCCGAACTATGTCACATTACACATGGTACACCCGCTTTTAAGTTTGTGCCCATGGTAACCTTGAGTATTATAGTTTGCTTCCCAATTTGTCCTTACAGCAACTTCCGTCATAACGCCGTCTCATTAGTAATTAATCTCTGCCACACTGAAGCACTAATCACTGACACCTTACCTCACTCATTCACTCAAACATTAATCACATATTCCCAACCTTTTCACCTTCATCTTTCATCTTCTTCAGTACGAAAAAAATGGCGAAATCGAACTTCATCCCCATAACTTAGCTCGATCATCCTTCAACATCAACCTAATCCAATAAGCAAGTTCTATCCCAAGTGATTAAAATCCTTTCTTCCAATAAGCAAGGTAAATACTACTAACTCTATATTTTTCGCATTTTCTGTGATTAAAGTTTCGTACATCTTCTTCTATGCTATTAGGTGATTGTACTATGGTTTATATTCGTACATCTTATAGGTTTAGTCTATAAATTTTGATTTCGAATTCTGATTAAATTAGGGTTTCTGATTATATGTTTCAATTAGGGTTTTCTTTTCCCTAAAAAATTTCAATTCTCAATCTAATGCTATGTTATGGTGAAACTAGATTGAATGTTAATCTAATATTGTTCATTAAAATGGGTTTATGTTCAATTAGGGTTTATACAAAATTAGGGTTTATACTCTGCTCTATATGATACTGGATATGATACTCTGTTTTATACATACAAAATTAAGGTTTAGGTTCAATTACGAATTTTTCTGAAATTTTATTGGTTTGCATTCAAATACTCCGTACTGTTTTTAGTTGTCAATTTTCCTATATACATCATGATTATTGAATATTTCTGTTGTGTTATATATTTCAATTGTGTTATATTTCAATGTGTTATGTTCTTATTATCGTTGTGTTCACTTAATTCTCATTTATTGTTGATGTTTGTGTACATCCAGAATGTCGGCTAAAATATGGATTGAATTTCAATATGACGGGAAGTCTTTCGATTATCCTGTGTACGACGTCGACTTAATGCAATTACTGGACATAATTGGCGACCTCGATGGGGTATCTTCGAAGCAAAATGTTCTTATACCCGAGGTTTATAATCTGTACTATAAAGGTGCAAGGGGTAAGAAGATGTACATAAAGAGTGACGAAGATCTGATGGGTATGTTTGCATATTTTGATGGTCTAGAAACCATTAAGGTTTGGCTGGAGAGGACAAACAAACCCATGAAAGTGTTCCAAATTGCTGCTCAACTAAAGAAATCATGGCTAGAGGAAGAAGAGAACAAAAAAAGGCAAGAAGAGGAAAGGAGAAGGCAAGAAGAGGAACAAGCAAAAATGGACAGGGAGGCTGAACATATTGCACCATTGAGTATTGAAGTGCCTGTGTTTGACATAGAAACTAATGAGACACAATGGGTGAGAACCTACAACTCACAAGAGTGTCCAGAGGATACAGTGGTGGAGGAGGAGCAGCAGACTTATAAGCCTCCAAAACACCAATGTGAGCAACCTGAATAGCAGCAAACTGGGGAAAATGAAGTTCCTACTGAACAGCAGAATGAGCAGACTACTGAGATCCCTGAAGAAGAGTTCGAACAACCCACTGATCCACTTTGTGGACAACCCAATAAGCAGCCAACTTCAGAACCTGATCAGCAGGCTATTGAAGAGGATGATCAGCAGGCTAATGAAGAAGCTGAACCACCCTCCCAACCCAATGAGGAGACAGTACAACAACCCTCTCAAAAAACCTCACAAATGCGCTCACAATGTCCCACTTCAGACAGATTTTCAACACAGTCTTCTGAAACTGTTGCACACCGAACAAGAGCAACCCAAAATCAGTCCACTGACCCACTATCCCAGAAAAAGCTTCCAAAATCCACTGCTAGGAGAAAGGGAGTCTATGTTCCCAAGATAGACAAGAACATGGGGGTTGAAGAGGATGTTGGTGTGGAGAGGCCTAAAAGAAACATAAAAAGGCATGTTGTTGAGACTCTTGAGAGTGAGGAGGTGGATGAAGAGAGCACGGATGAGGATTTTCTTTGTAGTGGGGAGGATGACAGTAATGATGATGAAGATGAGTCCATGGATGGTTCTGACAGTGAGAAGGATGAGGATGACAGTGATGGAACTCATCCATTTGATGTTGAAGCAAATCTGGGTGAGGAGGGAACAAATGACAGTGCACAACAAATGAAGAAGATGTACAAGAATGGGAAAATGTATACACCTAAGCGTTGGGGTGAGATTGTACTCAAACCATGGTTGTTGTTCATGTCGAAGGCAGACTTCTTACTTGTCCTAGCTGACTACTGTGTGCAAGAGGGGTTTAGTGTGCTTGTTCTCAAATCTGAGAAGACAAGGTACAGAGCAGAGTGTAGTGGTAAGGACTGCACTTGGACAATTCATGCCTCGTGTTTGCCCGATGAGGTTACGTGGGCTATTAAGACAATTTCAGGGGTTCATAAGGAATGTTTGAATGTGAGAAAAAATCCCATGGCCACCGTACCTTGGATGGCTAAAAAATTGGAGGTAGAGTTGATGGCACAACCTAATATGCCTGTGAAGTCCATGGTGCAACTTTTAATGGACAAATACGGTATTGAGGTGTGTAAGAGGACGATGTACAAGGTGAGAATAGCTGTGAAAGATCTAGTAACTGGAGGTGACGAGGAGAGCTACAATCGTTTGGCAACATATAGTGAAATGATTAAGTCCACGAATCCAGATTCTTGGACTTTAATAACTTGGAATAATCCTTCTACTAGTTCAGGAGTCCACTTTAAAGCGATGTTTGTGAGTTTTAAAGAATGGGTAATTGGGTTTCTCAAAGGTTGCAGACCAATCATCGGGGTTGATGGCTGTCACCTCAAGGGAAGACACAAGGGGATATTGCTATCGGCTTTGTCATTGGATGCAAACAATAACCTTTTCATGATAGGTTATGCTATAGTGGCGAAGGAGAGCACCGAAACATGGAGCTACTTTTTTAGGAACCTCAAAATTGCTTTCCAGAAATATGGCTGCACGAAATGGGATTGGACTTTCATTAGCGATCGAATGAAGGGGGTAGAGGCAGCACTAGATAAAGAGTTCCCACAATCAGTTAAGAGGATATGTGCGCAGCATCTGTACACGAACTTCAAGCAGAAGTGGGGCGGACCAGCTTTTCATGACCTATTTTGGAAGGCAGCAAACTCTACTTCTGTCCACATGCACAATAAAGCTCTTGATGAGATAGGTAAGCTATCAACAGCAGCCGTCGGGTACCTTTTACAGGTTCCTCAACAATGGGCTAAATACCAATTTGACACTGAAATAGCATGTGACCATAACACCTCTAATTTTGTGGAGTCTTTTAATGCTTTGATTAATGATTTGAGGGAGAAAGACGTGCTGGCTTTAATGGAAGGTATTAGGACATATTTCATGGACAAGTTTGCTGAGAGGATTGATTTGGCTGAAAGATTGCAGGATGATGATGTTACACCGTATGTTAAGGAGCTCGTAGAGGCTAACTGTGTACAGAGTAGAACGTGTTTGGTGATCAATGCAGGAGGTGGGGAATTTGAGGTCCATGACGGTTACAGCAGTTTTCCTGTGGATATTCTTAAGGGAACTTGTTTGTGTGGTGGTTGGCAGATAACCGGTATTCCGTGTAAGCATGCTTGTAGAGCTATATACAAGAACAATGAAGAACCAGTGCATTATGTGAATGGATTCTTTAGTGGGCAATGTTACAAGCTGACATATGGAGACCGTATGCACCCTATGCCTGATAAGGAAGCTTGGCCAACATTTGAATTTCCTAAAGTCTTACCACCTATACCAGAGAGAAGCATAGGGAGACCGGCTCGACAAAGAAAAAGGAAGGCGGATGAGCCTAAGAAGGGAAAGCGAACAACTTTCGTGACATGCTCGATATGCAAGACGGTTGGGCATAATTCAAGGAGCTGCAAAGGTGGGCCAACTGCAAGGGAAAGACAAGCTTCTCAAGGTGGTGGTCGGAATAAGAAGTCAAGAACCGATGGAGCATCGACGAGCAACAGAAGGGCTGATGGAGCCTCAACAACCAACACTTAGGTAAGTCCCTTCTAATTTTGAATGTTAAATTTGTCATGTTATTTACGGCTGAATGTTATATGGGCAGAGTATCATTAGTTTCGTATCTTCTTTCAATTTCAGAGTCAAGCTAAGGAAAGGAAGGAGAAGACCTATTATCTTTTGTGTATGGTTTAGCTAGGGGTATATATTTTGCACAGGTCTCTTATTATACCACCAATCCACCATACTTGGTCTTAGAATATGAATAATCTCGTATGTGGTACGTATATTTTGCACAGGTGTTTCTCCTATATTTTGGATAAGTTGGTACGTAAACTATCTTTTGGTGATTTGCATATCACACAAACAATTATTCCGCCGATGTTGTTCCCTTTTTAGTTCGTTTGTTTAACGAACATATCAATGTGATGGTGGGAATATATTAGTAGTAATCTTATTTCATTGCATTAGACTTGTTTTCCATACATATCACATTTTGTTCATAACAACATAAAGTAGACTAAAGTACATGACCGAACCAATTATGATGCTTAGATTTAGCAACTTCGACATAGAATCAATCTTTCTATTGATGTCACAAATTATTTCCTTTTGTTTCTTCATCTTTTTCTTCAAATCTTGTTGAATGGACACTTGATCAACTACATCCATTGTGTTGGTATTTGTAACTTCTTCCGTTCTTCCTTTGCACCATTGAAACCACCCACATTCATCACATTTATAGTATAACTTAAATGGATTTGCAGCGGTTGATCCGGATGCTCGAATATTTGCTCTTTTATTGCATCTTACGCATGTTTTGTTTTCCACTTGAACTCCTCTTAGAGTTGAACTTGAATGTGAAACCGACATTGTGGGAAGTTTGATTTGTGTGGATTTTTTTGTTCGTATTCTGTCAAAATAGAAAAGGGTAAGCATTTATAAGCATTTGTGTAAGGCTAGTTCAATAATCTAGCCGTTACTTTGCTTCAAAGAGTCGCCCCAATGCTTTCAGGGGTACCATGTGAACAAAAATGTAACCTTAGGGGTACCATGGGAACAACCAACAAACTTTAGGGGTACCATGGGAACGTCATTCTTTATGCTAAGGATTCTGAAAAGTAGCCGTTGAGGGATGTAATTAATTTTCCCTCCAAAAATTAATTAGCACTTAATGATGCAGCTCTTAAGCATAATTGAACGGCGTGATGACGGAAAATGGGATGTGGGCAAATCGGGAACTAAACTATAAAACTCAAGGTTACCATGGGAACAAACTTAAAAGCGGGTGTACCATGTGTAATGTGACATAGTTCGGGGGTACCATGGGACTTTTCCCATTAATTTTTCATGCATTAAACCGACTTAGCAACCCATTCAATTCCTCACATGCTTAGGAAAACAATGTTTGCATATCATTCATCGTATTACTAACGCGCGCATTAAAACGTCATTCGATATCCTAGTAGAGGCCGCTAATGTGCGGGCGGGGTTGGGTGTTCTTAGTGAAATTCCCAACACGTACCCTCACCCCTTACTCAGAACCGTGGTTTCCGGATGTCCGAAACCATTGGCAACGAGAGTCATTCAATATACGATTAACCGCTCAAGTCGGCATCTGTATCGATATCCAAAGGGACGAGCCCGATAAACTCTGACATCGGAAATGGGCCGTATTTTGTACACGACCCACTACGACATAGAGTGGGCTCGAACGGTTCTGAATAACCATAAAATTCGGTGGCGACTTCGACTTCGATTTAAATTTCCATTTGACCATCTCATGGAGATTCTTTCGCCTCCCCAAACCCACGCGTGGCCGCGTCGGGGTGGACCTATGTCATGTCCACAACAGTAATGCAGGTTAACAACCATTCCTTATTGTAACATGATTTATTCGTTAAAGTAACAGCTACACTGCGTTAGAGTAACACAGTGATACAGGTTAACAACCTTCTCTCTTAGGTTAGAACTATTCATTACCAAAGTAACAACATTCGTTCCTTGAAGTAACATATATAATGCGTCAGAGTAACTGATGACAACAACGTTATTGCATTAGTGATAATCAAATTCAATGTAAGTCCAATACCCAGATGACAATATGCAATAACTAATTACCACACAAAAAGGTTAAAACTCTGAAAATTTCGTAAACTCTAATTATAGAAAGATGATCGAAGCGTTCCTTGGGTATATTTGAAGGGATTGAACTGAATATGACTACAACAATTTTTGAATTTCGAAGTTTGTGAGGAAGAAATTTCGAAGCTTATGAAGATGACGATTGTTGAATATGACAATTGAAAATTATGAAGAGGAAATAATTATGAAGATGAAGGGTGAAAGGTTGTACAGTAGTTGGGCGGGTGAGTTTTGAATGAATTTTTTATAATTATGAGGTAATGTGTATGAGAAGAGAGAGGAAGATTCGGTAGAGAGAATTAAGGGAAGAGAGAGAGATTTCATATATTTTTACCATATAATTCAGTTACTTCTTTTATTACTCAAATTAATCACCACCATCCATCTCCCTCTAAATCAATGGTTGTAATTAGGACTTACGGACTCAAAGATGAAAAGAGAACTCACTTGATCCTTGCTATATATATATAAATAATATTAATGACTGTTCCGGTCACGGAAACAATTAACCCGACTTGGATACGGGTTTTCTGAACATGAAACCACTTTGATGGTGATTGTTTTTGCTTCCCGAGTCTCTCTTTCCTCTTACTCCTTGATCGGACCTTCCCGGCGGAGACGGCCTGCTCCCTGCACAAGAAACGCACAGGGCCACGGAGGTGTCCGAGGGAACCCTTTCCGATGCCTAAGTCAGTCCGTGAAATGCCTTGACGAACCTTACTCGTGAGGAGTAAGGTGGCAGTTTTTAGAGTGAGATTTTAGACAGAGAAAGTCCAACCCCCTTCTTGTGGGAAATACCGAAGTATTTATAGGTTCCCCCAAGAGAGAGGAGAAGAGAGAGAAAGAGGAAGAATGAGAGGACAAGGAGGTGACACGTGGGCTCTCCTTGTTCACCCGCTCTTCCTTACCTTAGGCATGGATGAAGGGGCTTTCAGCGTCTGCCCCTTGCGCCTGCCAAGGGGAGGTCTCCCGGGGACTGGCAGGCAAGGGGGGCTCACCCTGCTTAGTCACAGCAGGCGGCTCGACCCTGCCAGGCAGGGGAGAGGCTTGTCAGAAGCTTGGAGCGGCTGAGTTTGTTCCTTAGAGGTTTCCTAGTAAGGTTTTGCTGGCTGGCCTGCCGAGCAGGGCTCTTTCTGCTTCCAGATCGGACCTCCCCGGGACCCGGATGGCGGGAGACCTGTGGCAGGCTACCGACCTCCATCAATTGGCCCTCGTCGGCTGAGGGGGAGCAGAGCTCTTTCTCAGTGGACGAATTCTTGATTGGGACGGCGGGAGATTGACTTCTTGAATCATATCTTGGCATTTAATGCAACGCATGTTCCCGAGGAGGAATGTCTAAAATGCCTTGAGTATACAAAGAGTTGGGATGTTTGCTTTACATGATTACTTCTAGTGGAATAAGTACCAACGACATCTACCATAAGACACCGGCTGTAAAAAAACGATGCTAAAGAGTCGTAAGTGGTGGGCAAAAAATTAAAAAATGTACATTCACACCGGTTGTACATAATAAACCGGTGTGAAAGGGTGGCGTAAAAGAATTAGAACCCAGCTAACACCAGTTGTAAATTGAAACCGGTGTGAAAGAGTACCCAATAACATCTGTTTCTTTTAGAACCGGTGGGAAAGGCTACCCAAATAATATACTCCGTACACTACAACAACATTATACATAAAACCATTTAGGTTCTTAAGTGATAATAAAGTACTCCGTATGATCAGCAAACCAAACCACCACCAGCGACCAAACCTGCGCGCCCTTCTTCTTCTTCGCGAGCCCAACTACCGAACACCAGACCAAACCACCATCCGCTGACGACCTCCTCCGACGACCAAACCTAACCACTGGCGGCCAAAGTCCAACAAACCGACGACCCACCAAGTATGTTATTTAGGGATTTTGTTTTCAAATTATTAATAGTATTTTTTTTGTTTCGATTTGGGGCTTTTATTTTTCAATTGTTGATGAGTTTCACGATTATATTGATGAGTTCACAGATTATATCAATTGGTTGTTCATTTTTGGTACAGGTAGGGTTGTCGATTTTCATTCAGTGTGAATTTTTCTTGTTGTTTTGTTTCAAATGTGTTGTGTTCAAGCTGAATTCCTTTATCTCCTATACCTTTTTGACATATATATTGTTGTTTGTATGTGAAATGAGTGGAATAATGTCTACATACTTAGCTTAGTATTTTTGTCTTCATTATTTGATTAATTAATGCCGGATGAGGATGATTGGAAAAGTAATGAAGAAAGTAAGTCGCATCATCGTCATCATCATCGCACTCAGCTCACATTTATTATTATTATTGTTGTTGTTTTCTACTCCGTATTTGATTAATCATTCAAATTGTGTTTATTTGAGCTACTGATCTGCAGATTGTTTCTATCTTTCACTTTCAGTAGTAGAGGATATATATGTTTCCAATTTGGTGCCCTGGCAAGTAGTGTACGCCTCTACAGATAAGGTGCCCTGGCGCAGAGCGCTGAATTTAGTCATCCTCTAATGCCTCAGTTCCTCAGGATAAAATCTCTGTTCTAGGAGGGTCTTGAACTGAGTCCAGTTGAATCCCGGAGTTTAAAGTGTAGTCGGGCCAACCTGGGTCCACCATCGATCCGCATCGTCTGACAGGTACAGCACAACCAAGCCCACTTTCTGATCCTCGGGGGCGGAGTAAATTCCAAACTGTCGTTCCATCAGTCGAAACCAACGGTCCATGACTTCAGGGTCGACGGAGCCGTCATAAAATTCCAGTCTGCTTTTGGCCATTCTTTCTGCTGCGTGAGAGAAGCTAAAGGGTCTCTGGTGGTTTCGGTTGTTCATCCCGTTCATAGCCTGCGCTATGTTTCGTAGCGTGTCAGCCAGTGCTTCGATCCCTCCTTGGTCATTGTTGTTGTTTTTGTTTCGGTTGCACCTCTCGGCCATCTTGAAGATTACAGACAACAACATATAATCAATGCTAATCATCGAGTTCAGGAACAGATAATCATAACAGTTAAGTCCTTATTTGTTTCTACCCATTTCTTACAATATCTTTATTTACTGTTTAAATAATCTACTGTTATTTTCCTTAATTTCAGGTGTAAGCGTTGGGAGCAATGATGCTCTAATACCAACTGTAATCTCCTAGAAAATCTAACGCGATACAGTGGTGGAAACACTGTAGAGTCGGGATTAAAACACACTGTAACTATGTCTTAGTAAAATTAAAATGGTAAAGTCAAACAATAGGCCTTAAATAAAATGGCCAAAATTTAAAACAATCCACAAAAGGGGTTTGAACAATACATAGGACTTAATTATAAAAATAAATAAGCAGGATCCACACTGCTCGCTAGCCCACACCCGAAACACGTATACCTGCCATGTTAAAACATAACAGCCATAATCAGTGGGGAGCAACGCCAACGTTCTCCAGCCGTATAACAGGATTTTAAAACTGTAATTACTATTATAGAAAAATAATAAAAAGGAAAACAGTAAAACATCATATTAAAATAAGCTTTTAGTGTAAATGATGGCAAGGATTTGTCGTGAATCCCGCCAACAAATAAAACCAACTAATCCTAACTGGGTAGATAGGGCAAGTCGGGTCGAGTCCACGGGGACGGTAAAGAGGGTTTTGACTAAGGTCACCTAAACACAAGACTAGGTCAACTATGCTAAACAACCTAAAACGATGAAAGGGGAAGAATACTATGACTAAGAATAAGCTAAGTGTGACAACTATAGCTAAATCCAACCAACGAACTAGAGTAATAATCACTAAGACGATGAAGAAATCAAATAAGGAAAGAGTAAAGTTAGGTCGGGTTCATAAGTGTATAAGGCAAGTGGGGAAATCGAGGGTGTAGGTTTTACCTAGCCACTACGGTCGATCCGCGCTCTCGCGTGAAAGACAAACCCAAAAACTCAAGTAAGATGCTACCCAAAACAAGAGAATTCAATCACCAATCCAACATACAACAAGAAAGAGGAAACTAGCAAGAGTAGTATTTGCAACTACCACCCTAACAAACATTTCATCAAACACATGGTATGCATAACAAGTGACTAGCAACAAAGATTCAACCTTTACCCACAATCAACCCTAATCACCCATAATCAACACCTAATCCCCCTACTAACCCCACAAAGAGTCTACTCACACATATTCAAACTATGACTAACACAAACTAGAGAAACAAACACAATAAAAAAAGCATTCATGATGGAGAACAACAAGGATGAACAATGAACAAGAGATAAAGATTAAAACTTGAATAACAATGAAAGATTAAGAGTAAAGGGATGAGAAAGATTATACCAAACTACCAAGGAGAAGGAAAAGATGAACACTTGCATAGAAGAAAACCCAAACATCCACCAATGTTGTATTTTGTTTTTCATTTGCTGTGCCTTTTCTTTTTCTTCTTTCTTCTTTTTTTTCTTTTTTTTTTCTTTCTTTTCTTGACTTGGCTTGCCTTATGGATAAATTATGTTTTGTAGGCATTTCTTGCAACCAAGTATGAACTTCAACAATTTGCAACTTATTTGTGGAAATGTGTAGGAGGTAGGGAAACGGGTAAGTCGGGGGTTGCAATTTCCCTTCAAACCCACAAAAAGAAGGAAACTTGGACTAATCAAACAATTTTGAACATGGTCACCTATGAGACGGGACTCGGCAACCAAGGCCTTTTCACTCCATGGGTGGTCAAAATGCAAATCCCGTAGTAAATTCCTAGTAGACTAGGTGGACTCAAGGTAAGAAACCAACGAAATCATTGATTTAAAGTCATTCCACTAGACTAAAGTTCAAGACTCGACTCATATTACTAGAAAGGAAAAGTAAACACTTGCGCACTAGCCTCAAAACCGGGTTTTCGAAAACCTTTTATTACACACTAGACACAACTAAACAAGACAAAACAAAGACGAAAGAAAATGATATGAAACAGGACAAAACAAAACAAACACACAAGGAAATAAACAATCACCACCCCGAAACTTCCAAACAAGTAACCAATCAACCACGAACATCAAAAAGCTCCACCCGAGCACACACCATCACAACACATCCTACAAACTCCACTAAAAGGAAAAATGAGAAAGAAATGAAGAGATATTACCGGATGTCTTGAGCTTTTCGAAACTTGTCGACGATCGCGCAACCTACAAGGAATTCGGGGGAGCAAAACACACAACACAACAAATATACGGCACAAAGACACGAAAGAAAAAGACACAAAAGAAAATCTTTTTGACTTTTTATGAAAATTTTCAAATTTTTTGGAATTTTTAATATTTTTCGAAAAAACAACAAAAATAAAACTAAACTAGACTAAGATATTCCTCCCCCACACTTAAACCGAGCAATGTCCTCATGCTCGATCGGTAGTGTGTGGAAGACACTAAAAAGAAGAGAAAATAAAGGAAAATAAAGCTAACAAACAAAAATGAAAGTGAAGAAAGGGTAGAATGTGTCCGGCCGGGGTGTAATCAAGTCACCAAGGGCCGAGACGAGAAAAGATAAGGATGGGGAAGAAATAAAGAGAAGAAAATAAAAGGAAATGGGAGGGGAGGGATAGGTGTAATCAAGTCACCTAGCCCAGATTCCGCCTAAATCCGACTAAATTCTACCAAAAGAAAATAAAAAATAAAGAAAAAGTGAAAAGACTTGGCAATTTGGATTTTCAATGGATTCTCGATGTAGTCACGTCATCGAGAATCGGGAGCAATAACCAAAGGGCCCCGAGGGCCACCACGACACTAAAAGCATAAAAGGAAGGGGAAAAAAAAGAAGAAAGAAAATAAAAGACGGAAAAGAAAAGAGAGTCGCCTACTAAATGGTGAGCAACTCACAATCTCCATCGTCTCAATGATCATTCTTGGTACCTTGCTTGTCTTTGTCGATATTCCTCCTCTTCCTCAATGTAGTCTCAAGTATCGGGCTTGCATTGGTGTAATGGAGTTGGGATTTAGGGGGAAACTCGGTGTATAGAGATGAGAAGATGAGATGAAGGTGTATAATTGAAGTGCAAGGATGAAATGATAGAGGTAAAGGTGGGTAAGGAGGTTGGGGGGGTGTAATAAGGTGGGTTGGCTTAAATGTAGAAGAAGAAGCAAAGTGGCCACGGACAACAGCCCTCACGGCCGTGAGGGGCGGCATCACGGCCATGACGCCTCACGGCCATGTCGACCTCGACATGGCCATGTCGCAAGACAGCAGCCTGTCATTTTTGTCACCATTTCGTCCCTACCATGCAGCAACCAACATGGGCATGTAGCTACATGGCCATGTCCTAAGTGACATGGTCATGTCACTCTCCTAGATCTTTATTCTTCATTACCATCCCAACTCTTGCACCCTAAGAACATTACCAACTACGGGATCAAATTCCCGTCCCCCAAAAGCTTACAATAAGCTCAAAAACCGAGTTCCTCGCCCAAGTTTCCAAGCTTCTATCATCAATAACTCTTCATAACTCTTCATCTTCACTTCCAACCTATGCACCAACTCAATAAAAATAATCAAAAATCCCTCCCTCACATCACTCAAGAAACTTCCAAATTACAAGAATTCCACAAAACATACAAAGCCTAGAAACAAACAAATCACACAAATAACACAATTACAATCACAAAAACTCAAAAGAAGAGGGAAAGGGAATATATAACATGACGGTTCTTGAGGAACTCCGTCAAACCTAGAATGGTGGACTCTTCATTCCTAGCCATAGCCATCAAGGGCTCGTAGGAGCAAGTCAAATGCTCGAGCCACATCAAAAAGAGGGCTCATTGAGTATCCGAGCCAAGCTATCCTCCAAAGCCTCCATGTCGGAAGCAAGAAGTAGTCACCTAAAGACCCAATATCATCTTTCACGTGGTCTCCGGGGTCTTTCCATCCTACAAGCTTTAACGACCTCTTTCTCCCTAAGGACCGTCTCCTAGAACGACCAAAGCTTGAATTTCTAGCACAAGGGTCAAAAGGGAGTTTAACCCTCTTATTTTCATCAAGCAAACCCAAGTCATCAACAAGTTCCGGCCCAATATCTCCCAATCCTAAAACATCGTTCTTCCCCAAATCATCAATAAGAAGAGATTTGAAACTCATAAAAGCGGTTTCAACCTCTTCTAAACCAAGATCCAAATTACACACAAGGGATTCACAATGTTGATATGGATTTTCACATATGGGCGACTTGATTTCATCATTCATATCCCATGACTTCACAACTCCTATCACCTCACTTAACTCACCCCGTAGTTCTACATCCTCATCAATAAGCTCATTGGAAGTGGCATGAAGCCCAAGAAGAGGGCAAACAGAGGGGATTGAAGGTTCAACAAGTATGAAGGGGGTAGACTCTTGAATTTCCTCCATTTTATCAGCGTTTTCATCAATGAAACTCTTCAAATTCCCACTAACCTCATTCAATTCTTCACCAACAATGCCTTCATCAACGGTAATCTCCTCATTCATCTCATCTTGGGTAGACAATCAAGGTTCTTCATAGCACGTCTCGCTTCTCAAAGGGACTTCATCAGCGGCTTCATGATTGGGTTGCTCCCCTTGCTCAAGTGAGCACCCTTCGTCAAGTTGTGACATTCGAGTTAAAAATATTACGGTTTTAGCCTCTATAGCATTTAATCGAGCATCAATCGCCTTATTTTCCCTTTGAATTTGGGCCATGATTTCATATTGGTCTTTTTGCATTTGGATGGCCATTTCTTGTTGGCTCTTTTGCATTTGAAGAATCGATTGAATTAACTCCAAGTTGGGCATTTGTTGGTCATTGGGGTTTTGGATTGCTACTTGAAAATCTTGATGATGCCCAAGGGGTGGGGCATCATATTGTTGGTAGTGAGGTTGAGGTGATTGGTAATATGGTGGGTTTTGGGGAAATTGGCTTCCATATGGAGAAATATGATGAGGCATGGTGGGTTCATGATGGTCATTTGAGTAATAACCACCACGATCACAAGGTTGATAAGCACTCACTTGATGGACGAAGCCGTTTCCATATTCTTGAATCTCATGCCCACGGGTTTCTTGATTTCCCGATGAAGCTTGATAGTAGTAGGGAGACATCATGTCATATTCTTGATTCATAGAGGGAGAGGAATAGTTCATGGTGGCTTCTATGGGTGGGAGGTTTAGATCAATCCTCATGTTTTTCTCGAAAACTAGGCTTGTACCCGGTTGGGAACCTCTAAATCTAGCAACCGTCCGTTGATGCGGCTCTAAGTTGTAAAGAAGAAGATGGTCACCACCTCTAGGCATAAACTGTAGACTAGGAGCAAACGTGAGAAGTCTAGTGCTTTTTGGGCACTAGACAAGAAGGAAATAAACTTCACACCCACAAGAAGCAAAAAGAAAACAAAAAACTACAAAAACAAAGACAAAGTCAAGTAAATAGGTAAACAAAGTCTAAACTAGCACCGTCCTCGGCAACGGCACCAAATTGATGGCAAGGATTTGTCGTGAATCCCGCCAACAAATAAAACCAACTTATCCTAGCTGGGTAGATAGGGCAAGTCGGGTCGAGTCCACGGGGACGGTAAAGAGGGTTTTGACTAAGGTCACCTAAACACAAGACTAGGTCAAGTAAGCTAAACAACCTAAAATGATGAAAGGGGAAGAATACTATGACTAAGAATAGGCTAAGTGTGACAACGAGAGCTAAATCCAACCAACTAACTAGAGTAATAATCACTAAGACGATGAAGAAATCAAATAAGGAAAGAGTAGGGTTAGGTCGGGTTCATAAGTGTATAAGGCAAATGCGGAAATCGAGGGTGTAGGTTTTACCTAGCCACTAAGGTCGTTCCGCGCTCTCGCGTCAAAGACAAACCCGAAAACTCAAGTAAGATGCTACCCAAAACAAGAGAATTCAATCACCAATCAAACATACAACAAGAAAGAGGAAACTAGCAAGAGTAGTATTTACAACTACCACCCTAACAAACATTTCATCAAACACATGGTATGCATAACAAGTGACTAGCAACAAAGATTCAACCTTTACCCACAATCAACCCTAATCACCCATAATCAACACCTAATCCTCCTACTAACCCCACAAAGAGTCTACTCACACATATTCAAACTAGGACTAAACAAACTAGAGAAACAAACACAATAACAAAAGCATTCATGATGGAGAACAACAAGGATGAACAATGAACAAGAGATAAAGATTAAAACTTGAATAACAATGAGAGATTAAGAGTAAAGGGATGAGAAAGATTATACCAAACTACGAAGGAGAAGGAAAAGATGAACACTTGCATAGAAGGAAATTGATGGCAAGGATTTGTCGTGAATCCCGCTAATAAATAAAACCAACTAATCCTAACTGGGTAGATAGGGCAAGTCGAGTCGAGTCCACGCGGACGGTAAAGAGAGTTTCGACTAAGGTCACCTAAACACAAGACTAGGTCAACTAAGCTAAACAACCTAAAACGATGAAAGGGCAAGAATACTATGACTAAAAATAAGCTAAGTGTGACAACTAGAGCTAAATCCAACCAACTAACCAGAGTAATAATCACTGAGACGATGAAGAAATCAAATAAGGAAAGAGTAGGGTTAGGTCGGGTTCATAAGTGTATAAGGCAAGTTGGGAAATCGAGGGTGTAGGTTTTACCTAGCCACTAAGGTCGATCCGCGCTCTCGCGTGAAAGACAAACCCAAAAACTCAAGTAAGATGCTACCCAAAACAAGAGAATTCAATCAACAATCCAAGATACAACAAGAAAGAGGAAACTAGCAATAGTAGTATTTACAACTACCACCCTAACAAACATTTCATCAAACACATGGTATGCATAACAAGTGACTAGCAACAAAGATTCAACCTTTACCCACAATCAACCCTAATCACCCATAATCAACACCTAATTCCCCTACTAACCCCACAAAGAGTCTACTCACACATATTCAAACTAGGACTAACACAAACTAGGGAAACAAACACAATAAAAAAAGCATTCATGATGGAGAACAACAAGGATGAACTATGAACAAGAGATAAGATTAAAACTTGAATAACAATGAAAGATTAAGAGTAAAGGGATGAGAAAGATTATACCAAACTACCAAGGAGAAGGAAAAGATGAACACTTGTATAAAAGAAAACCCAAACATCCACCAATGTTGTCAAGATCGGTAGAATCTCCAAGAATTTCAATATTACAAGAGTAATCTAACTAGATTAAGGCTTAATGAAAAGTAATCAAAGAGGGATTAAGCTAATCTACACTAATCTAAGCTAATCTAACCTAAAAGTAGTCTAGGGTTTCATCAGATGTTCAAACAATACAAGAGGGAGGTATATATAGGGTTACAAGAATATATGGAATGGAGTGTCAAAGTGCGAGGAGAAATAAGGGGCTCACAGTCATGATGAGGGGGCTCACGACCATGAGGCACCCCCGTCATGGCCATGATGGTCATGGGTCACGGCCATGACGCCCTGCTGTAGCTCCCTTCCTCTCTTCTTTGCTTCCCGACTCACTACACGGCTATGTAGGCTTCTGACACGGCCAAGTAGGCCCCTACTTGCTCCTTCTAGGCTTCTTATCGACTCTCGGTGCTTGGGAATGGCCTCCAAGGGACTCGGGACCGAGTCTAAGCCACCGAATCATCGTCGCTTCTCTTCGTTGGCTCCAACTGTGTCGGAAATGAGTCGGAATCATTCCATTTCTCCAAGATTGGTCTTAGGAACCTAAAACAAACTAGAAGAAGAGTCAGTAGCCACGAAAACCGCTCCGAAGAGCTATTCCACAAGAGAAACCGGGACCAAACACAATAAATAAGCACTACAAACCACACTTATCAGTATAACAAAATAATCGAAAGGGTTTCCGAAGAAACATAAAAATATTTGCCAACCTTCAAACCAATTTATATCGATTAAATAAAATATTCAAAATGGCGTTATGGATATTCAGTTACTGTGCACAAGGCTAGACTTTCACTAGAGATGTACTAAAAACTAGCATCGAGAACTCAGACACCAACTTCACACGCAGCGAAGATCCAAGGTCTCTTACTAGGCAACTCAACCATAATAGGACGACGACTTATCAATGCGAGGTCCAAGCTTAAGTAATATACACCCCTCCTAGATACCAAATGTATCCAGATCAACTGACGGCGACCAACACGATGCGATATCTAGCTTAAGGTCACAATGCACATTCACTCCTGAACACCAAATGTGTCCAGTTCAACAGCCAATGCATCCTAAATGGATACACCAGCCTTATAGTTGATGGCAAAATCGTACATCCTAGACTGTATTACTCTAACCCCACACTTATCCTTATTCCATAACTCCGAAACAAAGCCATTATCAATATTCAAAAGATACAATCATTGTAATAATAAGAGAACAAAAGAGTAATAATTATATTCTAAAAGAGGAAACTTTCTATTTTTAGAAACTTTACTAAAAATAGCATCATATAAAAATAACGAAAATATTAGTTCATACTAACACAACATTTTTAGTAAACGATAAAGATTTATAAAACTAATACTTTCGGTCTTAACGATATTAATTGTTAAAGTGGGAACATTTGAGTTTATGAAATTATTAAAATATCTTCCAAGTGTTTATAAAATGAATAAAAATGTCTTCTAAATTTTAATACTACTAATCAGGGTGTTTTCAATGTTTATAAAATTAAAATTCCCTAATTTTTATCAGTTTCGACAATACGAACATAAATAGTATTTTACGGCAAATGTTAAATTAAATCTTTTAACGTCTTTTATTTAATTAAACCATTGAATATATTTAGAATATGTTAAGGGATGATTTAACTCTTAAAGTTTCAGATTTAAACATTTCAAAATTGCTGGAAAAATAATTCTTTTAGGTAAGACGAAGCATTTTAACGATAAATCACAATTTGTCAAAAAATCAATATTTATTACTTAAAGACTTCAATAAATAGTACAAAAATTACGTGAAATAGCAAAAATATATTATGGACATTCTTTACAGAAAATACAATTTTCCAGAATCCTAAAACTCGGGTTTTAAAGCGTTTTCTCGTTAATTGTCTAATCTCGACAATAACGATTAATAAAAATAGTAATTACAAAACGATTTAAGTATTAATATCCAAAAAATTATTATTAAACCTAAAAATCATGATTTTCCAGAAACCACTATTTTTTCCAGATTTCCAAAAATTTCAGATTTAATAAATCCCGCTAAAACCGTCTTTTAAACTCGTTTTCACAATTAACGATTCCATTAATAAAACTTATCGTTCCCAACATTTTATTAAAGCATTAAAAATCATAAAATTACATTTTATTATGAAATCATCAGAATCATATTTTTTCCAGATTTACACAGAAGACCAAAAATCAAGAATTTAAACGACAAACACGGTTTTAACGATAAACAACGATTTAAAGCTATTAATTAATTCATCCACTTAAAAATTCCGAAAAATTATGAAAAACTTCATAAAATTTTATTTCATCAGAAAGTTTCACCACGCCTATAATCAGATTAAAATAAAATGTTTAGGTATTAGAACTAAAAATCGACTTTTAATCGTTTTTGTCCGTAAACGGTAATAATTCAATAATCGATAACTAAAATATCAGAAAAATAATAAATTATTAAAAATCATCAAAAACATCATTTCTACAGAATATAAACATATATTACATGTTTAGGCCGAATGTTACGATTTTACAAATTAATATGACGATTTAATCGTTAATCTCGTAAAAGCGATAAAAATACCGAAACATGCAAATTTTCAACTTTTAAAATTTTTCCAGATTTTACGACATAAATATATTGTCAAAATAAAACATAAAAATATATACATGCAAATACACAATTAAAATCATGAAATACCGAGTAACATCGCCGTTACCGCTAATACAAATCTGAATCGATAATATATTCGTCGGCCTCGGGATCGTCCACAAATCCTACCAAAGACGAAAATCATGGCAGAAAAATACCATGAGAAAACTAATAAAATCAAGGTAAATAACGATCGAAAACAACATCGATTATTACCTTAACGAAGACATCGGAAAGAGGATTGTTTTGATGATATCAATGATGCGATCTAGACTCGAATTAAGCAAGAATCAACCTAGGAGGATGTAGGAGTGCCACGGCCAGAATGGAGGAGAAGAAGATTTTTTTTCTTATGTTAAAATGAAATAAAGATGTAAGGGAAATGGATGGTTTGTGAATGAATGAAAGCAAATTTTTTTTTGATGAAAACTAGGTGAATATAGCCTAAGGTGGCTGGCCAACATAAGTGATGGAGGATTATGAAGAGTTTGGTGATTAAGCATCAAATAAATGAAAAGAAAATAATCTTACGTTTACGGTTTAACGTGACAAAATGAAACGTATAAATAATACGTAGTAAAATTGTGACAAGAAGCTTTGTCGGTCCAAAATGTGAGGAAATGGTCTCAAATAATTTATAAGTTGATAGAAAGTATAATCGTAAAATAGTTAAAGACATTTCAAAGTAATTCGAGTAAACCTCGCGTAAGAAAATAATTATTCGCGAAACTTCGTATTAAAATCATAAATGGCTAAATTTTCGTAAATGAAAATATTTCTTAGTTGAAAATATTATATAAATGTATTTAAACCTTTTTAGGAAGAGGAATAACTTAAATCCGAGCTTAAAACGTCAATTCGAAGAAAAATAAAATTCCTCGCGGAAACTAAATTAGTTTACGAAGAAAATCAAATAAATAGATTTGAAAGAATTAAAATCTTTAAAAAATAGAAATAAATATCATTAAACTCAAAAATGAAAATAGAGCTTAGTAAAATGGTGAAATATGAGGCCGAAAAGTGACAGAGTTAGGACGGAGTCCTAACGGAAAGAATAAAAAGCTTAGAAAAATAGCGGGTGTTACAGGATAATTGAAAACATCTGGGAGCTTGATTATTCGACATTTAGTGTGCCCTTATTCAAGTGTAAATGGGTTGATTGTGATAAGGGTGTTAAAGTTGATGATATGGGATTCTTTTTGGTTGATTTGAACGTCGTACGACATACAGAAGAGCCTTTTATACTTGCATCTCAAGGTAAACAGGTTTTCTATGTAGAAGACCCTTCTGATAAAAGATTGTCAGTTGTTCGTTCGGGTAAACGACGCATTCTTGGTGTAGAAGGTGTTGGTGACGAAGAAGAATATGACCTGTTTGATGAACTTCCTCCTGTTTCCAGTAACCAACAGATGGTAAATATAAGAGATGAAACATATATGCGTGACGATCATAACGAGGGAATGTGGTTTGATAACCCTAAACAATAGACACGGTTCGTTGTCTTAGATTCATAATATGTGATTTTAAATGAGGAAAGGTATAGTCATTTTTTGTTGTATATCAATTCATTATTATTCTTTATTAGTTCATGTATATATCGCTTGTTATATAATATTTTATTCTTCGTTTTTTATTTTTCTTATTATTCTTTTTGCTTATATTTTTCCCTATGTTTCAGGTGTTTCATCATGGAAGAAGCTAACAATATGAATAATGATGTCCAAATTCCACCAATAAAAAAGAAGTATAAACCTAGAGGCCCGACAACTGGCCTGAAGGAGAAAAAGAAAGATACTAAAAAGGTTCCGAAAATTTTAGACTTTGATGAAGTGGATAACCCAGTTGGACCACATAGAAAATCCTTTTCGACACGAGTAGGGGTTATATCTCGAGAAATTAAAATCACATATAAGAATTGGCCTAATGTACCTGAGTGCAAAAAACAAACTATTTGGCTACAACTGAAGGTAATTTTTTTTAGATCGGTAAAGAAATCTACTTTAATTGATGATAAACTTACATTTTCATTTGTTACTTGTGTAGGATGAGTACACCATCAAAGAAGACAAACGTCATGTTGTACTAAGCATTGTGGGGAATCGTTTCAAAGATTTTTGGACAAGGTTAACAAAGGAATATATTCACAAAAAAGGGAAACAAAGAAGTTAATAGGAGTTAAATGAAAATGGGTTAGAGGTAGAAAATTTGGATGTCAATCCTTGTTCAAAATTCGGGATCGCAGAAGAAGATTGGGAGGAGTTTGTAAGACAACGTATGGATCCAAAGTGGAAGGTATGAACCTATGATTGGTTGTTTTATTCGAGGGTTGTTTTGTGTTTTAGTGTTGTTTTTGACCTATTTTTGTCTTCATTATTATGTTTTTGGATTGTTTTCACTATTTCTTTTGTTGGTTGTGTTGTTGTCATGTTTGCAGGAAAGAAGTGAAAAAGCTTGAGCCGCCCAAGTCAATAACAAGATTCGACATTTCATGGGTAGAGCAGGGTATGTTGGCAAGAGTGAACAATGGTTTGCAGAAGAAATTGCTTCCGAGAAAAAAAATCCTACTGCCGATCCTATTGAAATTGAAAAAATTGTTACCAAACGTGTTAAAGATAGAAGCTTTAAGTGGATTAAAGGACATACACCATCATCAAGTGCTCCTACACCCGAAACTCAAGAAGTTATCGACAACATTGTAAATCTTATCCATAACCATATTAACTAAAAATAGGTTATTTAGTTTTTTGTAACTTCCAAAATAATTACGTAACATAATTTCATTTTTATGTAAACAGAAACATTGGTCAGATATGGAAAGCAAAGGGGAGTTTGTTTCTTCGAGATCGGTAGACGGGCAAAAAGGAGCATCCTGGAAGGACAAGAGGAGTTAGAACTTTGGTTGTTATTCGGAATGTTTTTGGTCAACCAATTCGAAGTAATCATGACAAAATGTACACAGCAGAAGAAATGGATGCAAAGTTAGAGGAGATGCAAAGCCAAACAAGGGTGGAGATGAAGAGTATGTTTTTAGAAATGGCAAAGTCTTGTGGTTTGATTTTATCCCATGCTTTTGTCAAGGATGAGAGAGCTTCAAATCATTCCCCTTCAAATCATTCCCCGTCTGGACATGATTACGAAACAACTTGTCCTTCAATTGATCAAAGTTACCCTTTTATTGAATTAAAGGTAACATTACCGTCATATTTAGTCTATAATTTTAAATATGATAACATTTACCTAACTTTGCTTTCTTATATTTCTATAGGATCATACACCATGTAAGTTAGGTATTCATGATGGGACTACTTTGGTCGTCGTTGCCGAAGGGATGGTTCGGCCATGTAGAGACAACGTAGTAGTGCACCAAAAACCATTGAGCCCACTTAATGTTCATGTGTCTATCTATAATTGTTTAGATTCTACTGCACTACTTCCAGTTCCATGGTCCGGGTTTGAAACGTTGGTGAGGCTGCAGGTAGTTTTGCTCAATGGCTAAAAAATTGGGTTTTGTTGGTTGTAGATGAGATGAATATTCACGAAATAATTAGATAATTAGTCGGACACAATATATTTTATTAATTTTATTCATATATTTAAACGTTAATAATAGCTTCATTTCCTTTCTTACTTGTTATAGCTACGCTCCAATGAGACATTTAAAAGGAAAGAAAGATCCAAAGATACCTAGGAGTCTCGAAATAAGGTTCAACCTAAGGGTTCAACTCGTCCCAAAACTAAAAAAGAGGTATGTTTTTATGCTTTATTAACCCCCAAATCAAAGAGGTGTATGTTTGAAGTATATTAAAAAATTCATTGAATGTAGACCATATAAAGATGAAAGAAAAGCCTTCACCAAAAGAAGCTAAGGAATCTTGTAACAAGATGTCACACCAGGATGAGACAAGTCTTCAAAGTGTAGAAAGGGTAAGTAAACACTTTGTAGGTAAGTTCAGTTATTAGAAATATTATTCATGTTTATATCCAAAAATGAAATTCAAGTTATACTTTGTAGGTTAACGAGGTTGGAACGATTGGTCCCTGTCATCAATTGGAAAGAATGTTGACTTCATTAGAATTCGATTCTATCTTTTCGCTATCTATTGATATCAATGAGTCAGTTTACAACTACGAGGACGATGTCACAGTTTATTTAATATCAGAGGATATTAAGGACATGTTGAATTACGATTCACTAAACATAACGATAATTCAAGTTTGGGGAAGGTACAAGCTTATTGTTCTCTTTGATTAGTGATCACATTGTATTGTGTGTATATTCACTTGGAATAATCATCGCACAATGTTTTGTTAATATAGTTTCTTACATGCACATGGGAGATCACTTGGAGTGAGTGAAGATGGCGTTGGTTTCATGTGTCCTGTCCATCTTAGTTCATACGTGAATGACGCAAGGGCTATGGAAAATTACGTCAAAAAAGTTCTTAAAGTTCTTTTGGTTCATTATAATAAGAAATATGTGATGGGTGCATTTTTTGCAAGGCGACTCTTAAAGTTCTTTTGGTTCATTATTAATCTATTTGGTGTTGTTATCTTGTTATACTAATCTTAAGTTGACATATATTTAGTAACAATTGGATGTTGATTGTCGTTTGCCCGTGGGACAATATGGCATATAAATTTGACCCGAATAAGAAGAAAAGTCATTGTTTGATGATTTCTGATCATCTAAAATTGTAAGTTAAGATTATACTAATTATCATAATCTTATTTTAAATTAAAGTTCGTTGCGAATGGAATGAAGAGTAATCTTAATTTTTCCATGGTTATATTTTCAGGGCTTGGAAAATGTACACAGTTGTTTCAGGAAGATGTCATCCGACCAAAAAAAAGAGCTTCTCGTGAGTGTGATTGAGGTAAATAACAAAAGTTTTCCAAATTTTTAGCATATATTTCAATGCATAAGTTGATTTACTTACTCCACATTTCTTTATATAAATCTAGTGCCCTAAACAATCTGGAAGTTTTGAATGGGGATATTACGTCATGAAATGAATGTACGACATAACCGTATCCTACTTTTTGAGTAAACAGGGCTTAGTGGAGGTATTTTCATTGTATGAATAATTGTTTATGGTTTACCTCTTATTGAAGACAATATCACTAATCAACTATTATTATTATTATTCATTTTTATTTATGTAGTGTGTTTCAAAGTCAAGAATGACGGTTGAAGATATGGATCTAGTTCGGGAATTTTGGGCTCAAAAATGTATCGAGACCATTTAGTCTACTTAAGAAGAATGTTTGGCAACAAGAAGTTTAAATTGTGTAAGAATTGTTATTGATATGAAATGATTGTAGCATGCATGTAGGCTATTCAAACTTATTTCCTTAAATTGAAAGTCATAACCTATGTAAAATGATTGTCCGTCATTTCTGCGGTTTGTGTGGTTGTAGAAACATATGTACACACTTTTGTGTTATATAAGGATGTTGCATTATGACTTAACTGGTGATGTTGTCCTACAATTAGCGTTGATTTGTAGTTATACATTTTTTGTAGTTACGGAGAAGATTGATGGTAATATGAATTTGATGCGACAAGATAACTCTTTAGCACCGGTTTTAAATTGAAATTGATGAAAAAAATGTAACCCTTTCACACGGGTTTTAAGATTTAGCTGGTGCAGAAGGTCAACCTTTGACAGCGGTTCCGTATTGTAACCGGTGCAAAAGGGTATACCTTTTAGTACCGGTTACAATATGCAACCGGTGTTAAAGGGTACCTTTTAGAACCGGTTACAATATGCAACCGGTGTAAATATTTTTTTTTGCACCGGTTACACAACCGGTGTTATATGTGTGTCATCTACAACGCCTACGCTATGGGCACCTATGAAAAACGATGCTAAAGGGGGGTTTGCAACCAGTGCGAAAGGCTATTGGTCCCTTGAGCAGCGTGTCAGACTGGCGATTGGTCCTTCCCCCTGCGGGGATGGTTGGGACGCCATTAATGCCTTACCTCATCTTATGGGTATAAAACCCAATTTCACTTCATCATTTTTTGCAAACTTCTCAATATTTTCCACTGTTTTTTCTTTACAATGTCTTGGGTGAGAAATATAATCCTTCGTCATGGGGTTTATGTGAACGCCCTCCGCTATAGGGGGCATAGGAGGCTAAGGTACTCCCGTCAAGCGTATTCAGCTGTCCGCCGCAGTAGGCGAACACATCCTCGTCCCCTGCGCACCTTCAGGGCAAAACCTTCATCCAAGGCTAGCAAACAGCCCAAAAAATCTTAATCTCCCGCAAAGTCTAAAACCCATTACTGCACTCAGGCAGGGGGTTGCTCTTTCAGAGGATGCTACAGGTGTTTCCCCTGGCTGCACCCTGAAAATTTTGATCCTGACTGCCCTGACTCGGGTTCTTCCCCCGACTCGGGGCCCTCTTCCCCTCTGGTGAGGAGACCAAGGGATTATGGTTCCCCTGAGGATACCAAGGTGGCCCTATATGATAGGGACTGGGACCTGAGTAGCCGCGACTCAGGGGATAGTGAAGGCCAGGGCCTCTCATCCTGCAGGGATGAAGAAGAGGGCCCTGATGATCCGTTCGAGGATTTCGACAGCTGGGACTGGAGATCCGATGCTGGCGGCCGTGATAGCTCCGGGGACTACTCTCTGGGTTTTAATGATGACTAGGCCTGCCCTGCATTTTCGGACAGTTTGAGCCGGAATTATCAGGCTCTTTCTGTATTTTTGTTTGTAACCTTGGCCCTTTGGGCCTCTTAATTAATGAAAACTGAGGTGGGCTTTTTCAATGTGTTGTTTGTTTTTTTTTTGTTTTTTTTTTTGAATGAATGACGTCATGTGTAGGCACCCGCATTTTGAATGCCAGGTGTCTATGGTAGTTTCCAAAAAACACCCGATGATGATCGGACGCTAACGTGTTTCTACGCGCTCGGGCATGGGCTCAAAACCATTAGATGTTGGCTTAAGCACTTATGGAGTACAAATCTCACAAAACCAACCTTAAATCCAGGCCCAGTGGACCGTTCCGAGTCAAACAAGACTAATTTGGGCCAAAATCGACACCAGAAATGAAACCGACTTTTTACGATTGCGTCAACCCCGGTCCAAGTCGTTTCCGAGACACACACAAAACAGCCTTTCAAACATAAAAAAGCTAATTCAAATACAAAACCCACAAGACATCCAAAGTCAAGGTCCTAAACATTGGACCCACGCGACCCAGTTGAGTCACTCGATCGAGTGCCCAACCCACTCGATCGAGTGGGCCTTATTCAGGCCCGGCTGCAGGCACAACGGGCCACTCGACCAAGTCAGCTGGTTACTCAGTCGAGTAACCCTAGCCGGGGGTCCATAGCAAGCCTATATATACACCCCCATGCACAACCTTTCACACACCTTTTGACAACTTTACACAAATCTCACAACCTTCATCAAGATCAAACTCAAACCCTAATTCAAGCCCTAAACCTAGCTTTAGGAATTCAAAACCCTAACCACCATAACTCATCCTACATACCTCGATTACTCCCGTGCAAGCCGCAGCTAGACGATTCCATATCGAGAACAAGAACATGTAGGTTGAGGGTGCCAAATCCCATCTTCTCTTCTCTCTTCTCCTCCTTCTCGCGTCATTATCGTCATCGTCGTTTGTTTCGTTTTTTATTTTATTCGCGTCATAATATCGATAATATAACTAGTTTAAAATATTAAAGTGTTCGTCGATTCGTGTCGGGCATGAGTGATGGTGGGATAAGGAAACCTGAATATACAAGTGTACTGCACACAGCGTTGCCGGTCGCTTATCCCATCACCCCAATTGTTTGATTGTTGAGACCAATTAACATCAACTCTAATTTTCCTTTTCTATCATCGTTATCACATACTTTATCAAATTTCTATAAGATTTTTTCAAAACGAGTATTTTTTTTAATAAGGGTCGAAACCCGTTGATGCGGATCCGACATCAAGCAATTCGCAAGAATTAATTGTGATGTCGGGATGCGGAGGGAATCAAGTCTTTCAATTCTGGCATAGCGTCAAACTCTTAGATTCGATGCTAATTTCATAATTAGACATCGAATCTAACGATCTAGTCACATGAATAAATTAACGCGATTTCTATTGATGCTAAAATAATGTTCATACAATTCGTTAGAATTCTGACATTGTTAAACGCGGAGGAAATCCACTCATGTCGCGATAGTTAATTTAAGACGACTTAAAGCAATTTTCTTTTATTTTTACTCTAGTATTCCATATCGATTCAATAATCGAATATGGGATACGACGAGTATTCAAAGTTAGAATCGAGTATAAATCCCATAATATTTGTACCCGATTCAACGCAATCAACGATCCGAACCGAGCACAAATTGTATAATATTTGTGTCCAATTCGACAAACTCGTCAAATTGACAAAATCCAAAGCAATTTCCAAATCAATAACGAGTTGCAAAACGAACACTGGTTCATCCAGGGGGCACTCAACCGAGTGCTTAGCCCACTCGGTCGAGTGGCACCCCAAAACCGAGACAGAAGGGTCTGAACGACCTCCACTCGGTCGAGTCTCACAATGACTCGATCGAGTGGCAACGTACTCGGTCGAATTCGTCAATAACTCGACCGAGTAAGGTCCAAAATCATAGACAGAACCCCTTTCAGGGGTCCACTCGGTCGAGTCTCGCAATGACTCAGTCGAGTGGCCCCTTATCACAAAAATACCGTGAGTCTTACATCCTCTTTTAGTCTCGATAATGTTTTTTTCGTGACTTAGGTCAACACTTGTCTAATTAATCACGTGGAATATCACCTTTTCAAAAGTTTGCATCATCATATTTACATTATTCTTGCAAACTGTTATTATCGTTATACCGTTACTAACCGTTTGTTATTTTTCTTGTTGATTTATTGTTCGTTTTATTGTACTAAAATGATGTTGCATTAAATCGACATAGAAACCCTTTTCAATCCTTTCACATGTTTAGGGAAAATAATCTTTGCATATCATTTTCCCGTTCAACTAACGCGCGTATTAGAAAGTCATTCGATATCCTAGTAGAGGTCGCTAATGTGCGGGCGGGGTTGGGTGTCCTTTGTGGGCTTCCCAACACGTACCCTCACCCCTTACTCAGAATCTCATTTTCCGGATGCCCGAAACCGTTGGCGCACGAGAGTCATTCAATACACGATAACCGGTAGTGACGGTATCGGTATCGCAATGCAAAGGGACGAGCCCAATAAACTCTGACATCGGAAAAGGGTCGTATTTTGTATATGGCCCACTACGACATAGAGTGGGTTCGAACGGGCCCGAACTCCCACAAAGTTCGGTGGCGACTCCACTTCGATTTAAATTTCAATTCGATCCATTCTCATATGGAGGTTCATTCGCCTCCCCAAACCCGCGCGTGGCCGCGTCGGGGTGGACCTATGTCATGTCCACAATTTGGCGACTCCGCTGGGGATTAACTGATGCGTGACTTATCATCGGCATCCTCAGGGTGAGACTCGAACAGAAATCGTTTGACTAGTACAATACCCGTTTTAGTTTTACGGTTCCTGCATAACCCAATATTTTCCCGGGCCGGTACTCGCGACCGACGTCCCACTATACCGTTGATGTACTCCAATATGGATATGTCAAAAGGTGTCCATAGTTGATTCGAGTGGGTTTCGCGGCATGTTCTAAGCTCAACTCGACTTAGAAAGTCCGTCCCGATCAACGTCTTGACTATTTACACTGGTATAGACCCTCTATAGACCGACCGAGACTTAGTGCAGAGCATACATGTCGTCGTTATAATGCTTGTGTGACTACGTGCTATTTGGTTTCCGTGTCATTTTCAAAAACCGTCAACTTTTCAAAAATACATCTTTTTCAAGATATTCAATTTCTAAACCCGGGACGTATACCGAATATAGGACTTATGATTTTATTCAAAATAGCCTATTTTCTAGCCGGTATGCTGCCCAATTCAAAACTCGAAAATATTTTCGAACTTTCAAAACTTGTGGCCCGATGCACTTTCCGATTTTTTCGAAAAATCGGGCCCTTCCCCGAGTTTTCTCGGATTTTCCAAAAACAATTCGTTTTCAAAACCTACATCTTCTTAGGACTTCCCGTATTTAGCAGTGTCGGGTCATGTCGTAAGTTGTCAAAGTCTTTAGCGTCGAAACTCCGTCGATCCTACATCGCGGGTTTCTTCCCTATCCCAGTCCGCCTTATTAGACTAAGGCAAGGCCCACCTATGTAGGACATACTCCTACAAAGGAGGGCCCGCCTACACAATCGAGTCCAAAGTCTGGGGATGTCTCACGTGGACCTTTCTTCGAACAGGACTAGACCCACCCGCCGAATCCTAAAGAAGGCTCACTTTTCACAAGTCACCCGTCTAGGTGTCTTTTCCGAGTCAACCTTTTACAAGGCATAGTTCTATAACAAAAGGTTCGTGGTCCTTACGTCTAAGGGTCACTCGTCCAACACTCGAGTATTAACAAAATCTTCAACCCCACTCGGAGGCTACCCTCTAGCAGAGCGATCAATCACGGTTGCTCTAAGGGTCATGCCTTACACGTGCTGTCTCACGTACCTCACTTTCGAGTCACTTAGATGGCACATCATCTGAGTCCTATCTGAGTGTTTAGTCTCACTTGGGGGCTATTCTTCGATGGAGCGATTAATCATAGTCACTCCGAGAATCGTACCCTACACGTTTATCCTAGGAGAGTCTAACTCGAGTCAAACCGAGTTGTCTTTCCTCTCGCGCTATTTCATATGCCTTGGCGTGCTTAAGTTCCGAGCCAACCTTACTGATTACACGGTATTCTTACAGCCAGGCCACCCGTAAACAGACGTCAGAAAATGCAAGAAACCATGGAAGAACTGAAAGCCTCACTGGCTAAGATGGAGACTCAATTGACTACCATTAGGGCCGACCAAACAACCCTTGCCACCCGTTTGAGTGCCCTGGAGAAAGGAGCTCCTCCTCCTGGATCTGAGCCCACTGGGCCCATAGCTGAACTAGTCAGTGCTGTTCTCAGGCTCGAGGAACAGGTTCACCTGTCAACAAACAACTCGATCCACACTGAAATTGCTCGTTCCTATTCGCCTTTGAATGACGAGCTACCTGCTAACCTCAACCTTACGGGAATTCTAATGTTTGAGGGTACCGAAGACCCGGTCCACCGCATCTGGGCTTTCAAAGATTTTATGGCGGTAAAAGGGGTGAAGTCCACCATATTTACGCACTTATTCCCTTCCTCCCTTGAAAAGCATCCCAAGGCCTGGTATTACAGGCTCGATTCCTAGAAATATAAAACTTGGGACGATGTGGCGACTGAATTTGCTCGGAATTACGCTGATAATACCGAGATCCAGACTACAATGCGTACTCTGGAAGTGATGGCCTAAGAGCCCAAAGAAGGGTTCACCAAATATCTCCAAAGATGGCGGGCCGAAAGTGTGAAGCTGGTTGATAAGCCCAGCGAAAAAGTGCTAGTGGAGGCGTTCATCAACAACCTCCTACCTTCCTACCGCGTCCATCTTAGGTATGTCGACATTTTAAACTTTGCGGTGCTTACCGAAATGGGCATTAGAATTGAAGATGATCTTCGACATGATGAAGATCTGGGTGAAGCTTCTACTAAACGCTATACTGGACATCAACTCGAGTCCTTAGAAGCCGACGACTAATGACAACATCATCCGAGAGTCCAGATTTGATTTAAGTCCGAGGCTGAGTCTGAGTCTAGGATGTTCTATTTCAAAGTCAAAGTCAGAGTCAGAGTCAGTTGTATTCTGTCCTCTTTTTCAAAATTCAATAAAACCAGCTTTCAATATTCTTTCTCATATATACTTTCCTTATGTGTTTCCGAGAACATGATGAACACCCTCATACATTGTGAGCACATGCACGTGACTATTATAGGTACACCTGTAATGAGTGCAGGAACTAAGGCCTATGTTTTCCTTTACCTGTTCCATGTCTGGTATAGAAAGCCACATAACTACCCTTAGCAGGAGCGGTGTCGAATCCTATGACAAATCTAACTAGTCTCCTAGTTTGGGTTCAAGACGGGAGGCAAGCTCATTTCCCTTAATAAAACACCCCTCCAATAAGACTGACCAATCCCTACCTTAGGTCTTAGTCTGACCAACAAAAAATCAAAAAACCTATGACCGGGGCTGAGAGGTCAACCAACAAAAATTCAAAAAACCCATGACCGGGGCTGAGAGGTCAACCAACAAAAATTCAAAAAACCCATGACCGGGGCTGAGAGGTCAACCAACAAAAATTCAAAAAAACCCATGACCGGGGCTGAGAGGTCAACCAAAAAATATTCAAGAACCCATGACCGTAGTGAAAACGGATAAATTCAAAATTATCAATGCTCATACCATCCAATAGGGAAGAAACAATCAAGTTGGTCACCTAACACCACACTTATCCTTCCCACATTACAACCCTCAAGACCTTCCCGAGACCTAGGCTAGAGACAACCCAGAATTTTGAGGATTCAAGCTCCATAGGATACCCTAACCATTAGGGCCAGACATGGAAATCGGATCCCGCATCATCAAACCTGCCCAATCGAAGTTCGAGTCATTTTTACTCGACTTCCCCCTTTCCTACCACATTACAATACCTTACCCTCGAAGTTTTAGCTCCACAAAATCGAGCTCCAGATTTCAAAACATCAAAGCCACTTTCTACCTGGCACCACATTTCCAAAAATATCTAAACCAGTTACCAACCCCGAACACGGGAGCTCAACCTGCGGTCGGCATAGAACATGCCCAAATAGTTCACACCACCTCTGGGGATTATGCCCCGGAGAACGCTCACAGTCACAGGATCAACATCCTAACCATTCTAGCCCTTTGATCAAGACATCATTGGGAATGCACCTAGCCTACACCATCGCTATGGCTAGTTACACACAAAGCCCTAATAAACTAGGCACCATAACATATCTTTCAACACTGAACTACGGCATGGTTTGATTTCACTACACATGAATACGTAGGCAGCCTTTTAACTGAGGCACAACCACTCACATTGACACACATTCGAAAAGCACCATCATTCCGGCCACGACACTATCATGTTCTCAATAGCTAGCTTTGTCGTCCTGGGGTCTTCTATTAGACAGAAGTTCTCCGTCCACTCACATAATCCGAATATTTTCAAAAACTAGCCTCTTTTCTGTAGTGTGTCCTAGTACTCGGCTCCGTCGAAGACAAGAATCTGTCAGGACTCGAAGCTATACCCATTTTGGACTACCCTAAAATCAGAGATCCGGAAGGGCACCAGACTAAAACAGTCTCATTACAGACTACTGAAGTCCCCTATAGCATATCCATCCCATTTTCATGTTCGACTGTGTTGCCACTCGCCTAGGTTACGGAATAGCGCAACTTAAGGGTCTTGTTAGGTGGCCCACCCCCCTACCGAGTCACGGTCCAACCCCTCGAGAGTCAAGTCGTGTTTGTCAACTCGTCCTATCACGTCCAGAGGCCTCTCTCTTCAAATTCCCGCTTTAAAATTTGCAAAACTTAGCTAATTGCGAAAATCCTTTCCGACAAGGTCAAATTTCGGTCTATTTAAAATGCAAATTTCTTTTTCTACCCTTTTCAATTTTGAAAACCTATCTCCTAGCACGTAAGCTGCTTTCAGGACTTCGATTTCAAAAATGAAGCAAAAATCAATCAAAATTTTTTCAAATTTCCTATTCCCCAGTGCGAGTCTTTTTCTACCTACGTGTTGCATGCAAAATTCTATGTGACTTATACAGGTACGACTCAAGCAGGGACATGCAACCCACTGTATCTCCCCAGCGGAAAGCCCTAGGTGGCATTTTCCCCGGAATAACACGGGATGAGCCTACATACATGCGCACCCAGGACTTATACGACAAGTCCAATTTCCCCACGGAGTTATCATCATCAACTCAGGTATGATTTCTACCTTATGGCTGGCGAGCCCTTCACGCAAGTCTAATGGACTATAAACGACCCGATCGGAAATCTGCCAGGTTTCAATCCTCGATTGGCTTGGTAGCTACTCTGACTTTCGCCCTGTCCAAGCCTCAGTCAGAGTGGGGGCTCTGTAGACACCCGCATTTTGACTGCCAGGTGTCTATAGTAGTTTCCAAAAAATACCCGATGATGATCGGACGCTAACGTGTTTCTATGCGCTCAGGCATGGGCTCAAAACCATTAGTTGTTGGCTTAAGCACTTATGGAGTACAAATCTCACAAAACCAACCCCAAATCCAGGCCCAGTGGACCGTTTCGAGGCAAACAAGACAAATTTGGGCCAAAACCGACACCGGAAATGAAACCGACTTTTTACGATTGGGTCAACCCCGGTCCCAGGTGTTTCCGAGACACACACAAAACAGCCTTTGAAACATCAAAAAGCTACTTCAAACACAAAACCCACAAGACATCCAAAGTCAAAGTCCAAAACAAAGGACCCACGCGACCCAGTTGAGCCACTCGATCGAGTGCCCAACCCACTCGATCGAGTGGGCCTTATTCAGGCCCGGCTGCGGGCACAACCGGCCACTCGACCGATTCAGCTGGTTACTCGGTCGAGTAACCCTAGCCGGGGGTCCATAGCAAGCCTATATATACACTCCCATGCACAACCTTTCACACACCTTTTGACAACTTTACACAAATCTTACAACTTTCATCAAGATCAAACTCAAACCCTAATTCAAGCCCTAAACCTATCTTTATGAATTCAAAACCCTAACCACCATAACTCATCCTACATACCTCGATTACTCCCGTGCAAGCCGCATCTAGACGAGTCCATACCGAGAACAAGAACATGTAGGTTGAGGGTGCCAAATCCCATCTTCTCTTCTCTCTTCTCCTCCTTCTCGCGTCATTATCGTCATCGTCGTTTGTTTCGTTTTTTTTATTCGCGTCATAATATCGATAATATAACTAGTATAAAATATTAAAGTGTTCGTCGATTCGTGTCGGGCATGAGTGATGGTGGGATAAGGAAACCCGAATATACAAGTGTACTGCACACAGCGTTGCCGGTCGCTTATCCCATCACCTCGATTGTTTGATTGTGGAGACGAATTAACATCAACTCTAATTTTCCTTTTCTATCATCGTTATCGCATACTTCATCAATTTTCTATAAGATTTTTTCAAAACGAGTATTTTATTTAATAAGGGTCGAAACCTGTTGATGCGAATCCGACATCAAGCAATTCGCAAGAATTAATTGTGATGTCGGGATGCGGAGGGAATCAAGTCTTTAAAATTCTGGCATAGCGTCAAACTCTTAGATTCGATGCTAATTTCATAATTAGACATCGAATCTAACGATCTAGTCACATGAATTAATTAACGCGATTTCTATTGATGCTAAAATAATTGTCATACAATTCGTTAGAATTCTGACATTATTAAACGCGGAGGAAATCCACTCATGTCGCGATAGTTAATTTAAGACGACTTAAAGCAATTTTCTTTTTTTTTTACTCTAGTATTCCATATCGATTCAATAATCGAATATGGGATACGACGAGCATTCAAAGTTAGAATCGAGTATAAATCCCATAATATTTGTACCCGATTCAACGCAATCAATGATTCGAACCGAGCACAAATTGTATAATATTTGTGTCCGATTCGACAAACTCGTCAAATTGACAAAATCCAAAGCAATTTCCAAATCAATAACGAGTTGCAAAACGAACACTGGTTCGTACGGGGGGCACTCGACCGAGTGCTTAGCCCACTCGGTCGAGTGGCACCCCAAAACCGAGACAGAAGGGTCTGAATGACCTCCACTCGGTCGAGTCTCATAATGACTCGATCGAGTGGCAACGTACTCAGTCGAATTCGTCAATAACTCGACCGAGTAAGGTCCAAAATCATAGACAGAACCCCTTTCAGGGCTCCACTCGGTCGAGTCTCGCAATGACTCAGTCGAGTGGCCTCTTATCACGACAATACCGTGAGTCTTACATCCTCTTTTAGTCTCAATAATGTTTTTTCGTGACTTAGGTCAACACGTGTCTAATTAATCACGTGGAATATCACCTTTTCAAAAGTTTGCATCATCATATTTACATTATTCTTGCAAACTGTTATTATCGTTATACCATTACTAACCGTTTGTTATTTTTCTTGTTGATTTGTTGTTCGTTTTATGGTACTAAAATGATGTTGCATTAAATCGACATAGAAACCCTTTTCAATCCTTTCACATGTTTAGGGAAAATAATCTTTGCATATCATTTTCCCGTTCAACTAACGCGTGTATTAGAAAGTCATTCGATATCCTAGTAGAGGCCGCTAATGTGCGGGCGGGGTTGGGTGTCCTTTGAGGGCTTCCCAACACGTACCCTCACCCCTTACTCAGAACCTCGGTTTCTGGATGCCCGAAACCGTTGGCGCACGAGAGTCATTCAATACACGATAACCGGTAGTGACGGTATCGGTATCGCAATGCAAAGGGACGAGCCCAATAAACTCTGACATCGAAAATGGGCCGTATTTTGTACACGGCCCACTACGACATAGAGTTGGTTCGAATGGGCCCAAACTCCCACAAAGTTCGGTGGCGACTTCACTTCGATTTAAATTTCAATTCGATCCATTCTCATATGGAGATTCATTCTCCTCCCCAAACCCGCGTGTGGCTGCGTCGGGGTGGACTTCTGTCATGTCCACATCATGCAATGATTTCTTTCTACTCTTATTTTTTTCTCGAGGTTTCTTGGGAAGTGGTGGGGGTTGGATTCAAGAGGTGTGTCACGTGGGGGTTTTCTTGGGGAAGCCTTCTGACTGGACGACTTTCCCTCTTCCCTTTCCTATAAAAAGTGCCGTTACCTCCCCCATACCCCCATTTACACATTTTGAATTTCCATAAACCCACCTTCATACTTTCTTTATTTCTGTTGAGTGCTTTGATGGGAGGGATTTGCCGTGGATCCCGCCACCAAATAATAACCAACTAATCCTAACTGGGTAGATAGGGCAAGTCGGGTCGAGTACACGGGGACGGTAAAGAGGGTTTTGACTAAGTTTCTCCTAAGGACTTGACTAGGTCTCAAGGATAAACAAAGCTAGAACGATAAGAAGGGAATAAACTATGACTAGGAGCGAACTAGGTATAACAATCGCTAAGACGAAGAGGAAAACAAATAGGAAAAGAGCTAGGATTAGGTCGGGTTCAAGGGTGACGAAATGATCAAGGAAGAGCAAAGGTGAAGGGGTAGTCGAGTTATCTAGGTGTAGTCCGGGCTCTCGCTACTTAAACCAACCTAGAGGTTTCTCGCTCTCTCGCAAGAACCCAACCTAACAACATACAAGACCGCAAGAAGAAGGCAAGAAAACATGCATTTGCAACTACAAGTCATTCAAGCATTTCATCAAACATGTTCTATGCACAAAATAAGGAGGCAACCAAAACTTCCACCAACAATCCAAACAAACCCTTAATCACCCATTTGAACACCCAATTCCCCTACTAATCCTAGCAAGATGACTAATCACTCATGTCCAAGATAGTAAACCCAACACCCATAATGAAACAAACATAAACTTGAACATTCATAATGGATTATTGAAGATTACTAAACATAAACACAAATGAAAAATTATATAAAAGAGATTAGGGAGAAGAGAAAGTATACCAATACTAGAAGATGAACAAAAGGTAGAATCTTTGCATAAATAAACCCAATGGAAGATCTCCAATGTTGTCAATAGAGTAGATCAACCCAAATACTAAGATTAAGGACTAATTAAGGAGAGATTAAAATAATCTACACTAATCTAAGCTAATCTAGGCTAAAGAATGTCTAGGGTTTCATAAGATAGTGTATGGTGCTTAAACAATACAAAGGGAGGGTATTTATAAGGGTTCACGAGAAAAGGAGAAGAAAAGAAGTGACGCGGGGCTGCAGGTGGCCAATCTCGGGCAAGAAGAGATGATCTTGGTCGAGATGGGATCCATCTCGGTCGAGATGAGATGATCTCGGTCGAGATCACTGGTTAGTGGCCTGTCTTCGCTTGTACTCTTCATCTCGGGCGAGATGGCCCTTATCTCGGCCAGCATGGGTCTTGTAGCCCTCTAATATGATCTCAAGGGTCCCTACTTGCTTCTCATGGGTTTCTCATCGATTCTCGGTGCTCGGGATCGAGTCTAAGGGGTTCTCATGAGTGATCGTCACTTCTCTTCGTTGGCTCCAAATGTGTCGGAAATGAGTCGGAATCGTTCCGTTACTTCAAGATAAGCCCTAGGAACCTAAACCAAACTAGAAGAAGCATAAGTAGCCTAGAAACCGCTCCAAAGAGCGATTTCACATACGAAACTGGGACCAAACACAACAAATAAGCACTACAAAACACACTTATCATGCTTTAAGACTAAGGAGATTTTTCTGGCATCTCTACCCGACGACTGTTAATTAGGTTAGAATCCTAATCCTTGTCTTCCTCGTCTATCCATTATTCGCTCCTTTTCTTTACCCGCTTTCTTCGAACACCATGGTCCAACGTCGCGGTGCTCGCGTTCTCTCTTTCAATGACCCCCTTAATGAAAGGTCAAAGAAGAGTGGGGATAGGGTTGATGCTGACCTCCCCTCCTCTTCCAGGGGACCGGGGGCCAGGGTGGCTGAGGAGGACAGTGGGGGTGGTAACTCCCCTGAACCTGCCCCCTTTGATGTTATTGATTCTGACGATGAGGCGCTGAAGATTTATCCCTCCACCATCGCCGACCCTCTTATTCCCAGAGTGTCAGGGAGAACCTATTACCTAGACAAAAATAAGTATAGGATCCCCCTGAGGACTTACCCTTCCCCCAAGAATCGGGATCTGATAATGGAGAAGAACGCTGCTGGGGCCATTGCTAAATTTTACTCCCTCCATTTCATTGAAAGGTTCCAACTAAAAAATGACACATTTTAAAGGAAAATAATAAAATATTCAAAAGTAGAGAGACGGAGTAAAATAGGTGGACCACTTAGGTAAGAGAGAAAAGTGATACCAAATATGAGAGTGGAAGCTATAAAAGAAATTTACGAAAAAGGAAAAGTGGAAGCTTTCAATGAAACAGAGGGAGTACAATTTTGGGGAGGGCTACACAATAATCGTCCCTGGTGAGAAAGACACAGTGTGCAATCCCCCTGACGGCAGCATAGGCCGCCTACCATAAATGCTTAGAGTTTGGCCTGCGTTTTCCCCTGCACCCCTTCTTGGAGGAGGTTTTTAGGCGCATGAACGTGGCCATTGCCCAGTTGACTGCCGTGGCCGTCAGGTCGCTGATAGCTTACACTTGGACCTGCCTGTTCCTGGGGGAGGGGCCCTCCATAGACGCCTTAAGATGTATGGTCGGCCTGCAGATGGTGGCTTCCTCCGAGGGGGGCAACTCCCCAGGGTATTTCTACATCCTCATTCAAAAGAGCTGCTCCCTAGCCTGGCCAACCGTGAACAGTCTGCTGGACTGGAAAGATAACTTTTTATACGTGCATAGTGCTGAGGGGTAGAGGATTCCTAGGCACTTTAGGAACCTTGTCCATACTCGGCTGGAAACTCGCCAGGAGTACCACCCTGGAGTTGGGTGGAAGGCTCTTGAAGTCAAGCTGACCGACGAAGAGCTGGAGTTGGTCAAAAGGTTCGCTTCCTCCAAAGACAAGAGAGGCATATTTGGTCCTGACAATTGGCTCCCTCATGCGGAGCTTATATCAATTGACGACTACTTGACCCAAGTAGGGTTGAACCCCGGCCTCGGAGCATGTAGCTTGGGGATCCTGATAATAGTCGACTTTTCTAGCCTTGCTTTGTTTTAGTGCTTACTTGGTTAACTTTTGATTTTTGCAGACCTCGCTACTCATCTTTGGTCAAGAAAGGAGCTAAGGACACTTGGCCTGAACGAAGATCTTACAATTTTTACCGGCCGTCCTCTCTGCCTGTTAATTTTAAGAAGCAGACTCTGGTGAAGTATGTAAAGAGTATCTCAGCCAGCAAGGCAAGGCTTCTTCCTCCTCCTCCCAGGCCAGCTACTACATGCCCTGTGACTCCTGCCTCTGCCCCCAGGACGACAGAGGTGGAGGCTGCCTCGGAGGCTACTCCCTCTCCAGTTTGCAGGCGTGGGGGTTCTCTTTCTGGAACTCATCCTCCTGTGGGAGCGAGGCCTTCTACATCAGAGGAGACGGGGGAGAGCACTCCTCTAGTGGGCAGGAATAGGAAGGACAGGGAGCCGATAAGTGCTGACCAGGTGGTGGCCCTGGAAGCAGACGCCAGCACTCCTCAGCCAAAGCGTTCTGCTGCCGGCCTTCCGGAGACCTTGTTCTCAGATGGAAATCCTGAGTTTAAATTTACTACTGGGGAAATAGTTGATGTCTCTGCTCTTTTTTCAAACTCTACTTCTACGTTGGCGGACCACCTTATCAAATCTCTGACTTACTCGATCGAGCAACCAGGTGATCCAATTTGTCCAACGTTGTTCCAAGGTTTTTCAAGCTTCCGCCGAGTTGGCAGCGCTCAACCGGCTGAGCAATGAAGAGATAGGTGTTACCCCTGGGTTCCCTCTCCCTGAGCGTATAACGGTGATTGAGAGGGATGTTTCTCTCATCGCTGACTTGAGGTCTCAGCTGGCCAAGTGTGAGGGTGAGTTGGGAGAGCCAGAGATCAGGCGGCTCGCTAGAAGGATCAGGGCGAGAAGGCGGTGACCTAGGGGACAAAACTGGAGGCTGAGATAGGTCAGGCCAGAGAGGAGGCAGCTGAGCTGGAGCAGATCAAGAAAAGGGTTGCCGAACTGAAGAGTCGCCAATCCCAGGCTGATTCGGACCTTCAGAAGGCGCAGGCTGAGTTGAAAACTCAGGGGGAACAATGGCTCAAGGAGAAGAATGAGATTATATATCCAGGAGGCCAACTCAGCGGTGGAGGAGAATTTTAATGTTGGAGCTTCTTCCTCCCTAAAGTTTGTCATGGAAGTAATCAGGGAGATGCTTCCGGACTTCAATGAGGATGCTTTCCAGGCCCTTTATGCCACCAAGAATGAAGCCAGGGCTGCCAAGTCACCTGAGGAGGCTCCTGGTCCTGATCAGGATGCCCCTGCTGCATAACGAGTAGGGCAGTCGTCCTCTGAGGGCTCCTGCCGCTATCCTTCTGCGCCTTTGTTTCCTCGCTGATTTTATCTTTTTGTGCGCCGGACCGTAATGTGGCCGGCTGCCCGCTGGTGTAGCTTGAATTTTATTATGATCGGATTTTTATTTCTGTCTTGTAAACTTTATGAATGCTTTTATCACTTTCATGAATGTTTCTTTTGCTTGCCGTATCTTTATTTTCTTATCATACTTCAAGGTTCGGCCTGACCTTGGCTTCTCGCTGAAGTCGAAGAGGCCTGCCCCTTGCCTGCTCAGAGGCAGGTGGGGAGACTTGCGTTTTTTTTATACAAGGTTTGGGGTTTCCCAGTCCTTGTTCCTTTTTCGGCACGTGGGGCCCGGCCTGACTCTGGATTCTTGCCAAAGTCTAGGGAGCTTGCCCCGTGCCTGCCCAGAGGCAGGTGGAGGGACTTGCGTTTTTTATACAAGGTTGGGGGTTCCCCAGTCCTTGTTAGTTTGGCGCATTGGGCCTGGCCTGACCCTGGCTTCTTGCCAAAGTCCAGGGGGCCTGCCCCCTGCCTGCCCAAAGGTAGGTGGGGGACTTGCGTTATTTATACAAGGTTGGGGGTTCCCAAGTCCTTGCTGGTTTAATGCATGGGGCCTGGCCTGACCCTGGCTTCTTGCCAAAGTCCAGGGGGCCATCCCCCTACCTGCCCAGAGGCAGGTGGGGGAACTTTGCATTTTTTTTGTTGGGGGGTCTATTTTTGCTGGGTTTTGCAACAGGGGGGCCACCCCCTATTGCCCCCTGCTCGTTTGTGTGTGAAGTGCTAATCTGAATGGACAAGGAGTATGAATTCGAGGATCTTTTCATATCTTGAAAAACTTTAAACACTTGTGGTCGGAGTCGCCGGCATTGTATCTTGACCGTCCTCCGCCATCCTTTCTAGGAAAAGAGAGAAAAAGCTAAAAAAGAACCTTTAACTTTAAACGTAGTACTTCTTCAAAGTATCCGCATTCCAGTGGGCGGCCAGCTCCTGGCCTTCAGAGTTAGCAATTCTGTAGGTTCCTGGCCCCATAATCTGGGTTACCCTGTATTGGCCTTCCCAGTTGTCACTTAGCTTGCCATGCTCCTTTGACCTTCCTACAGGCTGTGTTTTTCTCGAGACTAAGTCCCCCATCTGGAAGTTCCTTGTATTCACCCTTTTGTTGTAAGCTCTTCTCATTCTTTGTTGATAGGCGGCGATATTGACGCATGCCTCTTGTCTTACTTCTCCGACCAGATCAAGAGCCTTGTTCATGGCATCCTCATTACTTTCCCTATCATACTGTTGGGATCGGAGGGTTGGAATCCGTGCTTCTATGGGTAGCAGGGTCTCGGCCCCGTAGACCAGGCCAAAAGGAGTCTGCCCTGTGGACTCCTTTCTTGTGGTCTTGATTGACCATAGCACACTTGGCAGTTCGTCTGCCCATCTTCCCTCGAGTTCATCCACCATCCTCTTCAGCCCGCTCAGTATCTGCTTGTTCGCCCCTTCAGCCTGCCCATTGGTCTGGGGATGGCAAACGGCGGAATACGCGACAGCTATGCCAGGACTTTCCAGCCAGGTCCTCAGGGGATCTGATGCGTGCTATTTATATATGATTATTACGTCTTTTACGCACGCATTTCCATGTTTATCGAGTAGCATTGTCTACTATTTTCTCACGAATTTGATACTTTGCGGTCTTGTTGCATCTTATGCAGGTTTGAACCCGTGAACACATAAACAAGGCAAAAATCGTACTTAAAGATGAAATATTATGCGAAATAAGAAAAGAGAATGATCGTTTCCAAACTAGTCAAATTAAAACGTGAATATCTTGAGTTATATAAATCCAATTGAGCTGATTTTAGTTGCGTTGGAAAGACCTTTCTCTTAACTTTCCAACGGTATACTACAAGCCCGAATTGAAGAAGCAACGAAGAAATGACAAGCGTTTCAAGTTGAGCGCGCATTGCTGAAAATGGAAACAGGTCAATAATAGTCGAACGACTATCAAAATAGTCGACCAACTATTCAAAATAGTCGACTGACTATTCTCAAGACTGGACAAAAACCGAGAATTTCCTAATTTGATCTTTAGGGTTAATAAGAATTTTGGGCTTTTGTTTTAGCTTAGTATTTAAGAAACTATTAGACTAAAATTCTAGGATCTCTTCTTTTATTCTTTTAATTTTCTTTAGACTTCTTCTTTTATGTTTCTAATTCTCTCTAGACTTTTCTTTAGACTACTCTCTTTAGATTTCTCTCTACCCTAAACTTTTAGATCTAGATTTATGAATTCTTTTCTACTCTTCCTTTAAACTCGGTAATCTAATTCTTTCTTTGTTCTTTCTTATTATTTTTGTTCTTAATTCTTTCTCTCTTAATCTTATTAATTCTTTTATTCTTAATTTCTCTTTAGATCTATTCACTATGCTTAATTTATTTATCATCTTTATTATTGTTGTCGTAAATTTCTCCATGAGTAGCTAATTTCTCTTGCTAGGATTTAGGGGATCCATGAATTGAATATGATTGCTAATTAGTTTATAGATCTGTCTACGATATTGCGTCTGAGTTGTTAATTGTAGCATTTAATTGAGATTAATTGATTAAGTCGACGTAATTGATTAATTGAATTGGTGTACTCGAACCTAAGATCGAAAGCCTGGTAAGAGTTAGACCTGCTACAACACGTTAGTTTGCCTTAATAAGATCGGAAGCCGTTAGAAGCATTCTAGGGTGAATAGCGGACCGGAAGGACCTTTTCACTACCCCTTAGACCAATATTTGTGACAGACCTGTGACTTAGACCGTGACCGTAGGAAATTCATGGTGAACCGACGATCCTTGTTTTCTCTCTATACTTATTCATCTTAATTCATCTTATTTATTTTAGTTATTTCTTCTCCTTTATTTCTCTTTCCTTCACTAGCTACTTTAGTTTTGTTAACCCAATTACAAATCCCCGATTTGGTTACTTAGATAGACTTTAATTACGAGTAGAATTTATTTGTCTTCTTGTGGATACGATCCCGACTTCCCTAGCTATATTTTTAGTTAAACCTAAGTTGGTTATCTTTGGTAGGTTTACGATTAGCTTATCAAATTTTGGCGCCGTTGCCGTGGAGACGGTTAATTTTACTTGTCGTTTTAGTTTATCTTTTGTCTCAGGGAACTCAAGTTTCTTGAGACCGTTCTCACCGTTTCCATGAGGATTATTATAGATTTTCCACAGGAACCCGATGAGACTTTTGGAGCTTATATGGAGAGGTTTTGCGATTGTCTTAGCTCTCTCAAATCCGCTCGTTTCACTAACGAAACACTTGTAGAAGAACCGTGAGAACGACATGTTATTGGTTACTTTGCCCGTTATCCTCTCTTCTTCTAAGGTTTTGGGCTTAGTTCCCCATATTCCACTCCTTTTTCCACCTTTATGCATATCGACCCCACTGTTGCCAATTTTTGACCATTTTTCTACGACCACTAACACTTTGCTTTCTGATTTTAACTTTGGTGCTACATGTCTTGCGGACCAGGGGATTAATGCGGTACTTCATGTGGCAATTGGTCCTTTGCCCCGTGATAAGATGTTTCATTCCATACATTTGACATTTGATACTTATATCTTATCATGTGCTTATATTTGCTTTCATATTTCACATGCGCAGAAATATGACATGTTACTTAGGGCGTTGATGTGTTTTTTTAAGTAAAATGACAAAGTTGGTATATTTTGACGATTAGGACGGCTTGAGGAGGTCTCCGCTTGTATATACATCTTGTAAGTAGTTCTTTTATTTTCTCTATTTTCTTTTTGCACTTCCGTTGTCTTTCATTTCTTCCCCGTATTTTTGTTGCCTCTTATTGTTTGTTGTACACAATGAGGGCATTGCGTGATTTGGTTTGGGGAGGGTATGCTTCTGTCTCTTTTCATCCATCTGCATATTTCTTGCATTTACGCATGCATTTCAAAAAATGAAAATAAAAAAAAAATCCAAAAATATGTTTTTGCTTTTAGTCGAGTCTTAGTTGAGTCGGAATGCTTTGTAGCGATGATGATAACGCTTCTATGTCTTCATTTAGTTGCTTATGCACGTGCGCCGTTATAGTTTTTGTATATAATCACATGTGACATTCTTGCGTCTTTGGTTAACTTTACTGAACGAATAAACTTGACTCATTGTTGGTAAACTACTCAGAATTCTAAGGAATTAGAGCCTTAAACTGATGACATTCATGATCAGTTTGATTTAGGTTGAGAGTAGTACTCCTTATGAGGCACGTAATATCAAATTGCATAAGCATGACATTCGTCTCTTAGGTTGATAAGTGCGCTTTGTAGTGTTTATTTCTTGTATTTAGTCTCGTTTTCTCTGCTGAAATAGCTCCTTAGGGCGGTTTTAGGGACGACTTATGCTTCTTCTAGATTATTTCAGGTTCCTAGAGGTCATCTCGAAGAAACGGAACGATTCAACTCGTTTCCGACACGTATGGAACCCAAGAGGAGAAGCAACGATGATTCGGCGACTCCCCGAGCACCGAGCATCGACAAGGAGTCGAGGAAGAGCTAAACAAGACTCATCCCGATCGGGAATTCGTGAACCCGATCGGGAATGAAGTGCAAGAATAGCTACTCACTGTCAAGCATTCCCGACCGGGATCGCATATTCCCGATCGGGAAAGAGGAAGTATCCCGATCGGGATAAGGCCCTCCCGATCGGGAAAGGTGGAGCAAGGGAGGCGCTCACTGTGAAGTCGTCCCGATCGGGATCGCATATTCTCGATCGGGACCATCATTTCTTCCCGATCGGGATTTCCCATTCCCGATCGGGAATGACCCAGTCTCTGTTCCGCCTCCTTCTTTTATTCCTCTCACTTGCGGAACCCTATAAATACTCCCCTCTTGTTTTGTTTATGGATCTTACATTACCCTAGACCATCTTAAGCTTCTCTACAACATATAAACCCTAGATTTAGTTCCTCACATTATATTCAATCTCTCTTTAATCCTTAGTTAATCCTAGTTAATCTTAGCTAATTAGTTCTTGTGTTAAGAAGATACTTGAAGATTTCTCCAAGCTTGACAACCTTGGGATTTATTTGGGTTTCCTATTTATGCAAGTTATAATCTTTTCTTCATCCTATTGTTGGTATAATCTTCCTCTCTCTTATTCTTTGTTATTATTTCAAGTTTGAATCTTTACTTAGTGTTTATTGTTATTGTTCATATTGTTCTTGATTATGGATGTTAGGGTTATGATGTTGTTTTATCTTTTCATTGTTGTAGTTAGTTTGAATATGTGTTAGTAGTCTTCTTGTTGGTTAGTAGGGGTTTAAGGGTAGAATATGGGTGATTAGGGCTTGATTAGGGGTAAAGGATGATTCTTTGTTGTTAGTCACATACTTGGCACACCATGTGTTTGTTGAAATGCTTGTATGAGTTGTAGTGGTCATGCTTCTCATGCTAGTCTTCCTCTACTCATTGTTTGTCTAGTATGTGGTCATGTTGAGGGTAGTGTTGAGGATAGTCTAAGTTGCGAGATCCCGGACCCACCTCGACTTTGGTCTAAGTTGCGAGAGCCCGGACCTTTCTCGACATCGGTTTAAGTTGCGAGAGCCCGGACCGATTCTAGCAATTAGGAAACACCTACACCCTTGACCACCCAAGTCACCCTACTATTCTTATGAACCCGACCTAGCCCACTTCTTTCCATATTTGATTCATCCTCTTAGTTAGTCATCATTTCTTTAGTTCATTGTTTAGTTTGTGTTTAGTTATTTCATTTAGCCTTGTTATAGTCTAGTTCATTGTTAGTCTAATTCCTCCTTCTCCTCTCATCATAATTCACCAATTAGTAGCTCTTTGTGTTTGTTTGGTAGTATAGTCTCGTTTTAGGCCAACCTAGTCTAACCCTTGCAACACCGTCTCCGTGGATACGATCCCGACTTACCCTAACTACCGTTAGGTGCTAGTTGGTTATTTATTTGGCGGTGGGATCCACGACAAATTCCCACCATCAATTTGGCGCCGTTGCCGGGGACGGTGCATTGTTTAGACTGAGTTTGCTTATAGCTAGACTTAGTTACCCTTCTTTGTGCCCTTCTACCCTCTCTTGTGCATATTTTCTAGTTTTCTAGTTTTCTTAGCTTTCTTTTCTCTTTGTCTCTAGTTGTGCTTGTTTATTGTCGTTACCTAGTGCCCATAAAGCACTAGGTGTTCTCACGTTTGTTCTAGTGTGTAGTGTATGCCTAGGCGGGGATGCGAATTCTTTCTCTTTAATCCAGAGCCGGAGAGGATTTTTCGAGCTTTTCGCCAACGGACGATTAACCGGGGTAGGATCTCTCAACCAAGTGCAAGCAATACCCATCAAGAGCAAGCTCAACGAAGCGATTTTGAGCAAGAATTTCAAGAGACGGCCGAAGGGAATTTCAGCAATCCCTTTGGATATTCTAGTCCTAGTTCCCCCTCCACATCTACTTCAACTCCGTCTTCACCACCGTCTCCCTTACATCCAATAATGCCGAAGTTTTCCTCCCACTCTACATTCACGGAAGACGTCTTGCCAGGACCCAATGCTCTACCGGCCGCTTATGCCGGAAATTTTACGGCTAAGACTCACTTCATCCAACTTGTGGAGAGGAATCAATTTAGTGGTTTGCTCACCGAAGACCCGCACGAACATATGGAGACTTTCTCCGATTATTGCGACGCTATCTCTCAACCCGGGGTTACTCAAGATCAAATTCGTTGGGTACTCTTCCCGTTTTCTCTCATTGGAAAAGCGAAGCAATGGATTAAGAGTCTCGATAGGGCAACCATGGGAATCGACACTTGGAAAAAGCTTGCATTGGCGTTCTACCAAACATTCTACCCTCCGGAGAAGACAAATTTGCTTAGGGCCTCCATCACCGGTTTCCAACAAAGGGATGAAGAGAGCCTATATGAAGCTTGGGAGCGGTTTAAGTCTTTGGTTAGATCATGCCCTCATCATGGACTCTCACAATGGTTCTTAGTCCAACAATTTTGGAATGGTCTTTATGAGGACTCAAGAACTATACTCAACATGGGCTCCAATGGTAGGTTCACCGAGGTCGATGATGACCAAACTTGGGCGAGAATTGAAGAAATGGCGGTGCATAATTCGCAATACTCTAGGCCTAGGAAGGCAAATCGAGGAGGTAGGCACGAGGTTGATGCTATTACTCAACTAAGCATTGACCTTGGAGCTCAATTGAAGACCCATATGGAGACCATTGACAAGAAGCTCCAAGGTCATCTCACTCAAGTTCAAAGCATTGGTTCCTCCAATCATCACTCAATTCAAGAAGTAAATGCTTTGGGATTTGCACCTCCTTTGCCTTATTATGGGATGTGCGATACTTGTGGAATCGTTGGTCATGATCCTATGAATTGTAGTGGAAGTATTGACCAAGTGAATGCCTTTCAAGCATTCAAGCAAGGTGCCTCCTACTCTAATCAATACCAAGCTTCCAATCAAGTCCCTCAACAACAAGCCTTTCAACATCAACAACAACATCGTCCCTATGTTCCACCTCCCCTAAGGGACAACAACCAAGGTTACCAAGGTTATGTGGGTAATCCAAGACCCTTCAACAACTTCAAGCAAAACAACCATGGTACCTTCCACAACAACAATCAAGGGTTCCAACAAGAGAGCTTCAATCAAGGCGGTTTCCAAGGAAGACAAAATTTCCAAAGACAACAAAACCACAACAATGGCCTTAATCAAGGCAATTCTCATGGGTTCCAAGGGAACCATCAACAACAAGCAACTCAAGCTAACCGTCAAGAAAGCAAGCCTAGGAGTCGATCTCCTATTCATGACTATGGTACTCCATTAGCCCTCACCGATACTCCGCATAATCCATCATCTCCACCTCGGGGATTCGACATTCAAAAATATATGATGGATATGCAAAAGAGTCAAATGGACATATCAAGAAACCACCAAGAGCTCTTTGCTTATATTCAAGGGGAAAACGCGACAAGAGATGCCCGTATGAAGATGCTTGAAACTCAAGTATCTCAACTTGGTTTGGGGAGCTCCTCAAGACAAAAAGGGCAACTACCTTCTCAAGGTGAAACACCAAAATTTGAGCATGTAAATGCCATCACCACAAGGAGAGGTACATCTTATGACTCCCCTCAATTCCCTAGTGAGCAAGAGCCAATGAAAGAACCGACAAGGAAAATGACACCTCCAACTCAAGAAAGCCCAAGCTTTGATAATCCAATGGAGGAGCAAGTCTTATGGGAGATTCAGAAACCCCAACAAGACAAGCTTCCCCCACTTCAAGCAAAAGACAAGGCTAAAAGGAAAGTGTCAATTGAAGAGTCTACCCCGATTGAGCCAAAAAAGATCCAAATCAAGTTGCCTTTCCCAACAAGGCAAATGAAGACCAAGGTGGATAGCCAATATGACAAGTTCCTTAGTATTGTGAAGAAGTTGGATGTGAGTGTCCCATTTACCGAGCTACTTACCCAAATCCCGGCATATGGAAAATTTATGAGAGAAATCTTGGCTAGGAAGAGATCCATCGACAAGGAAGAGACCATTGCGTTCACAAGAGTGGTGAGCGAGCTCATTCAAGGTTCTACGCTTCCAAAGTTGAAGGATCCGGGTAGATTTTCGATCCCTTGCACCATAGGCCACTACAAGATCGAAAGAGCATTATGTGATTTGGGTGCGAGTGTGAGCATCATTCCTTATTCTATTTGTTGCCGACTTGGGATGAAGGAGCTTAAAAGTAATTCTATCACACTCCAAATGGCCGATAGTGCATTCAACCGACCATTGGGGATGCTAGAGGATGTGCCGGTGAGAATCGGTAAGTTCTTCATTCCGGTTGACTTCATCGTGCTCGATATGCGGGAAGATGCAATCACTCCCATTATTCTTGGGCGCTCATTTCTACATACCGCTGGTGCTATGATCGATGTGAAGAATGGTAGGATCACCTTCGAGCTAGGCGAAGAGAAGTTAGTGTTTGACCTACAAGGTAACACTTCGCCTACAAACGATGAGTCTTGCAATATGATCCAAGCCACCAAAAACATTGATCTAGGGGGAGAATCGGGACAAAGCTTGAACAAGAACTCTTGTGAACTTGAGGATGATGATTCCGAGAGTGGAGAGGATGAGTACCCATTTCATGGGCTTGATGACAAGTTGAAAAGCAAGGAGAAAGATGAGCCTCCCTTGGGGCCACATGAGGACTGGTGGACGTTTGGGTATGTCCCCAAAGACCAAAAGTACAAGTTCAAGTCGTTGAACTTGGAAGATCGGGATGCCCCGGAAACGTCAAGGCAAGGCCATGAAGAGCCTTGGTATGTGGATGGTTATATCTCGAGCATGATTGAAGACTTTGCTAGGTCCTTCGACTTGTTCCTTCGTGCCCTTGATGGAGATGGAACTAGTTTTGGTTGTTGAAAAAGATTGAAGAATGCACCACCTTGGTTTGACGGAGTTCCACAAGAACCGTCCCTTTGTATATATCTTTATCCCTTATAGTTTGTTTTGTTTTGTGAACTTCTTGATTACTTGGATTGATTGATGAGCGACGTGAGGGAGGGAATTTGATGTGTTATTTGAGTTTATTGTGATAGGTGTTAAGTGAAAGTGCCTCCTAGGGAGAAGTGGTCATTGTTGGAACTTGGATCGTGTGAAGGGAAGTCGGTTTTGAAGTTTGGAACGAGCTTTTGGGAGCTATAGAGGGTTAGGAGACTCTTTCCGGCCTAGAAGAGGTCATCCCGACCGAGACCACCCATCCCGACCGGGATGGACCCCCTGTCCTCCTTTGCCCTTTTCTCCGTCATTTGAGTCCACCCAACCATTGTATACCCCCTCCCAACCTTCCTACGTGTCATCACCCTCATTATATGACCCCTACACCTCACATACACATTCACCTGACTTTCCCATCACTTTAAACCGACTTTCACATCAAAACCCACCCCATTTTACTTTGGTGCCCCAACCATGGAACCGTACCGCGATTGGGAAGGAATAACGACGACGACGACTTGCTACATGCCGATATTGATTTATGAGACGATGGAGCAAGTGAGTTGCTAACCGTACGGTACGGCGACTATCCTCTCTTTTCCGTTTTTATAGCTTGTCTTCATTTGTTTATTCCCTTTCCCTTAAAGCATTCATGTCATGGTGGCCTTCGAGGCCTTAGTATGGTTGCTCCCGACTCTCGATGGCGTGACTACATCGAGAGGCATTTCAAAATCCAAATTTTTCAAGATTTTAACCTTTTTGTAGGATTTAGTCGGATTTAGGCGGAATCCGGGCTAGGTGACTTGATTACATCTAGCCCTCCCCTCCCATTTCCTTTTATTTCCTTCTTTTTATTTTTCTTCCCCCTTCCATATCTTTTCCTGTCTCGGCCCATGGTGACTTGACTACACCCCGGCCGGACGCTTTCTACTCTTTTATCCACTTTTCTTTTTGATTTCTAGCTTTATTTTCGTAGTTTCTTTTGTGCTCCCATGCACTACGGTCGAGCATGAGGACATTTCTCGGCTTAAGTGTGGGGGAGCGATATTCTATCGTAGTTAGTTTTATTTTTGTATTTTTTCGAAAAATCTTTAAAAATCCTAAAAATTTGAAATTTTTTCATAAAAATCAAAAAGATTTTCCTTTTGTGTGTTTTCCTTTTTTGTCGTTGTATCGAGTATTTGTTGTGTTGTGCGTGTTTTGCCTCCCTTTTTCCTTATAGGTTGCTTGAATCACCGATAGCTTTGGAGAGCTTTCAAGACTTCCGGTAACATCTTTATCCCTTTTTCTTCTTTATCTCTTGTGGAGTTTGGAGAAGATTGTGATGCGGTGTGCTCGGGTGGAGCTTTGTAATGCTTGAGGTTGATTTGGTTGCTCACTTGGAAGATAGGGGTGGTGTTTGTGTTCTCTATGTGTTTGTTTTGTGTTGTTCTTGTTTTGTTGCTTTTGTTTCGTTTTGTTTCGTTTTCATTGAGTCTTTGTTTTGTGTTTTGTGTCTAAATGGTTTTCGAAAATCCGGTTTAGGGGCTAGTGTGTGAGTATTTACTTTCCCTTCTCAGTAGTATAAATCGAGTATTGGACTTTAGTCTAGTAGAATGACCCTAAATCAATGAATTCGTTGGTCCTTTACCTTGGGTCCACCTAGCTTACTAGGGATTTACTACGGGATTTGCATTTTGACCACTATGACCACCCACGGTGTGAAAAGGCCTTGGTTGCCGAGTCCCGTTCCTTAGGTGACCGTGTTCGGGATTGTTTGATTAGTCCAAGTTCTCCACTTTTTGTGGGTTAGAAGGGAAGGGCCCGTCCCGACTCACCCATTACCCTACCTCCCACACATATCCACACAAATAAATTTGCAAATTGTTGAAGTCATCTTTCTTGTTGCAATAAGAAATGCCTATCAATCAAATCAAGCCAAAAGGGCAAAGAGAAGAAAAAGAAAAGGCACAAAAGCCAAAAAGAAAATAGAAAAGAAGAAAAATAAATAGCATGGCAACAAACAAGGCAAAAATGCAAAAGAAAAGAGAAAATGCCAAAAGAAAATCCGATTCACAAAAATAACCCCTACCTCTCAAAATAAGTCTTTTTCCGATTTTTGCCGTGAAGAGCCTACCAAAGGACCGAGTCCCTAGGAAGGATGATAGCGGCATTAGTCGGTCTTCCCTCGTTTTGCAATTATTTCCACCTTTTTACTTGGACTAGTTAGGCGGTTTTGGACATGAGACGACCCTCTTGGCTCTTTGCTAAAGGGGGCGGGGTCTCACTTACCTACAGTGCCGACTAACACCGTGGTTCATCCTTTTTCCATCCCGCCGATCGTCCCATGGTACGTTCTTAGAAGGTTAGGAGGAACCGAGGTAAGTTACCAATGTTTTTTATTGCTTTGTCGTCATACTATTAGGATTTTGTCCATTTTGGTTTGTATTGCTAGCTTGGGAACGTTGTCACTTGCCTTGAGTCCTAAACCGGTGCTTCTTTCACCGCTTGGTTGAGGGAAGCGGTATTTGTTTTCTTTTGGGTGCAACCGATTTTTGTTTGTTTGTTTGTATGCTTGTTTGTTTATGTGTTTTGTGTCCGGTTGCATCCACAGGTTTGTCGCAAGACCCCACTTGCCTTGCGGAGTGCACTTTTCCTCTAAGTGCACTCGCGTGAGTTGAAAGGGCGTAGGGTGCGCTAATACCCACTCGGCTAGTTTAGTAGTTAGTATATGCTTACTCGAGGGCGAGTAAGGGTTAAGTGTGGGGGAGTTGATAAGTGCGTTTTGTAATGTTTATTTCTTGTATTTAGTCTCGTTTTCTCTGCTGAAATCGTTCCTTAGGGCGATTTTAGGGACGACTTATGCTTCTTCTAGATTATTTCAGGTTCCTAGGGGTCATCTCGAAGAAACGGAACGATTCAACTCGTTTCCGACACGTATGGAACCCAAGAGGAGAAGCAACGATGATTCGGCGACTCCCCGAGCACCGAGCATCGACAAGGAGTCGAGGAGGAGCTAAACAAGACTCATCCCGATTGGGAATTCGTGAACCCGATCGGGAATTAAGTGCAAGAATAGCTGCTCACTGTCAAGCATTCCCGACCGGGATCGCATATTCCCGATCGGGAAAGAGGATGTATCCCGATCGGGATAAGGCCCTCCCGATCGGGAAAGGTGGAGCAAGGGAGGCGCTCACTGTGAAGCCGTCCCGATCGGGATCGCATATTCTCGATCGGGACCATCATTTCTTCCCGATCGGGATTTCCCATTCCCGATCGGGAATGACCCAGTCTCTGTTCCGCCTCCTTCTTTTATTCCTCTCACTTACGGAACCCTATAAATACTCCCCTCTTGTATTGTTTATGGATCTTACATTACCCTAGACCATCTTAAGCTTCTCTACAACATATAAACCCTAGATTTAGTTCCTCACATTAGATTCAATCTCTCTTTAATCCTTAGTTAATCCTAGTTAATCTTAGCTAATTAGTTCTTGTATTAAGAAGATACTTGAAGATTTCTCCAAGCTTGACAACCTTGGGATTTATTTGGGTTTCCTATTTATGCAAGTTATAATCTTTTCTTCATCCTATTGTTGGTATAATCTTCTTCTCTCTTATTCTTTGTTATTATTTCAAGTTTGAATCTTTACTTAGTGTTTATTGTTATTGTTCATATTGTTCTTGATTATGGATGTTAGGGTTATGATGTTGTTTTAACTTTTCATTGTTGTAGTTAGTTTGAATATGTGTGAGTAGTCTTCTTGTGGGTTAGTAGGGGGATTAAGGGTAGAATATGGGTGATTAGGGCTTGATTAGGGGTAAAGGATGATTCTTTGTTGTTAGTCACATACTTGGCACACCATGTGCTTGTTGAAATGCTTGTATGAGTTGTAGTGGCCATGCTTCGCATGCTAGTCTTCCTCTACTCATTGTTTGTCTAGTATGTGGTCATGTTGAGGGTAGTGTTGAGGATAGTCTAAGTTGCGAGAGCCCGGACCCACCTCGACTTTGGTCTAAGTTGCGAGAGCCCGGACCTACCTCGACATTGGTTTAAGTTGCGAGAGCCCGGACCGATTCTAGCAATTAGGAAACACCTACACCCTTGACCACCCAAGTCACCCTACTATTCTTATGAACCCAACCTAGCCCACTTCTTTCCATATTTGATTCATCCTCTTAGTTAGTCATCATTTGTTTAGTTCATTGTTTAGTTTGTGTTTAGTTATTTCATTTAGCCTTGTTATAGTCTAGTTCAATGTTAGTCTAATTCCTCCTTCTCCTCTCATCATAATTCACCAATTAGTAGCTCTTTGTGTTTGTTTGGTAGTATAGTCTCGTTTTAGGCCAACCTAGTCTAACCCTTGCAACACCGTCTCCGTGGATACGATCCCGACTTACCCTAACTACCGTTAGGTGCTAGTTGGTTATTTATTTGGCGGTGGGATCCACGACAAATTCCCACCATCATAGGTACCTGTAGGTTTTTGACTCGTGGTTTTGACATGTGCGAAAAAGGCAAATCCTTTCTTTTAATTATTTCCCATGAGCCTCACATAGCCAAATTGACTTGTTTTACCCGTTTATCAACCACATGCCATATATTGCCAACCCTAGTCTAGCTAGTAGATTAGTTGGATGGAATTGTTTTTTTCGGGTTATATTTGGTACCATGGTAATTGAAAAAGTAAAAGGGAATTGAAAAAAATGAAGAAAAAAATTCAATGAAAGAAAAAAATTGAATGGAAAAAAAAGAAAAGAAAGGAAAGAAGAAGAAAAGAAAAAAAATGAAGTGAAACTAAAAGAAAATGTGTTTTTGCTATGAGAAAAGAATTGATCTCTCTAATTTCATAGTTATTAGTGGGAAGCGGTTTTGATAAGGCGCTTGTTGCTATGCCTAATTTCTTCGACTGGAGTTTGGTGAGAACGGAATATTTGTTATTAATGGGTGTAGGGAATACTAGCTTGGCTTTTACCTCATCATATCCATATCGTTTTGCCCCTGCTTACCCGATTAGCCTCACTTTATACCATATGTAAGTCCTTGGCACTTGTCTATACCCGATAGAATGCTTATGTACGGTTAGTAGAGATTAATTTCATGTTAGATTGCATGCATTTTCTTGTAGGTCGCAGTTTAGGTGAGTGTTTTGTCTTTTCGTTTTTACATAAACTCACAATATCACCTGTTTTGTGTGATGAGCGATCTGTGAGAGTCCGACATAGACGAGTCCTGCAAGGTTGAAAGTTCAGAATTGTTATCATTGGTCAAGCTTATTGTATGTGGTTGTTTACATTAATTTTAATCGTTGCGCATTGGTTTGGGTAACTTTGAAGCATACTCCGCTAGGAGTTATATACATTCCAGTAGGATGTTTTTCATTGTCTTGTGCTTGCTTGGGACAAGCAAGGGTTTGGTTTGGGGAGGCTTGATGCGTGCTATTTATATATGATTATTACGTATTTTACGCACGCATTTCCATGCTTATCGAGTAGCATTGTCTACTATTTTCTCCCGAATTTCATACTTTGTGGTCTTGTTGCATCTTATGCAGGTTTGAACCCGTGGACGCATAAACAAGGCAAAAATCGTACTTAAAGATGAAATATTATGCGAAATAAGAAAAGAGAATGATCGTTTCCAAATTGGTCAAATTAAAACATGAATATCTGCAGTTCTACAACTCCAATTGAGCTGAATTTAGTTGCGTTGGAAAGACCTTTCTCTTAGCCTTCCAACGGTATATTACATGCCCGATTTACAGAAGTAACGAAGAAATGGCAAGTGTTTGAAGTTGAGCGCGCAGTGCTGAAAACGGAAACAGGTCAATAATAGTCGAAGGACTATCACAATAGTCGACCGACTATTCAAAATAGTCAAACGACTATCAAAATAGTCGAACGACTATTCAAAATAGTCGACCGACTATTCTCGAGACTGGACGAAGACCGAGACTTTCCTAATTTGATGTTTAGGGTTAATAAGAATTTTGCGCTTTTGTTTTATCTTAGTATTTAAGAAACTATTAGACTAGAATTCTAGGATCTCTTCTTTTATTCTATTAATTTTCTTTAGACTTCTTCTCTTATGTTTCTAATTCTCTCTAGACTTTTCTTTAGACTACTCTCTTTAGATTTCTCTCTACCCTAAACTTTTAGATCTAGATTTATGAATTCTTTTCTACTCTTCCTTTAAACTCGGTAATCTAATTCTTTCTTTGTTCTTTCTTATTCTCTTTGTTCTTAATTCTTTCTCTCATAATCTTATTAATTCTTTTATTCTTAATTTCTCTTTAGTTCTTTTCACTATGCTTAATTTATTTATCATCTTTATTATTGTTGTCGTAAATTTCTCCATGAGTAGCTACTTTCCCTTGCTAGGATTTAGGGGATCCATGAATTGAAAATGATTGCTAATTAGTTTATAGATCTGTCTACAATATTGCGTCTGAGTTGTTAATTGTAGCATTTAATTGAGATTAATTGATTAAGTCGACGTAATTGATTAATTGAATTGATGAACTCGAACCTAAGATCAGAAGCCTGGTAAGAGTTAGACCTGCTACAACACATTAGTTTGCCATAATAAGATCGGAAGCCGTTAGAAGCATTCTAGGGTGAATAGCGGACCGGAAGGACCTTTTCACTATCCCTTAGACCAATATCTGTGACAAACCTGTGACCTAGACCGTGACCGTACGAAATTCATGGTGAATTGACGATCCTAGTTTTCTCTCTATATTTATTCATCTTATTTATTTTAGTTATTTCTTCTCCTTTTTTTCTCTTTCCTTCACTAGCTACTTTAGTTTAGTTAACCCAATTACAAATCCCCGATTTTGTTACTTAGATAGACTTTAATTACGAGTAGAATTTATTTGTCTCCCTGTGGATACGATCCCGACTTACCTAGCTATATTTTTAGTTAAACCTAAGTTGGTTATCTTTGATAGGTTTACGATTAGCTTATCAGAATCGTTGTCAAATTGCCTTCCATGGTCGAGAACTAGCACCTTTGGCATGCCATATCTTGTTATGATGTTCCTCCAAATAACTTTCCTGACCGCAAGTTCTGTATTATTTTGGACGGCTTCAGCTTCAATCCACTTGGTAAAGTAATCAATTCCCACTATCAGAAATTTTCTACCCCCGGTCGCGGCGGTGAATGGACCCAAAATGTCCATCCCCCACTGAGCGAAAGGGATGGGGGACAAGATTGGTCTGAGGTCCTAGGCAGGGGCATGTATTGACGGGGCAAAGAGCCGACACTTCCTGCATTTCTCGGTGAGGTCCCTGGCATCAGCAAGCAGGGTCGGCCAGTAGTATCCTGCCATCAGGGCCTTATGCGCCAATGACCTTCCTCCTATATGATGGCCGCAGATGCCCGAGTGTATATCGTCTAATACTTCTACGCCCTGCCCTGCCCCCAGGCACTTGAGCTGGGGAGATGAGAATGATTTACGATACAACTCTTCGCCAATTAGTATAAACCATGCAGCCCTGGCCGACATTTTTCTTCTCTGGATTGGATCTTGTGGGAGGGTTCCATACTTCTTGTACTGGACGATTGGGGTCATCCAATCGTCAATTTCTTCTCCCTCAATGACACTGACCAGTTGGAAGGGTGTGGTAGATTTTTCCTGTATTACATCCACCCAAACTGATCTTCTTATATCCTGCAGGCTGGAGCTAGCCAGCTTAGATAAGGCGTCCGCCCGATTGTTCTGTGACCAGGGAATCTGCTTAACTTCATAGGATTTAAACCCTGACAGTTCTTGCTTTACCCGTTCTAGGTACGATGTCATAGCCTGATCTCTAGCCTCATATTCACCATTGATTTGGTTGGCTATGAGCTGGGAGTCTGTTGCTAGGACGAGCCTTTCTGCTCCTGCGGCCTTAGCTAGGTTGATACCTGCCAATACGGCCTCGTACTCTGCCTCGTTATTAGATGCAGGGAAGGTGAACCTGAGCGCATGCTCGAAGTCTACTCCCTCAGGACTGGTCAGCACGATCCCTGCCCCCGCACCATTGGCTGTAGAGGATCCGTCAGTGTATACTATCCATTCTCCTACGGGTGGATCTTCCTCTTCTGAATGAGAACATTCCGCCAGGAAATCTGCCAAGGCCTGCGCTTTGATGGCAGTCCTGGGCTAGTATGATATTCCTAACCGGCTTAGCTCTATGGCCCATTTCAATAGTCTTCCAGACTTTTCGATTTTTTCTAGAACTTTTTCCAGGGGCTGGTCACTCAGTACAATGACGGGATGGGCGTCGAAGTAAGGCCTGAGCTTCCTGGCTGCGATGACGACTGCGTAAGCTGCTTTTTCAACAACTGGGTAATTCTTCTCTGCTGCCCCCAGGGCATGGCTCACAAAATAGATCGGTTGCTGGGAGCCTGCCTCCTCCCTTAAAATCACCGCGCTCACTGTTGAGTTTGTTACGTCAATGTAAAGGAAAACCTTCTCCCCTGCCACCGGCCTTGCCAGGGTGGGCAGCTTCTTCAGGTGCTCTTTCAGTTTTTCGAAGGCCTCTTTTTGTTCAGTTTCCCACTTGAACATTTTGTTTACTTTTAACACCTTGAAGAAATGTGTTGATTTGTCTGCTGACCTGGCAATGAACCGTGCAAGTGCAGCCATTCTGCCGGTTAGGCGTTGTATGTCCCTAATTGTCTTTGGCTCTAGCAGATCTAGAACAGCCTGAATTTTTTCTGGGTTCGCATCGATTCCCCTGACGCTGACCAGGAAGCCTAGAAACTTTCCCGAGCGTACTCCGAAGGTACATTTTTTAGGATTCAGCTTCATCCGGTAGGCGCGCAGGGAGGAGAAGGTCTCCTGCAGATCCTTTAGATGCTCCTCATCCCATTTACTTTTTATAAAGGCATCATCCACGTAAGCCTCAATGTTTCTACCTTTCTGGTTTTCAAATACCTTGTCGACTAGCCGTTGGTAGGTGGCGTCTGCATTTTTGAGCCCAAATGGCATTATCTTATACATAAATGTACCAGAACTGGTGATGAACGCGCATTTTACCCTGTTAGGCTACCAGAGGTACACTTGGTGATAGCCTGAAAAGGTGTCCTTGAAGCTTAAGCTGGAGTAACCACTGGTAGCGTCTACCAATTGATCTATTCTTGGCAGGGGGTAACAATCCTTGGGGCATGCCTTATTGAGGTTGGGGAAGTCCACGCACATCCTCCAGGCACCCGAGGTTTTTTTCACCATTAGTACGTTGGCCAACCATTCTGGGTAGTCCCAACTTTCTATGAAATCAACCTTCAGGAGCTTTTCGATTTCCTCCTTGATGGCCTGATCCTTTTCTGCAGACATATTTCTCTTCTTCTGCTTTACAGGATGTGACTCCGGATTTACGTTCAGCTTGTGAACAATGTGGGCCGGATCTACCCCTAGCATTTCGTCTGCCGAATAGGCAAACACGTCCCTGTTGTCTCTTAAGACTTTGATCAATTCTTCGCTGTAGGAACTCTCCAGGTCTACCCCTATCAAGACCTGCCTCCCTGGTTCCAGTTCCACTAGCATACTCTCCCCCCAGGTTTGAGGTGGTCTGCCATCTGCTGGCCGGCTGGAATCTCGCCTTCCCTGCTGAGGGAACTGTCTGCTTTCCGTTTACCTTTCCTTTCTGTTTCATGGGTGCGCTGGGCTACGGAGTAGCATTGCCTGGCCGACTCCTGGTCCCCATGCACCTTCCCTTCCATTCCAAAATCAGTTACATAAGCTATGGTCAGTGCTCTGATGGATATAGCTGCCTCGATTTCGTCCAGGGTGGCTCTTCCTATCAAAGCATTATACGCAGATTTAGCATCAACAACGACGATTGATTCTCGGATATTTCAGGCTGAGGCGCCTTCTCCGAACGTCACAGGTATTTCAATGATTCCCATGGGAAGGATGCCTGCCCCGCTGAATCCATACAACGATCCCAGGGCAGGTTTGAGGTGCCTATTTTCCAGGTTCATTTTATCGAACGCTTCCTTATACAATAGATTGGTGTTGGCGCCGGTGTTCACCATACACCTTCTCACAATATGATTACTGATGACAAGAGACAATACCAGGGGGTCGCTTTGGGGTTAGATTACCCGCCCTGCATCCAGGGGAGTGATGCTCAGGGTCAGGCCCGTTGGGCTTCCTGCCCTTTCAGCATAGCAGATTTGGTTCTTCAACTCTCGGATTTACATTTTTTGGCCTCTTCTGCTTGTATGACCTTCAGCGTCTCCTGATATTACATGGATTATCATGCAATTCTGCGTTGAATCGTCAGGGTTGTCTGTCACCGTTTTCTGGCCTTTATTCCTTGCAGCGTAGTTGCTCAGCCAGCCATATCTGATGAGCTTCTCGATCTCATCTTTTAGATGGCGGCACTCCTCTATTTTATGCCCTACACCATGAAATGTGCAGAACTTTTTCGGATCACCCTTCGGGCTGTGTGGCTTACTCGGGCAATTCCACTTGGTCGTTTCTTTTTCAAGCTCAAATATCTCAGCCCTGGATTTGTTGAGAGCTGTGTAGCTATCAAATCTGGGCTAGTATGTTGCACGCTCCCTTCTCGGGGTGTCATCTCCCTTTTCTCTATGCTTCCCTGTGGCATCACCTCTGCCGCATCCACCCTACGGTCCCCCCTGCGGCCTAAAAGGTTCTGCGGGGGTATCCGGCAGGCCGTGGAACTCTTCTTGCAGCATGAAGCCCTCAAATATCTTTCGAGCCTTCGCCAGGGTTTCTGGCTGAGCTCTGATCATTTGATTTTTCATTTCTCCAGGGAGCAAGGAACTGGTCAGAGCATATGCCGTCGTCGGATCATCTATCTCCCTGACCTGCTGGAAGACCAGATCAAACCTCTTCAGGTACTCTCTATTAGTTTCGCCCTTCTTTCGTCTAAGGGTCATTAAGTCGAAATGGGTTAGCCTACGCCTCTTGTTCCCTGCGTACCGATCCAAGAAAGCCTCGGCCAGCTCTATGAAGTAACTGATCGATCCTTGCAAGTCCCTGAACCATCCCTGAGCCAGACCTACTAGGGTGGTCGGGAAAATCTTGCATAAGACCGCATCGTCTGCATCATACATCCCCATATGACTCTCATAAGCCGCCAGGTGGTCCTCCGGGTCAGTGGTTCCATCAAACTTGCCAGAAGACATCTTAATTTTTGGGATGGGACACCCCTGAACCTCAGGATGGAATGGGGTCTTGGTGGGCCTGCCCATCATTTTTTACCTTCTCCCAGCAGAGTGGTAACCGTAGTCATCCCATTTGCCAGGGGTCGGTTTTCCAATACAGGGGGAGCGATGCCTGGGCCCTTGCCTGCTCATAACCTCATCCTCTTTTTCAGGAGAGCGGCGTCGGGGTCGTTTCCCCTAGGGCGGCTCGAGGTTATCGCTTCAGCGGTGCCTTGGCTCCACCGGTTGTCCATTGTTGAGCCTTGTTTGCATACTCTGAGACAACCCTGGGGGCCTGCTGCGACTAAACAGGTGTTAACCTGGAAAAGACTCCACCCTTCTCCCCCAGGCGCCTTGAGATGGGCTCCCTGGGCCTCATTCGCTCCCTGAGCTCCTAGGATAAGCCTCTTTTTTCAGCGCCTGTCGTTGATTCGGTGGTATGTATAGAGAGCGCCTGCTGCTGGGCGGGCGACGCCTGGTCGCCGGCTGCGATGCGTTTCTTAGCCTGCCCATACTCCCGGGCAGTTTTATGCGCCTTTCTCTGAACATTCCTGGCGGCGGTTCGCTTCGTACCCCCAGCACCATCTGCACTCTCGAAGTGCAGGTGTCTGGGGGCCGTAGCAATACGGCCCACCAGATCCTCTGGCGTAAACTCTTGGTATAGCATTGCTGAGAAGAAGGCCGCAGTCTCTACAACCTGGGCAGGAGTGAGGTTCAGGTTAGGCCTCCGATGATCGACCCACCCAGCCGCGACGATAGTCTCCTTGTTGGGCACTTCATGAAGGCTAGCCCGCCCTACGCCTCGAATTGTAGCGGCGGGTGTCACTTCTGGCAGAGGCATGCCATACAGGGGGATCAGCGGATGTCCCGTCGGATCCGCCCCATAGTTGGCTTCGACTATCTCAGGTATTTTCCTGGATCGAGGTTGATTTTTTGTGGGAAATTCGTGAGCACAACTGTCTCTTCCCCACAGACGGCGCCAAATTGTTCCGGTCACGGAAACAATTACCAGACTTGGATACGGGTTCACTGAACTTGAAACCACTTTGATGGTGATTGTTTTTGCTTCCCGAGTCTCTCCTTACTCTTATTCCTTGATTGGACCCTCCCGGCGGAGACGGCCTGCTCCCTGCACAAGGAACGCACAGGGCCTCGAAGGTGTCCGAGGGAACCCTCTCTGATGCCTAAGTCAGTCCGTGAAATGTCTTGACGAACCTTACTCGTGAGGAGTAAGGTGGCGGTTTTTAGAGTAAGATTCTAGAGAGAGAAAGTCCAAATCCCTTCTTGTGAGAAATACCGAAGTATTTATAGGTTCCCCCAAGAGAGATGAGAAGAGAGAGAAAAAGAGGAAGAATGAGAGGACAAGGAGGTGACACGTGGGCTCTCCTTGTCCACCCGCTCTTCCTTTCCTTAGGCATGGATGGAGGGGCTTTCTGCGTCTGCCCCCTGCGCCTGCCAGAGGGAGGTCTCCCGGGGACTGGCAGGCAAGGGGGGCTCACCCTGCTTAGTCACAACAGGCGGCTCGACCCTGCCAGGCAGGGGAGAGTATTGTCAGGAGCTCGGAGCGACTGAGTTTGTTCCTTGGAGGTTTCCTAGTAAGGTTCTGTTGGCTGGCCTGCCGAGCAGGCCTCTTTATGCTTTCGGGTCGGACGTCCCGGGGCCCGGATGGCGAGAGACCCGTGGCAGGCTACCGACCTCCATCAATGACGATAATAAAAAAGAACAATAATAAAATGTTAGTGTTAATGAGGATTAGTAATATTAATAATAAATAGTGTATATATATATATATAAAATCAAAAAAAAAGAGAAAGGAAAAAGAGATTAGAGGAGAAGAAAAGGGGTTTGATGACACCCTCAACCTAAATGCTTAAATGGTCTTGAAAAAGAACTCGTTTAGTAGCGGCGTGTGCGCGGGAGTGTCGAGAATGTAGGAGGAGCTATGGTGTGTATGGTAAGGGAGAGGATGCTCTCAGGTTTTTGACGAGTTTTGATCTCGTGGGTAGCTTGTATGCTAGAGTGTATAAGGACTCAAAGGAAGCCTAGAAATGTGATATGTTGTGTGGTAAGAAAATGATGGTGTAAGGTAGTGATATGTGATGTTGATTAGGGTTGTCATGGTTGTAAAAAAGCTGTGAAATGTGATGGAATGGAGGAGTATATATAGAGCATGCCCCGGTTTAGGGTCACTCGATCGAGTGGCCCTAGATGCACTTGATCGAGTGGCCTTCAAAATGGCGCCTGTTTGGTTTTTGAAAGTCCACTCGATCGAGTGGACTCATGTCACTAGATCGAGTGGCTTAGGCGGGTAGAGTGTTTTTAGGGAGATATTTTGACTTTTTGAATTTGAATTTGTTGTTTGTTTTGGGTTGTTTCTAGAAGCATGCAAAGTGGGTTACGACTTGAACCGGGTTTTTTTTTTGGTAATGGGTAAGTATATTAATAAAAAGTTATTACAATCTCATTTACAAAGGAAGCTTTAGAAGGCTTACGATGAAGTTAGTGTCTTTGTCACTAAACTTTTGATTACATTTGCTCCTGCAATAGTCAATTAGATCGTTACTAATTCTTGTAGCCAGCTTCTCCGGATGAATGAGTTGCCCTTCTACTCTATCCTTATTCCTTTGTAACCAAATATGATAGGAAAAAAAGTTTACTAATCCATTCTTAATGGCTCGCTGCAGTTTGGTTCCTTTAATTCTCTTTCTCCAGTCATTCCGCATCTCTAATTTTGAACACATTGGTATCTTTTTCCGAGTTTCATTCAGTACTCTTTTACTGTACTCACAGTCTTGAAAAAGATGCTCCAACGTCTACATTCTCGCGTTTAATCCTCAGGCAATTATACGCTCTTGCCACTGTGTAGTTCATCGAACCCTGCAATGTAATTGCATTACTGCTGTACGCCACTTTCAGGAGGTCACGAATTTGGCAAATCTTTCTCCAATACCAACAAGAATCAGTGTTGGGATGATAGTCTTCCCATTCTCTTCTCTTTAAATATACTTGGTGAACCCATTGAACCCAAAGCCTGTCCTGCTTGCTAGCAATCCACCATGCCATTTTCCCTATTGCGGCCTTGTTCCAAATTGCAGATTGAATTAGTTTCAGTCCCCCTTCTCTGTAAGGTACACAAATTTTCTCCCAAGAGAAAGAAGGAACTCTATGATATTCAGCATTCCCATCCCAAAGAAAGTTCCTACAAATATTGTCTATCTGTTTCATCACCGTAGAAGGGAGAATAAAGATAGTAGCCCACTAATTGTGAAGGGAGGACAAAACGCTCTTGATCATTGTCAGACCACCTGCATAAGACAAATTTTTTGCACCCAGACGTCTTATTCTCTCCACAACCTTGTTAACTAACGGTTGACAGTCTAGAATAGACAGTTTGGAAGTTTTAATTGGTACACCCAAATATCGAAACCGAAGTTGTCCTTCATTGCAACCAGATACATTGATAATATCTGTTTTCAGAGCAGCATCTACTCCATTAAAGTAGACGCTCGATTTCCCTTTACTTATTCGTAATCCAGACGTATCAGAGAATGTGGAAAAGGTTCTCAGTAATAGCATCATGGATTTAGCATCCCCTTTTGAGAAGAGCAGGAGATCATCCGCAAACATAAGGTTGGACAGCTTAATATTTTTGCATAACGGATGGAAACTGAATGGCATGGTACTGGTTTTATATTTCAAAAGCTTGGTCAAATAATCCATACAGATGGTAAATAAGAGTGGGGATAAGGGGTCCCCTTGTCTGAGGCTTCTCTTACCCGGAAAGAAGCCAAAGCAATTCCCGTTCAAGTTCTATGTAGCAGTTGTGACACATTGCATAACCAAATCCCTGAATCGTGAAGGAAAATTGAGTATAATCAACATTTGGTGAAGAAAATTCCACTCGACAGTATCGTAAGCGTATTGGATGTCAATTTTGAACAGGCATCTTGGAGATGCACTTCTTCTACTATATAGCCTGATAATGTCCTGACATATCAGAATATTCTCTATAATAGTTCTCCCCTTAATAAAACCACCTTGAGCTGGGGAAATTATGTCAGGAAGCACAGCAAATAATCTTGAGCAAAGAATCTTTGAAATAACCTTATAGACCACATTGCAGCAGACAATTGGTCTATATTGTAGTACATTCTTGGGCCTATCTATCTTAGGAATGAGAGTAACAGATGTAGTATTTAGTTGTTTGAGTAAATGCCCAGACTTAAAGAAATCAGAAATCGGATCAGTAACTTCATCGCCAACAATACTCAAGAGTCCTTAAAGAACTTACTTGAATATCCATCTGGACCTGGGAATTTGTCATCAGGAAGGTTGAAAACGGCCTGCTTAATCTCCTTCTGCGATACTGGTTGATCAAGGATAGTATGATGTTGTATACTACAGACCTGTCCCTGATCAATAATCTTCTTTTTAACATCTGTGGTACTACCATTGGTACCCAATAATCCTTGATAGAAACCCAAGAAAGCTACCCTGTATACTCTCTTGATCAGTATGACAGATGCCATGCTCATCCAAAATCTGGTGAACCTCATTAATCGATCTCCTAGCTTTTAAGGTTCCATGAAAATATGTTGTGTTCTGACCCCCTTTCTTAATCCAGATACATTTAGCTCTTTGCTGCAGATATTCAGTTTGTGCATTTAACAGGAACGAATATTCATCATGTGCGGCTTTTTCCTGGCCTCTTAGTATCATGTCAGCAGGATTAACCAATAGTTCCTTCTGCAGCTGGACTAGCCTCTCTTGAGCCACACCCGTTCTCTTCTCTATATCAGAAAACTGGGATCTGTTAAGAGATTTGAGAACTCTCTTAAGCCTTTGTAGTTTCTTAACCACACAAAATTTCTTAGTTCCAACCACATTTCTTCTAGACCTGGCAAACAGATCGTGTCGTGTCGTGTTAGTGTTCGTGTTCGTGTTCGTGTTCGTGTTCGTGTTCGTGTTCGTGTTTGTGTTTGTGTTCGTGTTCGTGTTCGTGTTCGTGTTCGTGTTCGTGTTCGTGTCATTGATAAACGGGTCATGAACCCCTCTACCCAAACCCGACCCATTTAAGTTTTGTGTCGTGTTCGTGTTGACCCACTTACATAAATGGGTCATCAACCCTCAACCCAAACCCACTTACATATCGTGTCGGGTTCGTGTCGTGTTTTCGTGTCATGTCCAAATTTAGAAAGTTCATGTTAAAAATGATTAAACATATTTACACTAATTTAATAAACAGGTTATTCGTGTGTGTTTCGAGTTTTAGGACCTCAACCCAAACCCGACCCAATTAAATCTCGTGTCGTGTTCGTGTCGACCCACTTACATAAATGGGTCATCAACCCTCAACCCAAACCCGTTTATTTCGTGTCGGGTTCGTGTCGTGTTTTCGTGTCGTGTCAATTTTTGCCGGCTCTAATTCCTTCGCCAATCTTCACAAACCAATTTATCAAACTCCTCAACCTTACTCCACATGTTGTAGTATTTGAACGATCTTTTATTTTTATTATGTAAATCATTCATCTTGACAACACAAGGGCAGTGGTCAAAAAGACCCTCAGGTAAAAAATGAGCCTTATATACTTCCTTTAACTCCAACCATTCCTAATTTACTAAACAGCGATCAAGTCGGCTATACTCTCTATCCTCAGGTTTCTGCTTGTTATTCCACGTATAGAAAGCCCCTAGAGCAGGACTATCTATCAGAGAACAATCAGAAATACAATCCTGAAATGGAGTTGTTTCAGCCAACGTAAATCTCCCACCCAGTCTCTCTTCAAGCTTCAAAACACAATTAAAATCCCCTCCAACCAACAAAGGATCAGTAATATTGGCAGCCAGCCTCCTCAAATCAGTCCACAGAGTCTCACGCTCTTGGACCTCATTGAATCCATACATCATGGTGATCCAATAAGCCTGTCCAATATTTATTTCCTTGATTTTGCAATGAATGTGCTGTGTTGTGCATAAAACAGGATGCACCTCACACTTCTGATGATCCCAAAGAATCCAAATTCTTCCTCTAGCATGTACATGATTATTAGTGACGATACTCCACCTACCAAAAATTGAATTCCTAACTTTGGACTGATTAACAGCCTTTATTTTTGTTTCTAAAAGTCCAAAAAAACCTACCTTCCAACTTAGAAGAAACTTATTTACTTCCAATTGCTTCTTCTCTTTTCTCAAGCCTCTAACGTTCCAGAACCCTATATTCATTAAGAATTAATGTTCAGTAGAGTCTCCCTCTCCTTTCCACCACTACTGCTACCACTTAGAGCATTTATGAATCCCTCCATCAGAGTAGGAGACGAAAGCCCTTCAATGGTATCCTTCTGTCCCGTTTTGTCCTGCCTCCTAGTGCTCAATGGTGGAAATTCATCTTCCTTGTCCAACCTTGGAGTATTACTTGAGTAATTTATGATTCTAGCAGGAGGTTCAATACCAGTAGCAGTAACCAGAGTTGATACTACTACTGGTGTGGGGTCAACTTTTGGCTTCCAAACCTTAATTTTTTGTAACTCCTTGGGCTTAGCACCTTCTTTATATTCTGCTTTCTCATGACCCATCTTCTTACACTTCAAGCATACCACCGGTTTCCAGTCATATTCAACCTGAATATTAACCAGAGTTCACTTCTCATCTAGGAATTGAACTGTATTAGGCAGCGACTAACCAAGTTTAACTTCAATAAGAACTCTAGCAAAACCCAGTCTAGTTCTCATAGTTGTGGCTTCATCCCTGTTAATGAATGGTCCAAATAAACCAGCTATTTTTGGTAAACTATCCCCCCAGCATTTCAATGGCAATTTATGAAACCGAACCCACGTTTGCAATGCTTGAACATCCTCCTTCTCAAGAACTATGTCCGGCTGCCACGGTTTAATGATCATTGGTTTATTATCAAACATGTAAAACTCTGTGCCAAGGACCATATTTTTCATTGCTTCCATTTGAAACGTGATTGGGGGTGGGTCGCCTGACAATCAACTGCCTGCTATGCAGGCCCCGGGACGATTCCTGTCGGAGAGTCGAAAGACCAACCCCCGGCAAGGACCGAGAACAAAGCATGAAAACGCTAAAGGTTGGCCGTCAGCCGCCGAGAGCGCAGGCCGATGCAGCCTGTCAGAGCTTGGCAGTCCCCTACTTGGAGACTGCCTGCCCTGGGGAAATCCCTGGCCGACAGGGCCAGGATCCCCAGGGGCCCTCTCGTCATTTCGCCTAAGGTAATTGGGAATGGATGGATGGGAAGCCGCCACTTGTCATTTTCCCATCCAACCATTCCTCTTTCTCTTCTCTCTCTTGTGGGAAGGTATAAATACCTCCCCATTTCCCACATGAGGGGGGTTGGATTTTTCTCTCTCTAGACTCTTACTCCAAAAAACGCCGCCTAGTTCCTCACGAGCTAGGTTCGTTAAGGCATTTCACGGACTGACTTAGGCATCGGAGAGGGTTTCCTCGGACAACCTCCGAGGCCCTGTGCGTTCATTGTGCAGGGAGCAGGCCGTTTTCCGCCGGGAAAGTCCGATTTCAGGAGTGAGAGGAAGGGGAGATCAAGGGAATCAAGCGACTAGTTATCCGTTACCGATTTAATTACATTACCCGGATTCTAAGCCGGGAGAACCGTTTCCGTAACCGGAACAATTTGGCGCCGTCTGTGGGGAACTTACGGTTGTGCTCACGAGTTACCCACTAAAATCAACCACTCATAACCACAAAATTAAACACAATCATGCCAGAAATTGTCGATGACAGTGCAGGAGCGGGTCCGACGGTCCCTCCGGTGACCCCCCTGTACGGAATGCCGCTGTCGGAGAGGGTCCCTCCTGCCACAATCCTTGGGGTAGAGGGAACCAATCCTCTCGGTAGATCTAACGCTGCTGCGACACCCGAGCTGGGGGCACGCCCTGGACGTGCTCTCAACCTGGCCCCAGCTCAGATGGCGCAGGCAGCCGCGTTCTTCTCTGCGATGCTAGATCAGGAATTCACACCTGAGGACTTGGTAGGCAGGGTCGCATCGGCTCCTAGGCAACCGTCCCCAGTCAGCAGGGACGAGGCCGGGGGCACGAGGCGGACCGCCGCCAGAAACGCTCAGAGAAAAGCGAGAAGAACAGCCCAAGTGTATACGCATGTGCAGAGGCGCATTACCACTGACAAACCAGAACCACCTGTCCAGCAGGCGTTCTCTATTCACACGACAGAATCAGCGTCTGGAGGGCAGGGAGGCTTATCTCAAGGATTACAGGAGCGCATGAGGCCCAGGGAGCCCATGTCAAAACGCTTAGGGGAAAGGCCAGGCGGAGTTTTCTCCAGGCTAACACCTGCAGCCAAGGAACAGTCAGCCCCTGGCTTATCCCAAAGCTTGCAATCCAGACTCAACCGAGGGCAACCGCTCGAGTCCAGGTACCATCAGGGTGAAAGCCTCTGCCACTCCCAGAGGAAGAGGCCCAGACAGACCTCCTCGGGAACAGAGGATGAAGCAGCTAGCAGGCCGCCGCCGAGGCACCGCTCCCCCAGTACGAGGAAACCAACCCATAAACAATGGGAATCTCATGGTAACCAGTCTGGGGAAAGCAGGTCACGACTGGTAGGCAGGCCTACGAAAACCCCGTTGCACCCTGAGGTACAAGAGTACCCCATTCCAAAAATCAAAATGCCCACCATCAAATTTGACGGGACGACGGACCCTGAGGACCACCTGGCAGCCTTTGAGAGCCACATGGGCATGTATGATGTAGATGATGCCATCTGGTGCAAAGTTTTCCCTACCACCCTGGTGGGACTTGCGCAGGGGTGGTTCAGAGATCTCCGCCAGGGGTCAATCAGATTCTTCATAGAGCTGGCTGAAATTTTCCTTGAACAGTATGCCGGAAATAAGAGAAGACGACTTACTCGTTTCGATCTCATGACCCTGAAACAAAAGAAGGGTGAGAGTGTGAGAAAATACATGAGAAGATTCGATCTATCCTACCAGCAGGTTAGGGAGATCGACGATTCCACCGCCGCCTACGCCCTGACAATCTCCCTACTTCCAGGGGAAATGAAAAACCAGATGATCAGGGCCCAGCCCGAAACCTTGGCCATGGCCAGGAAGATTGCTGAGGGGTTCATTCTGCAGGAGGAGTTCCACGGCCTGACGGACACCCCTGCAGGCCAAACAAAGCCTCAAGGGGGACCGCAGGGTGGAAGGGGCAGAGGTGAACCAGGAAAGCAGAAAGAAGAAGGAGACACTCCCAAGAAAGAACGCCCAGTCTACCAACCCAGATTCGATAGTTACACCGCTCTGAACAAATCCAGGGCGGAAATCTTCGAACTAGAAAAAGAAACTGCCAAATGGAACCGTCCAAGCAAACCTCGCAGCCCAAAAGGCGACCCAAAGAAATTCTGCACTTTCCACGACTGCATTGGCCACACCACCGAAGAGTGCCGTCACCTGAAAGATGAAATTGAGAAATTAATCAGGAACGGATGGTTGGCCAACTACGCAGCTAAAAACAAGACTCAGAAAGAAGTGCCTGAAAAACCCGAAGGGTTAGTGCAGAACCGGATGGTAATCCACGTGATTTCAGGGGGCACTGAGGGCCAGCTCAGTCGAAGAAGTCAAAAAAGGCAAATGCGCGAGCTGAGAAACCAGATCTGCTACGCTGAGAGAGAGGGGAGCCCAAAGGGAGTGACACTAAGTATCACCCCTGATGATGCAGGACGGGTGATATATCCGCACAGTGATCCTCTGGTGCTGTCCCTAGAAATCAGCAACCACATTGTGCGAAGATGTATGGTAGATACAGGCGCATATACAACTCTTTTATACAAGGATGCTTTCGAAAAAATGGGCCTGGAAAAAAGGCATCTACGGCCTGCTCCCGGATCCCTGTACGGATTCAGTGGGGCCGGCGTACTGCCCATGGGCGTCATCGACTTGCCTGTAACCTTCGGGGAAGGTTCCGCAGCCCGGAATGTCAGGGCAACCTTTGTTGTTGTGGATGCAAGGTCTGCCTATAATGCCCTGATCGGCAGGGCCACGCTGGATGAAATCGAGGCCGCAATCTCCATCAGAGCTCTCACCATTGCGTATGTCACGGACTTCGGGCTGGAAGGAAAGATACGTGGGGACCAGGAGTCAGCCAGACAATGCTACTCCGTGGCCCTACAAGAGCACGAGAGGGACAGAAAAGGAAAAAGAAAAGCTGACAGTTCCCCCTGCAGGGAAGGCGAAGTCCCAGTCGAGCACCCGACGCCCGACCGCCTGGAACCAGGAGGCGAAAGCATGCTGGTAGACTTAGAACCAGGAAGACAGGTCCTGGTAGGAACAGGTTTGGAGGAATCCTATCAGGCCGAACTGGTCAAACTTCTGAGAAAAAACAAAGACGTGTTTGCCTATTCTGCAGACGAGATGCCCGGCGTTGATCCCTCATGCATCGTTCACAAGCTGAACGTAAGCATGGATGCTCGCCCTGTAAAGCAAAAGAAACGAAACATGTCTGCAGAAAAAGACGCAGCAATCAAGGAAGAAATCGACAAACTCTTGAAAGCAGACTTCATTGAAGTCTGCGACTACCCAGAATGGCTGGCAAATGTTGTCATGGTCAAAAAGTCGTCTGGAGCATGGAGAATGTGCGTCGACTTTACGAACCTCAACAAAGCCTGCCCAAAAGACTGCTACCCGCTCCCTCGGATCGATCAATTGGTAGACGCCACCAGTGGCTACACCATGCTAAGCTTCTTAGACGCCTTTTCAGGCTACCACCAAGTGTACTTGTGGCAGCCAGACAGGGTGAAGTGTGCGTTCATCACTAGTTCGGGCACTTACATGTATAAGATGATGCCCTTCGGGCTCAAAAATGCGGGAGCTACGTACCAGCGTCTGGTTGACAAAGTGTTTGAAAAACAAAAAGGCAGAAACATTGAGGCTTACGTTGATGATGCCATCGTAAAAAGCAGGGAAGACAGGGAGCACCTGACAGACTTGCAGGAAACCTTCAATTCCCTGCGCGCTTACAAAATGAAACTAAATCCGAAAAAATGCACGTTTGGAGTACGCTCCGGAAAATTCCTAGGATTCTTGGTCAGTTCTCGGGGTATAGATGCCAACCCTGAAAAAATTCAGGCAGTTCTAAACCTCCCTGAGCCCAAGACCATCAGGGACATCCAGCGCCTGACGGGACGAATGGCCGCCTTGGCACGATTCATAGCCCGATCAGCAGACAGAGCCACTCCTTTTTTCAAAATTCTGAAAGGAAACAAACAGTTCAAATGGGAAAGCGAGCAGAAAGAGGCCTTCGAGCAACTGAAGGACCATCTTAAGAGGCTCCCTACCCTGGCAAGACCAGTAGCAGGAGAGAAACTCTTCCTCTACATTGCAGTAACTAATATAACTGTCAGCGCGGTCATCCTACGGGAAGAGGCAGGCACCCAGCAACCTATATACTTTGTGAGTCATGCGCTGGGGGCAGCTGAGAAGAATTATCCGATGGTTGAAAAAGCCGCCTACGCGGTCATAATTGCAGCCAGGAAGCTCAGACCTTATTTTGACGCGCATCCAGTCATAGTCCTCACCGACCAACCCCTGGAAAAGGTGTTGGAAAAATTCGAAAAATCGGGAAGACTGTTGAAATGGGCAATTGAGCTGAGTGGGCTAGGTATCTCTTACCAGCCGAGAACAGCCATCAAAGCCCAAGCTCTGGCAGACTTTTTGGCTGAGTGCTCCCACTCAGGGGAAGAGGAAGCCCCCGCCCAAGAATGGGTCGTATACACTGATGGGTCCTCAACGGCCAACGGCGCAGGCGCAGGCGTCGTATTAACCAGCCCAGAAGGGACCGACTTTGAGCATGCTCTCAGATTCGTTTTCCCAGCATCAAACAATGAAGCAGAGTATGAAGCAGTACTCGCAGGCGTCAGGCTGGCTAAAGCCGCAGGGGCGGAACGAATTGTTTTAGCAACAGACTCCCAGCTCATCGCCAACCAAATCAATGGAGAATACGAGGCAAGAGACCAAGTAATGGCCGCATACCTAGAGATGGTAAAGGGAGAATTGTCCGGCCTAAAATCATATGAGGTCAAACAAATTCCCCGATCCCAGAACAACAGAGCAGATGCCCTGTCAAAACTGGCAAGCTCCAGTCTGCAGGACATCCGAAGATCCGTATGGGTCGACGTTTTACACGAGAAGTCTACTGAACCCTGTCAAACGATTAGTGCCGTGGAAGAAGAGCTGGAAAGCTGGATGACCCCTCTCGTCCAGTACAAGAGGCACGGTATCTTACCGTCAGACTCGCTACAAAAAAGGAAGATACAGGCTAAAGCAGCCTGGTTCATATTCATTAATGGAGAACTCTACAAAAAATCTTTTACTTACCCCCTGCTTAAATGCCTACGTGCGGATCAGGCGGTTGAAGTATTGGATGATATCCACTCAGGGATTTGTGGGCATCACATTGGCGGGAGGTCGCTGGCCCACAAGGCCCTCAGGGCAGGCTATTACTGGCCTACCATGCTGGCAGATGCCAAGAGCCTGACCCAGAAATGCAGAAAATGCCAACTTTTTGCCCCATCGATCCATGCCCCAGCTCAGGAGCTCAGGCCAATCCTATCTCCCATCCCTTTTGCTCAATGGGGGATGGACATCCTAGGACCCTTCACGGTGGCCACAGGGGGCAGAAAATTCTTAATTGTCGCCATAGACTACTTCACCAAATGGGTGGAGGCTGAAGCAGTACCTAACATCACTGAGCCGGCAGTCAGGAAGGTGATCTGGCTAAATGTCATCACCCGGTTCGGTGTACCAAAAATGCTGGTATTTGACCACGGAAGGCAGTTCGATAATGACCCACTAAGAAACTGGCTGGAAGGCCACAACATCTTGGTCGCCTACTCAGCCGTCTGCCATCCTCAAACCAATGGACAGGCGGAAGCAGCCAACAAACAAATTCTGAACGGCCTGAAGAAAATGGTGGATGACTGCAAAGGCAGGTGGGCTGATGAACTCCCCAGTATACTCTGGTCCATCAGAACGACCAGAAAGGAGTCTACAGGCCAGACCCCATTTGGCCTAGTATATGGAGCGGAGGCTTTATTGCCAATTGAGACAAGGATTCCCTCTCTACGTTCCCTGCAGTACAACCAGGCTGAGAATGAAGCCGCAATGGTTGAGGCCCTGGACCTGGTAAATGAGCTAAGAGAGGAAGCCAGTACCAATATCGCTGCCTACCAGCAGCGAATGAGGAAAGTTTTCAATAGCAAAGTCCGACAGAGGAGCTTCCAGGTGGGCGAATTAGTTCTGAGAAAAACACAGGCGATCGGAAAATCAAGAGAGCATGGGAAGCTAAGCGCCAACTGGGAGGGCCCATACCAAATAACTCAGGTTTTGGGTCCAGGCACGTATAGGATAGCCAATCTGGAGGGACAAGAGCTAGGCGCTCATTGGAATGCAGATACACTAAAGAAATATTACGTCTAAGCAAGAGTGTAGGCAATTTTCACTTTTACTAGAGTAAAAAGGCGGAGGACGATCATAAATGTCGACGGCTCCGACCACCCCTATGTCAAGAAAAAATTTTTAAGAGATGAGAAAATGCAGATTTATACTCGTTGCCTGTTCACACTCGCGTCTTTCACACACAAACGAGCAGGGGGCAATAGGGGGAGGCCCCCCTGTTGCCAAAATTGGGAAAAGTGAACCCCCCAACGCAAACCAAAGAAAGCTACCCTGCCTACCTCTAGGCAGGCAGGGGGCAGGCCATACCAACAAGGACTGGGGGCAGGCCCCCCAACCTTGTATAAAAAACGCAAAAAGCTACCCTGCTTACCTCTGGGCAGGCAGGGGGCAGGCCCCCTGGACTTTGAACGAAAAGCCAGGAGCAGGCCATACCAACAAGGACTGGGGGCAGGCCCCCCAACCTTGTATAAAAAACACAAAAAGCTACTCTGCTTACCTCTGGGCAGGCAGGGGGCAGGCCCCCTGGACTTTGAACGAAAAGCCAGGAGCAGGCCATACCAACAAGGACTGGGGGCAGGCCCCCCAACCTTGTATAAAAAACGCAAAAAGCTACCCTGCTTACCTCTGGGCAGGCAGGGGGCAGGCCCCCTGGACTTTGAACGAAAAGCCAGGAGCAGGCCATACCAACAAGGACTGGGGGCAGGCCCCCCAACCTTGTATAAAAAACACCAAAAGCTACCCTGCTTACCTCTGGGCAGGCAGGGGGCAGGCCCCCTGGACTTTGAACGAAAAGCCAGGAGCAGGCCATACCAACAAGGACTGGGGGCAGGCCCCCCAACCTTGTATAAAAAACACAAAAAGCTACCCTGCTTACCTCTGGGCAGGCAGGGGGCAGGCCCCCTGGACTTTGAACGAAAAGCCAGGAGCAGGCCATACCTACAAGAACTGGGGGCAGGCCCCCCAACCTTGTATAAAAAACGCTGAGGAATCTCCCTTCCTACCCCTAGGCAGGCAGGGGGCAGGCTCCCTAGATTTTAAACAAAAACCAGGGACAGGCCAAGCAAACAAAAACCCTCCTACCTACAGGCGGGTGGGTTGCAAATCAAACTCATGAAGAATCAAAATACACAAAAGCAAACAGAAAATTCACATATAAAAGAAAAAGTAGCGTCGAGGAAATACAAGACAAGTTTTCAAAGTTTTCAAGACAAATAGTTACAACCAGGGGTATGGCAGCCGGCCACCAAAGGGCTCGGCGCGCAAAAAGGCAAAGAAGTTAAAGCGTTAGCACAGGCGCAGCAGGAGACGAGCAAGAGCCCTCTGAGGAAGATTGCCCTCCATGTTAAGCAGGGGGAGCGTCTGGACCGGAAGCGTCTCCCTCAGACAGCCTACGCATTTGAGCTTCATCCTTAGCTGTGTAAAGGGCCCGGAAAGCATCTTCGTCAAAACCCGGGAACATCTCCCTGACAGCTTCCATCACAACCTTCAGGCAGGAGTTAGCACCATTAACAAAGCCCGCCGACACCGCCACTTCCACCTCCTGGAGAATCTCACCCTTCTCTTTCTCCCAGCCCTCGGTCTTCGTCGCCAGATCCTCGGTCTTCGCCGCCAAATCGCCAAGGGCCGTCTGCAGATCAGAGTTTGCCTTAGAAAGGCGCTCACCAAGGTCAACAACGCTCTTCTTAGCATGGTCCAGTTCAGCCAAAGCCTTTCTGGCCCGCTCCAGTTCAGCAAAGGCCTGCTGTGCTCTCTTGGACTCCTCTCCCAGGCGAGACACCTCCCGTGTAGCCTTCTCGCTTTCAGACTTCCAGTGGATAGCCCGACCCCTGGCCTCTTCTAGCTCAATCTCCTTTTTCGCCAGCTGATCCTTCAGGCTGGCAATAAGAGCAAAGTCCCTTTCAACTGCAGAAAGGCGGTCTGGGTTGGCTAGTTCCTCGTCACTCAGGCGACCAAGGGCAGCCAGCTCCGCGGAAGCCTGCATAATTCGGGAGGTGCGCTTAATATACTGGGTCACTTGACTGGCAGCGGACTTGACAGTCTTGAGAAGATGGTCAGTTAAAACCGCCCCTGAGTCGGAGAGTAGGGCAGAAATATCCTGGCTGTCACCCGCATTGTAGTGGAACTCAACGTTCTCCTCAGATAAAAGGGTGGCGGGGATCTCCGGAGCAAAACGCTTGGGTTCAGGCGTGGCAGTCTCCAAATCCACCACCTGGTCAACGTTAGGGGCCTCCCGACTCCTCTTTCTGATCAGTGACCGAGGGGTACTCTCCCCGGTCTCCTCGGAGCCTGCAGCCCGCGGCTGCGAGGGAATCTGAATCCCTGCTGAAGGGCCCTCTTGTCTGCCAATAGGCGAAGGGGTAGCCTCAAAAGCAATCGCCCTCGCAGCTGGCGAGGGGGCAGCCTCAGAAACCGCCGTCTTGGCGGGCGTAACTCGAGGAGGAGGGGGAAGCCTTGGCCTACTGAATGACAGGCCCTTCAAATGCTTCATCAGATTCTTTTCGCCTCTCTTGAAACCAGGGGGAAGAGAAGGGCGGCTTTGGATAACAGTGAGGTTCTCGTCCAGGCCCAGGCGCCTCACCTCCCCCTTTTTCCAGATAAAAGTGGCAAGAGCTGCAAGACAAACAAACAGGCTGTCAAGGCATTTTCAAAATAATAAAGAGTAAGAAGGAATCACCAGCGCTCCTGAACTACCTTTGTCTAGACCCGGATTCATGCCCAACCGGGTCAAATAATTATCAGTCGCTATAAGCTCCGCATGAGGGAGCCATAAGGTGGGGCCATACACCCCGTACTTGTTAGTATGGCCTGCAAAGTAGGCCGTCAACTCTTTCTCCTTCTCACTTAACTTAACCTCCAAGGCCTTTCCACCCACGCCAGGGTGATACTCCTCAGGGGTCTCCATCCTGGTGTGGACATGATTCCTGAAGTGACGAGGAATCTTCCACCCATGGGTGCTGTGTATGTAAATGAAGTTGTTCTTCCAATCCCTCAAGCTGTCCATACCAGGCCACACCAAACAATGTCCCTTCTGCCTCAAGAGGGACCAATAACCAGGGGAGCCCGTACTCCCAGAAGAAACCATCTGTAATCCCACCATAAATCGCAGGGCGTCGATAGAAGGCTCCATGCGGTGAAAGAGACAGGTCCAGACATATGAGATCAGCGCCCTGACAGCTGTGGCTGTCAGCTGGGCAACGGCGACGTTCATGCGCCTGAAGATCTCCTCTAAAGCAGGATGGAGGGGAAAGCGAAGGCCGAACTCTAAACATTTATGGTAAACCGCTATGCACCCATCCGGAGGGTTGCATACAGTATCCTTTTCATTGGGGATAACAACTGTATACCCCTCCCCGAAGTTATAGAGCCGCTCAATCACGACGGCGGCGTTCTTGGCGAGGATCACCCCCCGACTTTTTGGGTCAGGGAAAGTACTCAGAGGGATGCGGTATTTAGTCCTGTCTAAATAATAAACCCTACCCTTTTCCCGACGAACGAGGGGACCGGAAGTTCGGGAAGGGTTAATTTCCAACGCCTCATCGTCCGAATCGACAGCATCGAACGAAGGGGGATCAGGGGAATTACCGCCCCCACTGTCCGCCGAGTATTCCTCCTCAAAATCAACCTCCTTAGAGGAGGAGGCAAAATCCATCCCTTCTCCCCTCTTTGATGGGTCGATAAAGGGCAAAATCCTTTCGCGGGTTCCAGACATGGTTACTCTAAAAAGATACGGAATAAAGGAAATCGAAGAGAGAAAAAAGAGTGGAGGATGAAAATCTGACCTAAGATCGCCTGACAGCACGCCGCAAGCCCGAAGAAAGAGGTCTCAGGGAAATGAGGGTGCAAGGTAGGATACGATTCGTCAGTACTCCAGGGTTTTTGGCAAGAGAGAGAGTGAAAGAAGGATTGAAAAGGAAAAAAATGAAAGAATGAATAGCCGAGCACTTTTATAGAGAGGAAGGCATGCCAAGAGTCGCCCAACCCTCAGAGGCTCATCCAAGGGCTACGGCCCACGTGTCGCCCCTAGGGGGGATGTGCTCTAGACAGCTTCCCAAGAAGAACCTCGGGAAGACCAAAGGATGTCAGGAGGTTGGTCACCCTGTGACGTCCCCCTAAAAAAAAAAAAAAAAAAAAAAAAAAAATCGCAACACATAAACGCACCGCCTGATCTTCATTTCATTAAAACCTTACAAAATAGAGTTACATCCTAAGACAGATACGGGAGGAAAAATACATGAGGCCCAAGAGTTTCGGCCTGACAGAAAAACAAAATGCCCTGCCACGCGGGCCTAGTCGTCCCCCAAATCTGGGGAATAATCTCCAGGACTGCCTGGACTCCCGAGATCCGAACCCCAGTCCCAACTTGGGGAACCCTGAAAAGGGTCAGTGGAAGCCCCGTCTTCGTCCCCATCGCTCAGGCAGCCGAGACCTTCGCTGTCGTCAGAATCACGGCAGCTGTCTTCCCAATCCCTTCCAAAAGGGACAGCTCGGGACTCGTCGCAAGTGCGACAACCTGTTTTCTTTACAGGCGAAGAAGGGCCCGATTCCAGGGAGGAATCGGTGTCAGAGTTAGGGCCGAATTGTTCAGGGTGCAACCACGGAAAACACTCATGGCACCCCCTATCATAGCAGCCCCCTCCCTGGGGGCAACGCCTAAATCTAGGCGCAGCAAGAGAGGACCTCCTAGGGCGTTTGCCCATCCTGATAGAGGCCTTCTGACCCCTACGGCGAAGGCGGAGTCGTGAACGGCGGCTTCGGCAAACAGCTAAATAAGCGGCTCGTGCATACCTAAGTCGCCAAAACCCTCTGAAGATAAAGGAAACATGTTTGACTCCACGGCGAACTACACTTTTCTTGATCCAAGCCATGTTTAAAATGAAGAAAATGAAGAGATTGAAAGTGAAATGAAGCACAAATGATCAAGGAAGCTGCAGACTTTATACCAAGGAGAACTCCGCATTAATGAGCGCTCCAACCACCCTGGGAGGAGAGCCACCAATCAGGAACTCCTCACGGTTCCCCAAAATCCGCCCAGAAGAAAAGAGCAATCATTACGGAAGTATTCTTGCCTCTTGGCATTCCTGACAGGAACAGTACAAAGTTCCATTGGGAAGGCGCGGAGCATTAAATGCTGCGACAGACATGGAAGTCAACCCCCCTCCAAGCAAGAATCGCCAGCAGAGGAGAAGTCTCACTTCCCTCCTACAGACGAGGGCCAATTGATTGGGGGTGGGTCGCCTGACAATCAACTGCTTGCTATGCAGGCCCCGGGACGATTCCTGTCGGAGAGTCGAAAGACCAACCCCCGGCAAGGACCGAGAACAAAGCATGAAAACGCTAAAGGTTGGCCGTCAGCCGCCGAGAGCGCAGGCCGATGCAGCCTGTCAGAGCTTGGCAGTCCCCTACTTGGAGACTGCCTGCCCTGGGGAAATCCCTGGCCGACAGGGCCAGGATCCCCAGGGGCCCTCTCGTCATTTCGCCTAAGGTAATTGGGAATGGATGGATGGGAAGCCGCCACTTGTCATTTTCCCATCCAACCATTCCTCTTTCTCTTCTCTCTCTTGTGGGAAGGTATAAATACCTCCCCATTTCCCACATGAGGGGGGTTGGATTTTTCTCTCTCTAGACTCTTACTCCAAAAAACGCCGCCTAGTTCCTCACGAGCTAGGTTCGTTAAGGCATTTCACGGACTGACTTAGGCATCGGAGAGGGTTTCCTCGGACAACCTCCGAGGCCCTGTGCGTTCATTGTGCAGGGAGCAGGCCGTTTTCCGCCGGGAAAGTCCGATTTCAGGAGTGAGAGGAAGGGGAGATCAAGGGAATCAAGCGACTAGTTATCCGTTACCGATTTAATTACATTACCCGGATTCTAAGCCGGGAGAACCGTTTCCGTAACCGGAACAAAACGTTACCAAAAAAACCCATTAGGCAGGAAGGATACCTTGTCTATGGTATGATGTTTCCAAATCCGTCGAAAAAATCCTTCCAGAACCGGCCACGGAGGGTTTGCTCCCACAATGAAACCGTATGTAGCATTTTCCAATATTCCAACTTTGAATTTACGTCCTCCTCAACCAGTTGCAGTAATGGCGGATCATTAATGACAGGAACTACCTTCTTGCCTTGTTTCATAAACCAATCTCCATCATTATTTCCACCATCAGACTCCAAAATGACATTCTCAATTCCAAAAATATTGATATCTGCATTATCCAATACAAGATCATCACCGTCATCCTCATCCTCTATCACGTAAGGAGGGATGCTCATAATATCTTGCATGGACTTCTCTTTCAAAGGGACATTCAAAGAAGGTTTATCACGTCCACTCAGAATGCTTTCTTTAGGGTCCTCATCTCTGCGCTTGTTCTTTCTCCTAGTGACGTTAGTTAACGCCGGTGAAGAGCTTGCCGGAGATTTGGCCATTGTGCCGCTAATCCCCAATCACCCTTACGCCGCTCACTTCCTCACTAGGGTTTTTATTTGACCGGGTTTTGGGTCGTAAAAAGACGGTTTTATTTCCGGTGACGGTTTTAGCTCAAATTAGTCTCATTTTATTGGAAACGGCCCACTGAGTCTGGATTTGAGGTCAGTTTTGAGAGGTTTGTGCTCTACTAAATGCCCATGTCGGATACCATTGATTCCGAGTCCGTATTTGAGCGCATTAACTCATGTTTACGTCCGATCATCATCGAGTGTTTTGTCGGAAACTACTATAGACACTAGCAGGCAAAATGTTGGTGTCTACAATATCGATTACTTGTAAAATATTTACAAAGAATACACTTTAAAAGAATATTTTTTTAGCAAATTCTCCTTCCGGTTTTATATGATTGCCCCATTTCCCTAATATATGTGACGATTTCTATATTGAAACGGGGAAAACATATAAAACTGGAGGGAGTAATAAATAGCTAAAAGTTAGAAAACCAAAGGTAAAGTATTTACTACATACTACTACTCAAACGTACGATATTATACCGAGTAACGCCATGAAGTTACCTTAAGTCGGGCACCGAATCGATTATGACTTGTCCTTGGTGGAGCTCTCACAGAATTCTAGGAGAACAAGGAGATGAACGTAGAATTATAGCGACAACGGAGCGTGAAAATGAAGGAATGATGTTGGACAGACACACAAATGGAGTAGTAGCAGTAACGTCGTAAGTGGATCGACGAACAACACAAAACAGCAGCAAAATGAAAGACGCAAAACAACACGAAAAAAAAGGAAGAGGAAGACGAGATACACTAAAATGAAGAGAAAATCAAAGAATGGGTCTCAAAGTTAACAACTATATTGAACAGACCGTAGAATATTAACTAACCAGCCGCAAGCAAACGACGCACAACGGCAACAAGAGGGCATGCAGAATATTAGAATAGAAGACAAAGTAGAAAATGGAGCAGCAGCAACGAACTTTAGTGTAGTGGGAGATCGATGAAGCAAAAATGGTAGCATTGATGAGCAGCAACGACAAGAGCAGTACACATGACACTAGCATAAGAAACAATAGCACGTATAACATCAATAGCCACAACAGAATAGAAACAAACAATGAGAATGAAAGAGAAGGAAAACCAATAGTGCAAGACGACAATAAACCTGTAATCGACAGTAGTGCGCACAATAGCGTGAACAGTAGAAGTAAACAACACCAAACATCGATAAGGAGACAGTAGTAGCAGCAGTTCGATTCACAACATATAAGGTCAGCAACAAGTAGCATGACAACAATAACAGGTCGACAAAATTGAATAGCAACAACAACAACTGATAAGAATAGCGAGCAGCAGTATCACAAACCAACAACAGTCAAACAAAAAAAAGAAGAAGAAAAAAAAGAAGAAATAGAGGAAAGAAGAGCAAAGGCGGAGAGTGCATCAAAAAGGATAACAAACAGCAACATAGAACCGCAGCAACGAGAACGAAAAGAAGAGGAAGAAGGGGGAACAAGTAAGAACGACAGGGAACGCAGAGGAGTGATCACATCGACAACTAGTGCAGTTGCGAAAGAGAATCACACTCAAACAGATACAAAAAACAATGAAACGACAACGAACGAGAGAGTGAGGGAGATAGGAATTATCTTGAAATCAGACGATTAAGGGCTTAGCAGGGAAGGCATGATGATGGTGATGATGGGAATTGAAGAAAAGGAAAACAAGGAGGCAGAAGGGTGAGCATATGACAGGAGAAGAAGGCAGATGACGGAGAAAAGAAAATAGGGGTTGAATGAAAATGTCGGAAACAAAATGGGTATCGAGTTGACTACTTGACTTATCTAAAAGACGGGTTGAATAGATCGTGGTACGGTACAAATAGACGTCAAGTCAAAAGTTTGTCTGAGTAAGAAATCGAATTAAGATCGAGTTAGAAAAATTAGTAATTGGGTCGAAGACAATAATGGGTCGAAAAATTATTTATCGAGGCCAAAATAATTATTTGAGATAAAATGATATCAGGAATATCATTAAGAGTAATTAGAAATTACTCCCTTCAAAGATGCGTTTATTAAAATTTACTCCCTTTTGAATTTTTTAAATATTTTACACCCAAAAAGATGTAAAACTTCAAAAATTACTTGCATTTCATATTTTCGACGAGTTTTAAGTTTTCTTGACCGAAATACCCTTGATTAAAAGAACGGCCCCTCTCTCACCTCATCCTCATTTCTTCTTCCCCCAATCTTTTCAGTCCCAAATTTAAAAAAAAAATCAAAATTACAAAATTGACACCAATTCGTCATTCCAACAACCATTTCAATATCTAATTCGTCACTTTACATTCATTCATCACTCTGTGGACGTCCGTCCGCACCGCCCGGCCCCCCGAGCGCGCCCGCGCGGGACCGGCCTGGTTTTTCAACGTGCGGCAGCGGCAACCCACGCGGCCCCCTCCCTGTCGAGGGCCGGTCCGATCTTGCGTACGGGGCGATGTTTTGGACCTCGATTCAGATGAGGATCCGGACTTGTACTAGACGGGTGCGGGCACCCGTGTTTCCGTTTGGAATCGATCGAGTCGTGGTTGTAAATGTTTAAAGGCCGCCGGCTTAAAGTTGAGGGGCACGAGACCTAAAGATAAAGACTTGTACCCTTAAGCATTTTATGGCCGGAATGACTCTCATTGCCAATGGTTTCGGACATCTAGAAACCGTCGATTCGGAGTAAAGAGTGAGGGTACGTATTGGGAAGCCAACATCCGTTAAATGTCAACACCCAATCCCGCCCGCACTATAGCGGCCTCTACTAATAAATCGATGGGCTGATAACCTAGTTCTTTTGTTGTGGAGGAAGTACTGTAACATCTATTGTTTTTATCATATACCTTTTTGCTACGTCGTTTTTTTGGGGACAAGTAAGTTTTGTCGTCAAAGTAGTTGCGTTTACATTCTTTGCATGCGATTTCACGTGACAAGCAGGCCATGAAAAGATGCACATAGGAGAGTAGAGAGTGCTAGTATTATACGTATTAGCAAGTCAGTTTTAACGCGATAATACGGATATTAGTCATTTTCGTGATATACCTTACCTGGTATTCTGCTTAAGATGGGTCGGCTCGGCATTAATAGAGACGCGTCGAACTTGGTAAGGCGAGCGCCCGGACTAATACCGAACCCGACCATCACTTTGTTCAGTTTTAGTTGTTTTACGTTTTGAATTCCGTGTTAGGTGATTTAGCATGCGATTATAAGGTCATAAAAGCAATAAATCATATGAAAAATTGTAAATGTGAATGTAAGTAAATCACGTTGTGAGGAGTTGCACCCTCGGAGTATACAGTAAACGGGACACGATGCATAGATAGTTGAGAATGGATCTCGGAATTACTCGGGTCTATTTAGTGTATTTTAGTTTTTGCGGTTGAAGTTGGGACGTTACGTGTTTTAGTATGTGTTTATGGACCTAGTGTCTTTGTCTAGTATTATCGTAGTTCATAATAAAAGAGAGTGCGAGAATGTAAAGTTTTGTTTAGATGACAACCTAGTGACGACTCGTCTTCAATAGGCGGATCCTCCTAGCTTGCCTAGTGATTTCAGCAGAGTTTCGTTACCGTTGACCCTTCCTGCGGCTACTCCGGTAGAGCTCTGTTACTATGGGCCGATTCCGCGGCTAATCCGGCAGAACTTCGTTACTAGACTATAGCTAGTCGAACACAGACACCTCAGGATTGAGTGGAGTGCTCGAAGGTGAAGAGTAGCGTCGATGTCGCTTTTTCGGAACTAGGATCGAGTGGATCGTTTGCCTCGGGTGTCGGAGTGTGAGCCCTTAGCGAGAAAGTAGAGGGAGAAGGGAAGAGTTGTGAATTGTGTGTCGAATGAATGAGGTGAGAGGGGGTATTTATAGGTGTTTTCGGCCCTCGTCACCCATATAGACGCCTGAGTCCAGGCGCACCAAGACTTAGGCGCCTGGGTTAAGGCGTGTGGAGACTCAGGCGTGCAGGGTGAGGCGCTCGGTGTTTCGAAGATACGATTTTGATACCTTCCAAAACCGAGAGGTGGGTGTATAATACATATCTTGGGGACTAATGTTTCCCCGGGTTTTGACCTAGCGCCGTAAGTTTAGTGGGCCTCGCATGTGCATCCGGATGTTCACTTGGCGCGGTGCTGACTCGGTTTGAGTTTCAGGACCGACTCGGGATCTCGGTGTCAGAATTGACTATAATTAGTGTCTATGTGACCGTAACGACACCACTAAGTGTAGACACTCATATTTTGACCGCCCGGTGTCTATAGCAGTTTCAAACAAACACCCGATGATGATCGGACGTAACATGACTTAATACGCTCAATTTTGAACTCGGAATCAATAGTAGTTGGCGCGAACTTTTAGCGGAGTAAAAATCTCACCAAACCAACCTCAAATTCAGGCCCAGTGGGTCATTTCCAGTCAAATGAGACTAATTTGGGTCAAAACCGTCACCAAGGGCAAAACCATCTTTTAGCGACCGGGTCAAACCCCGGTCAAAGGCATTTCCGAGCCATAAAAATCTGGCACACCGCTTAGAAAATCCAACTTGAAGTCAAATACTCCACAAAAATCAGCAATAAAGAAGGATTAAGCAACTAGAACTCTCCCTCCAGAGTAAAAATCGATCTCTAAAAGAGACTCCTAGCCAGCCCAGACCCACTCGATCGAGTAGACCGGCCACTCGGTCGAGTAGGCTAGCAAAACACACTAAAACCGACGCCAGACCGGGCATTCGATCGAGTGTCATGCACCACTCAATCGAGTGACCCCTTTTCCAGCTTAAACCGGGTTCCTTCCCTATCTAAAGTAGAAATTATATTTCATCCAAGCCACTTGTTTTCTTCCATCCTAAGCAAGCTTTTCTTATCCAAAAAGGGTGTTTCTTCCCATCCAAGCCGGGTTTCGTTTTCTAGACAAAGCCGGAAACCTCTCCTATAAATACACCCCCTTGCACATAGCAATTACACACATCCACGACAATTACAATTCCCGACACAATTCACAACAATTCATCCCCAAAATTCTAGGCAATTTTAGGCAAACTATACACAAATATCATCCCGATCTTTCATCTAGAAATTCTTTAGGAAACCCGAGAGCAAAACTCGCCAAATCTCCTCCCTAACCATACACACCATAACTCTCCTATATACATCTTAACGCTCCCGTGCCTAGGCCACTACTACGAGTCCGTTTTCGAGATAATTAAGCATGTAGGATGAGGGTGTTACCAAATCCCGCCTTCTTCCTTTTATTTTCTTTCTCTCGTCTGTCCGTTTTTATTTACGGGTCATCGTCGCGTCTTTTTTATTTCTTTTCTCGTTCCTAATATCGATATTATCGTACTATTTTCAATAAAGCGTCGTCCCTAGGATTCGATATTGATTCTATATTCGAATATCGGATCTAAAGGAATCAATCATTAAATCATGTTAAGCATAATCCCGTTGAAGCCGAAATAATGGTCACCTGGTCCGGAAAAAGACTAATTACGACATTACAAAGCGGAGGGAATTATTTCGTCTTAATACAATCAAAAAACGATTTTCAAACTTCTTTTCTAAAATCCACTCTAAATATTCGATATTGATTCTATAGTCAAATATCGAATACGACGAGTATCGAAAATTGAATCGAGTATAAATCATAATATATTTCCACGCGATTCAGCAAAATCATCGATTTTTCAAAAAAAAAAATGGATAACAGTCCACACAGGGAGCACTCGATCGAGTGGCATCCTATAATCCGGGCAGAATGCTTTTTTTCGATACCACTCGATCGAGTCCCTCAATGACTCGATTGAGTGGCTCATGGTGTGTCAAAACAGCGAGTCTTTCAGCTATTTCCGAGCCCCCATGAAATTCTTTTAACGACTTTGGTGAACACGTGTCAAGTCCATCACGTGATCCAATCTTTTCAAAACCGCATCGTACCATATTCACATCTTCTAGTTCATTTGCACTTCGTTATTATTGTTGTATTTTATCGTTTGTGGCTTTGTATTTCCGGGTGGTATGCCGCTCGTATATTGTAATCTGTTGTCGCACTCTTTCTTATTTTATTGTTTGTTATATTGTACTAAAACGAACCTCGCATGCTAAAACAACTTTGACGTTAGTTTAGATATGCATTAAACGACTTAGTCAAACATAATTCACATGTTTAGTCAAAACGCTGTTTGCATATCATTCAACCGTCAAACTAACGCGCGTACACGAAAAACAAACGATATCTAAGTAGAGGCCGCTAAGTGCGGGCAGGGTTGGTGTTCTTTTTGAACTTCCCAACACGTACCCTCACCCCTTACTCAGAACCGTGGTTTCCGGATGTCTGAAACCGTTGGCATACGAGAGTCATTCAATACACGATTACCGATAATGTCGATATCGGTATCGCAATGCAAAGGGACGAACCCCATAAACTCTGAAATCGGAATGGGCCCTTGTAGAGACCCAAATTTGGACTTGGTGGCTGCAAAGGTGCCCAGCAAACACCCGATGATGATAGGACTGCAACGCGACACGGGTTCGCGATGTTTTAGATAGAATTCTTATAGAACGGACCAAATAATTACTCGGAAAAATTAAAACTAACATGATGGCAGCCTTAGTCGTGTCGTTTAGATCGTATAGACACTAATTAGAGTCAATTCCGACACCGGGACCCCGAGTCGGCCCCGAAACTCGAACCGAGTCAACCCCGAGTCAAGCGAGCCTCGGGATGAACACCCGAGGCCCACGAAACCCATGGCGCAAGGTCAAGCCGTGGGGAAGCCATCACGACCAAGCAAGATATCACAAACCAGCCTCTTGGTTTTGGAAAGTATCAAAATCGTATCCTAAAAACTCCAACCGCCCCACCTGACGCGCCTGGGTATCCCCACGCTCGGCCCCAGGCGCTTGAGTCCTGGTGCGCCTCAAGTCACGCGTCCATATGGGCGACGAGGGCTGAAAACACCTATAAATACCCCCCCTCCGCCTCATTCATTCGACACAATTGAATTCTCTTTTCTCCCTCAAAAACTCTTGCTAAGGGCTCGCACTCCGACACCCGAGGCAAACGATCCACTCGATCGTAGTTCCGATAAAAAAGCAACATCGACGCTACTCCTCACTTTCGAGCGCTCCACTCGATACCGAGGTGCCTGTGATCGACTAGCTCAAAACTAGTACCCAGGTTCTGTCGGATTAGCCGGAGAACTAGTCCTTAGTAATGAAGCTCTGCCGGAGTAGCCACGGGAAGGTCAAACGGTAACGGGGTTCTGCAGGAGTCACTAGTCAAGCTAGGAGGATCTGCCTGTTGATCAAGTTGTCACTAGGTTGTCATCTAAACAAAACTTTCCATATTTGCACTTTATATTATTATGCACTACGACAACACTAGACGTGGGCACTAGGCCCACTAACGTCCACTAAAATACGTAACGTCCCAACTTCAACAGCAAATACTAAAATACCCTATATGGACCCGAGTAATTCCGAGATCCGTTCTTAAAACTATCTAAGCATCGAGTCCCGTTTAGTGTATACTCCGAGGGTGCAACTCCTCACAATGTGATTTACTTATATTCGCATTTACAGTTTTTCGTATGATTTATTGCTTTTATGACCTTATAATCGCATGCTAAATCACCTAACACGAAATTCAAAATGTAAAATAACTAAAACAGAATAAAGTGATGGTCGAGTTCCGTATTAGTCCCGGTGCTCGCCTTATTAGGTTCGACGCATCTCTACTAATGCCGAATCGACGCCTCTTAAGCAGAATACCAGGTAAGGTATACCACGAGAATGACTAATATCCGTATTATCACGCTAAAACTGATTTGCTATGATCTACAATATTTGTACTCTCTACTCTCTTACGTGCATCTTTTCATGGTCTGCCTGTCACGTGAAATTGCATGCAAAGAATGTAAACACAACTACTTTGACGACAATACTTACTTGTCCTTAAACAACCGACGTAGCAAAAGGAATAGGGTTAAAACAACGGATCATGTTACAGTACTTCCACCGCAACAAAAGGACTAGGATATCAGCCCACCGATTGATTAGTAGAGGCCGCTATAGTGCGGGCGGGATTGGGTGTTGACATCTATCGGATGTTGGCTTCCCAATACGTACCCTCACCCCTTACTCAGAATCAACGGTTTCCAGATGACCGAAACCATTGGCAATGAGAGTCATTCCAGGCATGGAGTGCTTAAGGGTACAAGTCTTTATCTTTAGGTCCCGTGCCACTCAACTTTGAGCCGGTAAGGGATCAAAGTTGACTTGAACGGTTTCCGAGTCCCCATAATTGACTCGGTGGCGACTCCACAAATCGGCAACGAATTCAGTTCACTAAAAAGGTCGCCTTACCAAATGAATCGGTCTTTAAACATTTATAACCACGTCTCGATCGATTCCTAAACGGAAACACGGGTGCCCGCACCCGTCTAGTACAAGTCCGGATCGTCATCCAAATCGAGATCCGAAACTTCGCCCCGAATGCGAGATCGGACCGGCCCCCGGTAGGGAGGGGGCCGCGTGGGTGGCCACCGCCACACGATGAAAATTGGGTCAGTCCCGCGCGGTCACACGCGGGGTGCCGGGTGGTGCGGACGGACGTCCACAGTTTGGCGACTCCGCTGGGGACTTGGAAACAAGTTTGCAGCGGTGGTGTAACTTGAACGAGGTCGGTGAAGCTCATTTCTTAGTTCCTAGTTATGGTCACTACAGGTTTTGGCCCTAAAAAGCCCACCCTAACCGATATCAGGACCAACGTATAACCCGCGGGATTAATAAGCGGATACTCCAAACGAACGGTACGACACTCATCTCCCCAGATCATTGTCAATACCTAAGTAAAGACAATTCGTGGGCGGTAGCCTACCCAAACCTACCCAGGTCTGCATCCTGCATGAGTGTATGCATTCCTAGTTATGTGTAGCGTGTTTGAACAATACAACCCAAATAAAACACTAAAATCTGGATTCAACCACGCCATCATATTCAACCGCACCCAATTCTGTTTTTCGAAAATACCTAATATTTTCAAAACGACCGTTTAAACATCAATACTCCGACCATATCATGGTTTCTAAAAAAGGAAACCGTTTTTTACGGCATTATCATGGTAAAATTCACATTCACTAATTTCAAAAAAAAAATATTAGTACCACCACCTTGGCCTATTCAAAACCTATTAGCCACAACGATTACCGTTAACACAACCGAAACTCCCAATTAACGGGGTTAAGGCCAACATGCGGTCACATTCTCTTTCCAAAAAAAAACTTTTCACACACGTACCGTTAGCACAACCAAAGCTTCAATTAATGAAGTCAAGGAACCCAAAATGGTTACACCCTCAAAACACTTTTTACAATGCACACCCCCACCGTCTAGTGCTAGTACAACTGATGAGCGTGGATCACTAATTTTAAAAGTCCTTTTTCAAAAAGCAAAAGTTTATAAGAAACACTATTCACCACCTAAGTCCCTCACTAAGGATTTAGTCACACCTTTAGGGAGCCTGTCATCAGACTTCACACTCCATCACGAGCGTCACGTACCTCGCGAGTATCGAACTAACTAATTAATAGTAGTTTCAATAGAAGCATCACGAAACTATTTTTTAAAAAAAACGTTACTTTCAAAAATACTTACATTTCGTCATCATTTCTGTTGCACATACATAGCAACGCTCTTACACTCCACAAACGATGTCGCCGCACCATCGTTACACTATTTCTACAAACCATCCTTTTCAAAATTTTGCAAAACTGGTCGTTTTCGAAAAAAAAATACATCCAAGTTCTTTGATCCTGAGCCAGGATCTTGATCAAACTCTTACGTCGTACAACCGTGTGTTTAACTGTCTATTGCTAACTATTAGGATCATCTCTCCTCAAGGACTCACGTTTTTGGGTAATCTCATTTCGAGAAGTCCTCCTTAAACCTTACCCCCGAGGTTTGCGTCAAATCGTCTTGTTACAGAGACAGATAATTCGTCGGGCGTCTCGCCAAGTACACCAAGAGTCTAAAAACCACCTGAGTCCCTAAACCAGTGACCGCGCACACACGGGTCAGGAATCTCAGTTCCGCGTCGCTCAGCTACGAGCATTTCTCGGGTCATTAAGACGTCTGGTCGACTTGGTCTCACCTTTGGCCCTGCCTTGCAGATTTAGAAATGTCTTCCATCGACAATACCGAAGCATTCAACGAAATGCTAGGACTCATTAAGGAAATTCAGAATAACCTAGCCAAAATAAACGATGCCCATAATAACATCCTACTTCAGCTCGGCAGGCTGGAGGACACAGTAAACGGGACGCGAGATGGTCCCCGGGAGGTAATGGAAGAGATGCCTGTCATCCCTAAAGAAAAGATGAGGCTAGGGCCGGCTAGGTTCGTCCCGGCCCTCGGAGGGCGTCCCATTAGAAGCCTTACCGACTTAGGCATGACCTATGCCGAGGCCCTCAGAATTGCCAACGAGGACTGGCAGCTGTCCCAACTAATCCCTACCCTAGATCCACCTCGTGGAGCCCAAGGGGCGGATTGGGATCCTAGCGACTATTGCCTCTATTGTCAGGGTAGGGGACACGATACTGAGGACTGCGACAGCCTTAAACACGACATCCAGGACCTGGTGGATGCCGGAACCTTCCCTCCGGCAAGGAAGCAGACACTGCGGCCTGTCGGCGAAGGGGCCGATGGCGGAACAACCTCGTCAATAACAATAAAGACCAGCGGCACCATCAAAATATAATTCCCTGGGGGGAGCATCGATGCTTAGAGGCACGACCGATCTTATCTAGATTCTAGTTCATCCTAGGGCCTAGGCTAATAATATAAACATCTTCTTTTTTCCTTTGTCGAGGTGTGAGGGACACGTCCTCCACCTCCCCCAATATCAAATCACGGGCACCAAGCCCGTCTACTATTATTATTAATAAAACGATCTCCTTTTATCTTACAAACATGCCTCGACAATCGCTTAACTTTCTTTCAACAATCCACTTTAAAATGCTTAAAAACTCGACTTTATGCCAATTATCGATAACAACTGACTAAAATGCAAGGGCTACCGCAAGCAGCCCACTTGACTTCACCCTAAGAAGGAAACCGGGAATAACAACCTTAGACTCAAACCGCCACTGACCAAATAACAATAAACTCGGAAACAAGCAAAACGCCACCCGACCAAACTTACCAACAACACAAAGCCTGTCTAATAAGCCTAAAAGCAGCCATGTCTCTGGGAGTCAAAAACAAAAAAAAAAGACCTTAGAGTCCACGAAGGCTCATCCTTAGTAAGTCAACCACGCCAAGGTTAATTTATGGTTCATAGCAAAAATCTAACCCCGTACCAAACCAAAATAGAAACAATGTCTCGGGAATTCACCGAGATCGACCTCATACACATACCCCGCGAAAAGAACCAACTCGCTGGTGCGTTATCCAAACTAGCCTCACTAATAAACATGTCCGATCACCTCTTCTCCATGCCTATCTGTGTAGAAAGAAGCGAACAACCAGCCTACATCCACAACCTCGAAACCGACAGCGCCACCGAAAAACCTTATTACAAAGCCATCCAAGACTATAAAACCCACGGGTCATATCCACCCGACACCAACGCCAAAAACAAAAGAGCCCTACGAATAAAAGCCACCCATTACGTCCTGAATCAAGGCCTACTGTACAAACGAACCCCACAAGGAGTCCTCCTTAGATGCATAAACAAAGACCAATCAAAGAGAGTCATGGAAGAGGTGCACGACAGGGAGTGGGGACCCCACATGAGTGCACACCTACTAGCCCGAAAAATAATGAGATTGGGTTATTATTGGATTACCTTTGAGATAGACTGTCGGCGTTACATTCGGCACTGCCATAATTGCCAAAAATTCACCAACATCCAACACCCACCTCTTTATCCTCTACACACTATAGCCACACCCTGGCCCTTCTCTACTTGGGGAATAGACATCATAAGGAAAGTACACCCATCCGGGACCGGCGGACATTGCTTTATTTTAGTGGCCATAGATTACTTCACCAAATGGGTAGAAGCCGCCTCTTACATCGTACTAACCTCAAAACAAGTAGTCAGATTCTTTCAAAACAACATCATCTGCCGTTACTGTATACCTCATGAAATCATTAGCGACCAGGGGGCTCACTTCAGGGCCAATACCCAAAAACTCCTAGACAAATACAAAATCCAAAGACACAAATCTTCACCCTATAGACCACAAACCAACGGGACCGTAGAAGCAGCCAACAAAACCATCACCACCATCCTTAAGAAAATGATAGACAACTACCGAGATTGGCCGAACAAGATCCTCTTCACCTTAGGGGGATATCGAACATCCTATAGAACACCCACCGGAGCCATGCCATATTACCTAACCTACGGTTCCGAAGCCGTCCAACCAATAGAGCTAGAAATACCATCACCAAGAATATTAGCCGAAAGTGGTATCCCTGAGGAAGAATGGAACCAAAAACGTTACGACGAGCTAGTACTCCTAGATGAACGTAGGATACATGCCCTATCCAATGTGCAAGCCTACCAACAGCGCATCCAACGAGCATTTAACAAGCGAGTGAAATCCCGAAATATACACGAGGGAAATTTAGTGATCAAATCCGTTAGAGCACCCCTTCCCGTCGACCCTAGAGGGAAATTCAAACCAAACTGGACGGGCCCCTACCTCATTAAGAAAATACTCTCGGGGGGCGCCGTGATCCTTACCGACCAGGATGGTCAAGAGTTCTCAATATGGATCACCTCAAACGATACTACCCATAAACACCCAGAAACCACGTCCCGACCTCCGACTTAGGGGGAAACAAAAAAAACAACAACAACAACAAAACAAAAAAATCAGTTCGCATCGATAAATGGCATAAACGAGTCTAAAGCAAAGTCACTCACACTTTTGTAAAGAACTACGATCATGGTTTGATTCCGCCCGAAAGCGGATACGTAGGCAACCCTTTCCAGATACAACCAAACAACTAAACAAAGCAATCGGTTAATCGATTCATGAGCAAACCGGGATTCATCCGACGACCCGGTCAACGAGTGATTTAAAATGACCAAACACAAACGACGAGTCGAGGACGGGGTAAAAACCCGAAAGACGCCCCGGGCAAAATGAAGAAATGCGTTGCGAGACGTCGTAAAAAAAATGACGAGCCGAGGACGGGGTTAAAACCTGAAAGGGCGCCCCGGGCAAAATCAGGAATCGAGTTGTGAGCCGTCAAAAAAACAAAAAAAGAGCAAAAGAAAACAAAAAAAAGAAAAAAAAACTAACTAAAAGGGTGAGCGGAGGACGAAGTGAAAACCCGAAAGGGTGCTCTGGGTAAAATGAAGAATCGAGTTGCGAGCCACCACAAAAAAAAAGAATAAAAATAAAAACGTGCTTCTCATTAATAACAAAATTCGGTTAAATTGAGCATTTGTCGAGGCATCTACATCAAAAAAGTTGAAGTCCGGACATCCCGGAAATTGACAACGCGTCTAAAATCCACAAAAACTAGTACTAATACGCCACATATTATCAACTAGTAATACATAATATAAATGGCTGGGCTCTACCGGTCCAACTCTTCCTTACCTTTATCGCCCGGGTAAAACTGCTTGCGCTCTTCCTCCGCGATTTTGCAGAAGCAAGCCTCTAACGTCCTATCCAAACGTGAGTCCAGCAAATCCCACTTTCTCTACTCTTTAGCAGCCTTAATATGAGTCTTGTCGGTCTTGGCCCGTTCGGATGAACTGACTAAACTTGGATCGATCCCACTGTCTCTGGTTAGGCACCAAGTCTCTCAAGTCTCCTCTTCGCCTATTAGCGGAGCTGTCTTTCTAACTTTTGAAACGGTCTGTCCTGATGGGCGTTCACAAACCCTCAGCCGGACGAAAGTATTGTCGGTCGGTCGATCAAAGGAATGCAAACACTTCCGTTCCCAGGACACCCTAAACCCCCTAAGCAAATCCTCGTTCCATGGATCAGGATTAGAGACGACCTTAACATCATCTAGAATAGGAGATCGGACACCAATTCGATTTGACATAATCCTAGGGTAAATGTAAACTTGATCCCTCACGGATAGTAGTAACAAGGCCCAGGTCGAAGACGAAAATGGAAACCTAACGCACCCACTGATATTCCACCACGGGATGGACCACCTGATGACAACTTCTCCCCTAACTAAGTAGGAAAACCAATCCTCCTCTTCAGAACTTTTGCTCCACGCCGACACCATCTTTCGGCCCGTGAAGCCCCTGTAGTAGTAATCCTTGAAACACCAAGGAGAGTCGATTAAATCGAGCCGCTCTTGCAACCAAACCTGCACGAAAAACGACGAAGCATCACACCTCCTAAGTCAAAAAAACCACAAGACAAGTAAAACCTAGCTACAAAAACATGACAAAAAAACACACCTGTAAAACGGTCCTAGAACCCTGAGAAGGTATCCCATGTACCGGAACACTAGCATCAAGACCCAGACCAAGTTCACCTAAAATAAGCAAAGAGGGTGACCGTCCATGTTCCATAGCCGCTACCACATCAAACACTCGAGGATTACCCCAGCCTTCACGTTACCGTGCATCCTCAAAAAGATAGTAACAAGCAATAGCAACGTTAAAAGCGCGCCTACATGCCAAGGCTGAAACATGTCGAGAGCCAACTTGTGAGAATGTCCTAGAAAGCAACTCTAGGTTAAGACCGTCCACACCAAAATAGCCTTTAGCCTCCTCTAGCGAACAAATGTCCAAAAAATGATAAAATCGCTCCACGTAAGCATCATCCCCATAAGGCACACAAGGTCGAACCGAACTCCACCCGCCTATAGCATCTATCTCTTCGGGCGAAGGGCAAACTTTACCCCCGGGGAAAGCAAAAACATGATATTTGGGGTCCCAAAACCTAGAACATGCCCGCAAGAAGTCATCCTGCACCTTGACTCGACTAAGCGCAATAACCACTAATAAGCCGTCATTTAACCTGACCCCGGGGTCACATTTCTTTAACAAACCCGCCCACTCGGTCAGAACATTCCCAAAACCCGACATGATCCAAAATAAGGTTCTATACCTCACGGATATCCTGCTATGACTAGAACATGCACCCATAACCCGTATATATAGCCCTAATCCCACAATAACTAAGAAACAATGAAAATTTCCATAACCCGAAACCCGAACCACACCGGCCCATGCGCCCGGGTCCCCGGCCGCCTAAGCCCAAGCGACCCGGAAGTCAATGGCCTCAGCCCGAGCGCCTGGGCCAAGCATAGCTCAACCCGAGCAACCCAAGGATTGAAACTTGAGCCCCCCGTGATCGTCGTGGCTATCATCTTGCGTCAGGAACAACCTGACCAAAATCATTAGAGCCCACCCCGAAAACCGAGATACCCATGTAAGAGCTATAGGAATGCGAGATCACTCGTCAGACGCACGAGACTTAGACGTTTTTTTATTCTTTTTTTTTTGGGGATAAGCTACCCCACCTAGGCGTGTCGTAGCTTATTAGCGGGCATCGTCAAGTCGCGTCTGTAACAAGGCAATTTTGTTAATATATAAAAGTGGTCTAACTTTTTTTTTAAAGTTGCTCGAATTTTAAACTTCGGTTCCATCCTGAATGTCAAACAATCGCGCTCATCTCTGGATACATGTAACCAAACCACATTGATATTTCACATCTCGAGTCAAAAATGTTTTAACCGACGTACTACCCGATCCGATTCCCGGCTCAAACTAACGCATTTCGGAACATTCGAAAGAAACTGTTTACATCCTCCCGCGCAACGCTAACGCACCCTAAACCAAGTCACATCGCGAAATGAACAAACAAAAAATTGATTACTTGTCAATCTAGGTAAATCGCCAAACGAAAATGCAAGATTAATCCGACTAATTCAAATACTAAGAATCTAAAACAGATATACAAAATATACAAATCCTTACATAAATCAAGGCTAAGAAGGACCCCTAGAAGCCGCGCCGACGGCAATCACGATCTCACAAAGCTGATCGTCTAACCCTAGGTCCTCCAAGTCTATAAGGGGAGACTCACTAGTCACTACTGTCCATCCCCGACAGCATATTTAGGGTAGCCGTCTCGGGAATCCCTCCAGCCACCTCCATAGCACCCGTAGCCTCAGCATCGACCTCAGCCTCCCTTTCGACCTGATGCCTTGCCTCACCCTGAGCTGAGGTCTCATCCCGGGACCGGGCCAGCTTCTCATTCGAGAAGGCGATCTCGTCAGCTCGAGATTGCAGGAACCGCTGTGCCTCAAACTCTCTCGCCTCGAGCTCGATCACCCGAGTCTCCAACTGACCCACCATATCCGAAACATCCTACAAATTCACTTAAGCATTAGGAAAGTACACAAATAGCCTAGAAAGCCACCTTAGTCACGTAAACTCACCGATCGAGGCTCCGAAGTGTCACGGGAGACCCTCGAGGCATAAGCCCGGAAGCAGTTGGCAGCCTGCCACAACCGCTGATGGCAAGCCGACGAAACCTAAAAGCAAAAAAAGACACAAAAGTTTGGCGAATTGCCTCTAATCCTTAGAGCCCAAACGAATAACAATACCCGAAACTCACCCGATTCACCCGGTCTCGCCACTCTATCCCGACATCCATCTCCTCGGCAGAACACGGGGGGAGGGGCTCAGTAAAGGGTATCCCAGCTGCATCCACCCTAAGCAGGGTCAAAGGAAAATCTGCGGGCTCGACTTTGTAAGCTGGGTCGGCCAGCTAAAAAGACAACAGAATTGGTCGGCCAGACGACAATAAAACGATAAACCACAACACGAATCTTAGAACCAAAGCTAGAACCTTACCACGAGGCGGTACCAAGCCAGCTGCCGGGTGACATGGGACAAGTAAGAGGCACCAGGCACCAAGAGTGTATCGCCTCTTTCTCTGTCCCAATCCTCGAGAATCTCTGCCGCGATCGGCGGTCTGAACATGGTCCGGGGAGGGTCAACCAGCACCCTGAAGTCGTCATAAAGGCACTGACGCACCAACCGCTCGCCCAGGTACCAAACCGAACGAATCAACGCAGGAAGAAGCATCCTCCTATAACTTCGCAGCCTCAGCTTCGCGGTCACGTACCCAGTCACGCCCTCGTAATCCGCCCAAGGGCGGGCAACAAACTACACAAGCAAAACCAACTTCCTAATGAATCCCGAGACTTGGGGGCTATGCAACGCTGATACCTACTAAGAAAATAAAAACATCTGCTAGCTATAGAAGGAAAACTTACATCTTCGATGCGGAACTTGTTAACCAGCCCATTTTCTACCGTATAATGGCTGATTGTGCTCTTAGGTTGAGCCAGCCTCCACTCAATTCCCGCCGAGAACCTCTTCGGGTGCAGCCGTACCGTCTTGGGCGCCAAACACGGAAAATAAGAACAAATCCAAGCCTGTAGGATTCCAAAGCAAACTTTAGCAAAACCAAGCCGAAACTAAATAAAGCTTCAAAAACAAAAGTGAGAGATGGTAACTGACCTCTAGTATAAGATCGGGACCCACGATAGGCACAGCTGAACCCGACCCTATCACCAGCGGCCTCACCATGACTTGCAAGCAGCGATTTATCTCCGCGAAAGCCGCGGTCACCCAATCATAACGTCCCAGCTGAGTCAACTCAGCCAGGAAAGGCAAGATCCTAATACTGAACCTCTCGCCTTGTCCAAGAAGTGGGTCGACCCTAGGAAGCACCACAACTACAACCGGGCATCCTGCTCCGGCGTGTTGGGTTCTTGACCCTCTAACACCACCACTCGCTCGAAGTGGTCGGTGATGTAAGAACTCACTATAGCATGAGGCGTACTATATGCCTCACGCGGCAAACAATCTCCGATAAGGCCCCGGACCTCATCACTATCTAGAGTAGGGCCTTCGGCAGCCCACCTAATCCTATCCGGACCCCAAAGAAACCACTGATCATCCCAAAATCCTCCAGGGTCATTCCGACCTCCCCAAAAGACATGTGAAAGGTCGAGGTACTGTCATGAAAGCGATCTATCATCGCCCTAATCACCATAAGGTTGTATTTAGTCTGGCAACCCAGTAACCTAACCCATTGCCCGACCACGATACCTAGGGAGGTCCTATAAATAATCCTGTTTGCCGTGGGGGTCAGCTTCTGATGATAGACATCAAGACACGTGGTAAAGCCCGAGAAAGTCCTCATCGGACCTGGGGCTGCAAACCGAAACAATGCAAAGATAAACAAAACAAACCTAGCCTAACCCGAGCAGTAAATAGAAAAACCTGAGCCATAACCAATGAGCACGAATAGGACACTCACAAGGCCCCGCACAATGCGGCTAGAAATATGACAGTCAAGATGAAACATTAGCTGATGACCATCCTAGTCCCGAGCCCACTCGGGATCCTCGTAAACGATCTCTTCATTCTCCGGTACCGGAGCCAGAACATGAGCCCTCCTAGCCTCCGTCTCCAGAAGTCTGCGCTTCCTCACTCTATCAAACTCAGCCTCGTTGATAGTCTCAGGGTCGCGCCGGAGAGATGAGACACTCCTATGTCTTCTGCGTATTCCTCAAGGAGTCTGTGAACTTGCCCCGACAACCTCCTCACTAGCACCAACCAAAGAAGTTCCCTCGGGACGCTCGGTGTCGCCTCTGGCTATAAAACAAACCCAAAACAAACAAAAACACCACAAGACTGATAAGTGTGGTTTGTAGTGCTTATTCTTTGTGTTTGGTCCCGGTTTCTCTTGTGGAATCTCTCTTCGGAGCGGTTTTCGAGGCTACTTACGCTTCTTCTAGCTTGTGTTAGGTTCCTAGGACCAATATTGGAGATATGGAACGATTCCGACTCGTTTCAAACACATTTGGAGCCAACGAGGAGAAGCGACGATCACCCGGTGGCTTGTGTTAGGTTTTCTCTTCTCTTTTCCTTTAATCTTTATTGTTATTCAAGTTTTCATCTTTGTTTAGTGTTTGTTGTTCATCCTTGCTTTCCATTATGAGTGTTTGGGTCCTTGTGTTTGTTTCTCTTGTTTGTGCTTGTTTTGGTTTAGATATGTGTGAGTAGTCATCTTCTAGGGTTAATAGGGGATTGGGTGTTGATTAGGAATTATTAGAGTGGAAATTGGTGATGCTAGATGTTGTTATTGTTGTTTCCTAGTTGCCTTGTACTCCACACGTTTGATGAAATGCTTGTGAGACTCGAGACGATCAATCCTTGTTTTTCTTGCCTCTTCTCTTGTATGTGGTTGTTTGGTTGGTATGTTTGGTTCCCTCATTAGTAGCGTGTGCGTGGTGAGGACGACCCCTAGGGCGTATTAGTGGCGAGAGCCTGATCGTAACCTAGGCTACGAGAGCATGCTAGTGATCCCCGTTTCCTTCTTTTGATCCCCTTGACATCCATGAACCCGACCTAGCCCTAGTTTTCTTCTTATCGTTTATTAGCTTCCATTAGTCTTTAGTTGCTTGCTTTGCCTTGTTAGTTTATGTTGTAGACTATAGTTTAGTCAATCTCAACCTTAGCCATAGTTTAGTTTCTCTCAAACCTAGTCTTGGACCGTAGCACACCTTAGTCCAACACCCCGTCCTTGAGGATTGACCCGACTTGCCCTAGCTACCTAGCCTAGGTTCGTTGGTTTACTTTGATCGGTGGGATCCACGACATAAATCCATCCCGTCAAATTGGCGCCGTTGCCGGGAACGGCATAGTTTAGACTTTTGTGTGTTTAGTTTTAGACTTTGTTCTTGATTTTTGTGTCTTCTTCTCCTTGTGTATCTCCGTTCTACTTCTTGTGTGATATTCTCTCATCCAAGTGCCTCAAAAGCACTAGGCTACTAACGTTTGCTCAAGTGCTTCTAGTGCATCAAGGCAACGTTACGACAATGTGGTGTCCAAGCTACCATCAATCATCATGGGACAATCATGGGGCTAATTGCCAAGACCCACAAATTTACCAACCATACCAATCTCATTGATAAGTGTAGTTTGTAGTGCCTATTTTGCTTTGTTTTGGTCCCAATTTCCTTGCGGAATTGCTCCTTGGGAGCGGTTCATGGGCTACTTATGGTTCCTCTAGCTCGTTTCAGGTTCCCGAGACCATTCATGAAGAGTTGGAGCGATTCCGACTCAATACATACACTTTTTGGAGCCAACAAAGCGGAGGAACGATCACTCGATGCCTTGGATTCAACCCCGAGACCTTAGGACCCGATCCCGAGCCCCTTAGACTCGATCCCAAGAGCCGAGAGTCGATGAGAAGTCCATGTGAAGCAAGGAGGAACCTTAAAGATCATACTGGAGGCCTACAAGACTCATCCCCGACGGGTATGGCCTCATCCCGTCCGGGATGAAGTGCACAAAAGAGGGGTGTTCTGTTCTGGGTCCTTCCCGGTCGGGACCATCCCTTCCCGGTCGGGACCATTCCCTTCCCAGTCGGGACCGGTCCTTCCCGGTCGGGACCGTGGTGCTGCTGCCGAGCCTTGTTTCATTTCTTCTCCTTTCCACTTGGAACCCTATATATACCCTTCCTCTTGTATTCCTATGTTATGTTAGACATTACCCACTAAACCCTAGACTACTTTAGGTTAGATTAGCTTAGATCAGTGTAGATTAGTCTTTAATTAGTCGTTAATCTAGTGATTACTCTTGTATTATTGGATCTCTTGAAGAATCTATCAAGCTTGACAACCTTGGTGGAATTGTTTGAGTTTTCTTCTATGCAAGTGTTCTTCTTTTCATCCTTTGTAGTTGGTATAATCTTTCTCATCCTTTTTATTCTTAATCTTGTTTGTTCCTTCAAGTTTCAATCTTTGATTATTGTTTATTGTTCTTGATTGTTCTTCATGGATGTTTTTATGTTTGTGATGTTTCCTGTTGTTTATGTTAGTCTTAGTTTGATTATGAGTGATTAGATTCCTTGTGGGGTTAGTAGGAGGATTAATTGTGGATTATGGGTGATTAGGGCTTGATTATGGGTAAGGGTGAATCTTTGTTGTTAGTCACATGTTGGGCACACTATGTGTTTGTTGAAAAGCTTGTTTGAGTTGTAGTGGCCATGCTTCTCATGCTAGTCTTCCTCTACTCATTGTTTGTCTAGTATGTGATTATGTTGAGAATAGTCTTAGACACAAGAGTGCGGACTAGGGTTTAGACGCGAGAGCGCGAACCCACCTTGACATCGGTCTAAGTAGCGAAAGCCCGGATCGACTCTAGCAACTAGGAGACACCTACACCCTTGATTACCCAAATCATCCTACTACGCTTATGAACCCGACCTAACCCTACTCGTTCCTCGTTCGATTTCTTTAGTTCGTTAGATTCGTTTAGCCTTAGTTGTTACCCCTAGCTTAGCCATAGTCTTAGTTCATTCCCATCTTATCGTTCTAGTTTAGTTTAGCGTCGAGGCCTAGTCAAGTCTTTAGGTGGAATTTGGTCGAAACCCTCTTTACCGTCCCCGTGGATTCGACCCTACTTGCCCTAGCTACCCACTAGGAATAGTCGGTTTTATATTGACGGTTGGGACCCACGACAAATCCCACCATCAATTTGGCGCCATTGCCGTGGACGGTGCTAGTTTAGACCTTGTTTGCCTAGTTACTTGACTTTGTCTTTTGTTTTGTGTTTTTTTTTCTTTGCTTCTTGTGTGTGTGAGGTTTATTTCTCTCTTGTCTAGTGCCCAAAAAGCACTAGGCTTCTCACGTTTGCTCTTAGTCTACAGTTTGTGCTTAGAGGTGGTGACCATCTTCTTCTTGCAACTTAGAGCCGCTTTAACGGACGGTTGCTAGATTGAGAAGTCCTCAACCGGGTACGAGCCGCGATTTTCGAGCAAGCATGAGGTTTGATCTAAATTCCCCACACTAGGGAGCCGATATGAGCTACTCATCTTCCTCTATGAATCAAGGGTATGACAAGACGTCCCCCTACTACTATCAAGCTTCTTGGGGTAATCAAGACTCTAGTGGGTATGAGCTTCAAGGATACGGAAACGGCTACCAACAAGTGAATGCCTATCAATCTTACGATCATGGTAGCTATTACTCGAGTTATCAATGTAAACCCGCCATGTCCAATCAAGATTCACCTTACGGAAGCCAATATTCCCAAAACCCACCACATTACCCTCCACCCCAACCACAATATGAACCCCATGACCACAATACTACCAATCACCTCAACCTCACTACCAACAATATGATGCCCCACCCCTTGGGTATCATGAAGATTTTCAAGGAGCTTTACAAGACCCCAATGACCACCAATCGTCAAACTTGGAGTTGTATCAATCGATTCTTGAAATGCAAAGGAGCAACCAACAACAAATGGCCATCCAATCGCAAAAGACTTATGAACTCTTGGCCGAGCTCCAAAGGGAAAGAAAGGAACTTAAAGCTAGATTGAATGCTTTAACGGCTCAAACCCTAATGTTCTTAACTCGATCTTCACAACTTGATGAGGGATGTTCATTTGGGGAAGGTGAACAACCCAATGAAGAAGCCGTAAGTGAATTCCCTATGAGGAGCGAGACTTGCTTTTAAGAACCTCAATCGTCTACCCAAAAAGAGACGAATGAGGATACGGCTCTTGGTGAAGGCATTGTTGGTGAATAATTGGAGGAGGATAGTGAGTTGGATGATTTGGTGGAGTTTGTGAAGTTGTTGGGTGAAATTGACAAGCTCAAGTTGCCCATGTCCGATAATGTGGATAAGCATCAAGAGCCCCTAGTATGTAAACCGAGCAATGGTTTGGAAGAGATTGAAACCGCTAGTAGAAGTTTCAATACTCTCCTCCAAGATGATGTGGGGACAAGTGATGAAGATGGGGAACCACAACTTGAGGAAAGTGTGGGGGTGTGCAACAAGGAAACGAGGCCAAAGCCGTTTTTTGTGCCTCGTGATGAAGACTTGAAGCTTGATAGTGATTGGAGGCAATGCCTAGGGAGGAAGAGGTCGGTTAAGCTCGTAGGATGGATAGACCCCGGAGACAACATGAGTGATGATGTCGGGTCTTTTGAGGACTACTTCTTGCCTCCACCTTGGAGGCCGTGGAGGATTGCTTGGCTCGAGCACTCTTTGGGCCGTCTCTATGATGTCGGTAGTGCGTTCGACTTGCTCCTCCATGCCCTTGAGGGCTATGGTTGAAGAATGAGAGTCCACCATCCTCGGTTTGACGGAGTTCCTTAAGAACCGTCATGTTGTACATTCTCCTACCTCTCTTCTCTTTAGCTTTGTGTTTGTAATTAAGTTTATTGTGATTTTGTTCCTAGGACTCTTTGTTTTGTGATATTCTTGTTATTTGGATTGTTGATGAGCGTTGTGAGGGAGAGAATTTGATGTTGTATTTGAGTTTATTGTGATAGGTGAAGTGAAGATGAGTCCTAGAGAGGAATGGTTATCGATAGAGCATGGATTGTGAGCAAGGGAACGGGTTTTTGAAGCTTTGAATAGCTTTTGGGGTTTTGGAAGCCACGAAAAGAGCGTCCTGACCGGGAAGAAGTCATCCCGACCGGGAAGGGTGAAGCATCCCGACCGGGAAGGAGGCTTCCCGATCGGGATGAGGGTGCCATATTTTGGGTTTACTGGAGTGCCATCCCGATCGGGACGGGAGCTTCCCGATCGGGATGGCCCCCTACTCCCCCTTGTGCCTCTTCTTCGTCATTTGAGTCCACCCAACCATTGTACACCCCCTCCCAACCTCCCTTCTTCTCCTTGTTCCTATCATACGACCCTTACGCTTTATTTACATGCCATCACTTCATTTTCTCTTCACTTTACACCGAGCCCCACATCAAATCTCACTCCCTCACACCATTACTACCTCAACCATGCGATACTTTCAAGTTGGAAGCGGGATGACAATGATGACGACAAGCAAAGTGCTTATATTGACCATTGAGACGATGGAGCGAGTGAGTTGCTAACCGATGGGTACGACAACTATCCTTTCTTTTCCGTCTATTATTGCTTTTTTTTCTCTTGTTTGCCCCCTTCCCCTTGAGTCATGGTGTCTTGGTGGCCTTCGAGGCCTTAGTATGGTTGCTCCCGACTCTCGATGACGTGACAACGTCGAGAGTCAATCGAAAAATCCAAATTTTACAAGGTTTTCACCCTTTTTTAGGATTTAGTCGGATTTGGGCGGAATACGGGCTAGGTGACTTGATTACACCTAGTCCTCCCCTCCCATTCCCTTTTATTTCTTTCTTTTTATTTCTTCCCCCATCCATATCTTTTCTTGTCTCGGCCCATGGTGACTTGACTACACCCCGACCGGACACTTTCTACCCTTTTCTCCACTTTTTGATTTTTAGCTTTATTTTCATAGTTTCTTTTCTTTTGTGCTCCCATGCACTACGGTCGAGCATGAGGACATTGCTCGGTTTAAGTGTGGGTGAGCGATATTCTATCGTAGATAGTTTTATTTTCGTAGTTTTCTCATAAAATCTTCAAAAATCCTAAAAATTTGAAATTTTTTCACAAAAATCAAAAAGACTTTCTTTTCTGTGTTTTACTTTTGTCTCATTGTGTCGTGTATTTGTTTTGTGTGCGTGTTTTGCCTCCCTTTTCCTTATAGGTTGCTTAATCACCGTTAGTTTTGGAAAGCTTTCAAGACATCCGGTAACATCTTTTATCCCTTTTCCGTCTTTATTTCTTGTGAAGTTTGGAGAAGGTTTTTGATGTGGTGTGCTTGAGTGGAGCTTTGTAAAGTTTGCGGTTGATTTGGACGCTTGTTTGGATGTTCGGGGTGGTGTTTGTTTTGTTTATGTGTTTGTTTCCCCTTGTTTTGTTTTGTTATCTTTTATTTTTTTTCTTTCATTTTTGTCGTGGCTTTGTTTTGTGTGTGTATTTGTGTCTTGTGTGTAAAATGGTTTTCGAAAACCCGGTTTAGAGGCTAGTGTGCGAGCGTTTACTTTCCCTTCCTAGTGGTATAAATCGAGTCTTGGACTTTAGTGTAGTAGAATGACCCTAAATCAATGATTTTGTTGGTCCTTTACCTTGAGTCCACCTAGCTTACTAGGGATTTACTACGGGATTTGCATTTTGACCATTTTGACCACCCACGGTGTGAAAAGGCCTTGGTTGCCGAGTCCCGTCCCTTAGGCGACCTTGTTCGGAATTGTTTGACTAGTCCAAGTTTTCTCCACTTTTTGTGGGTTTGAAGAGGGATCGCGACCCCCGACTTACCCATTTACCTACCTCCTACACATATCCACACAATAAATTGCAATTTGTTGAGTTCTCTCTTTCTTGTTACACAAAGAAATGCCAAAAAGCCAAATCAAGGCAAAAGGGCAAAGAAAAGAAAAAGAAACAAAAAATGAAAGAAATAAAAGATTGAAGAAAAAGAAAAGGCACAAAAAGCCAAAAACAAAATAGAAAAGAAGAAAAAGAAATGGCATGGCAACATACAAAGTAAATATGCAAAAGAAAAGAGAAAGTGCCAAAAGAAAATCGTCTCACAAAAAGATCCTAACCCCGCTAAAATAAGCCTTTTTCCGACTTTTTCCGTGAAGAACCTACCAAAGGACCGAGTCCCTAGGAAGGATGATAGCGGCAATGGTCGGTCTTCCCTCGCTTTGCAAATATTTCCCCTTTTTACTTGGACTAGTTAGGCGGTTTTGGGCATGGGACGACCCTCTTGGCTCATTGCTAAAGGGGGCGGGGTCTCACTTACCTATAGTGTCGACTAACACCGTGGTTCATCCCTTTGCCATCCCGCCGATCGTCCCGTAGTACATTCTTAGAAAGTTAGGAGGACCTAGGTAAGTTATCAACGTTTTTATTGCTTTGTCGTCATACTATTAGGGTTTGGTCCATTTTGGTTTGTATTGCTAGCTTGGGAACGTTGTCACTTGCCTCGAGTCCTAAAACGGCGCTTCTTTCACCGCTTTTTAGAGGGAAGCGGTATTTGTTTCTTTTTGGGTGCAACCTTTTGTGTGTTTGTTTGTATGTTTGTTTGTTTATGTGTTTTTGTGTCCGCTTGCATCCACAGTTTTGTCGCAAGACCTCACTTACCTTGCGGAGAGAACTTATCCTCTAGGTGTTCTCGCGTGAGTTGAAAGGGCGTAGGGTGCGCTAATACCCACTCGGCTAGTTTAGTAGTTAGCATGTGCTTACTCGAGGGCGAGTAAGGGTTAAGTGTGGGGGAGTTGATAAGTGTAGTTTGTAATGCCTATTTTGCTGTGTTTTGGTCCCAATTTCCTTGCGGAATCGCTCCTTGGGAGCGGTTCATGGGCTACTCATGCTTCCTCTAGCTCGTTTCAGGTTCCCGAGACCATTCATGAAGAGTTGGAGAGATTCCGACTCAATACATACACTTTTCGGAGCCAACAAAGCGGAGGAACGATCACTGGATGCCTTGGATTCGTCCCCGAGACCTTGGGACCCGATCCCGAGCCCCTTAGACTCGATCCCGAGAACTGAGAGTCGATGAGAAGTCCATGTGAAGCAAGGGGGAACCTTAAAGATCATATTGGAGGCCTACAAGACTCATCCCCGACGGGTATGGCCTCATCCCGTCCGGGATGAAGTGCACAAAAGAGGGGTGTTCTGTTCTGGGTCCTTCCCAGTCGGGACCATCCCTTCCCAGTCGGGACCATTCCATTCCCGGTCGGGACCGGTTCTTCCCGGTCGGGACCGTGGTGCTGCTGCCGCGCCTTATTTCCTTTCTTCTCCTTTCCACTTGGAACCCTATATATACCCTTCCTCTTGTATTCCTATGTTATGTTAGACATTACCCACTAAATCCTAGACTACTTTAGGTTAGATTAGCTTAGATTAGTGTATATTAGTCCTTAATTAGTAGTTAATCTAGTGATTACTCTTGTATTATTGGATCTCTTGAAGAATCTATCAAGCTTGACAACCTTGGTGGAATTGTTTGAGTTTTCTTCTATGCAAGTGTTCTTCTTTTCATCCTTTGTAGTTGGTATAATCTTTCTCATCCTTTTTACTCTTAATCTTGTTTGTTCCTTCAAGTTTCAATCTTTGATTATTGTTTATTGTTCTTGATTGTTCTTCACGGATGTTTTTATGTTTATGATGTTTCCTGTTGTTTATGTTAGTCTTAGTTTGATTATGAGTGATTAGATTCATTGTGGGGTTAGTAGGAGGATTAAGTGTGGATTATGGGTGATTAGGGCTTGATTATGGGTAAAGGGTGAATCTTTGTTGTTAGTCACATGTTGGGCACACTATGTGTTTGTTGAAATGCTTGTTTGAGTTGTAGTGGCCATGCTTCTCATGCTAGTCTTCCTCTACTCATTGTTTGTCTAGTATGTGATTATGTTGAGAATAGTCTTAGACACAAGAGTGTGGACTAGGGTTTAGACGCGAGAACGCGAACCCACCTTGACATCGGTCTAAGTAGCGAGAGTCCGGATCGACTCTAGCAACTAGGAGACACCTACACCCTTGATTACCCAAATCATCCTACTACGCTTATGAACCCGACCTAACCCTACTCTTTCCTCGTTCGATTTCTTTAGTTCGTTAGATTCGTTTAGCCTTAGTTGTTACCCCTAGCTTAGCCATAGTCTTAGTTCATTCCCTTCTTATCGTTCTAGTTTAGTTTAGCGTCGAGACCTAGTCAAGTCTTTAGGTGGAACTTGGTCCAAACCCTCTTTGCCGTCCCCGTGGATTCGACCCTACTTGCCCTAGCTACCCACTAGGAATAGTCGGTTTTATATTGACGGTTGGGACCCACGATAAATCCCACCATCACTCATCAACAATCTTATGAACCCTCTCCATATGATTACCATGAAAGTTGTCAAGGATCATTCCAACATCCTAACAACTACCAAATACCCTCACACAACCCACAACCAAAAATCCCCAACTTTGAGACTTGTCAAATGATGATTCAAATGCAAAACACTCAACAAGAGATGATGGTTCAATTGCAAAAGAGTCAACAAGAGATGATGATTCAAATGCAAAGGGATAAAGAGGAGTTCAAGGCCCAAATAGAGGTGCAAGATGCTCGAATCAATGCACTCATGGCTCGTTTCACGATGTTGGCCACTCGAGTTCCACAATTCGTTGAGGAAGGTTCATTTGGGCAAAAAGGTCGGTTCTCTCCTCGAGGAAATCAATCCGATTTTGAAGCCACAAATGAAGAAGAGAGGGCCAATCAAGAGATCATTGTTGAGTGTTGCTTGGATGGTGAAGATATGGGAAGAATGGAGGAAGTTGAAGTTTCAAGGGTCGACAGTGAGGAGGGAATTTAACATGATTCTCAAGGTAACTCTTGGGGAGCCAATGTATTGGCTATCAAATTGGATTTGTATGATTTTCTTCGTGATGAACCGGATCTTCACAGTCCAAAGACAAGTGAAGACAAGAATCCTCTAGGCCAACTTGACAAGGTGAGTGAAAAGGAAGGTAATACTTGGGAAGAAGAGATAGATGCCTTAGAACTTGCCTTGAATGGGAAATTGGAGGAGCCGATTAGGGGATTTTGAGATGCTATGCTAGACCAAACCGTCGAAGAAATTTAGGCCGCCATCAAAGGCCTTGAGTTTCTTAGCTTCATGGTGAGAATTCTAGTAAGAATGACGATGAGGTCCCCCCTAAAGCCTCCAATGAAGAAAACTTGATGTCTTCACCTCCTTTACCGCACTTGATTTCGAGTACCTTGTCTTGTGAGACGGTTGATGAAGTGGATCCTTGTCGGGCGGTGGAAAAGAGTGCTACTCTTGACCCCTTAGAAGAAGCAACACCCCAAGGGTATGATCTCCCGAATCATAACGCCGAGCATGACTCTAGACCACTATGCCTACCGGATGGTCATAAGAGTCGTCGTAATGTTGGTTGGAAAGACCCGAAATATCACGATAACCCCGAGCATAATGAAGATGATCGCTTCTTGACTCCGACTTGGAAACTCTTGTTGATGGCTAGGATCGGCCACATGAGCATTAATGAAGATGTTGCTAGGGCATTTGACTTACTCCTCCGAGCTGTTGATGGCTATGGAGGTGTAGATGGTGAGAGTATCTTTTTGTAAATATCTTTTTCCTTTTCTTTTTGTTTTTGTATATGTTTGATTGGATAGTTTGGATTCTAGGATTTGTTAGTCTTTGTGGAATTCTTGTAATTTGGAATTTTCTTGAGCGATGTGAGGGAGGGATCTTTGATGTCTTTATTGAGCTTACTTGATAGATTTAAAGTGAAGATGAAGAATTAGAGAGGGGTGTTGATGATAGAAGCTTCAAGGCATGGTGGAGGAAGTCAGTTTTTGAGCTTGGTACAAGCTTTTGGGGACGGGATTCTAAATCCCGATGTATTAGTTGACTTGTGGGTAGAGCTTTCAAAAGGAATGAAGTACTAGAAAAGTCATCCCGACCGGGATGAAGTGTGCACGAAATTTGGAGCTACTGACGGTGCTTCCCGACCGGTATGAGCTTGCTCCCGATCGGGATGAACTTGCTCCCGACCAGGATGAGTTGCTCCCGATCGGGAAGAGCTCCTTTAGCCCCCTTTGCCTTGGTTTCTTCATTTAAGCCCCATCCCACCAATTTATACCCCCTCCCAACCTCCCTACTCACCCTTGCCTCTATCATCTCACCCTTACACTTCATATGTACACCTTTATCATCACTTTGCACCGAGTTTAACCTCAAATCCCACCCTCATTACACCTATGCAAGCCCGATACTTGAGACTACATTGAGGAAGAGGAATAACGATGATGAAGACAAGCAAGGTGCCGATAACGATCATTGAGACGATGGAGTTGATTGAGTTGCTAACCGTTTGGTAAGGCGACTCTCCTTCTTTTCCGTCTTTTGTTGCTTAGTCTTTCTTCTTTGTCCCCTTTCCCTTGTATGTATTTGGCGTCTTGGTGGCCCTCGGGGCCTTAGTGGTCATTGCTCCCGATTCTCGATGACTTGATTACATCGAGAGTCATTTGGAAAATCCAATTTAACAAGTTCTTTCACTTTTTCCTTGTTTTTATTTTCTTTTGGTTGAATTTAATCGGATTTAGGCGGAATTCGGGCTAGGTGACTTGATTACACCAAGCCCTCCCCTCCCATTTCTTTTTATTTTCTTCTTTTTATTTCTTCCCCCATCCATATTTTTTCTTGTCTCGGCCCTTGGTGACTTGATTACACCCCGGCCGGACACATTCGACCCTTTCTTCACTTTCATTTTTGATTTTTAGCTTTATTTTCCATTTTTCTTTTCTTTTTAGTGTCTCCGCACACACTACCGATCGAGCATGAGGACATTGCTCGGTTTAAGTGTGGGGGAGCGATATCTTAGGCTAGTTTAGTTTTATTTTCGTAGTTTTTTCGAAAAAATCTTTAAAATTCCTAAAAATTTGAAAATTTTCATAAAAAGCCAAAAACATTTTCTTTTGTGTCTTTTCCTTGTGTCGTATATTTGTTGTGTTGTGTGCGTTTTGCCTCCCTTTTTCCTTGTAGGTTGCGCGATCGTCCGCAAGTTTCGAAAGGCTCAAGACATCCGGTAATACCCCTTCATATCTTTCTCCTTTTTCCCTTTTTGTGGAGTTTGGAGGAGATTTTGTGTTGGTGTTTGCTCGGGTGGAGCTTTGTGAAGTTTGTGGTTGATGTGGTGGCCGTTTGGAAGTTTTGGGGTGGTGTTTGTTTTCTTTGTCTGTTTGTTCTCGTTTCTCTTGTTTTGTTTTGTTTTGTTCTGATTGTCTCTTTTCCTCTTGTTTTGTTGTGTCTTTGTTTGTCTTGATTAGTCGTGTCTAGTGTGTAATAAAATGTTTGTGAAAACCCGGTTTTGAGATTAGTGCGCAAGTGTTTAGTTTCCCTTTCTAGTTGATGTGAATCGAGTCTTGGACTTTAGTCTAGTAGAATGACCTTAAATCAATAGTTTCGTTGGTTTCTTACCTTGAGTCCACCTAGTCTACTAGGGATTTACTATGGGATTTGCATTTTGACCATTTTGACCACCCACGGAGTGAAAAGGCCTTGGTTGCCGAGTCCCGTCTCTTAGGTGACCGTGTTCGAAATCGTTTGATTAGTCCAAGTCTTCCCCCTTTTTGTGGTTTTGAAGGGAAGACGTCGTCCCGACTCACCCATTTCCATACCTCCTACACACTTCCACAAATAAGTTGCAAATGGTCTAAGTTCTCACTTGGTTGCAAGAAATGCCTACAATACATGATTTATCCAAAAGGGCAAACCAAGAAAAAGAAAGAAAAAGAAAGAAAGAAAAAAAAGAGAAGAAAAAGAAAAAAAAGGCACAACAAATGAAAAACAAAATACAAAAGAAGAAAAAGAAATGGCATAGAAACTAAAAAGCCAAATGCAAAAGAAAGATGCCAAAGAAAATCATCTCACAAAAAGAATTCTCACCCCTTAAAATAAGCCTTTTGCCGACTATTATCGTGAAGAGCCTACCAAAGGACCGAGTCCCTAGGAAGGATGATAGCGGTAAATAGTCGGTTTTCCCTCATTTTGCAACCTTATCCACCTTTTTACTTGGACTAGTTGGGCGATTTTTGGACATGGGACGACCCTCTTGGCTTATCGCTAAAGGAGGCGGGGCTTCACTTACCTACAGTGTCGACTAACTCCGTGGTTCATCATTTTTCCATCCCGCCTATCGTCCCATAGTACGTTCTTAGAAGGTTAGGAGGAACCCAGGTAAGTTACCAACCTTTTTATTGTTTTGTTGTCATAGTATTAGGGTTTTGTCTGTATTGATTTGTGTTATTAGTTTGGGAACGTTGTCACTTGCCTTGAGTCCTTAACCGGTGTTTCTTTCACCGATTTGTAGAGGGAAGCGGAATTTGTTTTGTATTGGATGCAACCGATTGTTTGTTTGTTTGTTTGTTTGTGTGATTGTTCGTTTGTGTGTTTTCGTGTTCGATTGTATCCACAGTTTTGTCGGAAGACCTCACTTGCCTTGTAGAGAGCACTTGTCCTCTAAGTGTTCTCGCGTGAGTTGAAAGGGAGTAGGGTGCGCTAATACCCGCTCGGCTAGTATTTTAGTATTTTATTAGTCTGGTAGTTAGTTCGGGCTTACTCGAGGGCGAGTAAGGGTTAAGTGTGGGGGAGTTGATAAGTGTGGTTTGTAGTGCTTATTCTTTGTGTTTGGTCCCGGTTTCTCTTGTGGAATCGCTCTTTGGAGCGGTTTTCGAGGCTACTTACGCTTCTTCTAGCTTGTGTTAGGTTCCTAGGACCAATATTGGAGATATGGAACGATTCCGACTCGTTTCAGACACATTTGGAGCCAACGAGGAGAAGCGACGATCACCCGGTGGCTTAGACTCAATCCCGAGCCCTTGGGACCCATTCCCGAGCCCTCGAGACCCATTTCCGAGCCTTCGGGACCCATTCTCGAGCACCGAGAATCGTTGAGAAGCCTAACAAGAGCAAGGAGGGACCTATAGGATCATATTTGAAGCCTACAAGACCCATCCTGGTCGGGAAGGACCCCATCTCGACCGGGATGAGGAGCAACGAAGAAGACAGCTACTGGAGGTTGATCCCGGCCGGGATCACCACCTTCCCGGTCGGGACCACCCCATCCTGATCGGGACCGACATCATCCCGACCGGGAAGAGCATAACACCGCCCGGTGTTATGCATAACACCGCCCAGTGTTATGCACCATCCCGACCGGGATCAAGAGCTTCCCGACCGGGACCATTCCTTCCCGACTGGGATGACTTCCTTCCCGGCCGGGAAGGCCCCAGTTCAGCCCGTGTTTCATTTTTCCGCCTCCCTTATTCTTGTAACCCTATATATACCCCCCTCTTGTATTGTTAGACCATCTTATGTAAACCTAGACTATTTTTAGGTTAGATTAGTTTAGATTAGGGTAGATTAGCTTAATCCTTCTTTAATTACTCTTCATTAAGCCTTAATCTAGATAGTTACTCTTGTATTAAAGGATCTCTTGAAGAATCCATTCAAGCTTGACAACATTGGTGGAGGTTTTGGGTGTTCTTTCTATACAAGTTTTCATCTTTTCATCCTTTGTAGTTTGGTATAATCCTTTTCTCTTCTCTTTTCCTTTAATCTTTATTGTTATTCAAGTTTTCATCTTTGTTTAGTGTTTGTTATTCATCCTTGTTTTCCATTATAAGTGTTTTGGTCCTTGTGTTTGTTTCTCTTGTTTGTGGTTGTTTTAGTTTAGATATGTGTGAGTAGTCATCTTCTAGGGTTAGTAGGGGGATTGGGTGTTGATTAGGAATGATTAGGGTGGAAATTGGTGATGCTAGATGTTGTTATTGTTGTTTCCTATTTGCCTTGCACTCCACATGTTTGATGAAATGCTTGTGAGACTCGAGACGATCAATCCTTGTTTTTCTTGCCTCTTCTCTTGTATGTGGTTGTTCGGTTTGTATGTTTGGTTCCCTCATTAGTAGCGAGAGCGTGGTGAGGACGACCCCTATGCCGTTTTAGTGGCGAGAGCCCGATCGTAACCTAGGCTACGAGAGCATGCTAGTGAACCCCGTTTCCTCCTTTTGATCCCCTTGACATCCATGAACCCGACCTAGCCCTAGTTTTCTTCTTATCGTTTTATTAGCTTCCATTAGTCTTTAGTTGCTTGCTTTGCCTTGTTAGTTTATGTTGTAGACTATAGTTCAGTCAATCTCAACCTTAGCCATAGTTTAGTTTCTCTCGAACCTAGTCTTGGACCGTAGCACACCTTAGTCCGACACCCCGTCCCTGAGGATTGACCCGACTTGCCCTAGCTACCTAGCGTAGGTTCGTTGGTTTACTTTGATCGGTGGGATCCACGGCAAAAATCCATCCCGTCAAAGATGCACTACAACAAAATCAACTTTTCGCGGCGATTTTTTTTGTATTTCGTGGCGATTCTATTTGACGGGAAAGCTTTCCCCATCGATTATGAATTCGTTAAGGTAGGTGGCGTTGCCATAGCCTTTCGTGGCGAATAATTTGTTCGCTGGGTTAGCTCCTTAAAATCGACACGAAAGAAGATGGGGTTTAGTGACGATTTTTGTGTCGATTATTATTGACGCAGTAAATAATTTGATATCACCTCAAATAATAATTGTAGCGATTGTATTCGACACGATAAGTACAATAAAATATTATTTAATGACAATTGTTGCAATTGCATTCGACACGATAAGTACTATTAAATGCAACCATACAGTAAATTTGGTATCAATTTCATTCGATACGAAATATCACCCTTCGGTCTCTCAAATGCGGTGCGAAAATAAAAAGAAAAAACAAGGAACCTTTTTATTACTCATATATTCCAAAAATTATATATATCCAAAATCAACTAAATTGAATACATAAAAATAAGTATAAAATAAGTGCAAACGATCTTTTGACAACCTAAAAAATTATTATTCCGTACATCTTTGACCACCTAATAAATGTCGCGCCTAACAAAACCCCTTAGATTGATTCCTCGTAATTTCCTCCTTAGTTAACCCCTCCTGCGTTTGAACAAATTTAATTAGTATAAAAAGATTGGAATAGGTATATCAATTAAAACAAAGACTAAAATTCACGTCAAGGTGTCAGCTAAGTCTGTGAAAAATGAGTACTGATGGCTCTCTGCGGAAATAAAACAAATACGTACGTCATCTCTACTAGATAAAATATAAAGCTACCTATCAACAGGTCAATCATTCAATTTCGAAAGCTTTAGTGTCACTGACGAGTGGAAACACTAATAACAACAATCCACCACAACAAAGAAACATACATCGTAAAGAAATTTACATGTCTGCAAGTATCCATGTAAAATAGGCTATAATTTACGAAATCTTATGGACCATTTTTTTAACATGTAACATGTTATAGATCACATAAGTACAAAACTACGATGATGATCACTAAAAAAAGAAGCGAGATTCTCGACCTAAAACCAAATTATATCAGCATTTTATTTAACTTAAAGAGGTACGTAAGGGATTTGCTGGAATATATCATCAAGATATAGATGGGGGAAGACCCTCCGGTGCTATTATTACGAGTAAAAGAAGACCAAGATGGTTCAAGAAAATCTATAGCTGCTATCAATCTTGTTAGATTGACATCCATTGTTTCTGACTGACAGACAACCTGATAGCTACCGACAGAATGCTATGCGACTACTAGTAAAAGAAAATAACCTGCGCTTTTGAACTTGTTCACTTCTAATTTTTTAGGAGAATCAATCTCATCACTCGAAATGAAGACTTAAGTCTAACCCGACACTCGAATCGAACCAACCTGAAAACAATTTGATTCGACCTGATATCTTGTAAACCCAAAATCATGTGAAAATGAAACAGGAAAGGGAAAAAGAACAAGAAAAGAACCTGAAGAAGGCGACTTGGCAGGCATTAAATCCGCGTGCACTAAGATGGAAGAAGCTACAAAAGGTGACGATATCGAGCATGTGGCAGCAGCAACAACGAGGTTATGGGTATTCATGACATTTTCTTGCAAAGGGGCTTGAATCCTAGAGCCTTCTTGAGCTAATCCAAATTTTCGTTGATATACCATCAGCTTTTGTTCCTTCAACCATATGTACTCATGTAGTAATTCACCTAAACTCAAAACAAACTATTTTGTGCCTACAATTAATCAAATTCCAACAAATCAAAAGTAGTCAATCAAATCATTAAATTAAATGTGAGAAAAATTGAAAATTCATTATAGGAGTATATGTATTTAAAGGGTAGGATACCTCAGTTAGGGATGACTTTTATATGAGGTAGCACACCTTAGTCCGACACCCCGTCCCTGAGGATTGACCCGACTTGCCCTAGCTACCTAGCGTAGGTTCGTTGGTTTACTTTGATCGGTGGGATCCACGGCAAAAATCCATCCCGTCAAAGATGTAGCTCTAATCAGACTAAATCAGCTCAAACAAGTCAAAATAAGGTCAAAATTTCAAATGAAGATATCAAAATTTCGAAAGGGTCGCTAGCACACATTTTCGATCCCGGTCACAATGGAAGTGGTTTTAGGAAAATCCGGCATCGTTTCGACACCTTTTGATCCGTCTTAAGACACACAAAACCTCAAGAAGGGTCCTAAAGGTCATCCTAGCCCTAGCAATCGACAATAGAGCTACCCATAACCTCACGGACACTATTTAAACAAAATCACGTAAAATAAATACGGGAATAATCAGAAAACAGTCCTTAACCCTAGCTTTTCAAACACAAATCCATAAAAGAATCGTTATCGCACCTCGAACATCTTTATCAAGCTTATAACTACTTCAACAAGCTCTAATCGACCTCAATTTAACCACGAAATCAAGCACAAGCATCGAAACTTAAGAATTAAAAAATACCCAAATCGATTTTCTAGAGTTTTCAAAGCAACAGGCTCATAATCAATTCAATCAAGCAAAACCGACAAAAAAGCAAGTAAAGAACACTAACCCGGAGTCGACATTGTCGTAAAAAGCGGAATCGAAATGAAATTCGGTGAGAAAAATCGAAGAAGTCGAGTTTGGGGCGAGGAAGGTAACGCGTTCGAATTCTTTGTGTAATAAACGAGCGCCCCAATTTTCGCATTACTTAAGCAGGCCGAATCCACAAAAATCCAACCGCTTTAGCTCACGTGCTCGGGTCCTGGTGCGCTGGGGGCTGAGTGCCTGAGTCTTGGAGCGCAGAAGGATGCGCGCCTAAGTGTCCTAGTCCAGACTAAAACAAAGCAAAACAAATATAACTCAAAGACAATACACATGAACCTGCTAAGACAAGCCAAACAACAATAACAAGACAACTTCTAACTAACTTCAATAATACACTGTCGACTAATAAAGCAAGTCCTTAACGCTGCATCCGGACACGTAACAATAAAAAACAACCAAGGTTAACATAAGCAAACTCTGAGCCAACTCAAACCCAAATCAAAACAAAAGCAAGAGCAAGCCCGAACATAGTAAGACAAGCATGCGAGACAAAATTAACTAAGACAAATTCACTCCACCAGCATTTTACTAAGACAGATAAACAAACAGCGATTTGCCCGAAGGGTCTGAGTTATCCCGGAGGCACAGCAACAGCATTTTTGCCCGAGGGTCAGAGTTATCCCAGAGGCACAGCAATAGCAATTTTGCCCGAGTGTCAGAGATATCCCGGAGGCAAAGCAATTTTTATTCGAGAGGAGACTAACGCCCTCGAAGGAGTCTTATACCTCCACAACAATTTTTATTCGAGAGGAGACTAACGCTCTCGAAGGAGTCTTATACCTCCAGAACAATTTTTATTCGAGAGGAGACTAACGCCCTCGAATAGTTTTATATCATTTTATCTTGTCCTAGGGGTCATAAGCATCCCAAAGACGATTACTCGAGCGGAGACTAACGTCCTCGAACATTTTATGTCATCGAGGGTTCACAAGTAGCCCAAGATATACTCGTACAAATAAAGGCCAACTTAAGGCGTTGCTAGTGCGCAAAAAAAAAACTTAAAATTAAACGAAACCTCTAAATAAATTGAAGAAGAAAAAGCGCGCGCGCACAAAGAATCAAGAACAAGATGTCAAGCAACGACCCGGGCCCCAAGCAATCGACCACAAGCGAAGACGTCAGGTATGACTTCTCAACCTTGGCTGGCGAGCCTCACCACGTAGTCCAACGAACTTAAAGCGACCCGACCGGACAGCCACCAGGTCGTAATCCTCGTTTGACCTAGGTGGCTACACTTTGACTTTCGCCTTGTCCAAGCCTTAGTCAAATTGGGGCTTCTGTAGACACCAAAATTTGGACCTGGTGGCTGCAGAAGTGCCCATCAAACACACGATGACGATAGGGCTGCAACGCGACACGGGTTCGCGATGTTTTAGATAGTTTTCTTATAGAACGGATCAAATAGTTACTCGGAAAAATTAAAACAAACATGATGGCAGCCTTAGTCGTGTCGTTACGGTCGTATAGACACTAATTAGAGTCAATTCCGACACCAGGACCCCGAGTCGGCCCCGAAACTCAAACCGAGTCAACCCCGAGTCAAGCGAGCCTCGGGATGAACACCCGAGGCCCACGAAACCCATGGCGCAAGGTCAAACCGTGGGGAAGCCTTCGCGACCAAGCAAGATATCACACACCTACCTCTCGGTTTTGGAAAGTATCAAAATCGTATCTTCAAAACTCCAACAGCCCCACCTAACACGCCTGGGTCTCCCCACGCTTGGACCCAGGCGCCTGAGTCCTGGTGCGCCTCAAGTCACGCGTCCATATGGGTGACGAGGGTCGAAAACACCTATAAATACCCCCCTCCGCCTCATTCATTCGACACAATTCAATTCTCTCTTCTCCCTCAAAAACTCTCGCTAAGGGCTCGCACTCCGACACCCGAGGCAAACGATCCACTCGATCGTAGTTTCGATAAAAAAGCGCCATCGACGCTACTCCTCACCTTCGAGCACTCCACTCGATACCGAGGTGCCTGTGAATGACTAGCTCAAAATTAGTACCTAGGTTCTGTCAGATTAGCCGCAAAACTAGTCATTAGTAACGAAGCTCTGCCGGAGTAGCCGCGGGAAGGTCAAACGGTAACGGGGTTCTGCCGGAGTCACTAGTCAAGCTTGGAGGATCTGCCTGTTGATCAAGTCGTCATTAGGTTGTCATCTAAACAAAACTTTCCATATTTAAACTTTATATTATTATGCACTACGACAACACTACACGTGGGCACTAGGCCCACGAACGTCCACTAAAATACGTAACGTCCCAACTTCAACAAAAAATACTAAAATACCCTAAATAGACCCGAGTAATTCTGAGATCCGTTCTCAAAACTATCTATACATCAAGTCCCCTTTAGTGTATACTCCGAGGGTGCAATTCCTCACAATGTGATTTACTTACATTGGTATTTACAGTTTTTCGTATGATTTATTGCTTTTATGACCTTATAATTGCATGCCAAATCACTTAACACAGAATTCAAAACGTAAAATAACTAAAACTGAACAAAGTGATGGTCGGGTTCCGTATTAGTCCCGGTGCTCGCCTTATTAGGTTCGACGCATCTCTACTAATGCCGAATCGACGCATCTTAATCAGAATACCAGGTAAGGTATACCACGAGAATGACTAATATTCGTATTATCACGTTAAAAGTGATTTGCTAATACCTATAATATTAGTACTCTCTACTTCCCTACGTGCATCTTTTCATGGCCTGCCTGTCACGTGAAATCGCATGCAAAGAATGTAAACACAATTACTTTGACGACAATACTTGTCCTTAAACAACCGACGTAGCAAAAGGAATAGGGTTAAAACAACGGATGTTACAGAACTTCCACCGCAACAAAAGAACTAGGATATCAGCCCACCGATTGATTAATAGAGGCCGCCATAGTGCGGGCGGGATTGGGTGTTGACATCTATCGGATGTTGGCTTCCCAATACGTACCCTCACCTCTTACTCAGAATCGACGGTTTCCGGATGTCCGAAACCATTGGCAATGAGAGTCATTCCTGGCATGGAGTGCTTAAGGGTACAAGTCTTTATCTTTAGGGCTCATGCCACTCAACTTTGAGCCGGTAAGAGATCAAAGTTGACTTGAACGTCCGAGTCCCCATAATTGACCCGGTGGCGACTCCACAAATCGGCAACGAATTCAGTTCACTAAAAAGGTCGCCTTACCAAATGAATCGGCCTTTAAACATTTATAACCACGTCTCGATCGATTCCTAAACGGAAACACGGGTGCCCGCACCCGTCTAGTACAAGTCCGGATCGTCATCCAAATCGAGATCCGACACATCGCTCCGTATGCGATATCGGACCGGTCCCGGTAGGGAGGGGGCCGCATGGGGCCGCCGCCACACGATGAAAACCGGGTAGGTCCCGCGCCGAGCGCTGCAGACAGACGTCCACAGCCCTACTTTGTGCACGACCCACTAAGATATAGAGTGGGTTTGAACGGATCCGAATTCCCAAAAAATTCGGTGGCGACTCCAACTTCGATTTAAATTTCAATCCGAGATCCATCTCACATGAGATTCATTCGCCGCCCCAAACCCGCGCGTGGCCGCGTCAGGGTGGACCTATGTTATGTCCACAATTTGGCGACTCCGCTGGGGAAACCTGATGTACCACTTGTCATCGAGATTCCTAGGGTGAGACTCGAAAAGAAATCGTTAGATTAGTAATGTACGCATTTTAGTTCGATGGTTCATGCATAACTCAATCTTTCCTGGGCCGGTTACTTGTGACCAACGTCCCACTATACCGCAGTACATTCCTAAATGGGTGCGCTATAGTCTTCTATGGCCGAACTCGTATGGGTTTCACGGCATGTTCTAACGCTAATTCGGCTTAGGAAGTCCGTCCTGAATTACGAGAAAGCCGTCATTGATGGTATAGACCCATTTTCGACCGACCGAGACTTAGCTTAGAGCATACATGGTGTCGATATATTGCTTCCATGACTACATGCTACTTGATTTACGTGTCATCTTTTTTGAAAAACCGTTATTTCAAAAAAAAATGCATCTTTATTCAATTTTCAAAACCCGGGATGCTACCAAAATTAGGACTTACGATTTGACTCAAAATAGCCTATTTTTAGCCGGTATGCTATCCATCTCAAAAATTCAAAAAAATTCGGGCCCAATGGCATTTTCGCTAATTTTAAAAGTCGGGATCCTATTTTCGATTTTCAGATTTTCGGAAATTGATTTTCGATATTCAAAATTCCGAAATTCCAAAAAAGCATCTTTCCAAAATGTCCAATTTTCAAAAAATCAGAATGCTGACAAAATTAAGATTTAAGATTTGACTCAAAACAAGCCTATTTTCTAGCCGGCATGCTGTCCATTTCAAATTTTGAATTTCCGATCCCCTTTTGATTTTCGAATTTTCAAAGTGCAATTTCAATTTTCAAAATTCAATTTCGATTTTCAAATCTTCGAGATGCCATTTTCAAATTTTCGAGATGCCATTTTCGATTTTCAAAATTTTCGAAATGCCATTTTCAATTTTTAAATCTTGAAGATGTCATTTTCGATTTTCAAATCTTCAGGATTTCATCTTCAATTTTCAAATTGTCGGAAATTCTTTTTCGATATTCAAAATTTTCAAAATTCCAAACATTCGACTTTTCAAAAAGCTCGATCCTGTCAACATGTTGCCAATTTCAAAAGACGGGACCGTGTCCCAATATTTTTCAAAATGCGAAATTACTCGCAACCATTCTAATATTTCAAATTGCTCGGTCCTATTGGCCCACTACCAATTTCGGGACCGTTCTCTCAAAATTCAATTCTTGTCCAAAAAAAAGCCTTCCTTATTATAGGACCTACCGTTATCCGTGTGTCGAGTCTGTTCATAATTTGTCGAAGGTCTGAAGCGTCGAAACTCCGTCGATCCTACATCACAAGTTTCTGCCCCATCCTAGTCTGCCTTTTTCTAAAGGCATAACCGACCAACACGAGTCATACACTCGTAAATGGAAGGTTCGTCTATACACTCGAGTCCTAACTAGAAAGTCCCACGCGACCTTTCCCTCTAGCAGGGCGGTCCCCACGACCTTTCCAAAGGGAATTTCGCCAATCTTTCAATCCGTTAGTTGAGTCATCCCAATTCGAGAATCCCTTATCTTAAAGGTCTACCCTAATCACAGGTCCATCTTTTTTCAAGTCAAGTCAAGTGTCTCTAGCGTCGGAACTCTACCGATCTTACATCGCGAGTTTCTCCCCCTACTCCGTCTGCCTTTCCTCGAGGCCTAGTCAACCCTTTACAAGGCATAGTCCCACAACAAAAGGATCATGATCCTTACGCCTAAGGGTCACTCGTCCAACATTTGAGTCTTCACAAAATCTTCAATCCCACTCGGAGGCTACCCTTCAGCAGAGCTATCGACAACGATTGCTCTAAGGGTCATGTCTTACACGTGTTGTTTCACGTACCCCACTTCACGTCACATAGATGTCACACCATCTGAGTCCTACCAGAGTCTTTAGTCTCACTCGGGGGCTGTCCTCCGCCCAAGCAGGGGTACCCTACATTCATTCTGCATCGGCGTCCTTATGATGCCTTCTTCGAGTCGAACCCATGCTACGAACACTCGAGTCACCTAGGATTAAGTCACCACGGTTGGTCCGAGCACGCGGCGCGGTCAAACACGGTCGCCCGATTTCCGGACTCACCCTTCTGCAGCTCGAGTCTAATTCGCGGTCATTAATTTGTCTAGGTCAACATTCGGGTATCCCAGTCCAAGAATCTTAGTCATTTTCGTCCCCCCGGGCCATGTCTAGTTTGACTCTCTCTCTTGCATTTGCGCAAAACCGAGCTTAGGCGAGTTCTGACGCCTGTCGCTTCTTCCTACCAGGGATGTAATGAATAAGACACTACCTAACTATGACAAAGCCCACACAATCAAGAAAGGGGATATCCAGGGAAGCATGCTTATGCTATCTTGCTCCATTAACAATATCTTCTCGAAAATCAATACCGCCCTAGATAACCTAGGTTCCAGGGTAGCCATCATCGAGGAGGATCTTGCAAGAACCCAATCCCATCTTACACAACTAGAACGGGTAAGGAAGCCAATCACTCCACCGGGCAATTTAAAGGGTGAGGACTCTTATGAAACCATCCGATACCCCCAAGACGGCAAGACCGAGAGAGGTAATCCACAAGTCACCTCTCTGAAAATCAAGAACCAGTCAAAAGTAAGGACATTTACCCACTTGGATATGTCCTACACCGTCGCTTTCCTAAGGTTGGTTTCAAAGGGCCTAATACTACCCATAAGCCCAACAGCCGACACACCTTTGGAAAAACGCTCCAAAGCATGGAACGCTGAGCATTACTGCAAATTCCATAGAGGGAGGGGGCACGATACAAAGCAGTACTGGAAACTGAAACACCTCATCCAGGATTCCCTCGATGCCAGGAGGACACCCGTCATGGAAACGTTGTCACTTGCAAGGCCCCTCATGGACTATACAGGGCGCAACGACCAAAGCATCCAATCTACCTCCCATGTATCCAAGAGTCCGAATTTGATTTGAGTCCTGGTCTGAATCCGAGTCTAGGATGTACTATTTCTTTCAAAGTCAATGTCAGAGTCAGAGTCAGCTGTATTCTGTCCTCTTTTCACATTTCAATAAAATCAGCTTTTCTGTTTCTCACATATACTTTCCTTATGTGTTTCCAAGACCATGATAAACACCATCATACACTGTGAGCACATGCACGTGACTGTTATAGGCACATCTATAATGACTACAGGAAACTGAGCCCATGTTTCCTTTTTACCGGTTCCATGTCTGACATAGAAAGCCATAAAACTACCCCTAGCAAGAGCGGTATCGAATCCTATGACAAATCTAGGTAGTCTCCTAGTTTGGGTTCAAGACGGGAGGCAAGCCCATTTCCCACAATTCTCATGCTTCTCAAACTCTTACGTTTCCTATCCTAAGCGGTACTCAAACTCTCCTAAGCCAAGGTCGGGAATTCCTATAAATAGGACCTCCCATCCAACACTTTGGAGGACCGAAAAATCACATCACGACATCAGAATTAACACCAAAAAAAACAGCCTCATAACACGGTTTTCATACATCCTCGATATCTAGCAAATCCCGACACCTTTCCGAAGTCTCGAAATACCGACGAAGCCACCCCACCGTCCGGCCAAATCCGACGTCCAACCACCCAAACCGACATCCTAAACTCATCCTCATCATCTCGACGCTCCTAGGTTTAAGCCACTTTCCGACGAGTCTTGTCCCGAGAAAACAAAGCATGTAGGTTGAGGGTGTAAATCAAACCCGTTTCTCCTTCTTCTCTTCTCTTCTTCTCGTTTTTTTATGGGTCTTTTCGTCGGTCTTTTTCTATTTTTCTAATATCGATATTATTAAAAAAAACTATTTTTATATCGAACATTCTTAAAAATATGATATCGATTCTATATAATTGAATATTGTATCAAAAAGAATTATATTAAGCTTTCGACGATATCGTTACATTTTTTGGTTCAAAACCCTTTTTTACAACTTTTCGTTCAAACCCCCTTTTTACAACTTTTCGTTCAAAATAAACTCTTTTTCAAAACCTTTTTTTTAAAACCATTCCGACTATTTGATATTGATTTCATAATCGAATATTGAATACGACGAATATCAAAAATATAAACCGAGTATAAATTAATCCATATTTGTACGCGATTTATAAAAATCAACGATTTTCGACAAAAAGTAATAAAAAACGGGCCGGCAACCCGGATCGGATTTTTTAGCTTTTCGTTCGTTTTATTTTTATTATTCTACGATACGATTTCTAAAATTTATATCTTTTCTAAAACTATTCTAAATATTTGATATTGATTTCGTGGTCAACTATCGAATATAACGAATATCGAGAATATTAAGTCGAGTACGAATTATGCAATATTCATACGCGATTTAATCGAAAAAATTTCAAATACCGCTTCCGAAACAGGCTGCCACGCGACTCGCCGGTGTCCCGGGCGAGCCGCGCGGCCGGCTGCCGTGACCCGTCTTTTCTTCGTTTTTTTTATATTATTTTTCGAGCTTCGCTTTTTATACAAAACAGCGTTTTAACAATATTTTTCAGATTTCGATTAAAATTTATTTTCTCGATCTCTTATATTTATTTGCTATATTATTATTCAATCGTTACTAACTCGTTTTCTCGTGTTTGTAGCAATTTATTTATTTCTGTTTTATTAGACTAAAACGAATTCACATGCTAAAATAACTTTGACGTTATTAGTTTAACATGAATTAAACGACTTAGCAACCCATTTATTTATTTTCCTCACATGTCTTAGGAAAATAATCTCTGCACATCATTCAATCGTCGAACTAACGCGTGTACACAAAACCGAACGATATCTTAGTAAAGGTCGCTAAGTGCGGGCGGGGTTGGGTGTTCTCAATGAGCTTCCCAACACGTACCCTCACCCCTTACTCAGAACCGTGGTTTCCGGATGTCCGAAACCATTGGCAACGAGAATCATTCAATATACGATTAACCGCGCAAGTCGGCATCGGTATCGAACTACAAAGGGACGAACCCAATAAACTCTGACATCGGAAATGGGCCAGGTTTTAAATATGGCCCACTACGACAAAAAGTGGGTTCGAATGGTTCCGAATAACCACAAAATTCGGTGGCGACTCCTAATTCGATTTAAAATTCTATTCGATCCATCTCATATGGAAATTCATTCGCCTCCCCAAACCCGCGCGTGGCCGCGTCGGGGTGGACCTATGTCATGTCCACAATTTGGCGAGTCCGCTGGGGATTAACTGATGTGTCACTTACCATCGGCATCCTCAGGGTGAGACTCGAAAAGAAATCGTTCGATTAGTAATGTACACGTTTTAGTTCAATGGTTCATGCATAACCCCGTTCTATCCCGGGCCGGTTACTTGTGACCGACGTCCCACTATACCACGGTGCATTCCCACTTGGGTGCACTAAAGACTTCGATGGCGGAACTCGCATGGGTTTTACAGCAGATTCTAAGACCAACTCGGCTTAGGAGGTTCGTCCTGATTTGCGAGAATGCGATCGTTGTTGGTATAGACTCTATTCGACCGACCGAGACTTAGACTAGGAGCATACATGGCGTCATTATACTGTTTCTGTGACTACATGCTACTTGATCTTGTTTGGTCTTTTCAAAAACCGTCCTTTTCAAAAAAAAAACTTGCATCTTTTCAAACCCATCTATTTTTCAAAACCCGGAAAGCTACCAAATTTAGGACTTATGATTTTGACTCAAAATGGCCTATTTTTAGCCGGTATGCTGTCCAAACTTTCCAAAAAAAAAAAATCAAAATCTCGGCCCGGTAACCTTTTTTTTCGATTTTTCAAAAAAATCGGGCCTTCCAATCCGACCTTGCTCGGTTTTCAAATCCAAATTCCCTTTTCAAAACTTTCTTCTTCTTAGGACTTCCCGTATTTAGCAGTGTCGGGTCTTGTCATAAGTTGTTAGAATCTATAGCGTCAAAACTCCGTCGATCTTACATCACGAGTTTCTACCCCATCCCAAGTCCGCCTTACTTGTCAAGGCACGGTCCACCTACGTAGTACAAACTCCGACAAAGGGAAGCCCATTTACACAATCGAGTCCAAAGTCTGGGGATTTCACACACGGATCTTTCTTCGAACGGGACTAGGCCCACTTTGCCAAAACCCAGGGAGAGTCCACCATCCACGAGTCACCCGTCTAGGAGTCGGTCTTCAGTCCCACTCGGGGGCTACCCTTTAGCGGGGCGATCAACCGCGTTTGCTCTAAGGATCAGGTCTTACACGTGTTGACTCACGTACCCCACTTTCGAGTCACTTAGATGTTGCACCATTTGAGTCCTATCAAAGTCTTTAGTCTCACTCGGGGGTTGTCCTCCACCCTAGCAGTCAACCACGGTCACCTTAAGAGGTACCCCACGTTCATCATACACTGGCGTCCTTATGATGCCTTCTTCGAGTCGTACCTATGCTACAAATACTCGAGTCATCTAGGGTTAGGTCACCACGGTTGGTCCGAGCACGTGACGCGGTCAAACACGGTTGCCCCATTTTCGGACTCGCCCTCATACACCGTCCGAGTCTCATGGTCGAGTCCAAGCCAGGGTCGTTACCTCGTCTAGATCAACGTTCGAGTATCCCGGTCCAAGAGTCTTTGTCGACCCGTCACCCCGGGCCGTATCTAGTTTGACTCCCTCACTTGCACTTGCGCAAAGCCGAGTTTAGGCGAGTCGTGACACCCGTCGTTCTCTCCAATCAAAGACTATACCAAAAAAAAACAACCAACAGAGCGTCCGAGTCCGGATTTGATTCGAGTCTAAGTCTGAGTTCGAGTCTAGGATACCCTACATCCTCATTTCCAAATCAAAGTCAGAGTCAAAGTTAGTTGTATTCTGTCCTCTTTTTTCAAAATTCAATAAAATCAGCTTTTCTATTTCTCATACATACTTTCCTTATGTGTTTCCGAGAACATGATGAACACCATCATACACTGTGAGCACACGCACGTGACTATTATAGGCACATCTATAATGACTACAGGAAACCGAGCCCGTGTTTTCCTTTTACCTATTCCATGTCTGGTATAGAAAGCCACATAACTACCCGTAGCAGGAGCATATCGAATCCTATGACAAATCTGGGTAGTCTTCTAGTTTGGGTTCAAGACGGGAGGCAAGCCCACTTCCCACAATAAACACCCATCCAATAAGACTAGCCAGTCCCTACCTTAGGTGTTAGTCTGACCGACAAAAAAAAGCTGGACAAAAAAAAAATCAAAAGTCCAAGAGAAAAAAAAAAGCAAAAGGCCAAAACAAAAAGGGTGGCCATGATCAAAAAAGAATTATCAACATCTCTCGACCAGACACGGTCAACTCAAATGAAGAATCCCATGACCGGGGCTAAGAGGTCAACCCAAAGAATTCAAAAACCCATGACCGTGAAACGGTCAATTCAAAAATTATCAATACCCATACCATCCAATAGGGGAGAAACAATCAAGCTGGTCAGATAACACCACATCTAGCCTTCCCACATTACAACCCTCAAGACCTTCTCGAGACCTATTCTAGAGACAACCCAGAATTTTGAGGATTCAAGCTCCATAGGATACACCATAACCTTTAGAGCCAGACATGGAAATCAGATCCCGCATTATCAAACCTGCCCAATCGAAGCTCGAGCCATTCTACTCGACTTCCCCTTTACATAACAGAATTCACAATCACCATATGCAAATCCGAGAGCAAAACTCGTTAAAATCCCCGAGAGCAAAACTCATCAAATCCCCGAGAGCAAAACTCGTTAAAATCCCCGAGCGCGAAACTCATCAAATACCCGAGAGCAGAACTCATTAAAATCCCTGAGAGCAGAACTCGTTAAAATCCCATCCCAATTCTTCTCATTCAAACCAGTTACCAGCCCCAAACACGGGACCTCAACTTGCAGTCGGCATATAACATGACCAAATAGTTCACACCACCTCTGGGGGCTACCCCGAAGAACGCTCACAGTCACAGGATCAACATTCTAACTATTCTAGCCCTTTGATCAAGACATCACTGGGAATGCACCTAGCCTACACCATCGCTGTGGCTAGTTACACACAAAGCCCTAGTAAACTAGGCACCATTATATATCTTTCACATCACTGAACTACGGCTTGGTTTGATTTCACTACACGTGAATACGTAGGCAGCCTTTCAACAAGGGCACAACCACCCACATTGACACACATTCAAAAAGCGCCATCATTCCGGTCACGACACTGTCATGTTCTTAACAGTTAGCTTTGTCATCCTGGGGGCTTCTTCTAGACAGAAGTTCTCCATCCACTCACATAATCCAAATACTTTCAAAATCTAGCCTCCTTTCTATAGTGTGTCCTAGTACTCGGCTCAGTTGAGGACGAGAATCTGTCATGACTCGGAGCAATACCCACTTTGGAAATGTCCCAAAAATCAAAAATTCAAAAGAAGCACTAGACTACAGCATTGCTACTGCTAAAACAGTCTCATTACAGACTACTGCAATTCCCCTATAGCAGATCGTTCCCATTTCGATGTTCGACTGTGTTGCCACTCGCCTAGGCTACGGAATAGCGCAACTTAAGTGTCTTGTCATCTTAGGTGGCCTACCCCCTAACGAGTCACGGTCTAACCCTTAGAGAGTCAAAGTCGTGTCTGTCCAGAGTCGAGTCTGTCGGTATATCTCTCTCTTCAAATTCTCATTTGCAAAACTTAGCCATCTGAGAAAATCCTTTTCCTAGTCATCGCAGGAATAGGCTTTATATCACTTCCCCTACTTCACCTAGGCATACAGGCCTAATCATGAAGTTACAGGAATCCGTATCAGAATCCGATTAGGAATCAAGTCATCCCAAGCGTTCTAATTTCCAAAAAAATTCATTTTCTTTCCAAAAATCAATCAAAAATCATTTCTTCCCCACCATGAGTCAGTATTTCGCCTAAATGTTACATACAAATTATGCCAGCATACAGGTACACCCAACACTCCCGAGAAATTCTAAGAAAAATTCCCCAGTGGAAAGTCCAGGCGACATTTTATATCTGTAAATAGATATACCCATAGCTTCCAAGGCAAGCTCCCGCGCAATTCCAACACAGGATATACCTGTAAACGGGTATACCCATGGCTTCCAAGGCAAGCCCCCACGACATTATCAGCATCAACCCAGGTAATACTTGGGAAGAAGAGATAGATGCCTTAGAACTTGCCTTGAATGGGAAATTGGAGGAGCCGATTAGGGGATTTGGAGATGCTATGCTAGACCAAACCGTCGAAGAAATTTAGGCCGCCATCAAACGCCTTGAGTTTCTTAGCTTCATGGTGAGAATTCTAGTAAGAATGACGATGAGGTCCCCCCTAAAGCCTCCAATGAAGAAAACTTGATGTCTTCACCTCCTTTACCGCACTTGATTTCGAGTACCTTGTCTTGTGAGACGGTTGATGAAGTGGATCCTTGTCGAGCGGTGGAAAAGAGTGCTACTCTAGACCCCGTAGAAGAAGCAACACCCCAAGGGTATGATCTCCCGAATCATAACGCCGAGCATGACTCTAGACCATTATGCCTACCGGATGGTCATAAGAGTCGTCGCAATGTTGGTTGGAAAGACCCGAAAGATCACGATAACCCCGAGCATAATGAAGATGATCGCTTCTTGACTCCGACTTGGAAACTCTTGTTGATGGCTAGGATCGGCCACATGAGCATTAATGAAGATGTTGCTAGGGCATTTGACTTACTCCTCCGAGCTGTTGATGGCTATGGGTAGATGGTGAGAGTATCTTTTTGTAAATATCTTTTTCCTTTTCTTTTTGTTTTTGTATATGTTTGATTGGATAGTTTGGATTCTAGGATTTGTTAGTCTTTGTGGAATTCATGTAATTTGGAATTTTCTTGAGCGATGTGAGGGAGGGATCTTTGATGTCTTTATTGAGCTTACTTGATAGATTTAAAGTGAAGATGAAGAATTAGAGAGGGGTGTTGATGATAGAATCTTCAAGGCATGGTGGAGGAAGTCAGTTTTTGAGCTTGGTACAAGCTTTTGGGGACGGGATTCTAAATCCCGATGTATTAGTTGACTTGTGGGTAGAGCTTTCAAAAGGAATGAAGTACTAGAAAAGTCATCCCGACCGGGATGAAGTGTGCACGAAATTTGGAGCTACTGACGGTGCTTCCCGACCGGTATGAGCTTGCTCCCGACCGGGATGAACTTACTCCCGACCAGGATGAGTTGCTCCCGATCGGGAAGAGCTCCTTTAGCCCCCTTTGCCTTGGTTTCTTCATTTAAGCCCCATCCCACCAATTTATACCCCCTCCCAACCTCCCTACTCACCCTTGCCTCTATCATCTCACCCTTACACTTCATATGTACACCTTTATCATCACTTTGCACCGAGTTTAACCTCAAATCCCACCCTCATTACACCTATGCAAGCCCGATACTTGAGACTACATTGAGGAAGAGGAATAATGATGATGAAGACAAGCATGGTGCCGATAACGATCATTGAGACGATGGAGTTGATTGAGTTGCTAACCGTTTGGTAAGGTGACTCTCCTTCTTTTCCGTCTTTTGTTGCTTAGTCTTTCTTCTTTGTCCCCTTTCCCTTGTATGTATTTGGCGTCTTGGTGGCCCTCGGGGCCTTAGTGGTCATTGCTCCCGATTCTCGATGACTTGATTACATCGAGAGTCATTTGAAAAATCCAATTTAACAAGTTCTTTCACTTTTTCCTTGTTTTTTTTTTCTTTTGGTTGAATTTAATCGGATTTAGGCGGAATTCGGGCTAGGTGACTTGATTACACCAAGCCCTCCCCTCCCATTTCTTTTTATTTTCTTCTTTTTATTTCTTACCCCATCCATATTTTTTCTTGTCTCGGCCCTTGGTGACTTGATTACACCCCGGCCGGACACATTCGACCCTTTCTTCACTTTCATTTTTGATTTTTAGCTTTATTTTCCATTTTTCTTTTCTTTTTAGTGTCTCCGCACACACTACCGATCGAGCATGAGGACATTGCTCGGTTTAAGTGTGGGGGAGCGATATCTTAGGCTAGTTTAGTTTTATTTTCGTAGTTTTTTCGAAAAAAACTTTAAAATTCCTAAAAATTTGAAATTTTTCATAAAAAGCCAAAAAGATTTTCTTTTGTGTCTTTTCCTTGTGTCGTATATTTGTTGTGTTGTGTGCGTTTTGCCTCCCTTTTTCCTTGTAGGTTGCGCGATCGTCCGCAAGTTTCGAAAGGCTCAAGACATCCGGTAATACCCCTTCATATCTTTCTCCTTTTTCCCTTTTTGTGGAGTTTGGAGGAGATTTTGTGTTGGTGTTTGCTCGGGTGGAGTTTTGTGAAGTTTGTGGTTGATGTGGTGGCCGTTTGGAAGTTTCGGGGTGGTGTTTGTTTTCTTTGTCTGTTTGTTCTCGTTTCTATTGTTTTGTTTTGTTTTGTTGTGATTGTCTCTTTTCCTTTTGTTTTGTTGTGTCTTTGTTTGTCTTGATTAGTCGTGTCTAGTGTGTAATAAAAGGTTTGTGAAAACCCGGTTTTGAGATTAGTGCGCAAGTGTTTACTTTCCCTTTCTAGTTGATGTGAATCGAGTCTTGGACTTTAGTCTAGTAGAATGACCTTAAATCAATAGTTTCGTTGGTTTCTTACCTTGAGTCCACCTAGTCTACTAGGGATTTACTATGGGATTTGCATTTTGACCATTTTGACCACCCACGGAGTGAAAAGGCCTTGGTTGCCGAGTCCCGTCTCTTAGGTGACCGTGTTCGAAATCGTTTGATTAGTCCAAGTCTTCCCCCTTTTTGTGGTTTTGAAGGGAAGACGTCGTCCCGACTCACCCATTTACATACCTCCTACACACTTCCACAAATAAGTTGCAAATGGTCTAAGTTCTCACTTGGTTGCAAGAAATGCCTACAATACATGATTTATCCAAAAGGGCAAACCAAGAAAAAGAAAGAAAAAGAAAGAAAGAAAAAAAAGAGAAGAAAAAGAAAAAAAAGGCACAACAAATGAAAAACAAAATACAAAAGAAGAAAAAGAAATGGCATAGAAACTAAAAAGCCAAATGCAAAAGAAAGATGCCAAAGAAAATCATCTCACAAAAAGAATTCTCACCCCTTAAAATAAGCCTTTTGCCGACTATTATCGTGAAGAGCCTACCAAAGGACCGAGTCCCTAGGAAGGATGATAGCGGTAAATAGTCGGTTTTCCCTCATTTTGCAACCTTATCCACCTTTTTACTTGGACTAGTTGGGCGATTTTTGGACATGGGACGACCCTCTTGGCTTATCGCTAAAGGAGGCGGGGCTTCACTTACCTACAGTGTCGACTAACTCCGTGGTTCATCATTTTTCCATCCCGCCTATCGTCCCATAGTACGTTCTTAGAAGGTTAGGAGGAACCCAGGTAAGTTACCAACCTTTTTATTGTTTTGTTGTCATACTATTAGGGTTTTGTCCGTATTGATTTGTCTTATTGATGGTAGGGATTTGTCGTGGATCCCGCCACCAATTAAATAACCAACTAGCACCTAACGGTATTTAGGGTAAGTCGGGTCGTGTCCACGGAGACGGTATTGCAAGGTTTAGACTAAATCGGCCTAAAACAAGACTATGCTACCAAACGAACAAAAAGAGCTACTAATTGATGAATTATGATGAGAGGAGGAGAAAGTAGACTAATGAAGAGCTATGATAAACTAGACTATCAAATAACAACTAAACACAAGCCAAATAGCCAACTAAAGAGAAATGCTAAACAATGCTAATAATCCAACTAACTAGCAACCTAAAGAAATGATGACTAGCTGACAAGATGAATCAACTATGGAAAAGAGGTGGGTTAGGTTGGGTTCATAAGAGTAGTAGGGTGACTTGGGTGGTCAAAGGTGTCCACATACTAGGCAAACAATGAGTAGAGGAAGACTAGCATGAGAAGCATGGCCACTACAACTCAAACAAGCATTTCAACAAACACATGGTATGCCAAGAATGTGACTAACAATAAGGATTTACCCCTTGTCCCTAATCAAACCCTAATCACCCATAATCTACCCTTAATCCCCCTACTAACCCACAAGTAATCTACTCACTCATAATCAAAGAAAAACTAACAATAATAAGAAGAGAACACAACATCACAACCCTAACATTCACCATCAAGAACAATAACAATCAATAACAACAAACACTAAGTAGAGATTCAAACATGATTCAAAAACAATAAACAAGAGAAAAGAAAGTTATACCAACAATAGGATGATGAAAAGATGATATCTTGCATAAAAGAGAAACCCAAATAATCCCAACGTTGTCAATCTTGGAGAAATCTTCAAGTATCTTCTTAATACAAGCACTAATTAGCTAGGATTAACTAAGATTAACTAAGGATTAATGAGAGATTCAAACTAATATGAGGAACTAAATCTAGGGTTTATATGTTGTAGAGAGGCTTAAGAGAGGCTAAACTAATGTAGGATGCATAAACAATACAAGAGGTAAGTATTTATAGGGTTACAAATGGAAGGGAATTAAGAAGAAACAAAGCGCGGCTGCCAGGTGCCCTTCCCGGCCGGGAGGAGGTGGTCCCGATCGGGAGGGTGTCGGTCCCGGCCGGGAGGAGCTGGTCCCGGTCGGGATGGACCTAAAACAGGAGCATCCTCTTTTGTGCACCTCATCCCGGACGGGTTGAGGTCATACCCGTCGGAGATGAGTCTTGTAGGCCTCCAATATGATCTTTAAGGTTCCTCCTTGCTTCACATGGACTTCTCATCGATTCTCGGGACTCGAGATCGGGTCTCGAAGGCTCGGGATTGGGTCCCAAGGTCTCGTGGTCGATCCCAAAGCATCGAGTCATCGTTCCTTTACTCCGTTGGCTCCAAAATGTGTATGTATAGAGTCGGAATCGCTCCAACTCTTCCAAATCGGTCTTGGGAACCTGAAACGAACTAAAGGAAGCATAAGAAGCCCCTAAACCGCTCCCAAGGAGCGATTCCACAAGGAAAATGGGACCAAAATACTACGAAATAGGCGCTACAAACTACACTAATCAACTCCCCCACACTTAACCCTTACTCGCCCTCGAGTAAGCACATACTAACTACTATACTAGCCGAATGGGTATTAGCGCACCCTACGCCCTTTCAACTCACGCGAGTGCACTTAGAGGAAAAGCGCACTCCGCAAGGCAAGTGGGGTCTTGCGATAAAACCGTGGATGCAACCGGACATAAAAACACAAGAACAAACAAGCACACAAACAAACACACAAAAGGTTGCACCCAAAAGAAAAGAAATACCGCTTCCCTCAAACAAGCGGTGAAAGAAGCACCGGTTTAGGACTCAAGGCAAGTGACAACGTTTCTAAGCTAGCAATACAAACCAAGATGGACTAAATCCTAATAGTATGACGACAAAGCAACAAAAACGTTGGTAACTTACCTCGGTTCCTCCTAACCTTCTAAAAACGTACTACGGGACGATCGGCGGGATGGAATAAAGGATGAACCACGGTGTTAGTCGACACTGTAGGTAAGTGAGACCCCGCCCCCTTTAGCAAAGAGCCAAGAGGGTCGTCCCATGTCCGAAACCGCCTAACTAGTCCAAGTAAAAAGGTGGAAATATGCAAAATGAGGGAAGACCGACTAATGCCGCTATCATCCTTCCTCGGGACTCGGTCCTTTGGTAGGCTCTTCACGGCAAAAGTCGGAAAAAGGCTTATTTTGAGAGGTAGGGGTTATTTTTGTGAATCGGATTTTCTTTTGGCATTTTCTCTTTTCTTTTGCATTTTTGTTTTGTTTTGCCATGCCATTCTTTTTCTTCTTTTCTATTTTCTTTTTGGCTTTTGTGCCTTTTCTTTTTCTTCATTCTTTTCTTTCTTTCATTTTTCTTTCTTTTCTTTTCTTTGCTCTTTTTGGCAAGATTTGGCTTTTTGGCATTTCATTGTGTCAAGAAAGAGAGAACTCGACAAATTGCAAATTTATTTGTGGTTATGTGTAGGAGGTAGGGGAATGGGAGAGTCGGGGAGCGTCCTTCCCTTCAAACCCACAAAAAGTGGAGAACTTGGTCTAATTAAACAATCCCAAACACGGTCACCTAGGGGACGGGACTCGGTAACCAAGGCCTTTTCACACCGTGGGTGGTCATAATGGTCAAAATGCAAATCCCGTAGTAAATCCCTAGTAAGCTAGGTGGACTCAAGGTAAAGGACCAACGAATTCATTGATTTAGGGTCATTCTACTAGACTAAAGTCCAAGACTCGATTTACACTACTAGGAAGGGAAAGTACACACTTACACACTAGCCTCTAAACCGGGTTTTCGAAAACGGTTTACACACATGACACACAACATAGCACAAAACAAAGACTCAACAGAAAAATGAAAGAAAAATAGACAAAACAAGACAAAACAAAGCAAAACAAGGAGAAACAACACATAAACAAAACAAACACCACCCCGATCTTCAAACAAGTCTCCAAATCCCCCACAATCTTTACAAAGCTCCTCCCGAGCACACATCACCACAAATCTCCTCCAAACTCACAAGAAGCAAAGAGGGAAAAAGGGATGAAGAGATGTTACCGGAAGTCTTGAAAGCTCACCAAAGCTAACGGCGATTAGGCAACCTATAAGGAAAAAGGGGGGCAAAACACGCACAACAAAGCAAAAATACGACATAACGACACAAAAAGGAAAACACACAAAAGAAAATCTTTTTGATTTTTATGAAATTTTTTCAAATTTTTAGGATTTTTTTAAAGATTTTTAGAAAAACTACAAAAACAAAGCTAGCTATGCTAGAATATCGCTCCCCCACACTTAAGTCGAGCCATGTCCTCATGCTCGACCGTAGTGCATGGAGCACAAAAGAAAAGAAAAGAAACTACGAAAATAAAGCTAAAAATCAAAAATAAAGTGGAGAAAAGGGTAGAAGGCGTCCGGCCGGGGTGTAGTCAAGTCACCATGGGCCGAGACAAGAAAAGATATGAATGGGGGAAGAAATAAAAAGAAGGAAGAAAAAGGAAATGGGAGGGGAGGACTAGGTGTAATCAAGTCACCTAGCCCGGATTCCGCCTAAATCCGACTAAATCCTCAAAAAGAAAGAGTGAAAAACTTGTAAAATTTGGATTTTGAAAATGACTCTCGATGTAGTGACATCATCGAGAGTCGGGAGCAAGCACACCAAGGCCTCGAAGGCCACCATGACACAAAGGATAAGAGGGAAAGGGAATAAACAAAGAAGACAAGCTATAAAAACGGAAAAGAGAGGATAGTTGCCATACCATACGGTTACCAACTCACTCGCTCCATCGTCTCATAAGTCAATATAGGCACTTAGCTTGTCCATGTCGTCGTTATTCCTCTCCAATTGCACTCCGGTTCCATGGTTGGGGCACAAATGCAAAGTGAGGCGGGTTTTGGATGCGAAAGTCGGTTTGAAGTGAATAGAAAGTGAGGTGAAGACATGTATGTGAGGTGTAAGGGTCATACAATGAGAGTAAGGACATGTAGGGAGGTTGGGAGGGGGTATAAAGTGGTTGGGTGGGCTCAAACGATGAAGGAAAGGTCAAAAGAGGACAGGGGTTCCATCCCGGTCGGGATGGGTGGTCCCGGTCGGGATGACCATCTCGTCCCGGTCGGGATGAGCTGTCAGTGAACCCAACTTTTGTGCACCTCATCCCGGACGGGATGGCATCCTTCCCGGTCGGGATGGGCCTTCCATCCCGGACGGGATGACCTCTTCTAGGTCGGGAAGAGTCCCCAAACCCTCTATAGCTCCCAAAAGCTCGTATCGAGCTTCAAAAACCGACTTCCCTACACACAATCCAAGTTCCAACAATGACCGCTCTTCCCTAGGAATCACTTCCACTTCACACCTATCACAATAAACTCAAACAACACATCAAATTCCCTCCCTCACAACGCTCATCAATCATCCAAATAATCAAGTAATCACAAAAGCAAACAAACTACAAGAGAAAGAGATATATACAAAGGGACGGTTCTTGTGGAACTCCGTCAAACCAAGGTGGTACTTTCTTCAATCTTTTTCAACAACCAAAACTAGTTCCATCTCCATCAAGGGCACGAAGAAACAAGTAGAAGGCCCTAGCAAAGTCTTCAATCAAGCTAGTAACATAAGCATCCACAAACCAAGGCTCTTCATGACCTTGTCTCGACGTTTCCGGGGCATCCCGATCAACTAAGTTCAATGGCTTGAACTTGTACTTTCGATCCTTCGGTATATACCCAAACGTCCATCTATCCTCATGTGGCCCCAAGGGAGGCTCATCTTCATCCTTTTTGCTCTTCAACTTGTCATTAAACCCATGACATGGGCTCTCATCCTCCTCCAAATCGGAGTCATCATCCTCAAGTACATACGAGTACTTCTTCAAGCTTTGTCCCAACTCTCCCCCTAGATCGATGTCTTTAGTGGCTTGGATCATGTTGCATGACTCATCATTAGTAGGCGAAGTGTTTCCTTGAAGGTCAGACACTAACTTCTCTTCGCCTAGCTCGAAGGTGATCCTACCATTCTTCACATCGATCATAGCACCGGCGGTATGTAGAAATGGGCGCCCAAGAATAATGGGAGTGTTGGCATCTTCCGGCATATCGAGCACGATGAAGTCAACCGGAATGAAGAACTTACCGATTCTCACCGGCACATCCTCTAGCATCCCCAATGGTCGGTTGAATGAACTATCGGCCATTTGGAGCGTGATAGAAGTACTTTTAAGCTCCTTCATCCCAAGTCGGCAACAAATAGAGTAAGGGATGATGCTCACACTCGCACCCAAATCGCATAATGCTCTATCGATCTTGTAGTGCCCTATGGTGCAAGGGATCGAGAATCTACCCGGATCCTTCAACTTTGGAAGCGTAGAACCTTGAATGAGCTCGCTCACCACCCTTGTGAACGCAATGGTCTCTTCCTTGTCGACGGATCTCTTCCTATCCAATATTTCTCTCATAAATTTTCCATATGCCGGGATTTTGGTAAGTAGCTCGGTGAATGGGACACTCACATCCAACTTCTTCGCGATGTTAAGGAACTTGTCATATTGAGTGTCCACCTTAGTCTTCATTTGCCTTGATGGGAAAGGCAACTTTACTTGATATTTATTTGGCTCAATCGGGGTGGGCTCTTCAAATGACACTTTCTTTTTACCCTTATCTTTAGCTTGAAGTGGGGGAAGCTTGTCTTGTTGAGGTTTCTCAACCTCCCATAAAACTTGCTCCTCAATTGGATCTTCCTTGCTTGAGTTCTCTTGAATCGGAGGCACCATTTCTCTTGTTGGCTCTTGCTCATTCGGGTGTGGGGGAGGGTTATAAGATGTACCTCTCCTAGTGGTAATGGCATTTACATGCTCAACTTTTGGTGTTTCGCCTTGAGAAGGTAGTTGTCCTTTTTGTCTTGAGGAGCTCCCCGAAGCAAGTTGAGATACTTGAGTTTCAAGCATCTTCATACGGGCATCTCTTGTCGCGTTTTCCCCTTGAATATAAGCAAAGAGCTCTTGATGGTTTCTTGTTATATCCATCATAGATTTTTGAATATCGAATCCCCGAGGTGGAGATGATGGATTATGCGGAGTATCGGTGATGGCTAGAGGAATGCCATAGTCATGAGAGGGAGACCGGCTCCTAGGCTTGCTTTGTTGTTGATTGCCTGGATTTGCTTGTTGTTGACGGTTCCCTTGGAACCCATGAGAATTGCCTTGATTAAGGCCTTGATTGTTGCCATGGTTGTGGTTTTGATAGCCTTGGTTGAAGTTCCCTTGATGGAACCCTTGATTGTTGTTAAACGAACCTTGGTTACTTTGCTTGAAGTTGTTCAAAGGCCTTGAGTTGCCTTGGTAACCTTGGTTGTTGTCCCTTAAGGGAGGTGAAACATAAGGACGATGTTGTTGATGGTGTTGAAAGGCTTGTTATTGAGGGACTTGATTGGAAGCTTGGTATTGATTAGAATAGGAAGCACCTTGCTTGAATGCTTGAAAGGCATTCACTTGCTCAATACTCCCTCTACAATTCATAGGGTCATGACCAACGATTCCACAATTATCGCACATCCCATAATAAGGCAAAGGAGGTGCAAATCCCAAAGCATTCACTTCATGGATTGAGACTTGGTGGGAGGAACCGATGCTTTGGACTTGAGTGAGGTGACCTTGAAGCTTCTTGTCAATGGATTCCATGTGTGTCTTTAATTGAGCCCCAAGGTCAATGCTTAATTGAGTTATAGCATCAACCTCGTGCCTACCTCCTCGGTTTGCCTTCCTAGGCCTAGAGTATTGCGAATTATGCACCGCCATCTCTTCGATTCTCGCTCAAGTTTGGTCATCATCGACCTCGGTGAACCTACCATTGGAGCCCATGTTAAGTATAGTTCTTGAGTCCTCATAAAGACCGTTCCAAAATTGTTGGACCAAGAACCATTGTGAAAGTCCATGATGGGGGCAAGATCTAACCAAAGACTTGAACCGCTCCCAAGCTTCATATAAGCTCTTTTCATCCCGTTGTTGGAAACCGGTGATGGAGGCCCTAAGCAAATTAGTCTTCTCCGGAGGGTAGAAAGTTTGGTAGAATGCCAATGCAAGTTTCTTCCAAGTGTCGATGCCCATGGTTGCCCTATCGAGACCTTTAATCCATTGCTTCGCTTTTCCAATAAGAGAAAATGGAAATAAAACCCATCGGATTTGATCTTGTGTAACCCCGGGTTGAGAGATAGCGTCGCAATAATCGGAGAAGGTCTCCATATGTTGGTGCGGGTCTTCGGTGGGCAAACCACTAAATTGATTCCTTTCCACAAGTTGAATGAAGTGGGTCTTGGCCGTAAAATTTCCGGCATAAGCGGCCGGTAGAGCATTGGGTCCCGGCAAGACATCTTCCGTAAATGTAGAGTGGGAGGAAAACTTCGGCATTATTGGATGTAAGGGAGAAGATGGTGTAGATGGAGTTGAAGTAGATGTAGAAGGGGAACTAGGACTAGAATCTCCAAAGGGATTGGTGAAATTCCCTTCGGCCGTCTCTCGATATGCTTCCTCAATATCGCTTCCTTGAGCTTGCTCTTGATGGGTATTGCTTGCACTTGGTTGAGAGATCCTAACCCGATTAATCGTCCGTTGGCGAAAAGCTCGAAAAAGCCTCTCCGGCTCTGGATTAAAGAGAAAGGATTCGCCTCCCCGCCTAGGCATACACTACACACTAGAACAAACGTGAGAATACCTAGTGCTTTATGGGCACTAGGTAACGACAATAAACAAGCACAACTAGAGACAAAGAAAAAAAGAAAGCTAAGAAAGCAAGAAAAACTAGAGAATATTCACAAGAGATGATAGGAGGGCACAAAGAAGGGTAACTAAGTCTAGAATTAAGCAAACAAAGTCTAAACAATGCACCGTCCCCGGCAACGGCGCCAAATTGATGGTAGGGATTTGTCGTGGATCCCGCCACCAATTAAATAACCAACTAGCACCTAACGGTAGTTAGGGTAAGTCGGGTCGTGTCCACGGAGACGGTATTGCAAGGTTTAGACTAAATCGGCCTAAAACAAGACTATGCTACCAAACGAACAAAAAGAGCTACTAATTGATGAATTATGATGAGAGGAGAAGAAAGTAGACTAATGAAGAGCTATGATAAACTAGACTATCAAATAACAACTAAACACAAGCCAAATAGCCAACTAAAGAGAAATGCTAAACAATGCTAATAATCCAACTAACTAGCAACCTAAAGAAATGATGACTAGCTAACAAGATGAATCAACTATGGAAAAGAGGTGGGTTAGGTTGGGTTCATAAGAGTAGTAGGGTGACTTGGGTGGTCAAAGGTGTCCACATACTAGGCAAACAATGAGTAGAGGAAGACTAGCATGAGAAGCATGGCCACTACAACTCAAACAAGCATTTCAACAAACACATGGTATGCCAAGAATGTGACTAACAATAAGGATTTACCCCTTGTCCCTAATCAAACCCTAATCACCCATAATCTACCCTTAATCCCCCTACTAACCCACAAGTAATCTACTTCACAAGTAATCTACTCACTCATAATCAAAGAAAAACTAACAATAATAAGAAGAGAACACAATATCACAACCCTAACATTCACCATCAAGAACAATAACAATCAATAACAACAAACACTAAGTAGAGATTCAAACTTGATTCAAAAACAATAAACAAAAGAAAAGAAAGTTATACCAACAATAGGATGATGAAAAGATGATATCTTGCATAAAAGAGAAACCCAAATAATCCCAAGGTTGTCAATCTTGGAGAAATCTTCAAGTATCTTCTTAATACAAGCACTAATTACCTAGGATTAACTAAGATTAACTAAGGATTAATGAGAGATTCAAACTAATATGAGGAACTAAATCTAGGGTTTATATGTTGTAGAGAGGCTTAAGAGAGGCTAAACTAATGTAGGATGCATAAACAATACAAGAGGTAAGTATTTATAGGGTTACAAATGGAAGGGAATTAAGAAGAAACAAAGCGCGGCTGCCAGGTGCCCTTCCCGGCCGGGAGGAGGTGGTTCCGGTCGGGAGGGTGTCAGTCCCGGCCGGGAGGAGCTGGTCCCGGTCGGGATGGACCCAAAACAGGAGCATCCTCTTTTGTGCACCTCATCCCGGACGGGTTGAGGTCATACCCGTCAGGGATGAGTCTTGTAGGCCTCCAATATGATCTTTAAGGTTCCTCCTTGCTTCACATGGACTTCTCATCGATTCTCGGGACTCGGGATCGGGTCTCGGAAGCTCGGGATTGGGTCCCAAGGTCTCGGGGTCGATCCCAAAGCATCGAGTCATCGTTCCTTTACTCCGTTGGCTCCAAAATTTGTATGTATAGAGTCGGAATCGCTCCAACTCTTCCAAATCGGTCTCGGGAACCTGAAACGAACTAAAGGAAGGATAAGAAGCCCCTAAACCGCTCCCATGGAGCGATTCCACAAGGAAAATGGGACCAAAATACTACGAAATAGGCGCTACAAACTACACTAATCAGTTATTAGTTTGGGAACGTTGTCACTTGCCTTGAGTCCTTAACCGGTGTTTCTTTCACCGTTTTGTAAAGGGAAGCGGAATTTGTTTTGTATTGGATGCAACCGATTGTTTGTTTGTTTGTTTGTGTGATTGTTCGTTTGTGTGTTTTCGTGTTCGGTTGTATCCACAGTTTTGTCGGAAGACCTCACTTGCCTTGCAGAGAGTACTTGTCCTCTTAGTGTTCTCGCGTAAGTTGAAAGGGAGTAGGGTGCGCTAATACCCGCTCGGCTAGTTTTTTAGTATTTTATTAGTCTGGTAGTTAGTTCGTGCTTACTCGAGGGCGAGTAAGGGTTAAGTGTGGGGGAGTTGATAAGTGTGGTTTGTAGTGCTTATTCTTTGTGTTTGGTCCCGGTTTCTCTTGTGGAATCGCTCTTTGGAGCGGTTTTCGAGGCTACTTACGCTTCTTCTAGCTTGTGTTAGGTTCCTAGGACCAATATTGGAGATATGGAACGATTCCGACTCGTTTCAGACACATTTGGAGCCAACGAGGAGAAGCGACGATCACCCGGTGGCTTAGACTCAATCCCGAGCCCTTGGGACCCATTCCCGAGCCCTCGAGACCCATTCCCGAGCCTTCGGGACCCATTCCCGAGCACCGAGAATCGTTGAGAAGCCTAACAAGAGCAAGGAGGGACCTATAGGATCATATTTGAAGCCTACAAGACCCATCCTGGTCGGGAAGGACCCCATCTCGACCGGGATGAGGAGCAAAGAAGAAGACAGCTACTGGAGCTTGATCCCGGCCGGGATCACCACCTTCCCGGTCAGGACCACCCCATCCCGATCGGGACCGACATCATCCCGACCGGGAAGAGCATAACACCGCCCGGTGTTATGCACCATCCCGACCGGGATCAAGAGCTTCCCGACCGGGAAGAGCATAACCCCGCCCGGTGTTATGCACCATCCCGACCGGGATCAAGAGCTTCCCGACCAGGACCATTCCTTCCCGACTGGGATGACTTCCTTCCCGGCCGGGAAGGCCCCAGTTCAGCCCGTGTTTCATTTTTCCGCCTCCCTTATTCTTGTAACCCTATATATACCCCCCTCTTGTATTGTTAGACCATCTTATGTAAACCTAGACTATTTTTAGGTTAGATTAGGGTAGATTAGCTTAATCCTTCTTTAATTACTCTTCATTAAGCCTTAATCTAGATAGTTACTCTTGAATTAAAGGATCTCTTGAAGAATCTATTCAATCTTGACAACATTGGTGGAGGTTTTGGGTGTTCTTTCTATACAAGTTTTCATCTTTTCATCCTTTGTAGTTTGGTATAATCCTTTTCTCTTCTCTTTTCCTTTAATCTTTATTGTTATTCAAGTTTTCATCTCTGTTTAGTGTTTGTTATTCATCCTTGTTTTCCATTATAAGTGTTTTGGTCCTTGTGTTTGTTTCTCTTGTTTGTGCTTGTTTTAGTTTAGATATGTGTGAGTAGTCATCTTCTAGGGTTAGTAGGGGGATTGGGTGTTGATTAGGAATGATTAGGGTGGAAATTGGTGGTGCTAGATGTTGTTATTGTTGTTTCTTATTTGCCTTGCACTCCACATGTTTGATGAAATGCTTGTGAGACTAGAGACGATCAATCCTTGTTTTTCTTGCCTCTTCTCTTGTATGTGGTTGTTTGGTTTGTATGTTTGGTTCCCTCATTAGTAGCGAGAGCGTGGTGAGGACGACCCCTATGCCGTTTTAGTGGCGAGAGCCCGATCGTAACCTAGGCTACGAGAGCATGCTAGTGAACCCCGTTTCCTCCTTTTGATCCCCTTGACATCCATGAACCCAACCTAGCCCTAGTTTTCTTCTTATCGTTTTATTAGCTTCCATTAGTCTTTAGTTGCTTGCTTTGCCTTGTTAGTTTATGTTGTAGACTATAGTTCAGTCAATCTCAACCTTAGCCATAGTTTAGTTTCTCTCGAACCTAGTCTTGGACCGTAGCACACCTTAGTCCGACACCCCGTCCCTGAGGATTGACCCGACTTGCCCTAGCTACCTAGCGTAGGTTCGTTGGTTTACTTTGATCGGTGGGATCCACGGCAAAAATCCATCCCGTCAAAGATGTAGCTCTAATCAGACTAAATCAGCTCAAACAGGTCAAAATAAGGTCAAAATTTCAAACAAAGATATCAAAATTTCGAAAGGGTCGCTAGCACACATTTTCGATCCCGGTCACAATGGAGGTGGTTTCAGGAAAATTCGGCATCGTTTCGACACCTTTTGATCCGTCTTAAGACACACAAAACCTCAAGAAGGGTCCTAAAGGTCATCCTAGCCCTAGCAATCGACAATAGAGCTACCCATAACCTCACGGACACTATTTGAACAAAAGCACGTAAAATAAATACGGGAATAATCGGAAAACAGTCCTTAACCCTAGCTTTTCAAACACAAATCCATAAAAGAATCGTTATCGCACCTCGAACATCTTTATCAAGCTTATAACTACTTCAACAAGCTCTAATCGACCTCAATTTAACCACGAAATCAAGCACAAGCATCGAAACTTAAGAAGTAAAAAATACCCAAATCGATTTTCTAGGGTTTTCAACGCAACAGGCTCATAATCAATTCAATCAAGCAATACCGACAAAAAAACAAGTAAAGAACACTAACCCGGAGTCGACATTGTCGTAAAAAGCAGAATCGAAACGAAATTCGGTGAGAAAAATCGAAGAAGTCGAGTTTGGGGCGAGGAAGGTAACGCGTTCGAATTCTTTGTGTAATAAACGAGCGCCCCAATTTTCGCATTACTTAAGCAGGCCCAATCCACAAAAATCCAACCGCTTTAGCTCACGTGCTCGGGTCCTGGTGCGCTGGGGGCTGAGCGCCTGAGTCTTGGAGCGCAGAAGGATGCGCGCCTAAGTGTCCTAGTCCAGACTAAAACAAAGCAAAACAAATATAACTCAAAGACAATACACATGAACCTGCTAAGACAAGCCAAACAACAATAACAAGACAACTGCTAACTAACTTCAATAATACACTCTCGACTAATAAAGCAAGTCCTTAACGCTGCATCCGGACACGTAACAATAAAAAACAATCAAGGTTAACATAAGCAAACTCTGAGCCAACTCAAACCCAAATCAAAACAAAAGCAAGAGCAAGCCCGAACATAGTAAGACAAGCATGCGAGACAAAATTAACTAAGACAAATTAACTCCACCAGCATTTTACTAAGACAGATAAACAAACAGCGATTTGCCCGAAGGGTCTGAGTTATCCCGGAGGCACAGCAACAACATTTTTGCCCGAGGGTCAGAGTTATCCCAGAGGCACAGCAATAGCAATTTTGCCCGAGTGTCAGAGATATCCCGGAGGCAAAGCAATTTTTATTCGAGAGGAGACTAACGCCCTCGAAGGAGTCTTATACCTCCACAAGAATTTTTATTCGAGAGGAGACTAACGCCCTCGAAGGAGTCTTATACCTCCAGAACAATTTTTATTCGAGAGGAGACTAACGCCCTCGAATAGTTTTATATCATTTTATCTTGTCCTAGGGGTCATAAGCATCCCAAAGGCGATTACTCGAGCGAAGACTAACGTCCTCGAACATTTTATGTCATCGAGGGTTCACAAGCAGCCCAAGATATACTCGTACAAATAAAGGCCAACTTTAGGCGTTGCTAGCGCGCAAAAAAAACTTAAAATTAAACGAAACCTCTAAATAAATTGAAGAAGAAAAATCGCGCGCGCACAAAGAATCAAGAACAAGATGTCAAGCAACGACCCGGGCCCCAAGCAATCGACCACAAGCGAAGACGTCAGGTATGACTTCTCAACCTTGGCTGGCGAGCCTCACCACGTAGTCCAACGGACTTAAAGCGACCCGACCGGACAGCCACCAGGTCGTAATCCTCGTTTGACCTAGGTGGCTACACTTTGACTTTCGCCTTGTCCAAGCCTCAGTCAAAGTGGGGCTTCTGTAGACACCAAAATTTGGACTTGGTGGCTGCAGAAGTGCCCATCAAACACACGATGACGATAGGGCTGCAACGCGACACGGGTTCGCGATGTTTTAGATAGTTTTCTTATAGATCGGATCAAATAGTTACTCGGAAAAATTAAAACAAACATGATGGCAGCCTTAGTCGTGTCGTTACGGTCGTATAGACACTAATTAGAGTCAATTCCGACACCGGGACCCCGAGTCGGCCCCGAAACTCGAACCGAGTCAACCCCGAGTCAAGCGAGCCTCGGGATGAACACCCGAGGCCCACGAAACCCATGGCGCAAGTTCAAGCCGTGGGGAAGCCTTCACGACCAAGCAAGATATCACACACCTGCCTCTCGGTTTTGGAAAGTATCAAAATCGTATCTTCAAAACTCCAACTGCCCCACCTAACGCGCCTGGGTCTCCCCACGCTCGGACCCAGGCGCCTGAGTCCTGGTACGCCTCAAGTCACGCGTCCATATGGGTGACGAGGGCCGAAAACACCTATAAATACCCCCCTCCGCCTCATTCATTCGACACAATTCAATTCTCTCATCTCTCTCAAAAACTCTCACTAAGGGCTCACACTCCGACACCCGAGGCAAACGATCCACTCGATCGTAGTTTCGATAAAAAAAGCGCCATCGACGCTACTCCTCACCTTCGAGCACTCCACTCGATACCGAGGTACCTGTGAATGACTAGCTCAAAATTAGTACCTAGGTTCTGTCAGATTAGCCGCAAAACTAGTCATTAGTAACGAAGCTCTGCCGGAGTAGCCGCGGGAAGGTCAAACAGTAACGGGGTTCTGCTGGAGTCACTAGTCAAGCTTGGAGGATCTGCCTGTTGATCAAGTCGTCACTAGGTTGTCATCTAAACAAAACTTTCCATATTTAAACTTTATATTATTATGCACTACGACAACACTACACGTGGGCACTAGGCCCACGAACGTCCACTAAAATACGTAACGTCCCAACTTCAACAAAAAATACTAAACTACCCTAAATAGACCCGAGTAATTCTGAGATCCGTTCTCAAAACTATCTATACATCAAGTCCCGTTTAGTGTATACTCCGAGGGTGCAATTCCTCACAATGTGATTTACTTACATTGGTATTTACAGTTTTTCGTATGATTTATTGCTTTTATGACCTTATAATCGCATTCTAAATAACTTAACACGGAATTCAAAACGTAAAATAACTAAAACTGAACAAAGTGATGATCGGGTTCCGTATTAGTCCCGGTGCTCGCCTTATTAGGTTCGACGCATCTCTACTAATGCCGAATCGACGCATCTTAATCAGAATACCAGGTAAGGTATACCACGAGAATGACTAATATTCGTATTATCACGTTAAAAGTGATTTGCTAATACCTATAATATTAGTACTCTCTACTCCCCTACGTGCATCTTTTCATGGCCTGCCTGTCACGTGAAATCGCATGCAAAGAATGTAAACACAATTACTTTGACGACAATACTTGTCCTTAAACAACCGACGTAGTAAAAGGAATAGGGTTAAAACAACGGATGTTACAGAACTTCCACCGCAACAAAAGAACTAGGATATCAGCCCACTGATTGATTAATAGAGGCCGCTATAGTGCGGGCGGGATTGGGTGTTGACATCTATCGGATGTTGGCTTCCCAATACGTAACCTCTTACCCTACACCGTCGCTTTCCTAAGGTTGGTTTCAAAGGGCCTAATACTACCCATAAGCCCAACAGCCGACACACCTTTGGAAAAACGCTCCAAAGCATGGAACGCTGAGCATTACTGCAAATTCCACAGAGGAAGGGGGCACGATACAAAGCAGTACTGGAAACTGAAACACCTCATCCAGGATTCCCTCGATGCCAAGAGGACACCCGTCATGGAAACGTTGTCACTTGCAAGGCCCCTCATGGACTATACAGGGCGCAATGACCAAAGCATCCAATCTACCTCCCATGTATCCAAGAGTCCGAATTTGATTTGAGTCCTGGTCTGAATCCGAGTCTAGGATGTACTATTTCTTTCAAAGTCAAAGTCAGAGTCAGAGTCAGCTGTATTCTGTCCTCTTTTCACATTTCAATAAAATCAGCTTTTCTGTTTCTCATATATACTTTCCTTATGTGTTTCCAAGACCATGATAAACACCATCATACACTGTGAGCACATGCACGTGACTGTTATAGGCACATCTATAATGACTACAGGAAACTGAGCCCATGTTTCCTTTTTACCGGTTCCATGTCTCACATAGAAAGCCATAAAACTACCCCTAGCAAGAGCGGTATCGAATCCTATGACAAATCTAGGTAGTCTCCTAGTTTGGGTTCAAGACGGGAGGCAAGCCCATTTCCCACAATTCTTATGCTTCTCAAACTCCTACGTTTCCTATCCTAAGCGGTACTCAAACTCTCCTAAGCCAAGGTCGGGAATTCCTATAAATAGGACCTTCCATCCAACACTTTGGAGGACCGAAAAATCACATCACGACATCAGAATTAACACCAAAAAAACAGCCTCATAACACGGTTTTCATAGATCCTCGATATCTAGCAAATCCCGACACCTTTCCGAAGTCTCGAAATACCGACGAAGCCACCCCACCGTCCGGCCAAATCCGACGTCCAACCACCCAAACCGACACCCTAAACTCATCCTCATCATCTCGACGCTCCTAGGTTTAAGCCACTTTCCGACGAGTCTTGTCCCGAGAAAACAAAGCATGTAGGTTGAGGGTGTAAATCAAACCCGTTTCTCCTTCTTCTCTTCTCTTCTTCTCGTTTTTTATGAGTCTTTTCGTCGGTCTTTTTCTATTTTTCTAATATCGATATTATTAAAAAAAAAACTATTTTTATATCGAACATTCTTAAAAATATGATATCGATTCTATATAATCGAACATTGTATCAAAAAGAATTATATTAAGCTTTCGACGATATCGTTACATTTTTTCGTTCAAAACCCTTTTTTACAACTTTTCGTTCAAACCCCCTTTTTACAACTTTTCGTTCAAAATAAACTCTTTTTCAAAACCTTTTTTTTAAAACCATTCCGACTATTCGATATCGATTTCATAATCGAATATTGAATACGACGAATATCGAAAATATAAACCGAGTATAAATTAATCCATATTTGTACGCGATTTATAAAAATCAACGATTTTCGACAAAAAGTAATAAAAAACGGGCCGGCAACCCGGATCGTATTTTTTAGCTTTTCGTTCGTTTTATTTTTATTATTCTACGATACGATTTCTAAAATTTATATCTTTTCTAAAACTATTCTAAATATTTGATATTGATTTCGTGGTCAACTATCGAATATAACGAATATCGAGAATATTAAGTCGAGTACGAATTATGCAATATTCACACGCGATTTAATCGAAAAAATTTCAAAAACCGCTTCCGAAACAGGCTGCCACGCGACTCGCCGGTGTCCCGGGCGAGCCGCGCAACCGGCTTCCGTGACCCGTCTTTTCTTCGTTTTTTTTATATTATTTTTCGAGCTTCGTTTTTTTATACAAAACAGCGTTTTAACAATATTTTTCAGATTTCGATTAATATTTATTTTCTCGATCTCTTATATTTATTTGCTATATTATTATTCAATCGTTACTAACTCGTTTTCTCGTGTTTGTAGCAATTTATTTATTTCTGTTTTATTAGACTAAAACGAATTCACAGGCTAAAATAACTTTGACGTTATTAGTTTAACATGCATTAAACGACTTAACAACCCATTTATTTATTTTCCTCACATGTCTTAGGAAAATAATCTCTGCATATCATTCAATCGTCGAACTAACGCGTGTACATAAAACCGAACGATATCTTAGTAAAGGCCCCTAAGTGCGGGTGGGGTTGGGTGTTCTCAATGAGCTTCCCAACACGTACCCTCACCCCTTACTCAGAACCGTGGTTTCCGGATGTCCGAAACCATTGGCAACGAGAGTAATTCAATATACGATTAACCGCGCAAGTCGGCATCGGTATCGAACTGCAAAGGGACGAACCCAATAAACTCTGACATTGGAAATGGGCCAGGTTTTAAATATGGCTCACTACGACAAAGAATGGGTTCGAATGGTTCCGAATAACCACAAAATTCGGTGGCGACTCCTACTTCGATTTAAAATTCTATTCGATCCATCTCATATTGAAATTCATTCGCCTCCGCGCGTGGCCGTGTCGGGGTGGACCTATGTCATGTCCACACCATGACAAAAAAAAAACTCTCAGCATCCCCCGACCGGATACGGTCAAACCTTTGACCGAAGCGGTCAACACAAATGGAGAATCCCATGACCGGGGCTAAAAGGTCAACCAACAAAAGAATTCAAAACCCATGACCGTAGTTATCGGTCAAATCAAGTGAAAGTCCCTTGACCGGGCACGGTCAATTCAAAAATTATCAACGCCCATACCGTCAAATAAGGGAGAAGCAATCAAGTTGGTCAGCTAACACCACATCTAGCCTTCCCACATTACAACCCTCAAGACCTTGTCGAGACCTAGGCTAGGAGACAACCCAAAATTTTGAGGACTTAAGCTCTATAAGATACCCCTAACCCAAAATCAGATCCCGCATTATCAACCTACCCCGATCGAAGTTCGAGTCATTTTTACTCAGCTTTCCCCCTTTCCTACCACATTACAATACCTTACCTTTGAAGCCTTAGTTCCACAGAATCGAGCTCCAGATGTCAAAACATCAAAGCCACTTTTTGGGGTTTGGAAACTTGATGTGTATCTTGTCTTGTTCATGAGGTTTGGACTTTTCAATTCACATTTTCTTCTTTCCCTTGTCTTCTTTTTGGGGTGGGGGAAGCTTGTCTTCATTAGGTTTTTCAACCTCCCATAATACTTGCTCCTCCATGAGATTTCCTCAACCTTCATTGCTTTGAGATGGAGATACAACCTCCTTCATAAATTCTTGCTCATTAGGGAACAAGGGAGAGTCATAAGATGCACCGCTCCTCAAGGTGATGGCATTCACATGTTCAAATTTCGTCGGTACATCTTGAGGAGGTAGTTGACCTTTTTGTCGGGAAGAACTACTCGAAGCAACCTGAGCTAGTTGGGTTTCGAGCATCTTCACGTGAGTATCTCTTACCTTGTTCTCCATTTGAAGGTGAGTAAAGAATTCTTGTTGAGCTTTTTGCATCTCTAATTAGCTTCTTTGTATCTCCAAGATTGTCTTTTACATCTCCGGATCTCTAGGTGGAGATTGTTGATTGTGTGGGGTATTGGTAATGGCTAGGGGAATGCCATAATCATGAATTGGAGACCGGCTTCTTTGCTTGTTTTCTTGTTGAGTATTTTGGGACCCTTGTTGTTGTTGAAAGTTCCCTTGGAACCCTTGAGAATTGCCTTGATTTAGGCCTTGAGAGTGTTGGTTTCCTTGGAAACCACCTTGATGATTGAAGTTCACTTGATGGAAACCTTGATTGTTGTTGAAGACACCTTGGTTATTTTGTTGGAAGTTGTTGAAAGGCCTTTGATTGCCTTGATAACCCTGGTAGCCTTGGTTGTTGTCCCTTACGGGAGGAGGAACGTAGGTTACACGGTATTGTTGTTGAGCTTGTTGTTGGGAGGCTTGGAACATGTGAGGATTTGGCACATTTTGAGCCTTGAAGTTAGAGTATGGGGCACCTTGCTTGTATGCTTGAAATGCATTCACTTGCTCAATGCTACTTCGACAATGTAAAAGCTCATGTCCATATATTCCACAAATCTCGCATATCCCATAATAAGATGTATAAGGAACCACTCCAATAGCATTAACTTGATGAATCGATTGTTGATTGGAGGAACTAGTTCTTTGACCTTGATAGAAATGATTTTGGAGCTTCTTGTCAATAGTATTCATGTGTGTCTTCAGTTGTGCTCCTAGGTCGGCACTTAATTGTGTAATGGCATCAATTTCATGCCTTCCCCCTCTACTTTCCTTCCTTGGCCTAGAGTATCGAGAGTTATGGACCGCCATTTCTTCAATTCTTGACCAAGTTTGGTCGTCATCCACTTCGGTGAACCTTCCATTGGAGCCCATATTGAGTATGGCTCTTGAGTCCTCATATAAACCGTTCCAAAATTGTTGGACTAAGAACCATTGTGAAATTCCATGGCGGGGGCACGATTTAACCAAAGCCTTGAACCGCTCCCATGCTTCATAAAGGCTCTCTTCATCCCGTTGTTGGAAACCGGTGATGGAGGCCCTTAACAAATTCGTCTTTTCCGGAGGGTAAAACTTTTGGTAGAACGCCAATGCAAGTTTCTTCCAAGTATCAATCCCCATGGTTGCCCTATCGAGACTCTTGATCCATTCCTTCGCTTTTCCAATGAGAGAGAACGGGAAAAGTACCCAACGAATTTGATCTTGAGTAACCCCGGGTTGAGATATAGCGTCACAATAATCGGAGAAGGTCTCCATGTGTTGATGCGGGTCTTCGGTGGGCAAACCACTAAATTGATTTCTTTCTACAAGTTGGATGAATTGTGTCTTTGCCACAAAATTTCCGGCATAAGCGGCCGGTAAATTGCTCGGTCCGGGCAAGACATCCTCCGTGAATGTAGAATGAGATGAGAACTTCGGCATTGTTGGATGTAAGGGAGATAATGGTGTAGATGGTGTTGATGTAGATGTTGATGGAGAACTAGGTTAAGAAGAGTGGTTAGAAGAAGTACCAAAGGGATTGATGAGGGTCCCATCGGTATTGCCTTGACGTTGTTCGTTAAAGTCGGATCCTTGGACTTGTTCTTCAATGGTATTGCTAGTACCCGGTTGAGAATTTCTAACCCGGTCAATCGTCCGTTGGCGAAAGGCTCTAAAGAGTCTCTCCGGCTCTGGATTGAAGAGAATGAAGTCGTCTCTCCTCCTAGGCATGCACTACACACTTGGAACAAACGTGAGAACACCTAGTGCTTTATGGGAACTAGGCAAAGACAATAAACAAACACAACCCAAGACAAAGAGAGAAGAAAGTTAAAGAAACTAAGAAAAAGACTACAAAATATGCACAAGGGATAGAAAAAGAACACAAGAGGAGTAACTAAGTCAAGCTAGTAAGCAAACTAAGTCTAAACATGCACCGTCCCCGGAAACGGCGCCAAATTGATGGTGGGGAATTGCCGTGGGTCCCCACCAACAAGTAGAGTCCAACTAATCCTAACGGGTAGCTAGGGTAAGTCGGGTCGAGTCCAAGGGGACGGTAGAAGGTGTCAAGACTATGGTCTACCTAAAACAAGGCTAAGCTACCAAGACAACACAAAGAGAAGAGAATTGACAAGGATGAACAAACTAGAATGATAACAAGAGAGTAGAAATATGACTAACAATGAACTAGGTATAATATGAACTAAAAATATGAACTAAACTAAAAACAATCAACTAACTAGATAGATAATAGCTAACAAGATGGAGAAATCAATATGGGAAGGAGTAGGGTTAGTTTGGGTTCACAAGTATAGTAGGATGGTTGGGAAATCGAGGATACAAGCTTCACCTAGTTACTAAGGTCGGTCCGCGCTCTCGCGTCAAAGACAAAACCCGAATACTCAATACACAAGGATTCAATCACAAATCAATCAATACAAGATGCTACCCAATACACAAGGATTCAATCATAAATCAACCACACAATGAGAAGAGGAAAACTAGCACGAGAGGGATGGCCAATTTTACTCAAAGTAGCAATTCAACAAACACATAGAGTGCTCGACATGTGACTAGTAACAAAGAATCCACCTTTAACCTTAATCAAGCCCTAATCATCCATAATCCACACTTAATCCCCCTACTAACCCAATAATAAGTTTACTCACACATTATCAAACTAATACTAACACTAGCAAGAGAAATCAACATAATAATCCAAACATTCATTATGACTAACAAGAATAAAGAACAATATGTAAAGATTAGAACTTGAGTAACTAAACAAGGATTTAGAGTAAAGAGAGTAAGAAGATTATACCAACTAATAAGAGCATGAAAAGATGAAAACTTGTATTATAAGAACACCCTAAATCTCCACCCAATGTTGTCAAGATTGAATGAATTCTTCAAGAGCTCCTTAATACAAGATTAACTAACTAAATTAATCTAGGATTAACAAGGATTATGAAAAGATTAATGTAAACTAAACTAAGGATGAAGAAATTCTAATTAGGGTTTAGAATAATGTACAGGAGTCTAAGATGCTTAAACAATACAAAGGAAGGGTATTTATAAGGGTTCACGAGCAAAGGAATTGAAAAGAAGTGACGCGGGGCTTCAAGTGGCCAATCTCGGGCGAGATGAGATGGTCTCATGCGAGATGAGACCCATCTCGGTCGAGATGAGATGATGTCGGTCGAGATCACTGGTCAGTGGCCTGTCTTCGCTTGTACTCTTCATCCCGACCGAGATGGCCCTCATCCTGATCGTGATGGGTCTTGTAGGCCTCAAATATGATCTCAAGGGTCCCTACTTGCTTCTCATGGGCTTCTCATCGATTCTCGGTGCTCGGGATCGAGTCTAAGGGGCTCCGAAATGGGCCCCAAGGTCTCGGGATCGATTCTAAGCCACCGAGTGATCGTTGCTTCTCTTCGTTGGCTCTAAATGTGCTGGAAACGATTCAAAATCGTTCCACCTCTCCAAGAATGGTCTTAGGAACCTAAAATGAACTAGAAGAATCTTAATTAGCCAAGAAACCGCTCCAAAGAGCGATTCCACAAGAGAAACCGGGACCAAACACAACAAATAGGCACTACAAAACACACTTGTCAGGCTCCCTAGAGTGATAGGTTTGAGATGCTAGGGTTAGGGACCGTTTACCGGATATTCTCGCATTTGTTTTGCGTAATCTTGTTTAATTAGTGTTTGTGAGGATGTGGGTAGCTCCCTCGTCAAATTCTGTGGGCTAGGATGGCTTTTAGGGCCTTTCGTGAGGTTTTGTGTGTCTTATGACAGACCAAAAGGTGTCGTAATGATACCGGATTTTCCCGAAACCCCTTCCATCGTGACCGTGATCAAAAATGGGTGTTAGCGGCCTTTTCGGAATTTAAAATCCTTATCCGAAATTTTGACCCTATTTTGACCTGTTTAAGCTGCTTTAGCCTAACCTGAAGCATGAGTTTTTCGTGTTTTGTTTGGCTTTATAGTTAGAGGTGATACCGAGCGTCCCGAGGGAGCTTCCACGGTTGGTGCTAGTGGCGAGGCCGCCGAGACGAGTTCACAGACTCCCCGTGGGATTCGCAGGAGACGACAGAGTATCTCATCTCAGCGTAGTGATCAAGAGGCCATAAATGAGGCTGATTTTGATAGGGTGAGGAAGTGCAGGCTTCCCGAGACAGTTACTAGGAGGGCCCATGTTCCGGTTCCCATACTGAAAAATGAGGAGGTTGGCTACGAGGATTTCGAGTGGGCTCGGGACTGGGATGGTCATCAGCTTCTGTTTCATCTCGACCTACACGTTTCTCACCGCATCGTGCATGGTCCGGTGAGTGTCCTATTCATGTTTATTAGTTATTTCTTGGATTTTGGCTCGAGTTAGGTCAGATTTATTTCGTTCATACATGTACTGTTTTGGTTTGCAGTCTCCAGGTCCGATGAGGACTTTCTCGATCTTTACTACATGTCTCGAGATTTATGCTCTAAAGTTGACCCCCGCGGTAAAAGGGATTATCGCAAGGATAGCTCTAGGTCCCGTGGTCGAGCAATGGGTCCGGTTGGTGGGTTGCAAGACTAAGTGCAACCTCATGGTGATTAGAGTGATGGTAGATAGCTTTCATGATACTACCTCGACCTTCCATACGGCCTTTGGGGAGGTCGGAATGACTTTGGACGATTTTGGGATGAATACAAGCTTGCCCTGTGGTCCGGATAGAATTAGGTGGGCTGCCGAGGGCCCTAGGCTAGACAGTGATGAGGTGCGGGGCCTTATTGGGGATTGTTTAGAGCGTGAGGCATATAGTGCGCCTCATGCTTTGGTGAGCTCCTACATCACCGATCAGTTCGAGCGGGTGGCGGTGTTAGAGGGTCGATAACCCAACACGCCAGAGCAAAACGCCCGGTTATGATTGTGGAACTTCCTATGGTCGACCCACTTCTCGGATAAAGACGAGAAGTTTGGTACTAGGATTTTGCCTCTCCAGGCTGACCTAGCTCAGCTGGGACGTTATGATTGGGTAACCGCGGCTTTCGCGAAGATGACTCGCTATTTGCAAGTCACGGTGAGGCCGTTGGAGGTGTAGTCGGCTTCAGCCTTGCCCATCGTGGGTCCGGTCTACACTGGAGGTTAGTTGCTATTCCCGTCTTTGTATTTTAGGTTCTGCTTATTTTTGGCTTAGTTTTGCTAAGGTGTTTTGGGATTTAGCAGGCTTGGATCTATTCCTACTTCCCTTGTTTGGCACCTAAAATGGTGCAGGTTCATCCGAAGAGATTCCCGGTGGGGATTGATTAGAGGTTGGCTCATCCTAAGAGTACAATCAACCACTATCCATCGGAGAATGTGCTGGTTAACCAGCTACGCCTCGAGGATGTAAGTTTTCCCTTTTTTTTAATAGCCCCCAAGGTTTAGGATTTATTGAGATGCTGGTTTTGTTTGTGTAGTTTGTGGCCCGCCCATGGGCAAATTAAGAGGACGTGCCGGGGTATGTGGCTGCGGAGTTGAGGCCTCGGAGTTATAGAAGGATGCTCTTTCCTGCGTTGTTTCGCCAGGTTTGGTATCTGGGCGAGCGGTTGGTGCGTCAGTGTTTGTATGACGATTTCAGGGTGCCGGTTGATCCTCCCCGGACCATGTTTAGACCACCAACCATCGCAAAGGTCCTCGAGGGTAGGGATGGAGAAGGAGGCAATGCGCTCCTGGTGCCTGGTGCCTCTTATCTATCTCACGTCAGCCAGCGGCTAGCTTGCCACCGCCTTGTGGTAAGGCTTTAATATTTCAGTTCTAAGGTTTGTTTTATGGTTCAGTGTTTTCTTGCCCCTTTGACCGACCGATTTGTTGCCCTCTCAGCTGGCCGATCCGGCTGATGATATTCATCCCCTAGAGTTCCCCCTGACATTGCTTAGGGTGGATGCGGTCGGGATAGCTTTCACTGAGCCTCTCCCCCCGTGTTCTGCCCAGGAGATGGATGTTGGGATAGAGTGGCGTGACCGGGTATACCGGGTGAGTTTTGGCTCTCGTTTTAGGTTTAGGTTCTAAGAGTTAGGATTAGTTCGTCTAATCTTCGTGGTTTCACCTTTCAGGTTTCAACAGCTTGCCATCAGTGGTTGTGGCAGGCCGCCAACCGCTTCCAGGTCTATGCCTCGAGGGTATCCCGTGACACTTCGGGACCTCGATCGGTAAGTTTGCGTGACTAGGGTGGCTTTCTAGGCTGCTTGTGTGTTTTCCTAATGTTTAGGTGTATTTGTAGGATGTCCCGGATATGGTGGGGCAGCTGGAGACTCGGGTGACCGAGCTCGAGGGGGAGGTGGCTGAGGCGCGACAGCTCCTGCAATCTCGAGCCGACAAGATCGCTCAGCTTAAGGAGCAGCTGGCTCGGTCTCAGGGCGAGACCTCCGCGCAGGGGGAGGCTAAGCATCAGATTGAGAGGGAGGCTGAGGCTACGGGTCAAGCCACGAGTGCTACTGAGGAGGTTGGAGGAGTCAGCGAGACGGTTACCTTAGACATGCTGTCGGGAATGGGTGGTAGTGAGTCTCCTCTTCTGGATCTGGAGGATCTAAGTTTGGATTACGACATTTGTGAGGTCGTGATAGCCATTGATGCAGCTTCTAGAGGTCATCCCTACCCTCGATTTCCTAATCTCGATTTATGTATGGATTTATGTGTTTTGTATATTTCCTCGAGATTTTTAGCATTTGCATTAGTTGGATTAGTCTTGTGTCTTCGTTTGGCGAATTGTGTACCTAGATTGACAATTAATCACTTTTGCGTTCATTTATTTGCGATTTGATCTTAGTTTATGATGCGTTGGCGTTGCATGGGAGTATCAAAATAATTGCCGGGTGGATGGATGCTTAGGAGATGGATGCCGGGATAGAGTGGCGCGACCGGGTGTACCGGGTGAGTTTTGGTTTTCGTTCTTCGCTTGGGTTCTTAGAAATAGGGTCGGTTTGCCTAACTTCTATGGTTGCATTTCCTAGGTTTCCTCGGCTTGCCATCAGCGGTTGTGGCAGGCCGCCAACTGCTTCCGGGACTATGCCTCAAGGTTTTCCCGTGACACATCGTGGCCTCGATCGGTGAGTTTGCGTGACTATGGTAGTTTTCTTGGCTGCTGGTCTATTTTCCTAATGTTTAAATGTATTTGTAGGATGTCCCGGATATGGTGGGGCAGCTAGAGACTCGGGTGACCGAGCTCGAGGCGAAAGAGGTTGTGGCACAACGGCTCCTGCAATCTCGGGCTGACGAGATCGCCTCGCTAAAGGAGCAGCTGGCTCGGTCTCGGGGTGAGACCTCAGCACAGGGTGAGGCTAGGCATTGGATCGAAAGGGAGGCTAAGGCTGAGGCTGAGGCTACGGGTGCTACGGAGGAGGTTGGAGGGATTCCCGAGACAGCTACCCTAGACATGTTGTCGGGGATGGACGGTAGTGAATCTCCTCTTATAGACTTGGAGGATCTAGGTTTAGATGACAACCTTTGCGAGGTTGTGCTAGCTGTTAGTGCGGCTTCTAGGGGCCCATTCTAGTCTCAATTTGCGTGTGGATTTGTATATGTTGTATATTTGTTTTTAACATTTTAGTACTTGAATTGGCTGGATTAGCCTTGTGTTTTTGTTTGGCGAATTGTTTACCTGGATTGACAAGTAATCACTTCAAGTTTGATTTGTTTGCGACTTCGTTGTAGTTCAAGACGTTTTAGAATGTGTTGATATTGCATGAAGGCTATATCCCCCTCTGAATGTTTTGAATGGCTTTTTTCGGCGTACATGGAAGCAGTTAAGCATAGATAAGATATCTTCTTTACCAAATGGAGTTTTTCTTGTTCGATTTAACTCTATGGAAGATAAATTTAAGGCGTTAGATACTGGGTATGTTATGTTTGATAGCAAACCAGTAGTTATCAAGGAATGGACACCAGAGAGTAAACTGATTAAGCAGAGTTGTAAAACGGTGCCGATCTGGATTAAACTGCAGGGGTTGGAGGTGCAGTTTTGGGGCATTCCTAGCTTGACAAAGATTGCAGGATTAGTGGGTAAATTTGTCAAATGTGATGAAATTACTACTAATAAGACATTTCTGAGTTATGCTAGGATTATGGTGGAAGTGGAGTTTAATCAACCATTTCCCAGAAAGGTTGAATTTCTGGATGCTAAAGGAATGTCTCATACGGTCACGGTGGGATATGATTGGATTCCGGTGGAGTGCGTCAAATGTAAGGGTATCGGACACACTAAGGATGTATGTAGGAAAGACCAAAATATACAACAAGTTGGGAAGAAGGTGTGGAAGCCAAAGGTTGTGGAACAAAGAGTTAAGACACCACCTATTCTAGTGGTCGATGGGAATGGATTAGTCACTCCTGAGGGGAACGTCATACTGATGTCGCCTCCGAAGATAACTAAACCACCCAGGAAGGAGGAAGAAGGCCCAAAGAAATTCTCACCGGGAGGGCTGTCTTTCATGGAGGCTTTACTGAAATCACAGAGCAAGGAGAGTGGAGTTGGGAGGAATACAAGACCACCTAATGATGGATAGTATAGGCTTTTGGAATATTAGGGGTCTCAATAGCCTAAATAAACAGAAGGACATTAAGTGGTTCTTGAATAAGAATAATGTTGGGCTATTCAGTCTGTTAGAGACTAGAGTGAAGGCTGTTAATTGGCTAAAAGTGATGAATAATATTTGTGGAGACTGGGCGATTACTACCAATAATGCTTAGCATAAGGGGGGCAGAATTTGGGTCCTTTGGAAACCTTATAAGTATGAGGTAGATGTTATTGAGACTACGGCTCAGACTATTTTGATGGTGGTGAATGATAAAATGAGGAAACAAAGGTATTATTTGACTGTGGTGTATGGTCATAATAAACCTGCTGATAGGAATGTTATGTGGAGCATTTTGAAGGGGCATAAGAATTGGATTACTGGTGCTTGGGTAATCTGGGGGGACTTCAACAACATTTTGCAACATGGGGATAGAATTGGAGCCCCTATCTCTTGGGCAGAAATAAAGAGGTTTCAAAACTGGGTGCAGGAAAGTGAAGTTATTGAAATGACTACTTCTGGTTCCTTTTATACTTGGAACAACAAACATGAAGAGGGAATTAGAGTGTTTAGCAGGATTGATAGGGTTTTCTATAACTCTGATTGGCTGGATATGTTTCCTAATTCTAGTGGACATTTTCTACCCGAAGGGTTGTTTGATCATTGCCCTTGTCTAATTAGTTTGGAGGCTAGTAAGAATGCTCAGAAAACTAGTTTTAAGTACTTTAATATGTGGGCTTTAGATGAAAGGTTTGGAAACATTATTAAGTAAATCTGGGACATTAAAGTGGAGGGGACACATATGTTTAGACTGGTGCAGAAATTAAAAATGGCGAAAGGAGAGCTTAGGAAGTTGAATAAGGGCAGATTTTCTGAGGTGGAAAAAGCTTATTAATTGGGGTTAATTGCTTTGGATAATATCCAAAAACAGATGCATCAGGAGCCGTGGAATGGAGAAGTACAACAGCAGGAAAGAAGTGTGGCTAAGGAGGTTATGTTTTTGAGAAAGGCTGCTCAGTCTTTTCTTAAACAGAAGGCCAAATGTCAGTGGGTAGAGGAGGGAGATGATAATACATCTTACTTTCACTCTTGCATTAGAAGGAGAAGGGCTAGCAATAAAGTCATAAACATTAAGGATACTCAAGGAAATATACTTACTGAACCTGAGGAGATAAATCAAGCGTTTGAGAAATTTTACATTGATTTGCTTGGAACTAGTAAGGAGGTTAGGCATGTGCATTTTCCTACTGTTAGAAAGGGGAAATTGGTTAGAGTGAACCATGTGGCAGAGTTGATGAAGCCTGTTTCGGGAGAGGAAATTAGACAATGTATGTTTGATATTCCTGGGGACAAGAGTCCTGGACCGGATGGTTACACAAGTCAGTTCTATAAGGATTCCTGGAGTATAGTTGGTAATAGTGTCATTCAAGCTGTTCAAAACTTCTTTAGGAATGGGAGGATGCTTAAGCAAGTAAATCATACCCTTCTCACTTTAATTCCTAAGTGTGCGATGCCTGAAAATGTGAGTCAATTTCGCCCGATCGCCTGTTGTAACACGATTTATAAATGCATTACGAAGATCATGAGCACCAGATTGGGTAAGATTCTTCCTGACATTATTAGTCAGAATCAAAGTGGGTTTGTTCAAGGAAGAGAGATTGTGGAGAATATATTAATTTGCCAAGATTTGGTGAGGTTATATGGGAGGAAATCGTGTTCTCCGAGATGCCTGATGAAGATTGATCTCAGAAAAGCATATGATTCCATAGAGTGGCTCTTTCTTGAGGAAATGATGATGGCTTTGAATTTTCCTAGTAGGTTTATCTCGATGGTTATGGCTTGTGTTACAACTACTAGCTTCTCTTTGGTGTTAAATGGATCCACTTTTGGGTATTTTAAGGGGAAGAGGGGATTAAGGCAAGGGGATCCATTGTCCCCTTTGTTGTTTGCTATTTGTATGGAGTATCTTTCTCGGATTTTGAAGGAGGTGCAGCAGTTTGAGGAGTTTAAATACCATTCTATGTGTAAAAAATGGAACTTGCACATCTATGCTTCGCGGATGACTTATTACTGTTTTCATATTGTAATAGAGCCTCTGTGACGGTATTGATGAGAGCTTTCCTGACATTTTTCAGTTGCATCTGGGTTAAGCATGAATAAAGAAAAATCTGAAATCTATATGAATGGAACTAGAGATGTGGATGGAATATTGAGGATTACTGGTATGAAGATGGGGAAATTACCCTTTAAATACTTGGGTATCCCTATTTCTTATAAGAAGCTTGGAGTTCTAGATTGCCATATTCTTACAGAGAAGATTGTTGATAGAATCCGAGCCTTGGGAACTAAGCATCTGTCATATGGAGGTCGATTGACGCTGGTTAACTCAGTCCTACATAATTTACACACCTATTGGGCTAGAGTGTTTTTGCTCCCTAAATCTGTTATTAAGCAAGTAGAGGGGATATGTAGGAATTTCTTATGGAAAGGCCACTATTCTTATATATCAGCGCCTCTGATTAGCTGGGATGCTGTTTGTTATGAAAAAATGCAAGTAAGAAAGACCATTTATGGGTGAAGTGGATACATGTCAATTTTTTAAAGGGTGGGAACTGGAAGCAAATGCATATTAGTCCTACTTCGAGCTGGTCTTGGAGGAGGATTTGCAAGATTAAGGATACTTTTCTGTCAGGGTATACTCAAGATTGGTGGTGTAGAAATGGGAATGAATATACTGTAAAGCAAGGGTACAAGTGGATTAGAGAGGATAAGCCTACGGTTGATTGGTGTAATCTGGTGTGGCATAAACTAGCCCAGTCTAAACATTCTTTCATAGCCTGGATAGTTATGCATCGTAGACTGCAAACAAATCTGCGCTTGCAGCATTGGGGGTTGAATGTTAATCCTAATTGCTGGCTTTGTGCAGATGGTTTGGAAGACCAAGAGCATCTGTTTTTTCAATGCAGATATAGTGAGAGATGTGTTCATCTTGTAGCCGAATGGTTACAACAAGATATTCCAGTGGTTAATGCTTGGAATTGGTGGAAAGATCTTGCTGTGCAAAAGAGGATTAAAAGGGTAATAGGATGTGCGTTGGTGGCGCTGATTTACTATGTTTGGCAGGCTCGGAATTCGGCGAAGCATGATGCGTTTATTGATAAGCCTGAGTATATGGTGAAGAAGATCAAAGAGGAAATGAGCATTCGGTTTAAATTTATTTTGAAAATAGAGAAATACAAGGAAGTAGAACATTTTTTCCATTAGAAATGGTCAATTGGTCTAGTTGAAATGGGTGATGTATTGGTGAGAACTTGATGTATTATGATGATTCAGTTTTAATATAACCCTTACATTTTCACCAAAAAAAAAAAAAAAATATTGCATGAAGGTACGAAAATGCTTTTTCGGATTTTTTGAAATGCATTAGTTTAAGCTGGGAATCGGATCAGATATTACGTCGATTAAAATGTTTTGACTCGAGATAGACAAGATGTAAAATGCTAACGTAAACATTGATGTATTTTGACCGAGTATAACGAGTTTAGTGCGAAGTCGGAATTTAAGTCCGGGCAATTTTTGAAAAAGTTAGACCACTTTTTGCATACTCATAATAATGCCTTGTTAGGCTACAGACGCGACCTGACGATAACCGTTAAAAGGCTACGGCACGCCTAGGTAGGGTAGCTTATCCCCCTAAAAAATGAAAAGACGTCTAAGTCCGGTGGGTCTGACGCGCGAAATGTGATATCCGCGCGGACCAGTTACTCTTGCGCGGGCATTTTGGCTTATGGAAAGGGGTTTCGCGACTTCGAGATGTCGTTCCTGACGTTCGGGGTTGCCGGATGTGAGAGAAAGGTTAAAGATTGCGGAGATGATTGTACTACAGAATAAGGAAGCTATGTGGGCTAATGTTGCTAAGTGACCGACCAAAGACAGCGTTACCGATCCTAATATTCGTCAGTTCATCAAAACGGGCCGAGACCGACAAGACTCATATTGAAAATGTGAGTGGCAAGGGGAAGTGGGATTGGTTGGCCTTGCTTTTGGCTAGGGCGGTGGAAGCTTGTGTTAGGAGGGGTCTATGGTGAAAGACCCGAGCAAGCATACCCAAATGGCAAGGGAAGGGAAAAGTTGGACCGGTAGAGCCCAACCGTTTATATTATGTGCTACTAGTTCATAACATGTGGCGTATCAGTACTAGTTTTTGTGGGATTTTACTTGACGCGTTGTGGTTTCTTGGGGTAGCCGGATTTTGGGTGTTTGATGTAAAGGACCTCGACAAAGGCTTGATTTATTGAATTTGCATTAATGAGAAGCACATTGTTTTTTTTTTTTCGTGGTAGCTTGCGACTCGATTCTTCATTTTGCCCGGAGTGCCCTTTCGGATTTTCACTCCGTCCTCGGCTCACCTTTGTTTTGTCTTTTTTTTGTTTTTTTTTCTCTTTTTTTTTTTTAACGACGGCTCGCGACTCATTTCTTCATTTTGCCCGGGGTGCCCTTCCGGGTTTTCACCCCGTCCTCGGCTCGTCGTTTATGCTTCGTCATTTTAAAATCACTCATTGACCGGATCGTGGGGAGAGTCCCGGTTTGTACATGAATCGATTAACCAAATTTTTTTTGTTTTGTTTATTTCGGTTGTACCCGGAAAGGGGTTGCCTACGTATCCGTTTTTTTTTAGGCGGAATCAAACCGTGTTCGTTGTTAGATGTGAGTGATTTTGCTTTAGACTCGTTATGCCAATTATCGATGTGAGATGTTTAGAGTGTATTCACATGGGTTTTCACCCTAGCTAAAATTAATGTGAAATGGTCGGGTGTGACCCGTTGAAAGTGATAATTACCGAGATACCGTGTTTGGGTCAGGGTGACTGGCTTGGACGATTTTGGAATGTGGAGCTAGGTAGCAAGTGGCTCTGTTGAACTAAGATCTGGAGCTTGATTTTTGTGGAGTTAACGCTATGGGGTTGCGATTTCGTAATGTGGTAGGAAAGGGGAAGCTGAGTAAAAATGACCCAGACTTCAATTGGGTGGGTAGTTAATTACGTGGGCCGGGATCTGATTTTCATGTCTGGCCCTAACGGTTGGGGTTATCCTATTAAGCTTGAATCCTCAAATTTCCGGACTGTCTCCTAACAAGTGTCTCGGGAAGGTCTTAAGGGTCATAATGTAGGGAGGCTAGTGTTTGGGTGCTAGTTGACCGGTCTGTTCATTTTTCTTTTTATCTCTTTTTTTTGCTTTTCATTCGGACTTTGCTTAAAGTCGAGTTGAATGATTGGGGGTTTCATTTTGAACGTTGAGTTTGGTCTTGTTCATTGAATTGGGCCAGTTTAGTTTCGCCTTGGTTTCATTTTTTTTCTTTGGCTACTTGTGGCCATTTCAGACTTCTTTCCTTTTTTTTTGTCAGACTAGCACCTATGGTGGGAATTGGTCGGTCTTTACTTGAGGGGTATTTATTGTGGGGAAGTGGGTTTGCCTTCCGTCTTTGATCACAAGCGAAGGGATTATCTAGATTCGTCATAGGATTCGAGAATGCTCGTCCTAAGAGATAGTATGTGGCTTTCTATACCAGACATGGAATAGGTAAAAGAAAAGAACACGGGATCTCAGTTCTTGTAATTCCTCGTTGTTTTGAGGTATGTTTGATTGTTATCGATAAATGGCATAGTATCAAGTTCTAAGCAAGTAAGTGCGTTATTAAATCAAGCGATTGTCGAGGCGCATTATAAAGGAAGAAAAGTTTATTTCTTTTTATTGATAGTAATAAGCGGGCTATGCGCCCGAGATATTGTTTTCGAAGAGGTGGAGGACAGCTCCCCCCGCACCTCCTGACTCAATGTAAAAATAAAAGACATTTGTTATTCTATTAGGTCTAGGCCCTAAGACGAACTAGACTCTGTCTCGGACACCGATTTACATATCTCGATGGATGCCCGTGAGTTGTCGGCATCTTCTTCGATAGTCAGGGCATTCTTCTCTATAGGGTCGCGGTGGGAACAACCGATGGTGTCGCCAGGGATGGTCTGAACGCTAAAAGGGTTTGTGGTATTTTTTTGGTTTCTCGGGTGGAGGGAGATTAATGGTCCCGTTTTCGATCATATCTTGTATGGCATGTTTGAGCCGAAAGCAAGATTCGGTATCATGCCCGTTACCTTGGTGATATAGGCAATAAGCATTAGGGGTCCAACTTTTGCTTCGTCTGCCGACTGGTGGGTCCGAAGTAGGACCCAAAGGTGAGAGTAACCCTTGATCGACTAGGCACTTAAGAGTTTCGGCGTAAGATGGTTTGATTCGGGTAAATTTTCTCGGTGACCTTCCTACTTTGTTGGACGTGGTCTCGTAAGGTCTTGGTGTTCCTTCTGCATCGATTTTAGGAGGCATTGATCGAGCGGAGCATTGGGATAATCTATCCTGGGTAGGCGTTTGGGCATGGTAATCACTCAGGTCAGCGTTTCTATTCTCTACTCTAAAGGAAATTGAGGCGGCTATCGATGTAGCGGACGAATAAAGTCAAACAGGTAACTGAAGTATGGATGTTGTGAACCAATTTGGCTAGGGTATTGACATCGTTGCGGATGCTTTTGATGGCGCTTGAATCTACAGACATGTTGGGGAGTGATTCTAATGGGAAATGATTAAAAGGTCAGAACGGATCCACCGGACGACTTAGGGACTCGAGGAATGCTCGTGACTGAGCGACGCGGAAATGAGACCCTTGACTCGCGTGTGTGCGCGGTCACTAGGTTAGGGACTCGGGTGCTTTAGACTCTTGGTGTATTCGGCGGAACGCCTTATGGATCTTAATTAGGTCTCTGTAACGAGATGATTTGACACAAACCTCAGAGGTGAGGTTTAAAGAGGACTTCTCGGAAACAGACGACCCAAAATGTAAGACCTCGAGTAGAGATGATCCTAGTAACTAACACAGACAGTTAATCACACGGTTGTACGACGTAAGAGGTTGATCGCGATCCCGGCTCAGGATCAAAGAGTTTTTTGAAAAAGGACCGATACTCGTAGAGGAAAGTATTTTTTCTTTTTTTTTTGAAAAGTGATTTTGCAAAGCTAGGGTGACGATGGTGTGGTGACCTCGTTGGTGACGTGAAGGTGTGCTGCCCCATGTGTGTGTCGGGAATCCGACGATGGCAACAGTGGAAAAAAGCCCAATTTTTTTTTTTTGAAAGGAACACGGTTCTTTAGGGAAACTGTATTTTTTTTAAATGATTGCTTGATGCTTCTATCGAGACTGCTATTAATTAGTTAGTTTGATATTAGCGGTGTACGTGATGCGCGTGGTGAGCGTGAAGTCTAACGATGGTGTTTTTAAAGGTGTAACTAAATCCTTATCAAAGAACTTAGATGATGAACAGTGTCTTTAGAAAACGCTTTCAAAACGAGTGATCCACGTTTGTCGGTTGCATTAACTAGCATTTGACAGTGGAGAGTGATGTATTGTGAAAAGTGTTTCTAGAATGTAGTCGTTTTGGGTTCCTTGACTTCATTAATTGAAGCTTCGGTTGTGTTAACGGCATGTATGTAAAATGTTTTTTTTTTGAAATAAAATGTAACCGCGTGGTGGCCTTCACCCCATTAATTGGGAGTTTCGGTTGTATTAACGGTAATTGTTGTTAATGGGTTTTAATTTGGCGAAGGTGATGGCACCAAATTTTTTTTTTGAAAGCAGTGAGTGTAAATTTTGCCATGATAACGGCATCTAAAAATGTTTTCCTTTTTAGTAATCACGATTTGTTCAGAGTATTGATGTTTAAAAGGTCGTTTTGAAAAGATGATGTATTCTCGTAAACGGAACTGGGTGCGGTTGAATTTGTTGGCGTGGTTCAATCCATATTTTTAGTGTTTTATTTGGGTTGTATTGTTCAAACACACTACACATAACTAGGAATGCGTACACTCATGCAGGATGCAGACTCGGGTAGGTTAGGGTAGGCTACCGCCCACGAATAGTCTTTACTTATGCGTTGACAACGATCTGGGGAGATGGGTGTCATACCTTACGTTTGGACTATCCGCTTATTAATCCCGCGGGTTACGCATTGGGCGGCCGGAGCGTCAATCGAGGGTCTCTCCGCGTGTCCCTAGAGATCTTACCGCGAAGAGGTCGATTGGTCCTGATATCGGTTAGGGTGGGCTTTTTAGGGCCAAAACCTGTAATGACAACAACTAGGAACTAAGAAATGAGCTTCACCGACCACGTTCAAGTTACACCACTGCTGGAAACTTGTTTCCAAATCCCCAGCGGAGTCGCCAAACTGTGGACGCCCGTCCGCACAGCCCGGCACCCCGCGCGGGACTGACCCGGTTTTCAACGTGTGGCGGCGGCCACCCACGCGGCTTCCTCCCTGTCGGGGCCCGGTCCGATCTCGCATACGGGGCGAAGTGTCGGACCTCGATTTGGATGACGATCCGGACTTGTACTAGACATGTGCGGGCACCCGTGTTTCCGTTCGGAAATCGATCAAGACGTGGTTGTAAATGTTTAAAGGCCGATTCATTTGGTAAGGCGACCTTTTTAGTGAACTGAATTCGTTGCCGATTTGTGGAGTCGCCACCGAGTCAATTATGGGGACTCGGAAACCGTTCAAGTCACTTTGATCCCTTACCGTCTCAAAGTTGAGTGGCACGGGACCTAAAGATTAAGACTTATACCCTTAAGCACTTCATGCCTGGAATGACTCTCATTGCCAATGGTTTCGGACATCCGAAAACCGTCGATTCTGAGTAAGGGGTGAGGGTACGTATTGGGAAGCCAACATCCGATAGATGTCAACACCCAATCCCGCCCGCACTATAGCGGCCTCTACTAATCAATCGGTGGGCTGATATCCTAGTTCTTTTGTTCTAGCGGAAGTGCTGTAACATCCATTGTTTAGGGACAAGTTTTATCGTCGAAGTAGTGGTGTTTACATTCTTTGCATTCGATTTCACGTGACAAGCAGGCCACGAAAAGATGCACATAGGAGAGTAGAGAGTACTAGTATTATACGTATTAGCAAATCAGTTTTAACGCGGTAATACGGATATTAGTCGTTCTTGTGGTACCTGGTATTCTGCTTAAGATGCGTCGGTTCGGTATTTATAGAGATGCGTCGAACACAATAAGATGAGCACCCGGACTAATACGGAACCCGACCATCACTTTGTTCAGTTTTATTTATTTTACGTTTTGAATTCTGTGTTAGGTGATTTAGCATGCGATTATAAGGTCATAAAAGCAATAAATCATACGAAAATTTGTGAATGCGAATGTAAGTAAATCACATTGTGAGGAGTTGCATCCTCGGAGTATACACTAAACGGGACTCGATGCATAGATAATATTGAGAACGGATCTCGGAATTACTCGGGTCTATTTAGTGTGTTTAGTATTTGTGGTTGAAGTTGGGACGTTACGTATTTTAATAGATGCTTGTGGGTTTAGCGCCCACATCTAGTGTTGTCGTAGTGCATAATAATGGAAAGTACAAATATGAAAATTTTGTTTGGATGGCAATCTAGTGACGACTCGATCAACAGGCGGATCCTCCAAACTTGACCAGTGACTCAGGCAAAACTCCGTTACCGTTTGACCTTCCCCCAGCTACTCCGGCAGAGCTTCGTTGCTAAGGAATAGTTCTGCGGCTAATCCGGCAAAACTTCATTACTAGTTTTGAGCTAGTCGATCACAGGCACCTCGGTATCGAGTGGGGTGCTCGAAGGTGAGGAGTAGCATCGATGTCGCTTTTTTATCGGAACTACGATCGAGTGGATCGTTTGCCTCGGATGTCGGAGTGCGAGCCCCTTAGCGAGAGTTTAGAGGGAGAAGAGAAGAATGAATTGTGTGTCGAATGAATGAGGCGGAGGGGGGTATTTATAGGTGTTTTCGGCCCTCGTCGCCTATATGGACGCCTGAGCTGGAGCGCACCAGGACTAAGGCGCCTGGGCTAAGGCGTGGTGAGATCCAGGCGCGTAGGGTGGGGCGGTTGGGATTTTGAGAATACGGTTTTGATACTTTCCAAAACCGTGAGACGGATGTATAATACGTTTCTTGGGTGTTAAGGCTTCCCGCGGCTTGACCTAGCGCCGCAGGTTTAGCGGGCCTCGGGTGTTCATCCCGAGGTTCGCTTGACATGGTGTTGACTCGGTTCGAGTTTCGGGGCCGACTCAGGGTCCCGGTGTCGGAATTAACTCTAATTAGTGTCTATGTGACCGTAACGACACGACTAAGGCTGCCGTCATGTTAGTTTTTAATTTTTTCGAGTAATTATTTGATCCGTTTTATAGGAAAACTACCTACAACATCGCGAACCCGTGTCGCGTTGCAGTCCTATCGTCATCGGGTGTTTGTTGGGTACTTCTGCAGCCACCAGGTCCAAATCTGGGTGTCTACACGTATTACTAACGCGTGTATTAAAACATTAAACGATATCTTAGTAGAGGCCGCTAATGTGCGGGCGGGGTTGGGTGTTTTTTGTGAACTTCCCAACATGTACCCTCACCCCTTACTCAGAACCTCGGTTTCCGGATGCCGAAACCGTTGGCGCACGAGAGTCATTCAATACACGATATCCGATAACGTCGGTATCGGTTTCAAAATGCAAAGGGACGAACCCAATAAACTCTGACATCTGAATGGGCCGTATTTTGTACACGGCCCACTAAGATATAGAGTGGGTTCGAATGGGCCCGAACTCCAACAAAGTTCGGTGGCGACTCCACTTCGATTTAAATTTCAATTCGACCCATCTCATATGGAGATTCATTCGCCTCCCCAAACCCGCGCGTGGCTGCGTCGGGGTGGACCTATGTCATGTCCACAATTTGGCGACTCCGCTGGGGATTAACTGATGTGTGACTTACCATCGGCATCCTCAGGGTGAGACTCGAATAGAAATCCTTTGACTATACAATACGCGTTTTAGTTTTACGGTTCATGCATAACCCCATATTTACCCGGGCCAGTACTGGTGACCGACGTCCCACTATACCGTGATGTACTCCAATATGGATATGACAAAGGTGTTCATAGTCGATTCGTATGGGTTTTGTGGCATGTTCTAACCTCAACTCGACTTAGGAAGTCCGTCCCAATTCACGGATAGGCTATGTGCACTGGTATAGACCCTTTATAGACTGACCGAGACTTAGTGTAGAGCATACATAGCGTCATTATAATGCTTGCGTGACTATAAGCTACTTGGTTTCTATGTTTTTTTTCAAAAAAAAACGCCATTTTCAAAAATTGCATTTTTTTCAAAAGTGTCCAATTTCAAAACCCGGGAAGCTACAGAATTTACGACTTATGATTTAACTCAAAATAGCCTTTTTTTAGCCGGTATGCTGCCCATTTCAAAATTAAAAATTATTTTCAAACCTTCAAAATCGCGGCTCGACAGCATAATTTTTTTTCGATTTTCGAAAAAATCGGGCTGTCCTCCACCCTTTCGAGATTTTCTCCAAAATTCCTTTTCAAAACTTTCCTGTTCTTAGGACTTCCCGTATTTAGCAGTGTCGGTTCGTGTCGTAAGTCGTCGAAAGTCTCTAGTGTCGAAACTCCGTCGATCTTACATCGTGGGTTTCCCCCATATCCCAGTCCGCCTTATTTGACTAAGGCAAGGCCCACCTACGTAGGACATACTCCTGCAAGGGAGGGCCCGTTTACACGATCGAGTCCAAAGTCTGGGTAATGTCTCACGTGAACCTTTCTTCGAATAGGACTCGGCCCACATAGCCTGATCCTAAGGGAGGCCCACCTTTCACAAGTCACCCGGCTAGGTGTCTTTTCTGAGTCATTTCTCTTCCTGTCTTTCCTTTGCTCGGGATGTACTTTTTGTTCCAGATTTTGGGCCAGTTTCTGATTACGCGGTATTCTTACAGACAGGCCACCTTTCACCAAATCCAGGATGCAAGAAGCCTTCGACCAATTGATAGCCTCACTAGCCAGGGTCGAAGCCCAACTGACGACTATTAGGACCGACCAAACAACCCTTGCCACCTGTATGAGTGTCGTAGAGAAAGGGACTCCCGATGCTGGATCTGAACCCACTAGGCCCATAGCTGAAATGGTTAGCGCCGTTCGCAAGCTTGAAGAACAGGTCCATCTGTCGACCAACAACTCGATCCATACTGAAAATGCTCGCTCCTACTCACCTCTGAATGACGAGCTACCCGCCAACCTCAACCTTACGGGAATACCAATGTTTGAGGGAACTGAAGACCCGGTTCATCACATTCGGTCTTTCAAAGATTTCATGGCTGTCAAGGGGGTGAAATCCACCATGTTCAAGCATTTGTTTGCTTCTTCCCTCGAGAAGCGCCCGAAAGCCTGGTACTACAGGCTCGATTCCAAGAAGTACAAGACTTGGGACGATCTGGCAACAGAATTCGCTCGGAATTACGCTGATAATACCGAGATCCAGACTACGATGCGTACTCTAGAAGTCATGGCCCAAGAGCCCAAAGAAGGTTTCACTAAATACCTTCAAAAGTGGAGGGCCGAAAGTGTGAAGTTGGTCGATAAGCCCAACGAGATAGTACTAGTGGAGGCCTTTGTTAAGAACCTCTTCCATTCTTACCGGGTCCACCTCCGGTACGCCGTCATCCCCAACTTTGCCACTTTAACTGAAATGGGGACAAGGATCGAGGACAACTTGAGGTTAGAGAGCCTTACTAAGGCCTCTACCAAGGGATATCAAGGGGCTAGTTCATCCATCAGCAAGCCCACACCTGCAGCTGCAACCCGCAACATCTTTGACAAGGTGAATTTGCTAGACAACTCATCCAAAAAGAATACTCCAACTCGGGTATTCACTGATATAGGAACTACCTATACCTACGCCTAACAAAGGCTATCTTCAAAGGGCCTAATCCAACCTATAGGCCCAACTTCAGAAGTTTTGGTGGAGAAACGATCCAAGAGCTACAATGCCCAAGACTATTGCCAATATCATCGAGGCAATGGACACGATACTGAAAATGTTGGATATTGAAGCACCTGATCCAAGATCTGATCGAGAGCGGGAAGATACCGTTGCCCGAGGACAAGCCCAGCGACAAATAAAACTAGTTTAGTGCTCATGCTATATTCATCGGAGAGGTAGTTGACAGTTCTCACCTTATTTCCCCGTTTATCCCACAAATTAACGGGATATGGTTCGATGATGAAGACGACGTCTACCTAGCCAAAGGGGAAGCTGTCCCCATCACCATTGAAGAGGTTCGAAAATATAAGTCTAAAGCCTTAGCCACCAACCACCTTGCCACCAGCGGGCATCTTACTCCCTGATGGTGGGATTTGCCGTGGGTCCCCACCGATCAAGTAGAGTCCAACTAATCCTAACGGTAGCTAGGGTAAGTCGGGTCGTGTCCACAGAGACGGTTATAGGTGTCTAGACTAGGTCTACCTAGAAACAAGGCTAAGTCACACAAACAAACACAAAGAAGACGATAATTGACAAACGATGATGGTTGAAGAGGTATGAACTAGACTAACAATGAACTAGCTATAACAAAAACTAATGAACAACTAAAGACTAAGGAGACTATTAAACTAGAGAAGATGGCTAAAGAGGCAGAGAAATCAAATATTGAGAAGGAGTAGGGTTAGGTCGGGTTCATAAGTGTAGTAGGATGGTTGGGTAATCAAGGGTGTAGGTGCCACTTAGTTACTAAGGTCGGTTTGCGCTCTCGCGCCAAAGCCAAAGTCCGCACTCTCGTGTCTAAGACTAGACCCGAACATTCATGCTAGATACTACTCAAAACACAAACATTCAACCACAAATCGAATACACCATGAGAAGATAAGAACAAGTATGAGAAGCATTGGCCACTACTACCCACACAAGCAATACAACAAACACATAGTGTGCCCAATAAGTGACTAGCAACAAAGGAATCACCTGTACCCACAATTAAACCCTAATCACCCATAATCCACACTTAATCCCCCTACTAACCCCACAAGGAATCTACTCACTCATAATGAAATCAAAACTAAGACTAACAAGAGGAATGGACATAATAATCAAAACATCCATAATGAACAAACAAGACAATGAACAATATGTAAAGATTCAAACATGATGAATAAACATAGAACAAGAGAAAAGAGATTATACCAACTACAAGAGGATGCAAAAGATGAGAACTTGAATTAATAAGAAACCCAAACAAATCTCCAAGGTTGTCAAGCTTGGAAGAGTCTTCAAGAATCTCCTTAATACAAGACTAATTACTAGATTAAACAAAGATTAACTAAAGATTAAAAAAAGATTAAACTAATGAGAGGAACACTAAATCTAGGGTTTGAATGTTGTAGAGAGGCCTAAGAGAGTCTAGGGTAATGTCCGTTTCTTAAACATTACAAGAGGGAAGTATTTATAAGGTTACAAGAATGAAGAAGGAGAAAAGAATAAGTTGCGTGCTGAAGCTCACTCATCCCTCCCGGGACGGAACGGTCCCGCCCGGGACGGAACGGTCCCGCCCGGGACGAGATGGTCCCGACCGGGACGAAGTGCTTCTCGGCCGAGACGGGTCCAAAACAGTGGCCTGCTCAATTGTGCACCCCATCCCGAACGGGATGAGGTCCTTCCCGACTGGGACGGGTCTTGTAGGACTCCAATATGATCTTTAAGGTTCCTTCTTGACTCTCATGGGCTTCTCATCGATTCTCGGGGCTGGGGATCGAGTCTAAGAGGCTCGGGATCGGGTCCCAAGGCATCGAGTGATCGTTCCTTCTCTTTGTCACTACAACAAAACTAACTTTTTGTGTCGATTATTTCTTGACGATTGCAAAATCCACATAACTAATATACTTATACTTCTTATAAGTGACCACTTATCATAACCATTAACAATCGACGTTAATAAACCCATGTAAACGATGGGTTAGCTCCTCACAAATACAATCAACCTTATTAAATCCAATTGAAACCTTCTTTCTTAATGACCTAATTAATTACTTTTACTCATCCCTCCTAGGTAACCTACAACACCAACAATGGATAATCTGCCGCCTGCTCGCCAATGACCTCCACCGCCAACCCGTCCCCCACCTCCGTTGTCGTTTGTAGTTTGTCTTAACTTTCTCTTCTATAAGATGACCACCAACGTCTTTGCCGATCTTCACCCAACTAACAACCACCACGTTGGGCCAAAATTTCCGCTGCGCCATCGACAAACAAGCAGGCAACCACCCTCCTGTGAAGAAATATGACCACCAATGATCGTTTATAACCCAACGCATACACCGCTGTGTCTCGACCACCTGTTTACTTTTCGATTCTAGGTATTTATCCTTCTGTCTAATATAATTAACTGATTTAGGTTTTTTTGTCATTTTTTTATTGATAGTATATTTAGGTACTAAAGTAGTGAAGTGAGATTAGAAAGAGATTTGTGTGTGTTGGCTTTTATAAATTAGTTGGAAATAGATTTAGGTACTGAAGTGAGGTTGGAAACTCTACTAAGTACCGTTTCTTGGGTGTGTAAAGTATCCCTTCTGTGGCGGGTATGTGATGATCTCGAGAAATTTCATCAGCATGAGCCGTTTATTGGAAGGATTAGCGGTTGTTGTATGAGATGATCTGAGATTAACCCAAGTACACAATGTATTTCTCATTAATTATGAGATTGTTGATTGTTGATTGTCGATCTCTTTTTTATGAGTTAATTTCCAAGTCCTGATCCAAGTATGTGCTATGAGTTAATTACTACTCGTACTATTTATCAAACCAATTACTCTCAGCATGCTGAAGATAATGCAGAGAAGGGTAAACTGCGTGTTGCTGTGGAAGATTACAAAGCTGCTCTTGCTTTAGATCCTGTTCATGTTGCACACAACGTGCATCTTCATCTAGGTTTGTGTAAAGTCTTGGTGAGACTGGGCATGTAACACCCCGTGCTTTGACCATTTTAGTTATTTATAATAACGATTAATATTAATAAATCAAGTCTCGACAAACTATTTTATATAGTAATATTCAATTCTTGTGCCTTTGGAACCTTTCTATTTCACTTCAGTGTTTGCAAAACTGAAATTTCTACCGTTATCGCAATTCTGTGCGATTTCGTAAAACGGTTCCTATTTTCTCATACGAACTCCGATTGAGGCGTTTCAAAAGCCTAACTTTATTAATTTTCCAAGATCTACATAATGGTGATATTCAGAATTTCAATTTATGAGTTTATCATAAAAATATTGTACTGGACAGCTCCTTTGCAACGAAAATCATCACCCGATGAATCGTTTCTCGACATTCGATTTCCGTACTTCTTTCCTAACCTTTGTGGAACCAAATTAACTCAAAAATATCATTCTTATACACCCCATACCGTCACCTTGAGGTCCAAGAGTCAAAAAATGCTTTTCTAATCAAAAACACCAAAAAGGGTAATGTACTTCCAAAAGCATGATTAGCCATTTTGAGCAATTGTCAATTGTTTGTCTATCCTTTGTTCCCTTCATCAAATGGACGACTATTACTCCATATAAACAGCCTTAGGACTCCATTTAGCTTACTTATTCATCCATCTCTTACCCTCCTTCAACTCCCTTCAAAAAAAACCAAAGAAAACAACACAAGTTTTCACAAGTTCTTAAGGTGTATTCAACCACCATTTTTTGAAGAGCTCTAATTCCTTTTTCTCTTATCTTATACTACTTATTTTCAAGTTTATTTAATAGTATAACTACTAACTTAGTTTATTTTTTTTGTGTCATTCTAACTAATTTATGAAGAGGAGCAAGAGAAAAGGAGCATCGATCTTCGTTTTCTTATATGTTGTAGAATCGATTATTTATGCTTAAGGTAACCTAACTTTTCTTCGCCCTCAAATCTTGTAGTATAGTGTTTAGACTCTAACTAACATGTAACATCATGTTTAGGAGTAAATCATTAGATCACCAAGTTTAAAGCTAACTATTTGTTGATTTATCACTTAACAATACATGCTGTAAAATGGATTCTGTGATGTATGATGTATGTTCACGATTTTTCTGTGTAAATTATATTTCGAATTAGCCTTAGATTCCTTCACGAAAGTTGTAGATCTGAATGTCTAGAATATGATAAAAATATGAACATTAAGTTTTTATGAAAATATACATTTAGTAATGATTTATTTTGTAAACTGGTACTGTATGATTTTATGTACTGTCTGAGAAAACGATATGTTTCTTGATGTTAAACGTTTTATTTGGACTTGTAAAAATTATGTTACGTTCCTGATGATGTCTAAGATGTGTATGTTAAATTTCATATAAATCCATCATATATATTTTCATTTATAAAACTTGTACTAAAATGGGTCAGATCTGGAAAGAATATTTTATTTAAGAATATTTATAAAGTATTTTAATCTAAATTTCTGGGTATACATTATGTAAAGTTATAGGTATCCAAAATAAAATTTTGGTTTACTTTAATGACGTTTAAGTATTTTAAACGATTTAAAAGAAAGTATTGAAAATCGTACTGTTTTAGTTTTTAATTTGTTAAAAATAATAAATCTTATTATTTTTGAAAAATGACTTTATATCTGGAAACTTAACTTATAAAAGTATGTTGAGTATGAAAATCGAAACTTAAAAATAACATTTGAAAAATGACTCATTTAGTATCCTTAATAATATTATCGATTTCGTTATTACTTAAACTTACTTTTGTAAAACTCTATGTTTTGAGAAATATGATACCTAATAAGGTTAAAAATGATTTTTATAATTATCATCGATTTATTTGGTGTTTGAAAATATTTTACTAAGTATAAATAGGCTTTAAGAGATGAGTATACTTGTACAAATACGAAACCGTATAAAAATACTAAATACGTACATTTGAACAATAAATGTACTAAATACTTGTGCCCAAAAAGTATAGAGTACTAAAAGACGAATAACCCAAAAATACTAAGTTAAACAATGCTTAAATATGCAAAACAACACTTAAACTTTATAATGAACACTTAAGGACTAATTAGTAATTAAGTCAAAACTAAGGGTTGACTAGTCCATCTTGGTCAAACTTTGGCTTTTTAAGTCAACATAGACCAAGTCAAGATAAAGGAACTCATCTTAAATAATGTACTTAGAAATAAGTGAATCTTTAATCAAATCTCAACTAATGAACACTTCAATAATATATCTCAAATAAAATGTTCCAAATCTCTTACATCAGTATACTAAAACTATCAGTTAAGATAAATTTTACGACGATTGATAATGTTTGTTAATCTTAAAATCGACATACTTAAATTCCATAGGAACAACCGTACTTCTAGTCGGTGTGTTACCTAAGCCGGTGATCAGACACGTTTTCACGAACGTTGTTATCAACACCAATCATGGTGAAAATGAACATGTGCCCTGGCAGTACCCTCTGAGTCGTCTTCACCATTCCATGTTGTAATGACTTGTTCCAAGTCAATACACAGGCCATAGACCGGTCATCCTTATGGAACCCGGTATTGTTTCATCCCTCTGGTTATCAGACATGTGCCCCACGATGACCGCTGAGCTCGATATTCCAGAGACTCTGTCTTTATAAGACACCCAAATTCAGCCTACGTTTCGTGTTGGGCGCTATCTTGGTAAAGTTTAGAAGACGATGCGATAGAAGACAGCTTCGAAAGTAGACTACGACACTCGGAGTCACTGCTCATGGGAGGCCATGATGCATCCTGCCGGTGCGAGAAAATGCTAAGAAGTAAATGGGCAGCCAACTCTTTTTGAGTTTGTCGGTAGAGTAGTAGTCGTCCAGTTGCCATTGAGGTGCTCGGTTGTGTAAAGGTTCTCTTTCCCGAGACCAAGAGTATGGATTGGGTGTGTGCGCATACATAGACAAGGGCACTGATCAGCTCTCACTCTCTATATTGGATATCTTTGGGGGCGGAATACCTTCCGACCTTTGCCTTAGCAGTGTATGAGACATGTTCGGTTTAGCGGGGCCTCTGAGTCCATGCACTTGCAGTCCTTCTTCTCCGTATGTCAGTCGACTAAACTGAGTCAATTTAGGTGTTCGATCCTATTGAGCACTAGGGGTGAGATGTAAACCTCCTAGTATCGATATGATTGGCGGGATTGATGTGCCCATCCGCACTTATGGTGAGATGCAAGCCTTAAGTGTGCATGAGACATTAGTAGTCACGTCCCGTGCATTATGTGAAAGGAAACCATTGTTTTTAAAAGTAAATGACTACAGTTTTCTAAATCACATTATGCTTCATTACTGTTCTATACTCTTATGACTAATGATGTGATTGAAATGCTTGATAATGGGAAGTGATGTTTTGTTATATGTCTTGCCTGAACATTGATTATGATTGATATTATGTTTCATATGATTTGTATTATGTATGTCTTACTTTATTTTCACATGATACTTCTATGAATCCATGATCCATGCTTTACTGTATTCTATTCACATGATACTCATATGATGTATGCATTACTTTATTCTATATAACCTACGTGTCTTATATATGTAAATTCGCATGTTAACTGAAATCACTTCATGTGTATCTCACATTGTATACATGTCGATTTGTAATGTGACATGCCTGCTTATCTGTTAATTAGATAACCTAAACGTTATACTACATTGATTATTCGGGACCGTGTTAGAAGGACGGTTAGGTTACTCCCACTAAGTGGGACATGTATATTTAAATATGCATTCAGGTTGACGAACCCTCAAGACTGGACATGGGGGCATGCTTGAGTGCAAGAGATACAGTGTGGCAGATGAGAGTGTCAAACTATAAATCTTGTAACACAAATTTTGTCGGACTATTGTATTTAGAAATTTGTAATTCGGGTTTCAGTTGTTGTATTTTAACAAACGGTTCATTTATCGATAAAAGACTCACTTGAGTCAACGGTTTTTTTTTATTTTTACCCCTTTTTACGACTTAATTATTTTCCGCCTTGTTAATTAATGTCATTGGAAGAACCGGGTTGTTACAGGGCAGGGGAAAAGATGCTTTGAGTAGCTGTTCAGAAGTTCTAGATATTGATGTAGAACTTACTGAAGCTCTAGTTCAGGTTTGTGTCACTTCTACTAATAACTAAGTACCTCTTCCACATTTTAGTATAAGAGAAATCTTAATCCCAGGTTATGATAAGAGTTGAGAATGTTACAGCAGCTAAAACCCTTATGCCAAGCTCTTGATAAGATGACCTTACTTTTACAGAGAGGAGAAGCAAAACTTTTGATAGAAGATTGGGAGGGAGCCGTGGAGGATCTCAAAGTTGCAGCCCAAAAATCTCCGCAGGTTGGTCGCCTTAGATAAATATTATGCTACCTTATCGCTTTGTTAATAATTACGCCATTTCTGGATGATTCATACTGAAAAGTCCTCAATAAATGTATCAAGGAATTCTTCTTTGCAATGTAACACGTGAATGTGATAATAGTTGATGAGCCATTTTTCTTTCATTTAATTGAAAGTCAAGTCTTTTCTTACATTTAACTTGCTTATTAATAAAAGTTCCACTTAGAATCATTTGGTGGTCTGTAGTGGGTGCGTGTATCATATCTTTTTACCTTAAAGAAATGTGCCAGTCTATAATGTATGGGCAATTAAGCATGAAATATTCAGCTATAGTCACAAGTTCACAACAATGTGGCCAATAGGCTCTGTGGGTCAGTGTTTAGATGATACCGAGGGCAAAAAAATGAATTGGCATCGAATTAATATCTCTGACATTGTGAAAGTAGGAAAAAGCACTTAACATTTATCAGTAGGTAGGGGTTATACGAGTAAACTGTAAATATGACAGGTTTTTACTTTTCTCTACTTGTGTGTCTTGAATTGATATCCTGACTGAACATTGCCTTATTTAAAGGATAAAGCTATTAGGGAAGCTCTAATGAGAGTTGAAAAGGCACTAAAGTTGAGCAAGCGCAAAGATTGGTACAAAATTCTTGGTTTTTCAAAAACAGCATTTGTTCATGATATAAAACGTGCCTACAAAAGGCTTGCTTTGCAGTGGCATCCAGATAAGAATGCTGACAACAGAGAAGAAGCTGAAAACAAATTTTGGGAAATAGCAGCTACATATGAGGTTAGATTTTTTATAGTTGCTCATTAAATGACTTGTATGACCCTTAATGCCCGATTAGCCATTTTGAGTGACCATTTTATATGACCGGATGTCATGTTATTATAGTCTAATAAAGGTCAAGCGCAGAACAACCGAATGTTGTTCATAAATATATTGAGAAATGGACTGAAATCAGATTTATTAAATTACTTGTGTGGTAAAAGCAATTACATTAGACTTAGTGTCATAACGTTTATTCAAGCAATGTCTACTGAAATTAGTAGAAACCCACTTAGGCAGAACGCCTTCACCAGGGATGAGGCCTTCTAACCCAGGCATCACGCCTTTGGCTGTTTCTAGAACCGAGAATCTCATCGATTTACAGCAACCCGAGCAGATCTGGCGACCTATAAGTCGAATGCGCGGGGCCCTCACTAGTCCGACTTACTCTGCTGTTTTGAGCCAGCATATGAGTGCGGGCACAACGTCAGTACAGGAGCAGGTCCGGGCCCCTGTTCCTAATCCAGGGGCCACAGCACAGGATAACATTCAGCATGCAAATAGAATGGTATTATATAATAGTTCTGTATATGGGTATTTATAGTAGGCCCATGTTTCTAATACAAAATTATGTTTTTATCCACTAGGTTACTCACGTATAGTCCTACTCAGGAGTTACTGCATCTTCATCTATCCTCAATCGCATTCCCAAATAACGTATCAATTCAATATATTCTGCATCATACATCTATCCATCAACAATATGAATAGTACATAAACTAGTTGTTTAGCCATCCCTACAACTTGTGGTCGGTAAAAGCTGAAGTTGTTTTATACTTCTGGGACAAATATCCATAGTGAATATTGGGTTCGCCGTGAATGAGTTTCTCTATAATCGTGGGTGTCAATTATTAGTTACGATTAATTAGTCAACAGGATAGAAACTTTACCACCCTAGTGGTACACCCATGTATAAACATTTAGTGTATACTCTATTGTGAATTATGTATGGTTTATACATATATAACAGGTAAACTTCTTGATTAATTTAGAACTATGCATCTAATTGCATACAATTTCGAGATACCTATATGATGAGGTGATTACGCTATCAATGAAATAGAGGGAGTAATTAGGGACTTCTCATCGTCATTACTTCTTACATAGCCAGCGACTATTTGAGTGCCTGTTCATATCTATTTGTTTAAGGACATCTATAGTTCTATGTGGAGTACTAAACTGGGCTGTCCATCAACTCTCTGTGAGATCATTTTCAGATGCGAATATCTGGCAACTCATGGCTAGTGAGTAACCTTCTGTTTTTAGCTAATTTTGGATTACTTCCTGAGAAACTCCCTTCTTTCTCCTTAGGCCAAGTTATTTTACCCTGACTTTCGCACACTCTCTCTAACCCTCAGTGCATCAGTGTTGTGTCTGACTGCATTAACATTGTTGGTCGAGTTGTGTTGTATTGGTACACATCTCATGTAGCCGAGCAACTCGGTCAACAGTAAAGTAACAAGAGTCAATCAGGAGTACTCCTCACTAGTATGATTAAGTAATGTGAACAGAAAGCAATTATTTCATGTAGTGATAACAGTATAATATTGGATTAGTACCCGGGCATCAATATTGGTGCTGTGATTTGAAGGTTCTTAGGTGGATAAGCTTGACACAGTTTTCAGCTGTCCGGCCTTTCTATAATCATGGAACTAGTGTGGGGTGCCGCATGTAAGTGTATGCAACAACATTTTCCCTCAGTTTTTTGGAAGTCATATTATGAATTTAAGACAAATCGCATACATGTTTATTTGTTTAGCTTTAGGATCAAACAATGATCGGTGAGCTCACTTGTATTGTCTTGCTTGGTATCCATTGACATGAAGAACCTTATTGGTGAAGCAATATGCAGGATATGCCAGGAGAGCTTTAGCACTTTCGTCTCAACTGAACCCATTGACATGTAAGCTTAACCAATTTCATATTTTCATGCTATAAACGAAGCTTGATTGCATGAGATCGTCTCCTGTGTTAACCTAACTCAAGTACTTAGTACGTAAAGTTGTTTTTTTGCATACATGCTATCCCCCTAGTCCTATACTCTTATCAATGAGAGATCTACACAATACATTCCGGGGTTCTCGAACACAGAAAAATGATTTTTTTTTTTGTATTTCATCTAATGACTCTCACAAAGAAAATGAAATTTATTCAATGTGAACTTGTTCGTGAATATTAAAGACTTCGTTTTAATTGATGTATCTATTGCAATATTTTAATCCTACTAATTAAACTTGTTCAAATGCAGGAGGGTTCACTAGGGAGGAAATTGCTTGGAATTAGCGTGAGGGTTTTTTCGAGGCGCGTCTACTTTACATAATTCAGAATATATGGGTGGAAGCTTTACTTTGGTAGCTGAACACGTAGTAAATACTTTTTAGGTTGTCAAAAGATCATTTGCACTTACTTTTTACTTATTTATATTAATTTAATTTAGTCAATGTTGGATATATGTAATTTTTGAAATTTATAAGTAATATAAAAGTTTCATTTTTTTTATTTTGTTCTTTCATTTATTTTCACACCGCATTTGAGATATGGAGGTGATGATGTTTCGTATTGAACGAAATTGATACGAAATTTAATTTATGGTTGCATTTAATAGTACTTATCGCGTCGAATGCAACTGCAACAATTGTCATTAAATGACATTTTATTGTACTTATCATGTCGAATAGATTCGATACAATTATTATTATGGGCAATGTCAAATTATTTATCGTGTCAATAATAATTGACCTAAAAATCGTCACTAAACCTCATCTTCTTTCGCGTCAATTTTAAGGAGTTAGCCCAGCGAATATATTATTCACCGCGAATGGTTACGGCAACGCCGCCTACCTCAACGAATACACAATAGATGGGAAAACCTTTCGCGTCGAATAGAATCGCCACGAAATATCAAAATAATCGCCGCGAAAAGGTCATTTTGTTGTAGTGTGTTGGCTCCAAAAGTGTATGAAACGAGTCGAAATCGTTCCAATTCTTCATGAACGGTCTCGGGAACCTAAAACGAACTAGAAGAAGCATAAGTAGCCCATAAACCGCTCCCAAGGAGCGATTCCACAAGGAAAACGGGACCAAAACACAACAAATTAGGCACTACAAACTACACTTATCAACTCCCCCACACTTAACCCTTACTCGCCCTCGAGTAAGCACAAACTAACTACTAAACTAGGCGAGCGGGTATTAGCGCACCCTACGCCCTTTCAACTCACGCGAGTACACTTAGAGGAAAAGTCCACTCCGCAAGGCAAGTAAGGTCTTGCGACAAAACTGTGGATGCAACCGGACACGAAAACACACAAACAAACAAACATTAAAAAAACAACAAACAAACGGTTGCACCCCAGAAGAAACAAATACCGCTTCCCTCTTCAAAGCGGTGAAAGAAGCACCGGTTTAGGACTCAAGGAACGTGACAACGTTCCCAAGCTAATAACACAAATCGATATGGACAAGACTCTAATAGTATGACAACAAAGCAATAAAAACGTTGGTAACTTACCTAGGTTCCTCCTAACCTTCTAAGAACGTACTACGGGACGATCGACGGGATGGGAAAAATGATTAACCACGGTGTTAGTCGACACTGTAGGTAAGTGAGACCCCGCCCCCTTTAGCGATGAGCCAAGAGGGTCGTCCCATGTTCAAAATCGCCCAACTAGTCCAAGTAAAAAGGTGGGTAAGTTTGCAAAATGATGGAAAACCGACCATTACCGCTGTCATCCTTCCTAGGGACTCGGTCCTTTGGTAGGCTCTTCACGGTAATAGTCGGAAAAAGGCTTATTTTGAGGGTGAGAATCTTTTTGTGAGACGGTTTTCTTTTGGCATTTTTCTTTCTTTTGCATTTTTGCTTTGTGGGTTGCTATGCCATTTCTTTTTCATCTTTTGTATTTTCTTTTTGGCTTTTTGTGCCTTTTCTTTTTCTTCAATCTTTTCTTTTCTTTCTTTTTCTCTTTTCATTTTTCTTTCTTTGTTTGCCCTTTTGGCTAGATTTGAGTTTTAGGCATGATGGTGGGATTTGTCGTGGATCCCGCCGATCAAATATAAAACCGACTATTCCTAGTGGGTAGCTAGGACAAGTAGGGTCGATATCCACGGAGACGGTATGGTAAGGTCTAGACTAGGTCGGCCTAAAAACGAGACTAAGTCACAAACAAACACAAAGAATTAATGATTGACAAACTAGGATAGGAGAAGAGGAGTGAACAAGACTAATAACAAATTAGCTATAACAAGGCTAAATGAAATAACTAAACACAAACTAAACAATGAACTAGAGAAATGATGACAAACTAAGAAGATGAAATCAAATATGAAAAGAAGTGGGTTTGGTCGGGTTCATAAGTGTAGTAAGGTAATTGGGGTGGTCAAAGGTGTAGGTGTCTCCTTATTGCTAGAGTCGGTCCGGGCTCTCGCTACTTTGACCGATGTCAAGGTGGGTTAGCGCTCTCGCGTCTAAACCCTAGTCCACATTCTTATGTCTAAGACTATTCTCAACATAATCACATACTAGACAAACAATGAGAAGATGAGCACAAGTATGGGAAGCATGGCCACTACTACTTACACAAGCATATCAACAAACACATAGAGTGCCCAATATGTGACTAACAACAAAGATTCACCCTTTACCCCTAATCAAACCCTAATCACCCATAATCTACCCTTAATCCCCCTACTAACCCACAAGGAGACTACTCACTCATTATCAAACTAACTATAACAACAATAAGAGAAAACAACATCATAAACCAAATATCCATTATCAAGAACAGGAACAATAACAATAAACACTAAGTAAAGATTCAAACTTGAATAAATAACAAAGAACAAGAGTAGAGAGGATTATACCAACAACAAGATGATGAAAAAGATGTAAACTTGCATAAATAAGAAACTCAAATCAACTCCAAGGTTGTCAAGCTTGGATGAATCTTCAAGTATCCTCTTAATACAAGACTAACTAAACTAGATTAACAAAGATTAACTAAGGATTAAAGAGAGATTGAAACTAATGTGAGGAACACTAATCTAGGGTTTGAATGCTTAATGGAGGCCTAAAATAATCTAGGGTAAGGTAGTGTGCTTAAACATTACAAAGGAAGAGTATTTATAGGGTTACAAGAATGAAGGAGGAAGAAAAGAAGTCACGCGGCTACAGCACCACGGTCCCGACCGGGAAGGACCGGTCCCGACCGGGAAGGGAATGGTCCCGACCGGGAAGGGCCCAGAACAGAACACCCCTCTTTTGTGCACTTCATCCCGGACGGGATGAGGCCATACCCGTCGGGGATGAGTCTTGTAGGCCTCCAATAAGATCGTTAAGGTTCCCCCTTGCTTCACATGGGCTTCTTATCGACTCTCGGGTCTCGGGATCGAGTCTAAGGGGCTCGGGATCGGGTCCCAAGGTCTCGGGGTCGAGTCTAAGGGGCTCGGGATCGGGTCCCAAGGTCTCGGGGTCGAATCCAAGGCATCGAGTGATCGTTCCTCCGCTTCGTTGGCTCCGAAAAGTGTATGTATTGAGTCGGAATCGCTCCAACTCTTCATGAATGGTCTCGGGAACCTGAAACGAGCTAGAGGAAGCATAAGTAGCCCATGAACCGCTCCCAAGGAGCGATTCCGCAAGGAAATTGGGACCAAAACACCGCAAAATAGGCACTACAAACTACACTTATCAACTCCCCCACACTTAACCCTTACTCGCCCTCGATTAAGCACAAACTAACTACTAAACTAGCCGAGTGGGTATTAGCGCACCCTACGCCCTTTCAACTCACGCGAGAACACCTAGAGGGTAAGTGCTCTCCGCAAGGCAAGTGAGGTCTTGCGACAAAACTGTGGATCCAACCGGACACAAAAACACACAAACAAACAAACATACAAACAAACAAACAAAAGGTTGCACCCAAAAAAGAAACAAATACCGCTTCCCTCTAAAATGCGGTGAAAGAAACACCGGTTTAGGACTCAAGGCAAGTGACAACGTTCCCAAGCTAGGAATACAAACCAAAATGGACAAAACCCTAATAGTATGACGACAAAGCAATAAAAACGTTGGTAACTTACCTCGGTTCCTCCTAACCTTCTAAGAACGTACCACGGGACGATCGGCGGGATGGAAAAAGGATGAACCACGGTGTTAGTCAACACCGTAGGTAAGTGAGACCCCGCCCCCTTTAGCAATTAGCCAAGAGGGTCGTCCCATGTCCGAAACCGCCTAAATAGTCCAAGTAAAAAGGTGGAAATAATTGCACAGTGAGGGAAGACCGACTTTCGCCGCTATCATCCTTCCTAGAGACTCGGTCCTTTGGTAGGCTCTTCACGGAAAAAGTCGGAAAAAGGCTTATTTTTGTGGGGTTAGGATCTTTTTGTGAGACGATTTTCTTTTGGCATTTTCTCTTTTCTTTTGCATTTTTGCTTTGTATGTCGCCATGCCATTTCTTTTTCTTCTTTTCTATTTTCTTTTTGGCTTTTGTGACTTTTCTTTTTCTTCATTCTTTTCTTTCTTTCATTTTCTTTCTTTTTTTTTCTTTTCTTTGCCCTTTTTGGCTTGATGGGCATTTCTTGGCAATTGAGAAAGAGAGATTTCAACAAATTACAATTTATTGTGTGGATATGTGTAGGAGGTAGGGTAATGGGTGAGTCGGGACGGCGCCTTCCCTTCAAACCCACAAAAAGGGGAAAACTTGGGCTAGTCGAGCAAATTTCAAACATTGTCACCTATGGGACGGGACTCGGCAACCAAGGCCTTTTCACACCGTGGGTGGTCAAAATGGTCAAAATGCAAATCCCGTAGTAAATCTCTAGTAAGCTAGGTGGACTCAAGGTAAGAAACCAACGAAATCATTGATTTAGGGTCATTCTACTAGACTAAAGTCCAAGACTCGATTTATACCACTAGGAAGGGAAAGTAGACACTCGCACACTAGCCTCTAAACCGGGTTTTCGAAAACCTTTTTACACACAAGACACAACTACACACACAAAACAAAGACACGACAAAGAACGAAAGAAAAAGAAGCAAAAGCAACAAAATAATACGAACACATAACCAACACAAAAACCACCCCAAGCTTCCAAACTAGCCACCAAATCAACCACAAGCATTACAAAGCTCCACCCGAGCACACCACAACACAAACCTTCTCCAAACTTCACAAGAAATAAAGAGGGAAAAGGAATAGAAGATGTTACCGGATGTCTTGAAAGCTTTCCAAAACTAACGGTGATCAAGCAACCTATAAGGAAAAGGGAGGCGAAACGCACACAACGAAACAAATATACGACACAACGACACAAAAGGAAAACACACAAAAGAAAATCTTTTTGATTTTTATGAAAAAATTTCAAATTTTTAGGATTTTTAAAGATTTTTCGAAAAACTACAAAAATAAAACTAACTACGATAGAATATCGCTCCCCACACTTAAGCCGAGCAATGTCCTCATGCTCGACCGTAGTGCATGAGAGCACAAAAGAAAAGAAACTACGAAAATAAAACTAAAAATCAAAAAGTGGAGAAAAGGGTATAAAGTGTCCGGCCGGGGTGTAGTCAAGTCACCGTGGGCCGAGACAAGAAAAGATATGGATGGGGGCAGAAATAAAAAGAAAGAAATAAAAGGAAATGGGAGGGGAGGACTAGGTGTAATCAAGTCACCTAGCCCGTATTCCGCCCAAATCCGACTAATTCCTACAAAAAGGGGTGAAAATCTTGTAAATTTGGATTTTGAAATGACTCTCGATGTAGTCACGTCATCGAGAGTCGGGAGCAACAAATACCAAGGCCTCGATGGCCACCATGACACGAAAGTGTATAAAGGGAGGGGAACAAACAAGGGCAAACAAGCTATAAAAGACGGAAAAGAAAGGATAGTTGCCTTGCCATACGGTTAGCAACTCACTCGCTCCATCGTCTCATAAGTCAATATTGACACGTAGCTAGTCGTCGTCATGGCTATTCCTCTCCAATCGCGATACGGATCCATGGTTGGGGCACAAAGGTAAAATGAGGTGGGTTTTGATGCGAAAGTCGGTGTAAAGTGAAGAGAAATGGAGGTGAAAATGTGCATAAGAGGTGTAGGGGTCATATAAGGAGAGTAAGGACATGTAGGGAGGTTGGGAGGGGGTATAAAGTGGTAGGGTGGGCTCAAACGATGAAGGAAAGGTCAAAAGAGGACAGGGGTTCCATCCCGGTCGGGATGGGTGGTCCCGGTCGGGATGATCTGCTCGTCCCGGTCGAAATGACCTGTCAGTAGACCCATCTTTTGTCACACCCATCCCGGACGGGATGACATCCTTCCCGGACGGGATGACATCCTTCCCGGACGGGATGGCTCATCCTTCCCGGTCGGGATGGCTCATCCTTCCCGGTCGGGATGGCTCATCCTTCCCGGTCGGGATGACCTCTTCTCGGCCGGGAAGAGTCTCGTAACCCTCTATATCTTCCAAAAGCTCGTTCTAAGCTTCAAAAACCGACTCCCCTTCACATGATCCAAGCCCAAACAATGACCACTCCTCCCTAGGAATCACCTTCACTTCACCTATCAAACAAAGCTCATACACACATCAAATTCCCTCCCTCACATCGCTCATCAACAATCCAAATAATCAAGAATTTCACAAAACTGAAAGAGATTACAAGAGAAAGAGATATATACAAAGAGACGGTTCTTGTGGAACTTCGTCAAACCAAAGGTGGTGCATTCTTCAATCTTTTTTCTTCAACAACAATGATTAGTTCCATCTCCATCAAGGGCACGAAGAAACAAGTCGAAGGCCCTAGCCAAGTCTTCAATCAAGCTAGTAATATAAGCATCCAAAAACCAAGGCTCTCCATGACCTTGTCTCGACGTTCCCGGGGCATCCCGATCTTGTAAGTTAAATGGCTTGAACTTATACTTTTGATCCTTCGGGATATACCCAAACGTCCATCGATCCTCATGTGGCCCCAAGGGAGGCTCATCTTTCTTCTTGCCTTTCAACTTGTCATCAAACCCATGATATGGGCACTCATCCTCTCCAATCTCGGAGTCATCATCCTCAAGTTCACAAGAGTTCTTCTTCAAGCTTTGTCTCGACTCAACCCCTAGATCAATGTCTTTCGTGGCGTGGATCATATTGCAAGACTCATTATTAGTAGGCGAAGTGTTGCCTTGGAGGTCAAACACTAGCTTTTCTTCGCCTAACTCAAAGGTGATCCTATCATTCTTCACATCGACCATAGCACCGGCGGTGTGTAGAAATGGGCGCCCAAGGATAATGGGAGTGTTGGCATCTTCCGGCATATCGAGCACGATGAAATCAACCGGAATGAAGAATTTCTCGATCCGTATCGGCACGTCCTCTAGCATCCCCAATGGTCGGTTGAATGAACTATCAGCCATTTGGAGGGTAATGGAAGTACTTTTAAGCTCCTTCATCCCAAGTCGGCAACAAATAGAATAAGGAATGATGCTCACACTCGCACCCAAATCACATAATGCCCTCTCGATCTTGTAATTTTCTATGGTGCAAGGGATCGAGAAACTACCCGGATCCTTCAACTTTGGAAGCGTAGAACCTTGAACAATCTCGCTCACCACCCTTGTGAATGCAATAGTCTCTTCCTTGTCGATGGATCTCTTCCTAGCTAGGATTTCTCGCATGAATCGTCCATATGCCGGGATTTGGGTAAGTAGCTCGGTAAATGGGACACTCACATCCAACTTCTTCACAATATTAAGGAACTTGTCATATTGGCTATCCACCTTGGTCTTCATTTGCCTTGTTGGGAAAGGCAACTTGATTTGGATCTTGTTTTGCTCAATAGGGGTGGACTCTTCAAATGACACTCTTCTTTTACCCTTGTCTTTTCCTTGAAGTGGGGGAAGCTTGTCTTCTTGGGGTTTCTCAATCTCCCATAAGACTTGCTCCTCCATTGGATCTTCCTTGCTTGAGTTTTCTTGAATCGAAGGCACAACTTCTCTTGTTGGTTCTTGCTCATTCGGGAGTGGGGGAGGGTTATAAGATGAACCACTCCTTGTGGTAATAGCATTCACAAGCTCGAATTTCGCCATTTCGCCTTGAGGAGGTAGTTGAGTCTCAAGCATCTTCATATGAGTTCTTGTCTCCTTGTTGGGCTATGATCTCTTGTTGTGATTTTTGTGTCTCCAATTGACTCCTTTGAATTTCTTGAGTACTCCTTTGCATATCCATCATTTGCTTTTGAATGTTGAAATCTCGAGGTGGAGATTGTGGATTATGCGGAGTATCGGTGATGGCTAGAGGAATGCCATAGTCATGAGTAGGAGATCGGCTCCTAGGCTTGCTTTGTTGTTGTTGACTTTCAGTTGCTTGTTGTTGACGGTTCCCTTGGAACCCATGAGAATTGCCTTGATTATTGCCATGGTCGTAATTTTGTTGTCCTTGGAAGTTTTGGTTTCCTTGGAAACCACTTTGATTGAAGTTCCCTTGTTGGAACCCTTGATTGTTGTTGTGGAAGGTACCTTGGTTATTTTGCTTGAAATTGTTGAAGGGCCTTGATTTGCCTTGATAACCTTGGTTTTTGTCCCATAAGGGAGGTGGAACATAGGGACGAGGTTGCATAGCTTGTTGTTGAGGGACTTGATTGGAAGCTTGGTATTGATTGGAATAGGAGGCACCTTGCTTGAACGCTTGAAAGGCGTTCACTTGCTCAATGCTTCCTTGACAATGCATAGGATCATTGATTAGTGTAGTTTGTAGTGCCTATTTCGTGGTATTTTGGTCCCATTTTCCTTGTGGAACCGCTCCTTGGGAGCAGTTTAGGGGCTTCTTATGCTTTCTTTAGTTCGTTTCAGGTTCCCGAGACCAATTTGGAAGAGTTGGAGCGATTCCGACTCTATACATACACATTTTGGAGCCAACGGAGTAAAGGAATGATGACTCGATGCTTCGGAATCGACCCCGAGACCTCGGGACCCAATCCCGAGCCTCCGAGACCCGATCCCGAGTCCCGAGAATCGATGAGAAGCTCATGTGAAGCAAGGAGGAACCAAAAGGGTCATATTGGAGGCCTACAAGACTCATCCCCGACGGGTATGCACCTCATCCCGTCGGGGATGAAGTGCACTTTGGAGGGTGCCACTGCCAGACCGTCCCGGTCGGGACCAACCCGTCCCGGTCGGGATGGTGGGTCCGTCCCGGTCGGGATGGTCCGTCCCGGTCGGGACCAAAGGGCTGTAGTCCGCAGTTCTTTCTTTCTTCTCCCTTCCATTTGTAACCTTATAAATACTTCCCTCTTGTATTGTTTATGGATCCTACATTAGTTTAGCCTCTCTTAAGCCTCTCTACAACATATAAACCCTAGATTTAGTTCCTCATATTAGTTTGAATCTCTCATTAATCCTTAGTTAATCTTAGTTAATCCTAGTTAATTAGTGCTTGTATTAAGAAGATACTTGAAGATTTCTCCAAGATTGACAACCTTGGGATTATTTGGGTTTCTCTTTTATGCAAGATATCATCTTTCCTTCATCTTGTGTTGGTATAATCCTTCTTTACTCTTGTTCTTTGTTATTAATCCAAGTTTAAATCTTTACTTGGTGTTGATTGTTATTTCTCATATTGTTCTTGATGATGAATGTTAGGGTTATGGTGATGTTTTCTCTTATTATTGTTGTTGTTAGTTTGATCATGAGTGAGTAGTTTACTTGTGGGTTAGTAGGGGGATTAAAGGTAGATTATGGGTGATTTCGGTTTGATTGGGGGTAAAGGGTGAATCTTTGTTGTTAGTCACATATTTGGCACACCATGTGTTTGTTGATATGCTTGTATGAGTTGTAGTGGCCATGCTTCTCATGCTAGTTTTCTTCTACTCATTGTTTGTTTTGTGTGTGGACATGTTGAGCATAGTCTTCGACATCGGTTTAAGTTGCGATTGCCCGGACCGAACCTAGCAATTAGGAGGCACCTACACCCTTAACTACCCAAGTCACCCTACTACACTTATGAACCCGACCTAACCCACTCCTTTCTTTCCATATTTGCTTCATCTTATTAGTTAGTCATTATTTCCTTTAGTTTGATAGTTGGTTTGATTATTAGCATTGTTTAGCATTTGGTAGTCTAGTTCATCATGGTTCATCATTAGTTTAGTTCCTACTTCTCCTCCATCATAGTTTTCCATTTATCGTTTATTTGTATTTGTTTGTGTAACCTAGTCTCGTTTTAGGCCGATTTAGTCTAAGCATTGCAATACCGTCTCCGTGGACACGACCCGACTTACCCTAACTACCGTTAGGTGCTAGTTGGCTATTAATTGGTGGCGGGATCCACGACAAATCCTACCATCAATTTGGCGTCGTTGCCGGGGACGGTGCATTGTTTAGACTTTGTTTGCTTATTTCTAGACTTAGTTACCCTCCTTTGTGCCCTTCTATCATCTCTTGTGAATATTCTCTAGCTTTTCTTGATTTCTTAGCTTTCTTTTCTCTTTGTCTCTAGTTGTGCTTGTTTATTGTCGTTACCTAGTGCCCACAAAGCACTAGGTGTTCTCACGTTTGTTCTAGTGTGTAGTGTATGCCTAGGCGGGGAGGCAAATCCTTTCTCTTTAATCCAGAGCCGGAGAGGCTTTTTCGAGCTTTTCGCCAACGGACGATTAACCGGGTTAGGATCTCTCAACCAAGTGCAAGCAATACCAATCAAGAGCAAGCTCAAGGAAGCGATATTGAGGAAGCATATCGAGAGACGGCCGAAGGGAATTTCACCAATCCCTTTGGAGATTCTAGTCTTAGCTCCCCTTCTACATCTACTTCAACTCCATCTACACCATCTTCTCCCTTACATCCAATAATGCCGAAGTTTTCCTCTCACTCTACATTTACGGAAGATGTCTTGCCGGGACCCAATGCTCTACCGGCCGCTTATGCCGGAAATTTTACAGCCAAGACCCACTTCATTCAACTTGTGGAAAGGAATCAATTTAGTGGTTTGCCCACCGAAGACCCGCACCAACATATGGAGACCTTCTCCGATTATTGCGACGCTATCTCTCAACCCGGGGTTACACAAGATCAAATCCGATGGGTTTTATTTCCATTTTCTCTTATTGGAAAAGCGAAGCAATGGATTAAAGGTCTCGATAGGGCAACCATGGGCATCGACACTTGGAAGAAACTTGCATTGGCATTCTACCAAACTTTCTACCCTTCGGAGAAGACTAACTTGCTTAGGGCCTCCATCACCGGTTTCCAACAACGGGATGAAGAGAGCTTATATGAAGCTTGGGAGCGGTTTAAGTCATTGGTTAGATCATGCCCTCACCATGGACTTTCACAATGGTTCTTGGTCCAACAATTTTGGAACGGTCTTTATGAGGACTCAAGAACTATACTTAACATGGGCTCCAATGGTAGGTTCACCGAGGTCGATGATGACCAAACTTGGGCGAGAATCGAAGAGATGGCGGTGCATAATTCGCAATACTCTAGGCCTAGAAAGGCAAATCGAGGAGGTAGGCATGAGGTTGATGCTATAACTCAATTAAACATTGACCTTGGGGCTCAATTGAAGACACACATGGAATCCATTGACAAGAAGCTTCAAGGTCACCTCACCCAAGTTCAAAGCATCGGTTCCTCAAACCAAGCCTCAATTCATGAAGTAAACGCTTTGAGTTTTGCACCTCCTTTTCCTTATTATGGCATGTGTGACACTTGTGGAATCATTGGTCATGACCCTATGAATTGTAGAGGAAGTATTGAACAAGTGAATGCTTTTCAAGCATTCAAGCAAGGTGCCTCTTACTCCTTCAATCAATACCAAGCTTCCAATCAAGTCCCTCAACAACAAGCCTTTCAACACCATCAACAACATCGTCCTTATGTTCCACCTCCCTTAAGGGACAACAACCAAGGTTACCAAGGCAACTCAAGGCCTTTCAACAACTTCAAGCAAAGTAACCAAGGTTCGTTCAACAACAATCAAGGGTTCCATCAAGGGAACTTCAACCAAGGCTATCAAAACCACAACCATGGCAACAATCAAGGCCTTAATCAAGGCAATTCTCATGGGTTCCAAGGGAACCGTCAACAACAAGCAAATCAAGGCAATCAACAACAAAGCAAGCCTAGGAGCCGGTCTCCTACTCATGACTATGGCATTCCTCTAGCCATCACCGATACTCCGCATAATCCATCATCTCCACCTCGGGGATTCGATATCCAAAAATCTATGATGGATATGCAAAAGAGTCAAATGGACATAACAAGAAACCATCAAGAGCTCTTTGCTTATATTCAAGGGGAAAACGCGACAAGAGATGCTCGTATGAAGATGCTTGAAACTCAAGTATCTCAACTTGCTTCGGAGAGCTCCTCAAGACAAAAAGGTCAACTACCTTCTCAAGGCGAAACACCGAAATTTGAGCATGTAAATGCCATCACCACAAGGAGAGGTACATCTTATGAATCCCCTCAATTTCCTAGTGAGCAAGAGCCAATGCAAGAACCGACAAGAAAGGGGACACCTCCAACTCAAGAGAGCTCAAGCTTTGATAACCCAACGGAGAAGCAAGTCTTATGGGAGGTTGAGAAACCTCAAGAAGACAAGCTTCCCCCACTTCAAGCTAAAGATAAGGGTAAAACGAAAGTGTCATTTGAAGAGTCTTCCCCGATTGAGCGAAATAAATACCAAGTCAAGTTGCCTTACCCAACAAGGCAAATGAAGACCAAGGTAGACTCTCAATATGACAAGTTCCTTAGTATTGTGAAGAAGTTGGATGTGAGTGTCCCATTCACCGAGCTACTTACCCAAATCCCGGCATACGGAAAATTTATGCGAGAAATATTGGCTAGGAAGAGATCCGTCGACAAGGAAGAGACCATCGCGTTCACAAGGGTGGTGAGCGAGCTCATTCAAGGTTCTACGCTTCCAAAGTTGAAGGATCCGGGTAGGTTCTCGATCCCTTGCACCATAGGGCACTACAAGATCGAAAGAGCTTTATGTGATTTGGGTGCGAGTGTAAGCATCATTCCCTACTCCATTTGTTGCCGACTTGGGATGAAGGAGCTTAAAAATACCTCTATCACGCTCCAAATGGCCGATAGTTCATTGAACCGACCATTGGGGATGCTAGAGGATGTGCCGGTGAGAATCGGTAAGTTCTTCATTCCGGTTGACTTCATCGTGCTCGATATGCGGGAAGATGAAATCACTCCCATTATTCTTGGGCGCCCATTTTTACATACCGCCGGTGCTATGATCGATGTGAAGAACGGTAGGATCACATTCGAGTTAGGCGAGGAGAAGCTAGTGTTTGACCTTCAAGGTAACACTTCGCCTACTAACGATGAGTCATGCAATATGATCCAAGCCAAGGAAAACATCGATCTAGGGGGAGAACCGAAACAAAGCTTGAAGAAGTACTCGTATGTACTTGAAGATGATGACTCCGATTTGGAGGAGGATGAGAACCCATGTCATGGGTCTAATGACAAGTTGAAGAGCAAAAAGGATGAAGATGAGCCTCCCTTGGGGCCACATGAGGATAGATGGACGTTTGGGTATATACCGAAGGATCGAAAGTACAAGTTCAAGCCATTGAACTTAGTAGATCGGGATGCCCCTGGAACGTCGAGACAAGGTCATGAAGAGCCTTGGTTTGTGGATGCTTATGTTACTAGCTTGATTGAAGACTTTGCCAGGGCCTTCGACTTGTTCCTTTGTGCCCTTGATGGAGATGGAACTAGTTTTGGGTGTTGAAAAAGATTGAAGAAAGTACCACCTTGGTTTGACGGAGTTCCACAAGAACCGTCTCTTTGTATATAACTCCTTCCCTTTTAATTTGTTTGCTTTTGTGAAATTCTTGATTATTTGGATGATTGATGAGCGTTGTGAGGGAGGGAATTTGATGTGTTGTTTGAGCTTAGTGTGATAGGTGTGAAGTGGAAGTGATTCCTAGGGAGGAGCGGTCATTGTTGGAGCTTCGATTGTGTGAAGGGAAGTCGGTTTTTGAGGCTCGGTTCGAGCTTTTGGGTGCTATAGAGGGTTTGGAGACTCTTCCCGGCCTAGAAGAGGTCATCCCGTCCGGGATGGAAGGCCCATCCCGACCGGGAAGGATGCCATCCCGTCCGGGATGGGGTGCACAAAAGTTGGGTTCACTGGCAGTCCGTCCCGACCGGGACGAGACAGCCATCCCGACCGGGACCACCCATCCCGACCGGGATGGACCCCCTGTCCTTTGTTGGCTCTTTTCTTCGTTGTTTGAGACCACCCAACCACTTTATACCCCCTCCCAACCTCCCTACATGTCCTTACTCTCATTGTATGACCCTTACACCTCACATACACGCTTTCACCTCACTTTCTATCCATTTCAAACCGACTTTCGCATCAAAAACCCGCCTCATTTTGCATTTGTGCCCCAACCATGGAACCGGATCGCAATTGGAGAGGAATAACGACGACATGGACAAGCGAGTGAGTTGGTAACCGTATGGTACGGCAACTATCCTCTCTTTTCCGTTTTTATAGCTTGTCTTCTTGGTTTATTCCATTTCCCTCTTATCCTTTGTGTCATGGTGGCCTTCGAGGCCTTGGTATGCTTGCTCCCGACTCTCGATGACGTGACTACATCGAGAGTCTTTTCAAAATCCAAATTTCTCAAGATTTTCACCCCTTTTTTAGGAATTAGTCGGATTTGGGCGGAATCCGGGCTAGGTGACTTGATTACACCTAGCCCTCCCCTCCCATTTCCTTTTATTTCCTTCTTTTTATTTCTTCCCCCATCCATATCTTTTTCTTGTCTCGGCCCATGGTGACTTGACTACACCCCGGCCGGACACATTCTACCATTTTCTCCACTTTTTGATTTTTAGCTTTATTTTCGTAGTTTCTTTTGTACTCCCATGCACTACGGTCGTGCATGAGGACATGGCTCGACTTAAGTGTGGGGGAGTGGTATTCTAGCTTAGTTAGCTTTATTTTTGTAGTCTTTCGAATTTTTTTTTTAAAAACCCTAAAAATTTGAAAAATTTTCACAAAAATCAAAAAGATTTTCTTGTGTGTGTTTTCCCTTTTTGTCGTTATGTCGTGTATTTGTTGTATTGTGTGTGTTTTGCCTCCTCTTTCCTTATAGGTTGCTTAAATCACCGCTAGCTTTGGAGAGCTTTCAAGACTACCGGTAACATCTTATCCCTTTTTCTTCTTTATCTCTCGCGGAGTTTGGAGGAGAATGTGGTGTGGTGTGCTCGGGAGGAGCTTTTTAATGCTCGAGGTTGATTTGGTTGCTCATTTGGAAGATAGGGGTGGTGTTTATGTTTTCTATGTGTTTGTTTTGTGTTGTTCTTGTTTTGTTACTTTTGTTTCTTCTTCTTTCATTTTCGTTGAGTCTTTGTTTTGTGTTTTGTTGTGTTTCTTGTGCGTAATTGGTTTTCGAAAACCCGGTTTAGAGGCTAGTGTGTGAGTGCTTACTTTCCCTTTCTAGTAGTATAAATCGAGTCTTGGACTTTAGTCTAGTAGAATGACCCTAAATCAATGATTTCGTTGGTCCTTTACCTTGAGTCCACCTAGCTTACTAGGGATTTACTACGGGATTTGCATTTTGACCATTTTGACCACCCACGGTGTGAAAAGGCCTTGGTTACCGAGTCTCGTCCCTTAGGTGACCGTGTCTAGGATCGTTTGATTAGTCCAAGTTTTCTCCCCTTTTTGTGGGTTTGAAGGGAAATCGCGACCCCCGACTCACCCATTACCTACCTCCCACTCATTTTCACACAATAAATTGCAACTTGTTGATTCCTCTCTTTCTTGATGCAATAAGAAATGCCAAAAAGCCAAATCTTGCCAAAAGGGCAAAGAAAAGAAAAAGAAAGAAAATGAAAGAAAGAAAAGAATGAAGAAAAAGAAAAGGCATAAAAAGCCAAAAAGAAAATAGAAAAGAAGAAAAAGAAATGGCATGGCAACAAACAAAGTATAAATGCAAAAGAAAAGAAAAAAATGCCAAAAGAAAATCGTCTCACAAAAAGATTATATCCCCACAAAAATAAGCCTTTTTCCGACTTGTGTCGTGAAGAGCCTACCAAAGGACCGAGTCCCGAGGAAGGAGGATAGCGGCATTAGTCGGTCTTCTCTCATTTTGCATATTTTCACCTTTTTACTTGGACTAGTTAGGCGGTTTCGGATATGGGACGACCCTCTTGGCTCTTTGCTAAAGGGGGCGGGATCTCACTTACCTACAGTGTCGACTAACACCGTGGTTCATCCTTTTTCCATCCCGCGGATCGTCCCGTAGTACGTTCTTAGAAGGTTAGGAGGAACCGAGGTAAGTTACCAACGTTTCTGTTGCTTTGTCGTCATACTATTATGGTTTAGTCCATCTTGGTTTGTATTGCTAGCTTGGGAACGTTGTCACTTGCCTTGAGTCCTAAACCGGTGCTTCTTTCACCGCTTGTTTGAGGGAAGCGGTATTTCTTTTCTTTTGGGTGCAACCCTTTTGTGTGTTTGTTTGTTTATGTGTTTTGTGTCCGGTTGCATCCACAGTTTTGTCGCAAGACCCGACTTGCCTTGCGGAGTGCACTTTTTCTCTAAGTACACTCGCGTGAGTTGAAAGGGCGTAGGGTGCGCTAATACCCATTCGGCTAGTATAGTAGTTAGTATGTCCTTACTCGAGGGCGAGTAAGGGTTAAGTGTGGGGGAGTTGATTAGTGTAGTTTGTAGTGCCTATTTCGTAGTATTTTGGTCCCATTTTCCTTGTGGAACCGCTCCTTGGGAGCGGTTTAGGGGCTTCTTATGCTTTCTTTAGTTCGTTTCAGGTTCCCGAGACCAATTTGGAAGAGTTGGAGCGATTCCGACTATATACATACACATTTTGGAGCCAACGAAGTAAAGGAACGATGACTCGATGCTTCGGAATCGACCCCGAGACCTCGGGACCCAATCCCGAGCCTCCGAGACCCGATCCCGAGTCCCGAGAATCGATGAGAAGCTCATGTGAAGCAAGGAGGAACCAAAAGGGTCATATTGGAGGCGTACAAGACTCATCCCCGACGGGTATGCACCTCATCCCGTCGGGGATGAAGTGCACTTTGGAGGGTGCCACTGCCAGGCCGTCCCGGTCGGGATGGTGGGTCCGTCCCGGTCGGGATGGTCCGTCCCGGTCGGGACCAAAGGGCTGTAGTCCGCATTTCTTTCTTTCTTCTCCCTTCCATTTGTAACCCTATAAATACTTCCCTCTTGTATTGTTTATGGATCCTACATTAGTTTAGCCTCTCTTAAGCCTCTCTACAACATAGAAACCCTAGATTTAGTTCCTCATATTAGTTTGAATCTCTCATTAATCCTTAGTTAATCTTAGTTAATCCTACTTAATTAGTGCTTGTATTAAGAAGATACTTGAAGATTTCTCCAAGATTGACAACCTTGGGATTATTTGGGTTTCTCTTTTATCCAAGGTATCATCTTTCCTTCATCTTGTGTTGGTATAATCCTTCTTTACTCTTGTTCCTTGTTATTAATCCAAGTTTAAATCTTTACTTAGTGTTGATTGTTATTTCTCATATTGTTCTTGATGATGAATGTTAGGGTTATGGTGATGTTTTCTCTTATTATTGTTGTAGTTAGTTTGATCATGAGTGAGTAGTTTACTTGTGGGTTAGTAGGGGGATTAAAGGTAGATTATGGGTGATTAGGGTTTGATTGGGGGTAAAGGGTGAATCTTTGTTGTTAGTCACATATTTGGCACACCATGTGTTTGTTGATATGCTTGTATGAGTTGTAGTGGCCATGCTTCTCATGCTAGTTTTCTTCTACTCATTGTTTGTTTTGTGTGTGGACATGTTGAGCATAGTCTTCGACATCGGTTTAAGTTGCGATTGCCCGGACCGAACCTAGCAATTAGGAGGCACCTACACCCTTAACTACCCAAGTCACCCTACTACACTTATGAACCCGACCTAACCCACTCCTTTTTTTCCATATTTGCTTCATCTTATTAGTTAGTCATTATTTCCTTTAGTTTGATAGTTGGTTTGATTATTAGCATTTTTTAGCATTTGGTAGTCTAGTTCATCATGGTTCATCATTAGTTTAGTTCCTACTTCTCCTCCATCATAGTTTTCCATTTATCGTTTATCTGTATTGGTTTGTGTAACCTAGTCTCGTTTTAGGCCGATTTAGTCTAAGCATTGCAATACCGTCTCCGTGGACACGACCCGACTTACCCTAACTACCGTTAGGTGCTAGTTGGCTATTAATTGGTGGCGGGATCCACGACAAATCCTACCATCAATCATGACCAACGACTCCACAAGCATAACACATCCCATAATAAGGCACAGGAGGTGCAAATACCAAAGCATTCACTTCTTGAATTGAGTGTTGATGGGAGGAACTAACGCTTTGAACTTGATTGAGGTGGCCTTGGAGCTTCTTGTCAATGGTCTCCATATGTGTTTTCAATTGAGCTCCAAGGTCAATGCTTAATTGAGTAATAGCATCAACCTCGTGCCTACCTCCTCGATTTGCCTTCCTAGTCCTTGAGCATTGAGAATTATGAACCGCCATCTCCTCGATTCTTGCCCATGTTTGGTCATCATCAACCTCGATGAACCTACCATTGGAGCCCATGTTGAGTATAGTTCTTGAGTCCTCATAAAGACCCTTCCAAAATTGTTGGACTAAGAACCATTGTGAAAGTCCATGGTGGGGGCACGATCTCACCAAAGATTTAAACCTCTCCCAAGCTTCATAAAGGCTCTCTTCATCCCGTTGTAGGAAACCGGTGATGGAGGCCCTTAGCAAATTAGTCTTCTCCGGAGGGTAGAACTTTTGGTAGAATGCCAATGCAAGTTTCTTCCAAGTATCGATGCCCATGGTTGCCCTATCGAGACTCTTGATCCATTGCTTCGCTTTTCCAATTAATGAGAATGGAAATAACACCCAACGGATTTGATCTTGTGTAACCCCGGTTTGAGAAATAGCGTCACAATAATCGGAGAAAATCTCCATGTGTTGGTGCGGGTCTTCGGTGGGAAAACCGCTAAATTGATTCCTCTCCACAAGTTGGATGAATTGAGTCTTGGCCACAAAATTTCCGGCATAAGCGGCCGGTAGAGCATTCGATCCCGGTAAGACATCTTCCGTAAATGTGGAGTGAGACGAAAACTTTGGCATTATTGGATGTAAGGGAGTAGGTGGTGTAGACGGAGTAGAAGTAGATGTAGAGGGGGGAACTAGGACTAGAATATCCAAAGGGATTGGTGAAATTCCTTTCGGCCGCCTCTCGATATGCTTCCTCAAAATCGTTTCCTTGAGCTTGCTCTTGATGAGTATTGCTTGCACTTGGTTGAGAGATTCTAACCCGGTTAATGGTTCGTTGGCAAAAAGCTCGAAAAAGTCTTTCCGGCTCTGGATTAAAGAGAAAGAAGTCGCCTCCCCGCCTAGGCATACACTACACACTTGAGCAAACGTGAGAACACCTAGTGCTTTATGGGCACTAGGTAACGACAATAAACAAGCACAATCGAAAGATAAAGAGAAAAGAGGGAGAAATAAAACTAATGAAACAAGAAAAATCTAGAGAATATGCACAAGAGATGATAGAAGGGCACAAAGAAGGGTAACTAAGTCTAAACAATGCACCGTCCCCAGCAACGACGCCAAATTGATGGTGGGATTTGTCGTGGATCCCGCCGATCAAATATAAAACCGACTATTCCTAGTGGGTAGCTAGGGCAAGTAGGGTCGATATCCACGGAGACGGTATGGTAAGGTCTAGACTAGGTCGGCCTAAAAACGAGACTAAGTCACAAACAAACACAAAGAATTAATGATTGACAAACTAGGATAGGAGAAGAGGAGTGAACAAGACTAATAACAAATTAGCTATAACAAGGCTAAATGAAATAACTAAACACAAACTAAACAATGAACTAGAGAAATGATGACTAACTAAGAAGATGAAATCAAATATGAAAAGAAGTGGGTTAGGTCGGGTTCATAAGTGTAGTAAGGTAATTGGGGTGGTCAAAGGTGTAGGTGTCTCCTTATTGCTAGAGTCGGTCCGGGCTCTCGCTACTTAGACCGATGTCAAGGTGGGTTAGCGTTCTCGCGTCTAAACCCTAGTCCACATTCTTATGTCTAAGACTATTCTCAACATAATCACATACTAGACAAACAATGAGAAGATGAGCACAAGTATGGGAAGCATGGCCACTACTACTCACACAAGCATATCAACAAACACATAGAGTGCCCAATATGTGACTAACAACAAAGATTCACCCTTTACCCCTAATCAAACCCTAATCACCCATAATCTACCCTTAATCCCCCTACTAACCCACAAGGAGACTACTCACTCATTATCAAACTAACTATAACAACAATAAGAGAAAACAACATCATAAACCAAATATCCATTATCAAGAACAAGAACAATAACAATAAACACTAAGTAAAGATTCAAACTTGAATACATAACAAAGAATAAGAGCAGAGAGGATTATACCAACAACAAGATGATGAAAAAGATGTAAACTTGCATAAATAAGAAACCCAAATCAACTCCAAGGTTGTGAAGCTTGGATGAATCTTCAAGTATCCTCTTAATACAAGACTAACTAAACTAGATTAAGAAAGATTAACTAATGATTAAAGAGAGATTGAAACTAATGTGAGGAACACTAATCTAGGGTTTGAATGCTTAATGGAGGCCTAAAATAATCTAGGGTAAGGTAGTGTGCTTTAACATTACAAAGGAGGAGTATTTATAGGGTTACAAGAATGAAGGAGGAAGAAGAGAAGTCACGCGGCTACAGCACCACGGTCCCGACCGGGAAGGGAATGGTCCCGACCGGGAAGGGTTGGTCCGGAAAGGGAAGGGCCCAGAACAGAACACCCCTCTTTTGTGCACTTCATCCCGGACGAGATGAGGCCATACCCGTCGGGGATGAGTCTTGTAGGCCTCCAATAAGATCGTTAAGGTTCCCCCTTGCTTCACATGGGCTTCTTATCGAGTCTCGGGTCTTGGGATCGAGTCTAAGGGCCTCGGGATCGGGTCCCAAGGTCTCGGGGTCGAATCCAAGGCATCGAGTGATCGTTCCTCCGCTTCGTTGGCTCCGAAAAGTGTATGTATTGAGTCGGAATCGCTCCAACTCTTCATGAATGGTCTCGGGAACCTCAAACGAGCTAGAGGAAGCATAAGTAGCCCATGAACCGCTCCCAATGAGTGATTCCGCAAGGAAATTGGGACCAAAACACAGCAAAATAGGCACTACAAACTACACTTATCAAGGCACTTCTTTTGCAACTAAGAAAGAGATTTCAACAATTTGTAACTTTATTTTGTGGATATGTGTAGGAGGTAGGAGAATGGGTGAGTCGGGACGAGGCCTTCCCTTCAAACCCACAAAAAGGGGAGAAACTTGGACTAATCAAATAATTCCGAACACGGTCACCTAAGGAACGGGACTCGGCAACCAAGGCCTTTTCACACCGTGGGTGGTCGTAATGGTCAAAATGCAAACCCCGTAGTAAATCCCTAGTAAGCTAGGTAGACTCAAGGTAAGAAACCAACAAAATCATTGATTTAGAGTCATTCTACTAGACTAAAGTCCAAGACTCGATTCATACTACTAGAAAGGGAAAGTAAACACTTGCACAATAGCCTCAAAACCGGGTTTTTGAAGACCTTTTTACACACAAGACACAACTACACATCACAAGACAAAGACATGACAAAAACGAAAGAAAAAGAGACAAAAGGCAACAAAACAAGACAAACCAAAACAAACATACAAAGAGAACAAACACCACCCCGAATTTCCAAATAAGCAACCAACCAACCACAAATATTCACAAAGCTCCACCCGAGTACACTTCATCACAAATCTCCTCCACAGTCCACAAGAGATAAAGAGGAAAAAGGGATAGAAAGGCGTTACCGGATGTCTTGAAAGCCTTCCAAAGTCAACGGTGATTAGGCGACCTACAAGGAAAAAGGGTGGCAAGCACACACAACACAACACAAGTACGACACAACGACACAAAAAGAGAAAGACACAAAAGAATATTTTTTTGATTTTTGTGAAAAAATTTCAAATTTTAAGGTTTTTTAAGATTTTTCGAAAAACAATAAAAATAAAAATAAGCTATACTAGAATATTGCTCCCCCACACTTAAACCGAGCAATGTCCTCATGCTCGATCGTAGTGTATGGAGACACAAAAGAAAAGAAAAGAAACTACGTAAATAAAGCTAAAAATCAAAAAATAAAGCGGAGAAAAGGGTAGAACGTGTCCGGTCGGGGTGTAGTCAAGTCACCATGGGCTGAGACGAGAAAAGATATGGATGGGGAGAGGAATAAAAAGAAATAAATAAAAGGAAATGAGAGGGGAGGGGAGGACTAGGTGTAATCAAGTCACCTAGCCCGGATTCCGCCCGAATCCGACTAAATCCTACAAAAAAAAGAGTGAAAATCTTGTAAATTTGGATTTTTCAAATGACTCTCGATGTAGTCACGTCATCGAGAGTCGGGAGCAACAATTACCAACGCCCCGAGGGCCACCATGACACAAATGATAAGAGGAAGGGGAATATACAAAGGGAGACAAGCAATAAAAGACGGAAAAGAAATGAGAGCCGCCTTACCGATAGGTTAGCAACTCACGAACTCCATCGTCTCAATGATCAATAAAGGCACTTTTGCTTGTCTTATTCACTCTCATCCCACTTCTAACTCGATATGCCCGCATGGTCGAAGTACAAAGGTATAAGGAGGTGGGATTTCATGTGAAACTCGGTGTAAAGTGAAGAGAAAATGAGGTGAATGTGTGTATATGAAGTGTAGGGGTCATATGTTAAGGGCAAGGATAGGTAGGGAGGTTGGGAGGGGGTATAAAGTGGTAGGGTGGGCTCACATGACAAAGAAGAGGCAAAAGGAGGAGCAGGGGACCATCCCGATCTGGATGGATGGTCCCGGTCGGGATGACACGCCCGTCCCGGTCGGGAAGCTCCCTTCCCGGTCGGGATGACACTCCAGAAGACCCAACTTTTGGCACCCTCATCCCGATCGGGATGACTCCTTCCCGTTCGGGATGGGTCATCCTTCCCGGTCGGGATGCACTCTTCTCGGCCGGGAAGAGTCTTCTAACCCTCAATAACTCCAAAAGCTTGTCCCAAGCTTCAAAAACCGACTCCCTTTCTCACAATCCAAGCTCTAACAATAACCTCTCCTCTCTAGGATTCATCTTCACTTCACACCTATCAAATAGGCTGAAAACATTCATAAAAATCTCTCCCTCACATCACTCATCAATACCAAATCACAAGAATTTCACAAAACCTAAAAGTATTACAAGAAAGAGATATATACAATAAGACGGTTCTTTTGGAACTCCGTCAAACCAATGATGGTGCATTCTTCAATCAATTTTTTTTCAACAATCATCATGGCCAATTCCATCGCCATCAAGGGCACGAAGAAACAAATCGAAGGCTCTCGATAAATCTTCGATCAAGCTCGTGGAATACCAACCTCCACTCCAAGGATCATCACATTCTAACCTCGACGTTCCCGGGGCATCCCGATCTACTAAGTTCAAGGGCTTGAACTTGTACTTGAGATCCTTCGGTATATACCCAAACGTCCATCTATCTTCATGTGGCCCCAAAGGAGGCTCATCTTCGTTCTTGCCTTGCAACTTGTTTTCAAATTCATGATATGGGCATTCGTCTGCCCCAAACTCGGAATCTTCATCCTCAATTCCATAGAAGTTGTTCTTCAAGCTTTTACCCGACTCATCCCCTAGATCGATGTCTTTCATGGCGATGATCATTTTACAATACTCATCATTAGTAAGCGAGGTGTTGCCTTGGAGGTCAAACACGAGCTTATCGTTGCCTAACTCAAATGTGATCCTACCATTTTTTACATCAATCATAGCACCGGCGGTATGTAGAAATGGGCGCCCAAGGATAATGGGAGTGATAGCATCTTCCGGCATGTCAAGCACAAGGAAGTCGATCGGAATGAAGAACTTCCCGATTCTTATTGGCACATCTTCCAACATCCCCAAAGGTCGGTTGAGAGAACTATCGGCCATTTGGAGTGTAATGGAAGTACTCTTGAGCTTCTTCATCCCAAGTCGCTCACAAATGGAATGGGGAATGATGCTTACACTCGCACCCAAATCACATAGTGCTCTCTCAATCTTGAAGTTGCCTATGGTGCACGGGATCGAGAAACTACCCGGATCCTTCAACTTGGGAAGCGTAGAACCTTGAATAAGCTCGCTCACCACTCTTTTGAACGCTATGGTCTCTTCCTTGTCGACGGATCTCTTCCTAGCCAAAATTTCTTTCATGAATCTTCCATATGCCGGAATTTGGGTAAGTAGCTCGGTAAATGGGACACTCACATCCAATTTCTTCACAATATTAAGGAACTTGTCATATTGGACATCCACCTTGGTCTTCATTTGCCTTGTTGGGAAAGGCAACTTAATATGAACCTTGTTTTGCTTAATAGGGGTGGACTTCTCAAATGACACTTTCCCTTTACCCTTGTCTTTTCCTTGAAGTGGGGGAAGCTTGTCTTCTTGGGGTTTCTCAATCTCCCACAAAACTTGCTCCTCCCTTGGATTTCCCAAGCTTGAATTATCTTGAAGTGGAGGTACAACCTCTTTCATTGGTTCTTGCTCATTAGGGGGGTAAGGGGGAGTTATAAGATGAACCACTCCTCAATGTAATAACATTCACATGCTCAAATTTCGCCGTTTCACCTTGAGGAGTTAGTTGCCCCTTTTGCCTTGAAGAGCTACCCGAAGCAAGTTGAGCTATTTGGGTTTCGAGCATCTTCATATGAGCATCTTTTGCCAAGTTATCCCTTTGAAGTTGAGCAATAATTTCTTGTTGGGTTCTTTGTGTCTCCAATTGACTTCTTTGCATGTCCAACATAGACTTTTGCATGTCGAAATCCCGAGGGGGAGATTGTTGGTTATGAGGAGTGTTGGTGATGGTTAGAGGAATGCCATAATCATGAATAGGAGATCGACTTCTTCTACCTGCTTTCATGTTGAGTACCTTGAGATCCTTGTTGTTGTTGATGGTTCGCTTGGAACCCATGAGAGTTACCTTGATTAAGGCCTTGATTGTTACCTTGGTTGTAGTTATGGTGTCCTTGGGAGTGTTGGTTCCCTTGGAAACCACCTTGATTAAAGTTCCCTTGTTGGAACCCTTGATTGTTGTTGAAGGTACCTTGGTTATGTTGCTTGAAATTGTTGAATGGCCTTGGGTTGCCTATATAACCTTGATAGCTTTGATCGTTGTCCCTTAAGGGAGGTGGCACATATGGACGGTGTTGTAGAGATTGTTGTTAGGGAACTTGTTAGGAAGCTTGAAACATATGGGGATAGGGGGCACCTTGCTTGAACGCTTGAAAGGCGTTCACTTGCTCAATACTACCACGACAATGTAAAGGCTCATGTCCCACTATCCCGCAAGTATCGCATATCCCATAATAAGATGTAGGAGATACAACTCCCAAAGCATTAACTTGTTGAATGGAATGTTGGTGGGAGGCACTTTCACTTTGACCTTGATCAAAATGGCTTTGGAGCTTCTTGTCAATAGATTCCATGTGGGTTTTTAGTTGAGCTCCAAGATCAATGCTAAGTTGTGTAATGGCATCGATCTCGTGCCTTCCTCATCGATTCGCCTTCCTAGGCCTTGAGTATTGAGAGTTGTGTACCGCCATCTCCTCGATTCTTGACCAATTTTGGTCATCATCCACCTCGGTAAACCTTCCATTCGATCCCATGTTGAGTATGGCCCTTGAGTCTTCATATAACCCGTTCCAAAATTGCTGAACAAGGAACCATTGTGATAAACCATGGTGAGAATAAGAGCGGATCAAGGCTTTGAATCTTTCCCACGCTTCGTAGAGGCTTTCTTCATCACGTTGTTGGAATCCCGTGATAGAGGCTCTCAATAGATTTGTCTTCTCCTGGGGATAAAATTGTTGGTAGAAAGCTAAGGCTAGCTTCTTCCAAGTATTAATACCAAGAGTCGCCTTGTCTAACCCCTTGAACCATTGCTTAGCTTACCGATTAAAGAGAAGGGAAATAATACCCACCGGATTTGGTCTTGGGATATTCCCGTTTGTGAGATAGCATCGCAATAATCCGAAAAGCTTTCCACGTGTTGATGAGGATCTTCGGTTGGTAACCCACTAAATTGGCTTCGCTCGACCAATTGGATGAATTGAGTCTTAGCCACAAAGTTGCCGGTATATGCCTCCGGTAAAGCGATTGGACCGGGCAAGACATCTTCCGTAAACGTTGAGTGCGAAGAGAACTTAGGAATTATTGGATATGCGGGAGAGGACGGTGTAGATGGTGTTGACGTAGATTTTGAAGGAGAACTAGGTTGAGAAGTACCAAAAGGATTTATGAAGATTCCTTCGGTATTGCCTTGAGGTTGCTCGATAAAGTCGGATCCTTGGGCTTGTTCTTCGGTGGTATTGCTAGCACTTGGTTGAGAGATTCTAACCCGGCCAATCGTCCGTTGGCGAAAGGCTCTAAAGAGTCTTTCCGGCTCTGGATTGAAGAGAAAGAAATCGCCTCCCCTCCTAGGCATACACTACACACTAGAGCAAACGTGAGAACACCTAGTGCTTTATGGGCACTAGGCAAAGACAATAAACGAACACTACCCAAGACAAAGAGAGAAAGAGGCTAAAGAAACTAAGAGAAAAAAAACCCTACAAAATATGCACAAGAGATAGAAGAAGAGCACAAGAAGGGTAACTAAGTCAAGCTAATAAGCAAACTAAGTCTAAACATGCACCGTCCCCGGCAACGGCGCCAAATTGATGGTGGAATTTGCCGTGGGTCCCCACCGATCAAGTAGAGTCCAACTAATCCTAACGGTATCTAGGGTAAGTCGGGTCGTGTCCACGGAGACGGTTATAGGTGTCTAGACTAGGTCTACCTAGAAACAAGGCTAAGTCACACAAACAAACACAAAGAAGACGATAATTGACAAACGATGATGGTTGAATAGGTATGAACTAGACTAACAATGAACTAGCTATAACAAGAACTAATGAACAACTAAAGACTAAGGAGACTATTAAAATAGATAAGATGGCTAAAGAGGCAGAGAAATCAAATATTGAGAAGGAGTAGGGTTAGGTCGGGTTCATAAGTGTAGTAGGATGGTTGGGTAATCAAGGGTGTAGGTGCCACTTAGTTACTAAGGTCGGTTTGCGCTCTCGCGCCAAAGCCAAAGTCGGCACTCTCGTGTCTAAGACTAGACCCGAACATTCATGCTAGATACTACTCAAAACAAAAACATTCAACCACAAATCGAATACACCATGAGAAGATAAGAACAAGTATGAGAAGCATTGGCCACTACTACCCACACAAGCACTACAACAAACACATAGTGTGCCCAATAAGTGACTAGCAACTAAGGAATCACCTTTACCCACAATTAAACCCTAATCACCCATAATCCACACTTAATCCCCCTAATAACCCCACAAGGAATCTACTCACTCATAATGAAATCAAAACTAAGACTAACAAGAGGAATAGACATAATAATCAAAACATCCATAATGAACAAACAAGGCAATGAACAATATGTAAAGATTCAAACTTGATGAATAAACATAGAACAAGAGAAAAGAGATTATACCAACTACAAGAGGATGAAAAAGATGAGAACTTGAATTAATAAAAAACCCAAACAAATCTCCAAGGTTGTCAAGCTCGGAAGAGTCTTCAAGAATCTCCTTAATACAAGACTAATTACTAGATTAAACAAAGATTAACTAAAGATTAAAATAAGATTAAACTAATGAGAGGAACACTAAATCTAGGGTTTGAATGTTGTAGAGAGGCCTAAGAGAATCTAGGGTAGTGTCCGTTTCTTAAACATTACAAGGGGGAAGTATTTATAAGGTTACAAGAATGAAGGAGGGGAAACGAATAAGTTGCGTGCTGCAGCTCACTCATCCCGCCCGGGACGGAACGGTCCCACCCGGGACGAAGTGCTTCTCGGCCGAGACGGGTCCAAAACAGTGGCCTGCTCAATTGTTCACCCCATCCCGGACGGGATGATGTCCTTTCCGACCGGGACGGGTCTTGTAGGCCTCCAATATGATCTTTAAGGTTCCTCCTTGACTCTCATGGGCTTCTCATTGATTCTCGGGGCTCGGGATCGGTCTAAGGGGCTCGGAATCGGGTCCCAAGGCATCGAGTGATCGTTCCTTCTCTTCGTTGGCTCCAAAAGTGTATGAAACGAGTTGGAATCGTTCCAATTCTTCATGAATGGTCTCGGGAACCTAAAACGAACTAGAAGAAGCATAAGTAGCCCATAAACCGCTCCCAAGGAGCGATTCCACAAGGAAAACGGGACCAAAACACAACAAATTAGGCACTACAAACTACACTTATCACTCCCACAACTGTCATTGAACCTGCCAGGACGGAATCTGCCCTTGAGGAACCAATCAACGACACGGCCCTGGTCAAGCAATTGAAGAGGGTTTGAACTGATCTAACCATATGGCAACTTCTGGTTAGCTCGCAAGCACATCGGGAAGCAATGACCAAGGCTCTCGACGAAATCAAGGTCGATTCACAGGTTACCCCTACTGAAATGGTAGCCACTATCATGCCATATCTCAAGGTCCAGCCCAAAGAAGAAAGCCCACTTATCACCTTCTTCGAGTCCGACCTTCCACAATTCGGGCCCAATCATAACTTGGCCCTATACATCACGGTCATTTGCCGAGGGAAATACCTCCCAATGACCCTAATCGATGATGGATCCGCTGTGAATGTCCTGCCTTTGAGGACCGTCAAAGCCCTCGCCATCACCGAGGCCGATTATCTTCCGACCCCACAGACTATCCAGGCTTTTGATGGAAGCCCAAAACTGGTTGCTGGGTCCGTTAAACTAACAATTATAACGGGCCCAATCGAAAAAGAGCTGAAGTTCCAGGTGATTGATGTCACCTCCTCCTTCAACCTGCTTCTCAGGAGACCTTGGATCCATGCGGTCAAGGCCGTGTCCTCTACCCTCCATAGAAAGGTCAAAATGCCTCCTCAAGATGGTGTCATCACACTAGAGGCAACCCTCATTACCGTGGCAAGCTGTAACGTTACGGGCCGGGCCGACCTACGAGGATTTGATTTCGTGGGAATGATTGAAGAAGAATATCTCTTCAGGCCCTACTTCACTACTAGCATCGATGCGATGCTACAAAACTTGGGCTATTTACCGGGGGCTACCTCGAGACCATATTTTCCAGCTGGGAGGATCATCGAGGTCATAAACGACGGAGAATCACGGTTTGGTTTGGGACACGCTATAACCCCGGGAAATGTGGTCCGTGCCGGTATTCAAAAGGCCACCAACATCGTCAAGGGTACCTACTTAGGCCCTTATAGCCCAAAACTAACCGACTACTTCATTACACCGGTATTCGGGGCTATTCAAGTGAGGCTATACCGACCCACAATCACATATCCCAAGGCCAAATCGGCCCGGGAATGCAATTTCATCCCAGATGATATATTCACCCTCGTTCAGGCTGAATCAAAGGAGGGTGACAACACCGAGCCCGTGTTGGGGCTCTTATTCGGAGAAGAGAAGGCCGTCCCTACTTCTAAAGAAGGACTGGTCAACCTGATCCTTCGCAGCAACAGGTTCGACCCAACTAAGGTGATCTCCGAACTTGGTGCAGACACCGGGAAAAAGGCCTGGAGGAAGACCATCATGTGGACCGACAGCCAGGGACGAGTCTACAAGCTGACCACCGGCGAGGGAGACATGTCGGATACCAAGTCTGAGTCTGAGTCTGAGTCCGAGTTTAGAGGGTCCGGTGCTAGAGTTGAGTCTGTAACCCCTCTTCCTTTAGTCACTCCCGTTGGAGTCTTTGGGTCTGTCCCGAGAGTACTCCCTATTCCGCCACTGACCAACGATCAGATGGCCGCTCTCTTCGAGCTGTTTTCCAAATTTACCATTAATAATAACGAAAAACGTTCCGCTTACGACTTGTCTTATTTTCAAAATGCTTTCAAAATTTTATATGCAATGACATTGAGAAACCCGACGAACAGGTACCCCTACCTCCACATCTGATCGAGCAGCTTGAACAAAGGGAATCCCGAGATCCAGTAATTGAAGAACCGAATCCATTAACGTGGGAACCACTTTAGAGCCCTAGATGCTTAAGTTGGGCCTATCCTTAGATCCCGAGGAGAGAAAACAATTCACGGACCTCCTCCAAGAATTCAAGGATGTCTTCGCGTGATCCTACAAGGGCATGCCGGGAATAGATCGGGAAATAGCTGAACACCGTATACCCATCAAAGATGGATGTAAACCGGTAAAACAGAAACTCCGATGAATGAGGCCCGAGTGGTCTCCCAAAGTCAAAGAAGAAGTCAACAAGCAATTCAAAGCGGGCTTCATACAAGTGTCTGAATATCCAGACTAGGTTGCAAACATCGTGCCGGTACCTAAAAAGGACGGTAAGGTGCGGGTATGTGTAGACTTTCGGGACCTCAATAAGGTTAGCCCAAAAGACGATTTTCCGTTGCCACAAATCGATATACTGGTGGACAACACGGCCGATCATGCCCTTCTATCATTTATGGACGGGTATGCCGGGTACAATCAAATCAAAATGGCAGAAGAAGACATGAGTAAGACCACCTTCATTACACCATGGGGTACTTACTGTTACACCGTTATGCCATTTGGCCTCATCAATGCCGGGGCCACTTACCAACGAACGGCCACAACCTTACTGCATGACATGATGCATAAGGAAGTGCAGGTTTATGTGGACGACATGATCGTCAAGTCCAAAGACCAAAGCGGGCACATTGCGGCCCTAAGAAAATTCTTTACCCGACTACGCATATACAACATGAGGCTATACCCTCAAAAGTGCAGTTTCGGGGTAACATCGGGCAAATTACTGGGCCGTATCGTTATCCAACGCGGCATCGATGTCAACCCAGCTAAAATCAAGCCCATTACCGAGATGCAACCACCCAAAACCGAAAAAGAAATAAGGGGGTTTCTCGGAAAGGTCCAATACATTAACCAGTTTATTTCAAAGTTAACCATGGTATGTGAACCCATTTTCAAGAAACTGAAGATAGAAGAACGAACACTGTGCGACGACAACTGTCAAGCGACTTTTCATAAAATCAAGGAGATTCTGTATGCACCACCGGTATTAATGCCACCTCAACCCGGTTTGCCTTTGCCGTTATACCTAACAACGACCGAGACAGCCATGGGGGCTATGCTGGCCCAGATAGTCGATTCAGAAGAACGGGCCATTTACTACATCAGTAAAAAGTTCCTGGAATACGAATGCAAGTATACGATGCTCGAAAAGACGTGTCTAGCTTTAGTTTGGGCCACTAAAAAGCTCCGACACTATATGCTTAGTCACGAGGTACATGTTCTATCCAAAATGAATCCTATCAAGTACCTATTCGAAAAGCCCATCCTCAACGGTAGGATGTCCTGATGGATTTTAATGCTAGCAGAGTTCGACCTCAAGTTCGTACCATTAAAAGCCATCAAAGGCCGGGTAGTAGGAGAATTTCTCGCCGATAGTCCTGTATCTGAAGAAGGACACACCATTACCTGGGCCTTTCCAGATGAAGACATATTCCGTACTGACACCGAGACATGGGATTTGTATTTTGATGGGGCATCCAACTTCCGAGGATTCGGAGTTGGGATTCTACTAATCTCGCCAAGGGGAGAGCATACACCGCTATCCATTAAACTGGACTTCGACGTGACTACCAACGCAGCCGAGTATGAAGCATGTATTCACAGGTTGCAAGCCGCCACTGATTTAGGAGTAACAAACCTCCGGGTCCATGGTGACTCATCTCTAGTCATCAATCAAGCTCTCCAAAAATGGAAAACTCGGAATGCCAATCTCGTGGCCTACCAGGCGCGAGTAAGGGTTCTCGAAAAAACAATTCCATAAGGTAGAATACATTTATCTACCCCGGGAAGAAAACCAGTTCGCGGATGCACTTTCCAAATTAGCATCCTTACTAAACATCCCGGAGCATCTGACTAGCATGTCGATCTGTGTCGAAAGACGGTCCGAGCCGGCATATATTCACGCCATTCAAGATATCGAAATAATTGATCCAGAACCTTGGTATCAGGCTGTTGTAAGCTACTTGACAACGGGAGAATATCTCCCGGACACTGAAAACCGGGCCAAGAAAGCCTTGCAAGATTGGGAACCCAATTCTTTCGTACGGACGACGGACAGTTATACAAAAAGACGGCACAGGGGGCTCTCCTCCTGTGTATCGATAAAGTACAGGCCGAGAAGGTTATGTTCGAAGTGCACGATGGTGAAAATGGCCCGCATATGAATGCCCATATGCTAGCCCGAAAAATCATGAGGCTTGGGTACTATTGGAACACCATGGAAACTGACTGTCAGTTAGTTAAATGTCAAACACTGCCATAACTGTTAGATTTTTGCCAATGTACAACATATGCCGTCTTCCCTACTATATACCATGACATCGCCATGGCCGTTCTCAACATGGGGAATTGATATAGTTGGAAAGGTAAACCCATCCGGGACGGGAGGTCACTGTTTCATTTTGGTGGCTATCGACTATTTCACCAAATGGGTCGAGGCCGAGTCATACCGGATCTTGAATGCTAAGCATGTCGCCAAGTTTATCCAAAACAAGATTATATGCCGGTTTGGGATCCCGCACGAGTTTATTAGTGATCACGGGACCCACTTCCAGGCCGAAACTGCTACTTTGCTAGCAAAATATAAAATCCAAAGGCATACATCTTCGCTTTACCGTCCCCAGAGAAATGGAGCGGTAGAGGCAGCTAATAAAACGATTGTCACCATACTTAAAATGATGGTTGAGAATTACCGGGACTGGCCCGACAAAATACCTTTTGCCCTATGGGGGTACCGAACGTCAATTCGCACCGCAACCGGAGCAACACCCTATTACTTGACATACGGAATGCAAGAGGTCCAACCAGTCGAACTGGAAGTACCATCCCTTCGGATTTTACTTGAGAGCCAAGTGCCTGAAGCAGATTGGGTCCAAGCCCGATACAAATCGCTAGTTCTTTTAGACGAACGACGGTCCCGGGCCCTCAACAACATTCAAGTATATCAAAAAAGGATACAATGGGCTTTCAACAAAAGTGTTAGGCCCAGAAATATCAAAGAAGGGGATCTAGTCCTAAAATCGGTCAGTGCGTTACTACCGGTTGACCAAGAGGAAAATTCAAACCCAATTGGGCTGGGTCGTATTTGGTAAAAAAGGTCCTATCAGGAGGAGCAGTGATGCTGACAGACTTGGACGGAAAATGAATTCGTCAACCCAACCAACTTGGACCAACTGAAGCGCTACTACCCCTAAGCCTTATCTCAATGTCATTTGCAAAAGTTTATAAAAATTTCTCTTTGTATAAATTTTCAAAATTATAAGCAAGTCAAGGAGTTCGGATTATTTATCCTACTGTCGCACATCTTGAACTAATAATCTTGGTGTATTTTGAAAATTGCAAAAAAATCAATGTTTGAACTACGTTTGGTTTGATTCCACTAATTGTGGATACGTAGGCAACCCCTCAAAAGGGTACAACCACTGCAATAACGAAAAAGACGAAAACGGTATTCGCTAATATGTCTTTTATTAAAAACCTGATAAACTCGGGAATTACAAAATTACATAAAAAAAAACGGCAAAATACACGAAAAAAGCACACCACAAAAATAATAATAGTACTTAAATAATAAAATTAAGGAGACTAGACTAATAACTTAAAAACAAATACAGAAAAATCCAAAAAATCCAAAAAACGCTAGATGTTCTCTAAGGCGATTTGCGGCGTTCTCTAGGGCGATTCTCAGGGATGATTAGCGGCGACACTATGGCCAGAAACTCCGCCTCAAAAACGAAGAAGAAGAAGACGGCAGAGGCTGGTGATGGTTCCAAGGGGCGATTATAAGATCACAAGGACAATAAGAAGCAAGGAGCGAAGAACAACAAAGGACCTGATGTTGAGATGATGACTCGTACTCGACCAATACATGAGATACAAGGAATCCCAGGACTTGATTTTGGAGACGAGGATACAAATGAGAATGGAAATGACGCAACCAATGGTCTTTGGATTACCCAAAGAGGACATAAAAAATCATCTACTCTTGCAACGAAGGAACCTGTGATTACAGGTGCAGTAGTTGACAAACCAATGTTACAGATTTTAGAGGAGGAGACTAAGGAGGAGGAGACATATTGGGCAAATGCTGTCTATTGTTACATCTTTGGGGCTAATCCTCCATGGGAGGTGGTAAAGGGATATGTCCAGCGTATATGGGGAAAACACGGAATAGATAAGATATCTTTTCTACCCAATGGGATATTCCTGGTACGGTTCAAGCAGGAAGAGAAAAAGAATCTAGTCTTACAGGCTGGATTTCATATGTTCGACAACAAACCTGTGATTGTTAAAGCTTGGAAACCTGACATTGATTTGAAGGAGGAGGATATTAGGACTGTGCCTACCTGGGTTAGATTGTACGACTTACCAATTAAATATTGGGGAAGTTGTCTACCTAAAATTGCAGGCTTAACAGGGAAATATATACAGTTGGATGCTGCCACAATTGATAAAACCCGACTTGGATTTGCTAGAATTCTAGTAGAGGTGTCAGTCCAGCAGAAATTTGAGGAGTCTATTCAGTTCTTAAGTCCCCAGGGAGATGTTGAAACGATCAAAATTGAGTATGAATGGAAACCCATTCTATGCACGCAATGCAAAAACCTTGGACATGATGCTGCCCACTGTCGGAAAACCAAACCAGGACCTGCTATTACGCAGAGGAAGGTGTGGCGACAGAAGACAACAACACCCCAGGAACAGCAACAGGTTCAGCACCCTACAAATACCCTGATGAGAAAGGAAGACAAGGGAGGTAAATCTTATGCTGAGGCTGTTGAAAATATAACTGAATCAGATAAGGAGCCAAGACAAACGGAAATGGTGGATTCTGTAGTAGTAACTGGTTTGAATATAGGCACCCCAATTGTGAATTTATCCAATGAATGTCGGATTTTGGAATGTTAGGGTGCTTAACAATGTAAATAAACAAAGAGAGGTGAAATGCTTCATTCATAATAAAGGAGTGGGTCTTTTTGGCCTACTTGAGACAAAAATAAAGGCTGATAATAATAATAAAGTGATGCTCAATATTCTGGATGGTTGGTGTGCTGTAACAAACACACATACTCATCCGGGAGGTAGGGTGTGGTTACTTTGGCAACCGTCTCTCTATGATGTTATGCCGCTGGTTTACAATACTCAATTCATCCATAGCAGGGTGAAACACATCCCATCTGAACATGTCTTTCACCTGACTATGGTCTATGCTTTTAATGAGGGTGAAGAAAGGAGGGACCTTTGGGCTAATCTAGAAGTTATAGCCTCGAGTATGCAAGGACCCTGGGCAGTAGGAGGTGATTTCAACACGGTTATCTCTCCGGAAGAAAGAATGGGTGGTAAGACTAAACAGATAGACATGGATGAATTTGTGGACTATCTTACACATTGCGGTCTATGTGACATCAAGGCCTCGGGTGCTTGGTTCACTTGGACCAATAAACAAGAAGTTGGTATGAGGAAATATAGCCGTCTTGATAGATTTCTTATTAATGAGGAGTGGGAGGATGCATTTCCTGAAACCCAAGCACATTTCCACCCAGAAGGATTGTTTGATCACACCCCGTACACTGTTAGTAGGTGGGGAGGTGAGGAGAAGCGTAATAACAGCTTTAAGTCCTTCCATATGTGGAGATTCGCAAATGGATTTGATGATATCGTTCGAAAGGGGTGGGAGATGCCAGTACAAGGCACCCTTATGTACTGTCTTGTCCGTAAATTGAAGGGTCTAAAAAAGGATTTGAGGGCACTCAATAAAGCTCGCTTTTCAGACATTGAGATTAAGGTTCATGATTTATCAACAAACCTGGCTGACATTCAGAAACAGATTGCTGCCTCTGCTCCAACTGATGATCTAATTTGTGAGGAAAGGAGGATTGGAATTGAACTACAGCTCCTTACTAAGGAAAGAGACAGTTTCATAGCTCAAAAGGCGAAAATACAGTTGTTCGAGGAAGGGGATGCCAACACAAAATTCTTTCACCAGGCCATAAAACAACCACTAATCCGGAACAAAGTTACACAAGTCAGGAATGTGAGAGGAGACCTATGTAGCGACGTGAACCCAACAGGCCTTTCTTGAATACTATCAGGAACTATTGGGAAAAAGTAAAAAGGTTATTCCAGTACGAGATTCAATTATATCACAAGGTCCTACTTGTAATCAATCTCACAATATATCCCTCCTTGCTCCTGTTACCAAAGAAGAGATTAAGGCTGCGTTCCTATCTGTGCCAGATGACAAAGCTCCCGGACCAGATGGGTACTCAAGCTCTTTCTTCAAGGACACCTGGAAGATTATTGGGGATAATGTCACGGAGGCAATCACTGATTGTTTTACGACAGGTAAATTATTGAAACAGGTGAATGCTACCAACGTCACGCTTATTCCCAAATGTGATCGGCCTGATTCTGTCACCCAATTCCGACCGATTGCCTGCTGCAACATGATTTATAAGGTGATATCAAAACTTCTTTGCAACAGATTATCTATTGTGCTACCTCAAATTGTTCAAGAGAATCAAGGAGCCTTTATTAAAGGGAGGTCGATTATTGAAAATGTATTAATTTGTCAAGACCTTACTAGGATGTACTCCAGATCGAAGGCATCACCTAGGTGTCTATTTAAACTAGACATTCAAAGAGCATATGACACGATTGAATGGGGTTTCATAGAGGACTTATTGAAGAAATTGGGATTCCCGACCAAATTTGTGGGCAGGATCATGCAATGCATTACGACCCCTACTTACTCTATTGTGCTGAATGGAGCGGCTTTTGGCTTCTTTAAAGGACGGAGGGGACTCCGTCAAGGAGATCCCATATCCCCCCTTATTTTCACTCTCTACAAGGAATATCTCACGAGAACCATCAGCTATGCCACGACTAATTGGCCTTTCAAATATCACCCTCAATGCAAGGAATTAAGGTTAACCCATCTAGCTTTCGTTGATGATCTTATCATTTTTTGCAAAGGAGAGGTGCCATCTATAATTCTACTTATGCGGTCAATGTCTACATTTTCACAAACCACGGGCCTTGACATAAACAAGGACAAGTCGGAAGTGTATTACTGTGGAGTTAAAGAGCAGGACAGGGTTGATATCTTCCAAGTGACGAGAATTAAAGAGGATTCCCTCCCGTTTCGTTATCTGGGAGTTCCAGTTCAGGCAGGAAAGCTCAGTAGAAGTGACTGTGACTGCCTAATGGAGAAAATTATTGCGCGTATCAGGAGCATTGGGGCTCGGAAATTGTCTTATGCTGGCCGTGTTACACTGATCAATTCGGTACTCAATACTCTATATTGCTATTGGTGGAGTATTTTCTTACTGCCCAATTACATTACAAAAAGAATTGAAGTAATTTGTAGGAACTATTTATGGGACGGAAGTGCGGAATATAGGAGAATACCGCTTGTAGTATGGGAGAAAATCACTTGGCCGAAATCTGCAGGGGGCTTGGGGATTAAAAAACCGGGAGACAGCAATGTTGCAGCTATCGGCAAGCTTGTTAATTGGATCTATGAGAAGCGGGACAGCCTTTGGATTAAATGGGTGACCACTATATATCTTAAATCGACTCAGTGGCATGACTATATACCACCGTAGGACGCTCCTTGGGCATGGAAATCGGTCTGCAAAGTTAAGGAGAAATTAAAACAGGGATTTGTAGATGGCAAATGGACCCATGATGCTAAAGAATATTCGGTTCATGGAGCGTATGATTGGATGAATCCTTGTCCTAACCCTCATCCCTAGACTGCCATTGTCTGGAACGCTTGGAATGTGCAAAAACATGGTATGATATTGTGGCTGATAATTCAGAAGGGCATCAACACGAAGGAAAAACTTTTCAGGTTGGGATGTATTGATGACGAAAAGTGCTGTATTTGCCAGGCTGACATTGAAACGGATGCTCACTTGTTTTTTGACTGCCTGTACAGCAAGAAAATACTCGCTGATGTTAACCTGTTTGCTGGTTACACCCCGTCCTTAACCACCCTCATTGCTAATGTAGATGGATCGATCATGTGGAAACTACAAACTACGATTTTAACTGCAACCTATTATCATATTTGGCATCAAAGAAATAGGGCGAGGATAGAGAACAGTCTTCTTCGCCCTGAGTTGGTTGCACAACAGATTGCTACTGAGGCTAGAAGAAGAATTAAGATAAAGGAGACGGAAGATATTACTAATGAAGACATCATACAACTCCGGAACATAGGCTTTGATTGCTAATTGAGAGTTTCTGATACCGTCTGTTGGTATTTTTTGATGTACAGAATATATACTTCATTGTAAAAAAAATTTGATGAATGGAACTACTTACATTTCACCAAAAAAAAATATTAAGGAGACTAGCGTCTAGTGCATTTTGCCCTTTCCCTTGTCCTTAGGGTCGCGTGGAACCCGATGTTGACGGGGCGGGAGCGAACGTTCCTGGATCACCAAGGGAACGTCCTTTGCTCGAACCCGTTTCTTCGACGATGAGTCTTCTGCCATTGTCACCGGCCCAAGACGAGCTCGTACGTGCTCGTGTAGCCTGTCTCGTGGACCAAGTCGGTCCTGAACTGCCAATTTTGGGCCGAGTCTCCTTTCCAAGTCAGTCTGGGGGCTCACTTTCCCCCGCGCACGTCTAGCACTGGACCCTTCAGCTTGAGTCCTAGGTTTCCCTCTCTAACCTGACATTAGACGGACCAATGTAGCTGGAGTGTCGCCTTCGTCAAAGAAACCTCGATTGTCTTTGACTTGTTCCCTCCGCAGCAGGTCAAAAGCTTCATCAACCTTCAAAGCAGCTCGGGCCTTCGCAGAATCGGCTTTAGTCCACTTCACATAAGAATCCGATACCAAATTAAATGAAGAGATTTGGGAATGGGCCAAGTGGGTCGGGTGTACCACCTTTGTATCTAAGTGTCGCACATCACATCAGTCAGTTGGGTAGATTCACTCACAATTGCTTCAACCTCTGGAATTCTATGGGTCCAACCATACTGCCTTAGTATGCGGTCAGGGTAAAGGTGAATAGTCTGCCTGAAAGACGAGATTACTTGATAACGAGCCTTATCCCTCGGGGCCAAACCCGTCCAAAGATAAATGGACCACCACGAGACTACCAATCGGATCAACGGACCGCCATGGAAAGACAACACTTCGTCCCAATAATTTTGAGTAATATTGCACGAAAAATCAATAGCCCGTCTCCTCTTCATCACCTGATTAGGTCGGTATCGACTTGGGTCAAGGGGAGGATCTATGACCGATAGCCTCTCAAATAACCAAAGCTGAAAAAAGAAACAAAAAATATAAGTTTTCGAGCAAAATAGATGTCCGCCTCAGGGCACTCGATCGAGTGCCTAGGGGTCACTCGATAGAGTGACACCCCTGAAATCGGGCAGGAGGCTTTTTATGAAGGCAATCGATCGAGTGCCCACGGTAACAGGAAACCGCGAGAATAAAAAATCAAAAATTTGGAAAATTGAGAAATCGAAAAATCAGAAAAAGTCGAGGCAATATACCTGGAATAAACGGGTGCTCCCGGTCAGGCGAACCGACGAATCCCTCTTACGATTATCCAAACCTTGGATAATTTCCCCCATAATCAGCCAAGTCGGACTGTGCTCCGTCTCCATCAAGTCAACCACGGTGAAAAGACGAACATCGCCCATACATGACAACAAATCCATATGACCTTCAAAGGCATAAACATGGAGCATACAAAAAGAAAACGCCCTACGGCTGTGGGCCAGTCTGACCCGAACATCCTGCGGGTTCATAAATTTCTCGGCCAAGTAAATCAAAGAAATAGTATCACCTTCAGCCATTCGAGATACTTCGTTATGGGAATGTCCTAAAAATTACCGTAGCTTCCTCCTGGGATCATGGACTGAAAACGGGACGGCAGGAGGAAGTATAGGGTTCCATCCTCCCACAGCAGCAATCTCCTCGGGTAAAGGACAAATTTCACCTCGAGGAAAAGCAAAAACATGATATGTGTCGTCCCAATAGGACAAAAAAGCATCAAGAAAGTGACGATCTATTTGCTTCTGACGAAACGTATACAACTGAGTAATACCCGTCTGGTTTAAAGCTACCCTATCAGCGTCCCTGAAGTGGCGGGACCATTCTTGCAACATCAAGGTCAAGCGCTCAATTCCCATGACTAGATTTCTTGAAGAGAATAAGGAGCTTTCTTTTTGAGGAGAAGTGAATTGTGAATTGTGAGGAAAACTAGTTCGAGGGAGGGGTATTTATAGCATCAAGCCATACAACCCTCTTTCCATATCCCCTTTCCTTAAAAGTTTCCTAATTCTAGTGAGTTTATGCATACAGACCCTGTCTGAGATTCCTCAGTTTTAGCCCAGGAATTAGTCATCCCGAGTATTCCCAATTTTCTTCAAAAGAATCAAAGTTTTCAAGAATTTCAAAAATCCAAAATTCAAAAAATTCAAAATTTTTATTCCCCAGCGCGAGTCATATTTTTACCTACGTGTTGCATGCAAAATTTATGTTACGGATACAGGTACGACTCGAGGCTTCGGAGGCAAGCCCGTATAACTTATATATCTCCCCAGCAGAAAGCCCTAGGCGGCATATCTCCCGAATCAGCACGGGATGGGCCTACATATAGGTGCACCCGGGACTTACACAACAAGTCCGAATCCCCACGGAGTTATCAGCATCTACTCAGGTATGATTTCTGTCTTATGGCTGGCAAGCCCTTCACGCGAGTCGAATGGACTATAAACGACCCGACCGGAAGTCTACCAGGTCTTAATCCACAATTGGCCTGGTAGCTACCCTGACTTTCGCCTTGTCCAAGCCTCAGTCAGAGTGGGGGCTCTGTAGACACCCACATTTGGCTGCTAGGTGTCTATAGCGGTTTCCAAAAAACACCTGATGATGATCGGACGCAAACGTGTTTCTATGAGCTCGGGTATGGGCTCAAAACCGTTAGTTTCAGGCTTGGGCTTTTTTAGGGGTACAAATCTCACAAAACTGACCTCAAATTCAGGCCCTGCAGGTCGTTTCTAATCAGATAAGACTAATTTGGGTCAAAACCAACACCGGAAATAAAACCGTCTTTTAGCGACCGGGTCAAACCCCAGTCATAGTTGTTTCCGAGACACAGAATAGCCATGCAAACGTCAAAAGGTCCAACCCAAATACAAGATCCACAAAAATATCCAACCCGAGGTCCAAAACATTCGGACCCATTCGCTCCAGCAGACCCACTCGATCGAGTGTCAGCCCACTCGATCGAGTGGGCCTTTAACAGGCCCGTGTGCGGCAGCTTTGGGCCACTCGACCGAGTTAGCAAGATACTCGGTCGAGTAACGCTAGACGAGGGTGGGGAGCATTCCTATATTTACCTCCCTTTGCATGCACAATTAACACATCTTTTTCATAACCTTACATCCCTAATCTACATTCAAAGAACTCTAACTACTATCTTGTTCAACCTGAACCCTAGCATCTAGGAATACCTCAAACCCTAAACCACCATAACTCCACCTCCATACATCTCGATACTCTCGTGCTCAAGCCACAATTAAACGAGTCACGTCCGAGAACACGAAACATGTAGGTTGAGGGTGCAACAAACCCGATTTCTTCTCTTTTCTTCTCTTCCTCTCTCGCGTCAATCATCCTCGTCTTTCTCATCTTTTTTTATTTATTTTATTTTTAATATCGATAATATCACTAATATCAAAACATTAAAATACTCGCTAATTCGTGTCGAGCGTAAAGGATGATGGGATAAGGAAATCCGAATATACAAGGGTGTTGCACCCGATGTTGCCGGTCGCTTATCCCGACACCCCGAACGCTTGATTGTTGAAGCGAGTCAACATAAACAATAGTTTTTTTTTTTTTGTCATCATCATTATCATCGCATATACATCGATTTCTAAAACTCTTTCGAATTGAGCACGTTTAAAGGCAATATTAGCACAAGACCCTTCTAACTCTTTTACGAGTTGTAACAGTGGTGGAGCCCTTTCGAGGAGCCCCGCCCTAAACACTCAAAGGCATGATGGGATCGCAATATTCCCCTTTAAATGCGCCTGATTCCTTTTAATGAACCGAGACCCGTTGATGCGGATCCGACATCACAAAATACCGCAAGGATTTATTACGATGTCGAGATGCAGAGCGAATCATTTTTTTTATCTTTTCAATAAAGTTTAAAGCGTCGTTCTTTGGATTCGATACCAACTCAATAGTCGGATATCGTATCTAAACAAATTAGCCAATGAATTTAACTAACACGAATTCGCTGATGCTAAAGTAGTGGTCACATAATTCGAAAGAATTAATCATGGCACTATAAACGCGGAGATAATTTATTTTGTTTTAGTTTAATTTAAACGACTTACAACTTTTTTTAGATTTCTCTCTAAGTATTCGATATTGATTTTATAATCAAATATCGGATACGACGAGCATCAAAATCTGAATCGAGCACAAATCATACAATATTTTTGCCCGATTTGACTAAATCAGCGATTTTCCAAAATAAAAAAGCAATTTTGAAATCCCTACAAATCGCGAAATAAACCATAGTTCGTACAGGGGTCACTCGATCGAGTGACATCCCAAAAATCGAGGCAGAATGCACTTTTGAGGACCACTCGGTCGAGTCTCTCAATGACTCGATCGAGTGGCGACCTACTCGATCGAGTCTCTTAGTGACTCGGTCGAGTAACACCTCAAATTTTGGGCAGACACCTTTTCCGAGGCACACTCGGTCGAGTCCTTCAATGACTCGATTGAGTGCCCTTTCATCATGCAAACCGTGAGCCCTAAACATATTCCAAGCCTCGTAAATTACTTTTTATAACTTCGGTCAACACATGTCAAGTCTATCACGTGTTACACTACTTTCCAAAACACTGCATCATGTTGTAGACGTTCGTTTGCACCGCCCGGCGCCCTAGGCGCCCCCGCGCGAGACCGACCCGGTTTTTCATCGTGTGGTGGCGGCCACCCTCGCAGCCCCCTCCCGGTCGGGGGCCGGTCCGATCTCGCATACGGGGCGAAGTGTCGGACCTCGATTTAGATGACGATCAAGACTTGTACTAGACGGGTGCGGGCACCCGTGTTTCCATTTGGGAATCGATCGAGTTGTGGTTGTAAATGTTTAAAGGCCGATTTGTTTAGTAAGGCGACCTTTTTAGTGAGCTGAATTCGTTGCCGATTTGTGGAGTCGCCACCGAGTCAATTATGGGGACTCGTAAACCGTTCAAGTCAACTTTGATCCCTTGTCGGCTCAAAGTTGAGTGGCACGGGACCTAACGATAAAGACTTGTACCCTTAAGCACTCCATGCCTGAAATGACTCTCATTGCCAATGGTCTCAGACATCCAGAAACCATCGATTCCGAGTAAGGGGTGAGGGTACGTATTGGGAAGCCAACATCCGATAGATGTCAACACCCAATCCCGCCCGCACTATAGCGGCCTCTACTAATCAATCGGTGGGCTGATAACCTAGTTCTTTTATTGTGGCGGAAATGCTACAACATCCGTTGTTTTCACTCTATGTCTTTTGCTACGTCGGTTGTTTAAGGATAAGCAAGTATTGTTGTCAAAGCAATTGTGTTTACATTCTTTGCATATGATTTCATGTGACAAGCAGAGCATGAAAAGAGCATGAAAAGATGCAGGTAGGAGAGTAGAGAGTACTAGTAGTATACGTATTAGCAAATCAGTTTTAACGTAATAATACGGATATTAGCCATTCTCGTGGTATACCTTACCTGGTATTCTGCTTAAGATGCGTTGGTTCGATATTAATAGAGATGTGTCGAACCTAGTAAGGCGAGCACTTGGACTAATACGGAACCCGACCATCACTTTGTTCAGTTTTAGTTGTTTTACGTTTTCAATTCCGTGTTAGGTGATTTAGCATGCGATTACAAGGTCATAAAAGCAATAAATCACACGAAAAACTGTAAATGCGAATGTAAGTAAATCACATTGTGAGGAGTTGCACCCTCGGAGTATACACTAAACGGGACTCGATGCATAGATAGTTTGAGAACGGATCTCGGAATTACTCGGGTCTATTTAGTGTGTTTTAGTACTTGTGATTGAAGTTGGGACGTTTACGTGTTTTAGTAGATGCTTGTGGACCTAGTGTCCACATCTAGTGATATTGTAGTGCATAATAAAAGAAAGTGTGAATATGGAAAGTTTTGTTTAGATGACAACCTAGTGACGACTCGGTTTCAATAGGCAGATCCTCCTAGCTTGGCCAGTGACTCCGGCAGAGCTCCGTTACCGTTTACCCTTCCTACGGCTATTCCGGTAGAGCTTCGTTACTAAGGATTAGTTCTGCGGATAATCCGACAGAGCTTCGCTACTTGACTTGACCTAGTCGATCACATGCACCTCGGTATCGAGTGGGGTGCTCGAAGGTGAGGAGTAGCGTCAATGTCGTTTTATCGGAACTACGATCGAGTGGATCGTTCGTCTCGGGTGTCGAAGGGTGATCCCTTAGCGAGAGTTTAAAGGGGGAAGAGAAGAATGAGAATTGTGTGTCGAATGAATGAGGCGGAGGGGTATTTATAGGTGTTTTTGGCCCTCGTCGCCCATATCGACGCCTGAGCTGGGGCGCACCAAGACTCAGGCGCTTTGGCGCGGTGAAGTTGAGATGCGTGAGGTAGGGCGGTTGGAGTTTCGAAGATACAATTTTGATATATTCCAAAACCAAGGGGGAGGAGTATAATTTGTTACTTGGGGATTAAGGCTCCCGCGGCTTGACCTAGCGCCGTGAACGTTAGTGGGCCTCGGGTGTGCATCCCGAGGTTCGCTTGGCGCGGTGCTGACTCGGTTTGAGTTTCGGGACCGACTCGGGAGTCCCGGTATTGGAATTGACTCTAATTAGTGCCTATGCGACCGTAACGACGCGACTAAGGCTGCCATCATTTTGGTTTTAATTTTTCCGAGTAGTTATTTGATCCGTTCTTTAGAAAAACTATCTACAACATCGCGAACCCGCTTCGTGTTGCAGTCCTATCGTCATTGGGCGTTTGTTGGGCACTTCTGCAGCCACCAGGTCCAAATCTGGGTGTCTACAGAAGCCCCCACTTTGACTGAGGCTTGGACAAGGCGAAACTCAAAGTATAGCCGCCCAGGTCAATCAAAGATTACGACCTGGTGGCTGTCCGGTCGGGTCGTTTTAAGTCCATTAGACTACGTATTGAGGCTCGCCAGCCATAGCTTAGAAATCGTACCTGACGTCTTCGCTTGCGGTTGCTTGCTTGGGCCCGGGCCATTTCTTGATATCTCGTTCTTGTTTTTTTATGCGCGCGCGCTTTGTCTTGTACTGTTTGTTTAAACGGTTTGTTTTAATTTTAAATGTTTTTGTGTGTAGGTGACGCGTTAAGCGTATGTGCAAAGAACGTTCTTGTGGGTTGGCTTTTATTTAAACGAATGTTTTTGGGATGCTTGTGAACCCTTGATAAAACGTTCGAGGGTGTAAGTCTCCACTCGAGTAGCTGTCTTTCGGGATGCCTCTGCTCCCTAGGATAAAATTGCTGTTGTTAACTACTCGAGGGCGTCAGTCTCCACTCGAGTAGCTGCCTTCCAGGATACTAACGTCCCTTGGGTAAACGAACCATCCGAGGGCATCAGTCTCCACTCGAATGAAAATTGTTGTTGTATACTGCTCGAGGGCGTCAGTCTCCACCCAAGCAGCTGCCTTTCAGGATACTAACGTCCCTAGAGCAAAATTGTTGTGCCTCCACGATACTAACGTCCCTCGGGCAAAATTGTTGTACCTCCGGGATACTAACGTCCCTCGGGCAAAATTGTTGTGCCTCCGGGATACTAACGTCCATCGGGCAAGATTGCTGTGCCTCCGAGATACTAACGTCCCTCGGGCAAGATTGTTGTTGATGTGCCTCTGGGATACTAACGTCCCTCGGGCAAAATTTTTGTTCGTTTATTTGTTTTAGTTAAATCTTCTTTTGCAGGTTTGTCTTATCTTGTTCAGGTTTGTTCTTGCTTTTGTCTTGGTTTGTTTATGCATTTGAGTCTGTTGAGAGTTCAATTCTGTTAGTCTAGATTGTTTTGTTACGCATCCGGGTGCAACGTTTAGGTTAAGTGCTTGTTTTATAGTCGAGAGTGTATTATCGATGTTGATTAGTAGTTGTCCCATTATTGTTGTTTTGCTTGATTTGATTGATTATGAGTTCGTTTTGTTGAAAACCCTAGAAAATCGATTTGGGTGTTTTTGATATGCTAAGTTTTGATGTTTGTGCTTGGTTTCATTGTTAAATTAAAGTTGATTAGAGCTTGTTGAAGTCGTTACAAGCTTGATAAGGGTTTTTGAGGTGCGACAATGGCTAGTTGTGGGAATGTGTTTGGAATGCTAGGGTTAAGGACCGTTTCTCGATTATTCCCGTGTTTATTTTGCGTAATCTCGTTCAAATAGTGTTTGTGAGGATGTTGGTGGCTCCCTTGTCGGTTTTCATGGGCTAGGGTGGCTCCTAGGGTTTTCCATGAGGTTTTGTGTGTCTTAAGACGGACCAAAAGGTGTCGTAACGATGACGGATTTTCTCGAAATCACTTCCATTATGATCGGGATCGAAAATGGGTGCTAACGACTTTCTCGGAATTTTGATATCCTTATTAGAAATTTTGACCCTATTTTGACCTGTTTAAGCTGTTTTAGCCTGAGTAGAGACATGTTGTTTGTTTTCCCTTTTTTGTTGATTCCATAGCTAGAGATGATACCTAGCGTCCCGAGGGAACCTCCTCGGTTGGTGCTAGAGGAGAGGTTGTCGGGGCGAGTTCACAGACTCCCCGAGGGATTCGCAGGAGGCATCGGAGTATCTAGTCCCAGCGTCGAGATCCCGAAACTATTAACGAGGCAGATTTTGATAGAGTGAAGAAGCGCAAGCTTTCAGAGACCGTGGCTAGGAGGGCTCATGCCCCGGCTCCTGCACCGGAGGACAAGGAGGTTGTTTACGAAGATCCCGAGTGTGCTCGGGACTAGGATGGTCATCAGCTGATGTTTCACCTTGACCGTCACATTTCTCATCGCGTCGTGCGGGGTCTGGTGAGTGTCCTATTGGTGCTTATTAGTTATGTCTCAGGTTTTATTTTTTGGCTCGGGTTAGGTTAGGTTCGTTTTGTTTATCCTTGCAATGTTTTGGTTTGCAGCCCCCAGGTCCGATGAGGACTTTCTCGGGTTTTACTACGTGTCTCGAAATTTACTTTCAGAAGTTATCTCCCGAGGCAAAGGAGATCATCGTGAGGACCGCTCTAGATCCCGTGGTTGGGCAGTGGGTTAGGTTGGTGGGTTGCAAGACTAAGTGCAATCAAATGGTGATTAGGGCGATGATAGATCGCTTTCATAATACTACCTCGACCTTCCACATGGCTTTTGGGGAGGTCGGGATGACCCTAGAGGATTTTGGCATGATTTCCGATTTGCCCTGGGGGCCGGATAGGATTAGGTGGGCCGCCGAAGGCCCTAGTCTAGATAATGATGAGGTGTGGGGCCTTGTCGGGGATTGTTTACCGCGTGAGGCATATAGTGCGCCTCATGCTTTGGTGAGCTCGTATATCACCGATCACTTCGAGCGAGTGGCAGTGTTAGAGGGTCGAGAATCCAACACGCCGAAGCAGGACGCCCGGTTGTGGTTGTGGTATTTCCTAGGGTCGACCCACTTCTCGGACAAGGGCGAGAGGTTCAGCACTAGGATTTTGCCCTTCCTGGCGGACCTGACTCAGCTAGGGCGTTATGATTGGGTAACCGTGGCTTTCGCGGAGATGACTCGCTGCCTGCAAGTCATGGTGAGGCCGTTGGCGATAGAGTCGGCCTCAGATGTGCCCATTGTGGGTCCGGGCCTTATACTGCAGGTTAGTCACTATTCTCACTTTAGTGTCTCGAGTTCTACTTGGCTTTGGTTTAGTGTTGCTAAGTGTATTGTGGGTTTATTGCAGGCTTGGCTCTACTCGTATTTCCCAGGCTTGGCTCTTAAGATGGTGCGGGTTCACCCGAAGAGATTCCCGGCGGGGATCGAATGGAGGGTGGCCCATGATAAGTGTAGTTTGTAGTGCCTATTTCGTAGTGTTTTGGTCCCATTTTCCTTGTGGAATCGCTCCTTGGGAGCGATTTATGGGCTACTTATGCTTCCTCTAGTTCGTTTCAGGTTCCCGAGGCCATTCATGAGGAGTTGGAGCGATTCCAACTCAATACATACACTTTTCGGAGCCAACGAAGCGAAGGAACGAGCACTCGATGCCTTGGATTCGACCCCGAGACCTTGGGACCCAATCCCGAGCCTCCGAGACCCGATCTCGAGTCCCGAGAATCGATGAGAAGTCCATGTGAAGCAAGGAGGAACCTTAAAGATCATATTGGAGGCCTACAAGACTCATCCCCGACGGGTATGCACCTCATTAGGACTGTGCAAAAACCGGGCCGACCCGGAAAAATGGACCGGACCGGACCGGAATAACACGGCCCGGACCCGGAATGTTCCAAACCGGGCCGGTCCCCGGGTCATGAAATTAAGTGATACCGGGTTCCGGGTCAGACCCGGATTTTTCCGGTCCAGACCCGGAAACCCTGAATCAGTGAATTGGTTTATTCACTTTATTGGATCATTTGGATTATTGGATATATCGGGCTATCGGCCCATCTGTTTCTTCTTTCACTGACTTCAATACTGTAGACTGTAGAGGATTCAATTACACATTTACACCCATTTCCCCTAACCCTCATTCAATTCACTAATTCACCCACTTCCCCTAAGGCCCTAACCCTAGATTATTTCCTCCGGCCGCCGCTGCCCGCAGCAGATCTCCGACCGCCGCTGCCCGCTGCAGATCTCCTACCGCCGCTGCACACGTCCTCCGACCGCCGCTGTAGCCCGCCGCTGCACACGTCCTCCGACCGAACATTGTGGTTATTTTCGACTTCCTTCATGTATGCAAAGTGCAACATAGAACCATAGAAGTTGTTGTACAACAATCAACAAGTCACTGCCCTAAGTACAACAATCAACAAAGCAGTAGCAGAAAGCAGTAAATGTCAAAACCGGACCAACCGGTCCGGTCCGGGTCGGACCCGGTATTTTTCCGGGCCGGACCAGGGTCAAGAATTTTGGTTTCCGGTCCGGTCCAGGGTCAAGGATTTTGACGATTCCGGATCCGGGTCCAACCGGGTCCGGTTCGGGTCGGTCCGGGTCGGACCGGTTGCACAGCCCTACACCTCATCCCGTCCGGATGAAGTGCGCTTTTAGAGGGGTCACTGCCAGGCCGTCCCGGTCGGAACCAACCCGTCCCGGTCGGGATGACAGGCCGTCCCGGTCGGGATGATCCCGTCCCGGTCGGGACCAAATAGCTGTAGCCGCACCTCTTCTTTCCTTCCTCCTTCATTCTTGTACCCCTATAAATACTTCCCTCTTGTATTGTTTATGGATCTGACCTTAGATTAGACTCTCTTAAGCCTCTCTACAAGTTATAAACCCTAGATTTAGTTCCTCACATGAGCTTTAATCTCTCTTTAATCTTTAGTTAATTCTAGTTAATCTTAGTTAATTAGTTCTTGTATTAAGAAGATACTTGAAGATTTCTCCAAGCTTGACAACCTTGGGATTATTTTGGGGTTTCTTATTTATACAAGATTGCATCTTTTTCTTCATCTTGTGTTGGTATAACTTTCTTTACTCTTGTTCTTTGTTATTATTTCATGTTTGAATCTCTACTTAGTTTCCTTGTTATTGTTCATATTGTTCTTGATAATGGATGCTTGGATTGTGATGTTGTTTTCTCTTATTATTGTTAGTTTATCTTTGATTATGAGTGAGTAGATTTCTTGTGGGTTAGTAGGGGGATTAAGGGTAGAATATGGGTGATTAGGGTTTGATTAGGGGTGAAGGGTGAATCTTTGTTGTTAGTCACATACTTGGCACACCATGTGTTTGTTGAATTGCTTGTTTGAGTTGTAGTGGCCATGCTTCTCATGCTAGTCTTCCTCTTCTCATTGTTTGTTTAGTATGTGATCATGTTGAGAATAGTCATCATACATACCATGTGGACTAGGGTTTAGACGTCACCAAGCGCGAACCCACCTTGACATCGGTTTAAGTTGCGACCGCCCGGACCGAATCTAGCAATTAGGAGACACTTACACCCTTGACCACCCAAATCACCCTACTACACTTATGAACCCGACCTAACCCATCTCTTCTTCATATTTGATTCATCTTATTAGTTAGCCTCATTTCTTTAGTTTGCTGATTGGTTTGTGTTTAGTTATTCTATTTTAGCCTTGTTTAGCCTACTTCATTGTTAGTCTACTTTCTACTTCTCCTCTCATCAAAATTCAGCAAGTAGTAGCTCTTTGTGTTTGTTTGGTAGCGTAGTCTCTTTCTAGGCCGACTTAGTCTAACCCTTGCATCACCGTCTCCGTGGACACGACCCGACTTGCCCTAACTACCATTAGGTGCTAGTTGGTTATTATTTGATCGGCGGGATCCACAACAAATCCTACCATCAATTTTGCGCCGTTGCCGGGGACGGTGCTAGTTTGGACTTTGTTTTCCTAGTTACTTGACTTTGTCTTTGTGTTTGTGTTTTATTTTTTTTTCTTTTTGGTTACCTTGCTTCTTGTGTGTGTGGTTTATTTCTCTCTTGTCTAGTGCCCAAAAAGCACTAGACTTCTCACGTTTGTTCCTAGTCTACAGTTTGTGCTTAGAGGTGGTGACCATCTTCTTCTTGCAACTTAGAGCCGCTTAAACGGACGGTTGCTAGGGTGAGAGGTTTCCAACCGGGTATGGACTACGATTTTCGAGCAAGCATGGGGTTTGATCTAAACTCCCCACACATGGAAGCCGATATGAGCTACTCCTCTTCTTCTATGAACCAAAGCTATGACATGATGACCCCTAATTACTATCAAGCTTCTTGGGGGGATCAAGACTCTAGTGGGTATGAACTTCAAGGTTATGAAAACGGCTACCAACAAGTGAACGATTACCAATCCTACGATCATGGTGACTATTACTCGAGTTATCAATGTGAACCCACCATGTTCAATCAATATTCACCTTATGGAAGCCAATACCCCCAAAACCCACCATATTACCCTCCACCCCAACCACAATATGAACCCCATGACCCACAATACTACCAATCACCCCAACCTTGCTACCAACAATATGATGCCCCACCCCTTGGGCATCATCAAGATTATCAAGGAGCTTTACAAGACCCCAATGATCACCAATTGCCCGACATGGAGGTGTTTCAATCGATGCTTCAAATGCAACAAGAAATGGCTATCCAATCGCAAAAGAATAATGAACTCTTGGCCGAAATCCTTAGGGAAAGGGAGGAAACTAAAGGTAGATTGCATGCTTTAACGGCTTAAACCCTAATGCTCTTAACTCGATCCTCACAACTTGATGAGGGATATTCATTTGGGGAAGGGGAACAACCCAATGACGAGGCCGTTAATGAATTCCCTATAAGGAGCGAGTCTTGCTTTGAAGTCGTCTACCCAAAAAGAGATGAATGAGGATATGACTCTTGGTGAAGGCATCGTTGGTGAAGAATTGGAGGAGGATAGTGAGTTGGATGGTTTGGTGGAATTTGTGAGGATGTTGGGTGAAATTGATAGCCTCGAGTTGCCCTTGTACGAGAATGTGGATAAGCATCAAGAGCCCCTAGCTAGTGAACCAAGCGATGGTTTGGAAGAGATTGAAACCGCCGGTGGAAGTTTCAATCCTCTCCTCCAAGATGATGTGGGGCCTAGTGATGAAGATGGGGAACCACAACTTGAGGAAAGTGTGGGGGGTTTGCAACAAGGAAATGAGGCCAAAACCGCTTTTTGTGCCTTGTTTCTTGGAGATGAAGCTTGCTTGTGATTGGAGGCGATGCCTAGGGAGGAAGAAGTCGGTGAAGCTCGTAGGATGGATAGACCCCGGAGACGACATGAATGATGACGTTGGGTCTTGGGATTCCTACTTCTCGCCTCCACCTTGGAGGCCGTGGAGGTTAGCTAGGCTCGAGCGCTTCTTGGGCCTTCATTATGATGTCGGTAGCGCGTTCGACTTGCTCCTCCATGCCCTTGAGGGCTATGGTTGAAGAATGAGAGTCCACCATCCTACGTTTGACGGAGTTCCTAAAGAACCGTCATGTTGTATATTCCCCTTTCCTCTTCTTTAGAGTACTTGTGCTTGTATTTGTGTGTCTTATCTCTTGATTTTTGTTGTTTTGTGAAGCTCTTGTAATTGATTTGGTATTTTGATGAGCGATGTGAGGGAGTGAATTTGATGTGTACTTTCAGTTTATTGTGATAGGTGAAGTGAAGGTGACTCCTAGAAAGGAGTGGTTAGTGATAGAGCTTGGATCGTGAGTAAGGGAGTCGGTTTTTGGGGTCATGGGAGTCATGAAGACCCTTCCCGACCGGGAAGGGTGTGTCGTCCCGACCGGGATGGGGCCATCCCGATCGGGATGAGAGTGCCAAAAATCGAGTCCACTGGAGTGTCATCCCGATCGGGAAGGAGGCTTCCCGACCGGGACAGGTATGTCATCCCGACCGGGACCACCCATCCCGACCGGGATGATCCCCTACTCCTTTTTGGTGCTTCTTCTTCGACATTTAAGCCCACCCAACCATTCTATACCCCCACCGAACCTCCCTACCTTCCTTACTCATATCATACCACCCACATACTTCATTTTCATACCCTCACTTCATCTTTTATCCACTTGACACCGACTTTCACATCAATTTCTACCCCCTCACACCATTACTACCTCAACCATGCGGTATTATCGAGAATGAAGAGGAATAGCAATGATGAAGACTAGCTATGTGCTTACATTGATCATTGAGACGATGGAGTGAGTAAGTTGCTAACCGATTGGTATGGCCACTATCCTTTCTTTTCTGTCTTTTATAGCTTGTCTCCCTTTGCATACTCCCCTTCCCTTATCATTTGTGTCGTGGTGGCCTTCGAGGCCTTAGTATGGTTGCTCCCGACTCTCGATGATGTGACTACATCGAGAGTCATTTCAAAATCCAAATTTTTCAATATTTTCACACCTTTTTTGTAGGATTTAGTCGGATTTGGCGGAATCCGGGCTAGGTGACTTGATTACACCTAGTCCTCCCCTCCCATTTCTTTTTATTTCCTTCTTTTTATTTCTTCCCCCATCCATATCTTTTCTCGTCTCGGCCCATGGTGACTTGACTACACCCCGGCCGGACACTTTCTACCCTTTTCTTCACTTTATTTTTGATTTTTAGCTTTATTTTCGTAGTTTCTTTTCTTTTTCTTTTGTCTCTCCGCACACTACGATCGAGCATGAGGACATGGCTCGGTTTAAGTGTGGGGGAGCGATATTCTATCGTCGTTAGTTTTATTTTCTTAGTTTTTCGAAAAAATCTTTAAAAACTCTAAAAATTTGAAAAAATTTCACAAAAATCAAAAAGATTTTCTTTTTGTGTGTTTTTCTTTTGTGTCATTGTCTCGTATATTGGTTTTGTTGTGTGTGTTTGCCCCCCCTTTTCCTTATAGGTTGCTTAAACCATCGATGGCTTTGGAAAGCTTTCAAGATGTCCGGTAACATCTTCTATCCCTTTTTCCTTCTTTGTCTCTTGGGATTTTGGAGGAGAATGTGATGTGGTGTGCTCGGGAGGAGCTTTGTAAAGTTTGATGTTGGTTGGTTGCTCATTTGGAAGCTAGGGGTGGTGTTTGTGTTATGTATGTGTTCGTTTTGTGTTGTTCTTGTTTTGTTGCTTTTGTTTCTTTTTCTTTCGTTTTTGTTGAGTCTTTGTTTTGTGTTTTGTTGTGTGTTTTGTGCGTAAACTGTTTTCGAAAACCCGGTTTAAAGGCTAGTGTGCAAGTGTTTACTTTCCCTTTCTAGTAGTATAAATCGAGTCTTGGACTTTAGTCTAGTAGAATGACCCTAAATCAATGATTTCGTTGGTTTCTTACCTTGAGTCCACCTAGCTTACTAAGGATTTACTACGGGATTTGCATTTGACCATTTTGACCACCCACAGTGTGAAAAGGCCTTGGTTTCCGAGTCTCGTCCCTTAGGTGACCTTGTTTGACATTGCTCGACTAGTCCAAGTTTTTCCCTTTTTGTGGGTTTGAAGGGAAGGGCCCGTCCCGACTTACCCATTCCCCTACATCCTACACATTTCCACACAATAAAATTGCAAATTGTTGAAGTCATCTTTCTTGTTGCAATAAGAAATGCCAAAAAGCCAAATCAAGCCAAAAGGGCAAAGAAAAGAAAACGAAAGAAAATGAAAGAAAGAAAAGAAAGAAGAAAAAGAAAAGGCCCAAAAGCCAAAAAGAAAATAGAAAAGAAGAAAAAGAATGGCATGGCAAAACAAGGCAAAAATGCAAAGGAAAAGAGAAAATGCCAAAAGAAAATCATCTCACAAAAAGATCCTAACCCCACAAAAATAAGCCTTTTTCCGACTTTTGCCGTGAAGAACCTACCAAAGGACCTAGTCCCTAGGAAGGATGATAGCGGCATTAGTCGGTCTTCCCTCATTTTGCAATCATTTACACTTTTTACTTGGACTAGTTAGGCGGTTTCGGACATGGGACGACCCTCTTGGCTTTTTGCTAAAGGGGGCGGGGTCTCACTTACCTACAGTGTCGACTAATACCGTGGTTCATCCTTTTTCCATCCCGCCGATCGTCCCGTGGTACGTTCTTAGAAGGTTAGGAGGAACCGAGGTAAGTTACAAACGTTTTTGTTGCTTTGTCGTCGTACTATTAGGGTTTAGTCCATTTTGGTTTGTATTGCTAGCTTGGGAACGTTGTCACTTGCCTTGAGTCCTAAACCGGTGCTTCTTTCACCGCTTGTTTGAGGGAAGCGGTATTTTTTTCTTTTGGGTGCAACCGATTTTTGTTTGTTTGTTTGTGTGTTTGTTGTTTATGTGTTTTGTGTCCGATTGCATCCATAGTTTTGTCGCAAGACCCCACTTGCCTTGCGGATAGCACTTGTCCTCTAAGTGTTATCGCGTGAGTTGAAAGGGCGTAGGGTGCGCTAATACCCACTCGGCTAGTTTAGTAGTTAGTATGTGCTTACTCGAGGGCGAGTAAGGGTTAAGTGTGGGGGAGTTGATAAGTGTAGTTTGTAGTGCCTATTTCGTAGTGTTTTGGTCCCATTTTCCTTGTGGAATCGCTCCTTGGGAGCGATTTATGGGCTACTTATGCTTCCTCTAGTTCGTTTCAGGTTCCCGAGGCCATTCATGAGGAGTTGGAGCGATTCCAACTCAATACATACACTTTTCGGAGCCAACGAAGCGAAGGAACGAGCACTCGATGCCTTGGATTCGACCCCGAGACCTTGGGACCCAATCCCGAGCCTCCGAGACCCGATCTCGAGTCCCGAGAATCGATGAGAAGTCCATGTGAAGCAAGGAGGAACCTTAAAGATCATATTGGAGGCCTACAAGACTCATCCCCGACGGGTATGACCTCAACCCGTCCGGGATGAGGTGCACAAAAGAGGAGGCTCCTGTTTTGGGTCCATCCCGACCGGGACCAGCTCCTCCCGGCCGGGACCGACACTTTCCCGACCGGGACCACCTCCTCCCGGCCGGGAAGGGCCACCTGGCTGCCGCGCTTTGTTTTCTCTTCTCCCTTCCACTTGTAACCTTATATATACTCTTCCCTTGTTATGTTAAGGGGATGTACTTCACTTCCCACTAAACCCTAGACTATTTTAGGTTAGATTAGTTTAGATTAGTGTAGATTAGTCGGTAATTAGTCCTTAATCTTAGTTTAGTACTTGTATTAAGGGAATTCTTCAAGATCCATCCAAGATTGACAACCTTGGTGGTTTGTTTTGGGTTTTCTTCATTAATGAAAGTTTCAATCTTTCCTCTTCACTAGTTTGGTACAATCTTCTTCTCCTTTTACTCTTAATCCTTTATTGTTTATCAAGTTTGAATCTTTATTATTGTTTGTTCTTGTTCTTGTTAGTTTGATTGAGTTTGTTTAGTTATGTTTTGTTTCTTATGATGGTTCCTCTTGTTCTTGTTAGTTGTAGTTTGATTATGTTAGAGTAGTACTCTTGCTAGGGTTAGTAAGGTGATTAGGGTGTTAATTGGATGATTAAGGGTTTGTTGGAGATGTTGGTGGAAGATTTGGGTTTCCTCTTGGTTGATGCATATTACATGTTTGTTGAAATGCTTGAATGACTTGTATGCATATGTTTGTTTTTCTTGCCTTTCTCTTGTGGGTAATAGTTTGCTTGTGGGTTCGGTTCCCTCACTAAGTAGCGAGATCCCGGTGAGGACGACCCCTAGGTCGGTCTAAGTTGCGACCGCCCGGATGCGATCTAGGCCACAATAACACGCTAGTAACCCCGTTTGTCATGTGTGTCACCAAAATGGATTTTAGGTGGAACCTCTAGGTGAGTCTAAGTTGCGAGAGCCCGGACTATACCTAGATTACCCTACTACCTCCTTCACTCTAGCTCTTCCTCGACCATTCCGCTACCCCTTTGACCCCGACCTAATCCTAGCCCGTTTTCCTTAGTTGTTCTCTCCGTTACCGTAGTCATACCCTTAGCCTTCTCCCCTTCTTGTTACTCTAGTTTAGTTTAGCTCGTGGACTTAGTCTCGTTTTTAGGTGACCTTAGTCTAGACGCCTCTTACCGTCCCCGTGGATTCGACCCGACTTGCCCTAGCTACCCACTAGGATTAGTTGGTTATTTATTTGATCGGCGGGATCCACGACAAATCCCACCATCAGCCCAGCCTAAGAGCACCACCAGCCACTACCCGTCAGAGAATGCGCTGGTTAACAAGTTGTGCCTCGGGGATGTAAGTTTCCCTTTTTTTTGTCCTACTTAGCTTAGTAGCCCCAAGGTTTAGGATTTATCGTAGTGTTGGCTTATTGGTGTAGTTTGTGGCCCACCCTTGGGTTGATCATGAGGGTGTGCTGGAGTACGTGGCCAGGGAGCTGAGGCCTCGGAGTTACAGGAGGATGATCCTTCCTGCGTTGTTTCGCCCAGTTTGGTATCTGGGCGAGCGGTTGGTGCGTCAGTGCCTATATGACGATTTTAGGGTGCCGGTTGATCCTCCCCGGACCATGTTCTTAACAACCAACCGCCGCAGAGGTCCTCGAGGATAAGGACGGAGAGGAAGGTGAAACACTCAAGGTGCCTGGTGCCTCCTATCTCTCTCACGTCACCCGACGGTTAGCTTGGTATCGCCTTGTGGTAATGTCCTAATTCTTGATTCTAACGTTTGCTTCGCGGTTTATTGTTTCTTTGCCCTCTGACCGACCAATCTGTTGTCTTCTCAGTTGGCCGACCCGACTGACGAAATCCAGCCCCCATATTTTGCCCTGACGCTGCTTAGGTTGGATGCGGCTGGGATACCCTTTACTGAACCCTTCCCCCCGTGTTCTGCTGAGGAGATGGATGTCGGGATAGAGTGGCGCGACCGGGTGTACCGGGTGAGTTTTGGTTTTCGTTCTTCGCTTCGGTTCTAAGAATTAGGGTCGGTTTGCTTAACTTCTATGGTTTCATCTTTCAGGTTTCTTCGGCTTGCCATCAGTGTTTGTGGCAGGTCGCCAACTGCTTCCGGGCCTATGCCTCGAGGGTCTCCCGTGACACTTCGGGGCCTCGATCGGTGAGTTTACGTGACTAGGGTAGTTTTCTAGGGTTTTGGTGTATTTTTCTAATGTTTAAATGTATTTGCAGGATGTCCCGGATATGGTGGGATAATTTGAAACTCGGGTGACCGAGCTTGAGGCGAGAGAGGCTGAGGCGCGACGGCTCCTGCAATCTTGGGTCGACGAGATCGCCTTCCTGAGGGAGCAGCTGGCTAGGTCTTGGAGTGAGACCTCTGCACAGGGCGAGGCTAGGCATCGGGCCGAAAGGGAGGCTGAGGCTACGGGTGCTAATGAGGAGATCGGAGGAGTCCCGGAGACGGCTACTTTAGACATGCTGTCGGGAATGGATGGTAGTGAGTCTCCTCTTATAGACCTGGAGGAGCTAGGTTTAGATGGTAATCTTTGCGAGGTTGTGCTAGCTGTTGGTGCGGCTTCTAGGGGTTCTTCCTAGCCTCGATTTGTGTATGAATTTGTATATGTTGTATATTTCCTTTAGATTTTTAGTATTTGAATTAGTCGGATTAATCTTATGTTTTCGTTTGACGAATTGTTCACCTAGATTAACAAGTAATCACTTTTTGCGTTTGTTTGTTTTGAGTTTTGACCTAGTTTAGGGTGCGTTGGCGTTGCACAGAAGTATGAAAACAGTTTCTTTCGAATGTTTTGAAATGCGTTAGTTTGAGCCGGGTGACGGGAGGAATTTGCTGTGGATCCCACCGATCAAATAATAACCAACTAATCCTAACTGGGTAGATAGGGCAAGTCGGGTCGAGTCCACGGGGACGGTAAGGGGGGTTTCGACTAAGGTCACCCAAATACAAAACTATGTCAACTAAGCTAGAATAACTAAAACAATGAAGGGGGAGAAAACTAAGACTAAGAATAAACTAAGACTAAAGGAAACAACTAACTAGAGGAATAATAGCTAAGAAGAAGAAGAAGAAGAAGAAGAAGAAGAAGAAGAAGAAGAAAAAATAAATAAGGAAAGAACTAGGATTAGGTCGGGTTCAAGGGTGATGAAATGATCAAGGAAGAGCAAAGGTGAAGGGGTAGTCGAGCTATCTAGGCATAGTCCGGGCTCTTGCTACTTAAACTGACCTAGAGGCTCCTCGCTCTCGCGCAAGAACCCATCCTAGCAACATACAAGACCGCAAGAAGAAGACAAGAAAACACGCATTTGCAACTACAAGTCATTCAAGCATTTCATCAAACATGTTGTATGCATACAACTAGGAAGCAACCCAAACTTCCACCAACAATCTACACAAACCTTTAATCACCCATTAAGCCACCCAATTCCCCTACTAACCCTAGCAAGAGTCTACTCACACATAACTAAACTTAAACTAACAAAAACAATATAAACAAACACAAAAACAATCACATTCACAATGAAGAACCAACAAGGATGAACAATGGACAATACAATGAACAATGAACAAAGACTGAAACTTTAATGATAAAACAAGATTAAGAGAAGGGAAAAGAGATATTATACCAAACAAGAGAAGATGAAAAGAAGAAATTTTGCGTATATAGAGAAAAACCCAAATACATCCACCAAGGTTGTCAATCTTGATAGAGATCTTCAAGAATTCCCTTAATACAAGGATTAAACTAAGATTAAAGATTAACTAAGGACTAATCTACACTAATCTAAGCTAATCTAACCTAAAGTAGTCTAGGGTTTAGTGGGTAATGTCTAACATAAAGCATGGTCCTTAAACAATACAAGAGGGGGGTATATATTGGGTTTCACGGGTAAAGGATTGAAGGAAAGCGAAACAGCCCAATTCTGGGCTCTTCCCGACCGGTAAGGTGGTGGTCCCGACCGGGAAGAGTTGGTCCCGACCGGGAAGGTCATGATCCCGGCCGGGATCAAGCTCCAGTAGCTCGGTTGTTCTTGTCTCTTCATCCTGGTCGTGATGGATGTCTTCCCGACCAGGATGGGTCTTGTAGGCTTCAAATATGATCTCATAGGCCCCCACTTGCTCTCCCTAGGTTTCTCATCGATTCTCGGTGCTCGGGAATGGGTCCCTGGGGCTCGGCAATGGGTCCCAAGGGCTCGGGATCGAGTCTAAGCTACCGGGTGATCGTCGCTTCTCCTCGTTGGCTCCAAATGTGTCTGAAACGAGTCGGAATCGTTCCATTTCTCCAATGTTGGCCTTAGGAACCTAACACAAGCTAGAAGAATCGTAATTAGGCTCCAAAACCGCTCCAAAGAGCCATTCCACAAGAGAAACCGGGACCAAACACAAAGAATAAGCACTACAAACCACACTTATCAACTCCCCCACACTTAACCCTTACTCGCCCTCGAGTAAGCACGAACTAACTACTAAACTAATAAGAACTAAAATACTAGCCGAGCGGGTATTAGCGTACCCTACGCCCTTTCAACTCACGCGAGAACACTTAGAGGAAAAGTGCTCTCCGAAAGGCAAGTGAGGTCTTGTGACAAAACTGTGGATACAACCGAACACGAAAACACACAAACAAACAATCACACAACAAATAAACAACAAACGGTTGCATCTAACACAAAACAAATACCGCTTCCCTCAACAAAGCGGTGAAAGAAACACCGGTTAGGGACTCAAGGCAAGTGACAACGTTCCCAAACTAATAACACAAACCGAAATGGACAAAACCCTAATAGTATGACAACAAAGCAATAAGAACGTTGGTAACTTACCTAGGTTCCTCCTAACCTTCTAAGAACGTACCACGGGACGATAGGCGGGATGGAAAAAGGATGAACCACGGAGTTAGTCGATACTGTAAGTAAGTGAAGCCCCGCCCCCTTTAGCGATAAGCCAAGAGGGTCATCCCATGCTCAAAAATAGCCTAACTAGTCCAAGTAAAAAGGTGGATATGGTTTGCAAAATGAGGGAAGACCGACTATTTACCGCTATCATCCTTCCTAGGGACTCGGTCCTTTGGTAGGCTCTTCACGGCAATAGTCGGAAAAAGGCTTATTTTTGAGGGGGTAAGATTTTTTTTGTGAGATGATGTTCTTTGGCATTTTTCTTTTGCATTTGGCTTTTGAGTTGCTATGCCACTTTTTTTTCTTCTTTTGTATTTTGTTTTTCATTTTTTGTGCCTTTTTCTTTTTCTTCTTTCTTTTCTTTCTTTCTTTTTTTTTTCTTTTTCTTTCTTTCTCTTGGATTGCCTTTTTGGCCAAATTTTGTTTTGTGAGCATTTCAATCACAACCAAGCAAGAAACTTCAACAAGTTGCAACTTATTTGTGGAAAATGTGTAGAAGGTAGGAAAATGGGTGAGTCGGGCGTGCTTTCCCATCAAACCCACAAAAAAGGGGAAACTTGGACTAATCAAAGCAATTTCGAACACGGTCACCTAAGGGACGGGACTCAGGAACCAAGGCCTTTTCACTCCGTGGGTGGTCATAATGGTCAAAATGCAAATCCCGTAGTAAATACCTAGTAGACTAGGTGGACTCAAGGTAAGAAACCAACGAAATCATTGATTTAAAGTCATTCTACTAGACTAAAGTCCAAGGATCGACTCACATCACTAGAAAGAGAAAGTAAACACTTGCGCACTAGCCTCAAAACCGGGTTTTTGAAAACCTTTTTACACACTAGACACAAACTACACAAGACAAAACAAAGACACAACGAAAACAAAAGGAAAAGAAACAAACACAACAAAACAAAACAAAACAAACAAACACGCATAATAAACAATCACCACCCCGAAATATCCAAACAAGCCACCATATCAATCACAAACTTCAAAAAGCTCCACCCGAGCACACATCATCACCAAAACTCCTTCAAACTCCACAAGAGACAAAGAGCAAAAAGGGATAAAATGATGTTACCGGATGTCTTGAAAGCTCTCCAAAGTTAACGGTGACCAAGCGACCTACAAGGAAAAAGGGAGGCAAAACACACAAAATACAACAAAAATACGAAATAACGACACAAAAGGAAAAGACACAAAGGAAAATCTTTTTGGTTTTTTATGAAAATTTTCAAATTTTTAGGGATTTTTAAGATTTTTTCGAAAAAAAACTACGAAAATAAAACTAAACTATCCTAAGATATCTCTCCCCCACACTTAAACCGAGCAATGTCCTCATGCTCGATCGGTAGTGTGTGGAAGACACAAAAAGAGAAAAGAAAAAAAGGAAAATAAAAGTAAAAATCAAAAATGAAAGTGAAGAAAGGGTAGAATGTGTGCGGCCGGGGTGTAATCATGTCACCAAGGGCCGAGACAAGAAAAGATATGGATGGGGGAAGACATAAAAAGAAGAAAATAAAAGGAAATGGTAGGGGAGGGCTAGGTGTAATCAAGTCACCTAGCCCGGATTCCACCTAAATCTGACTAAATTCTACCAAAAGAAAATGAAAATGAAGAAAAGGTGGAAAGACTTGTAAATTTGGATTTTTCAAAGGACTCTCGATGTAATCATATACGAGTATCGGGAGCTAAAACAACCAAGGCCCCGATGGCCACCACGATATCAAAAGGTAAAAGGAAAGGGGAATAAGGGAAGACTATGCAAATAAAAGACGGAAAAGAAATGAGAGTCGCCTTACCAAAGGTTAGCAACTCAATAATCTCCATCGTCTCAATGATCATTATCGGCACTTTGCTTGTCTTCATAATAGATGTTCCTCCTCTTCCTAGATGTAGCTCCAAGTACGAGTATCGGGCATGTATTGGAGTAATAAGGGTCACTACAAGAAAAAACATTAATTCCTACGGACACAATTCGTAGGAAACATGCCTATTTCCGTTGGAATAAACGCGTTCCTACGGAAAATTCGTAGGAACCATTCCGTCGGTATATTTCGTCGGAAATAAATAACTTCCTACGACATTTTTCGTAGGAAATAACTTTCCTACAGAATGTTCCGTCGGAATGGTTAGTGACGAGTATTTGTTGACAAAAAATACGTTGCTACGGAACATCGTCGGAAGGGTTTAAATTTCCTACGCAAATTCTGTAGAACAATATTTTTCCGTAGGAGGCATTGTGAAAAAAAATATTATTAAATATTTCGAGCTACAAATTACGGTAGGAAATTGTAAAACTTCTGTATGTTAAAAATATTATTAAATAGGCGTCACTTTAATAATTAACTTAATTAAATTTTATTAATAACAAAAACAACACCAATACATAATATCTTGGAAATTATAGCCCAATACTTTAATTATAGCCCTAATAACTATTAATTAATGATTATGAATAATACACACTAGAAAAATCTTGTACGACAGTTTGAATACTCCGTAGATTATATCTTGCTACATTTGCATCAGAAAAATCTTCCCCAACATCACAAATTTGCAAAGGACCCTGCACAGCTGTTTGAATACAACAGTAAACAATAAAGTGGCGACTAATTCTCGGCTAAACTAAAGTAGAGCTCTAGTGAAACTTGCATATACAAAATATGTTGACGTAGGGATGGAACTGAATATGTTTGGAATATTATATTATACATAAAACATGAATTTTTAAATTTTCCAACACCAATGTCACAACCACCGTCACCACTCTGCCACCAATGTCACCACCACCACCTATCTCGTCCCTACCATCACCCCGACACCGTCACCACCTCGTCATTTCTATTCCCTATAATTTCTAAACAAACATGGAAAACCTAAGGGAATCCATTTCTTTTACCCTTGTTTCCCATGTCTATTCCGTTTCCCTTTCCTATGTTCTAATAACCAAACGTCAGGGCCGGCCCATATGGGGTTCGGTCTGGTTCAAGGAACAGGGGCCCAAACTAGTGAGGGCCTCAATATGTACATTGTTCATACAATTTTAACATGAAGTATTAATGTGGTGTAGTGGATAGGATACTTGTCCATTGATATAAAGGTTGTGGGTTTAAATCTTCTTAGCAACAATTTTTTATTTAAGTTGCAATTTTATACTATTGTACTATACTATTGTTCAAATCTTTTTAGCAACAATTTTTTATTTAAGTTGCAATTTTATACTATTGTACTATATTAAGGGCCCCATATTGAAGTTGGAACAGGGCCTCCAAATCTAATGGGTCGGCCCTGCCAAACGTCCCTTAACTAGCTACCTTCTATTTCATACTACTTACTACAAATAAATCAAGGAGATTTCTTTAACACCCAAGTATACCAAAGAAGCACAACCAACTTACCTTCTAGAGGACAAGTTAAACTCTGTAAGTTCATTGTATGTACGGTGTAACTTCTCATTGTTTGAGTTCGTCTCAGTAAGCTCAGGTTCAGGATCCACAAGTTTTGCCTGTAAAATACAAAATGGAACTCACGCTTAACAGAAGGTCAAAAATAGAGTGCAGGCAGTCACAGCCGAAAACGCCAAGAGAGTAAATAGTTAAGATGGAAAAAAAAGGGAGGAAAGCAAATTCCCTGTATACCTCCAAATCATCCACTTTGATATCACCCTTGGTGAAAGAATTTGGCAATTTTGAAATCCCATCATTTGACATTTGTTCCCTGAAATACCGTAATCTACGTGTCATTGACGGGAGGGATTTGTCGTGGAATCCCACCGATCAAATAAATAACCGGCAAAACCTAACTAGGGTAGCTAGGGTAAGTCGGGTCGAATCCACGGGGACGGTAGAGGCGTTTAGACCAAGTTCGCCCAAAAACGAGACCAAGTCAACGAGCTAAGCTAGAGAATGATAGAGGGGGAGAGAGCTAGACTAAGACTAAGGAGAACAACTAAGGGAAACGGGCTAGGATTAGGTCGGGGTCAAAGGGGTAACGGAATGGTCAAGGAGGAGTTAGAGTGAAGGAGGTAGTAGGGTAATCTAGGTAATCTAACTTAGACTCACCTAGAGGTTCCTCATGGAACCCATCCGGCGACACACACGACAAAGGAAGGCAAGAAAAACAAGCATTCCAACCTACTTAGTCATTCAAGCATTCCAACAAACATGTAATATGCATCACTCAAGAAGAAACCCAAATCTTCCACCAACATCTCCAACAAACCCTTAATCATCCAATTAACACCCTAATCACCCCACTAACCCTAGCAAGAACACTACTCTAACATAATCAAACTAATACTAACAAGAACAAGAGAAATCAACCCAAACATCAAAACATAAATAAACAAACTAGTGAAAATGATGAACAACAATCAAAGATGCAAACTTGGATGAATTAAACAAGATTAAGAGTAAAAGGAGAAAGGATTATACCATACTAGTGAAGGATGAAAAGATGAACACTTGTATAAAAAGAAAACCCAAATTCATCCACCAATGTTGTCAAGATTGAATGGATTCTTCAAGAGATCTCTTAATACAAGATTAAACTAAGATTAACTACTAATTACCGACTAATCTACACTAATCTAATCTAATCTAACCTAAAGTAGTCTAGGGTTTAATGTCTAAGGAAGTGTATCAGCTTTACAAAACTAGGGAAGAGTATATATAGGGTTACAAATGGAAGGGAGAAGAAAGAAAGGAAATGCGGACTACAGCACTTGGTCCCGACCGGGACGGGTCATCCCGACCGGGACGGACCTACCATCCCGACCGGGACGGGTTGGTCCCGACCGGGACGGCCTTGCAGTAGCACCCTCAAAAGTGCACTTCATCCCCGACGGGATGAGGTGCATACCCGTCGGGGATGAGTCTTGTAGGCCTCCAATATGATCCTTTTGGTCTCTCCTTGCTTCACATGGACTTCCCATCGATTCTCGAAACTCGGGATCGGGTCTCGGAGGCTCGGGATTGGGTCCCAAGGTTTCGGGGTCGATTCCAAAGCATCGAGTCATCGTTCCTTTATCTCGTTGGCTCCAAAATGTGTATGTATCGAGTCGGAATCGCTCCAACTTTTCCAAATCGGTCTCGGGAACCTGAAACGAACTAAAGGAAGCATAAGAAGCCCATAAATCGCCCCCAAGGAGCGATTCCACAAGGAAAATGGGACCAAAACACTACAAAATAGGCACTACAAACCACGCTTATCAACTCCCCCACACTTAACCCTTACTCGCCCTCGAGTAAACACATACTAACTACTATACTAGCCGAATGGGTATTAGCGTACCCTACGCCCTTTCGACTCACGCGAGTGCACTTAGAGGAAAAGTGCACTCCGCAAGGCAAGTCGGGTCTTGCGACAAAACTGTGGATGCAACCGGACACAAAACACATAAACAAACAAACACACATAAGGTTGCACCCAAAAGAAAAGAAATACCGCTTCCCTCTAAAAAGCGGTGAAAGAAGCACCGGTTTAGGACTCAAGGCAAGTGACAACGTTCCCAAGCTAGCAATACAAACCAAGATGGACTAAACCCTAATAGTATGACGACAAAGCAATAAAAACGTTGGTAACTTACCTAGGTCCTCCTAACTTTCTAAAAACGTACTACGGGACGATCGGCGGAGTGGGAAGTGATGATCCACGGTAGTGTTAGTCGACACTGTAGGTAAGTGAGACCCCGCCCCCTTTTGCAAAGAGCCAAGAGGGTCGTCCCATGTCCGAAACCGCCTAACTAGTCCAAGTAAAAAGTGGAAATATGCAAAATGAGGGAAGACCGACTAATGCCGCTATCATCCTTTGTCGGGACTCGGTCCTTTGGTAGGCTCTTCACGGCAAAAGTAGGGAAAAGGCTTATTTTTGTGGGGTGAGGTTTCTATTTTTGTGAGACGATTTTCTTTTGGCATTTTCTCTTTTCTTTTGCATTTTTGTTTCGTTTTGCCATGCCAATTCTTTTTCTTCTTTTCTATTTTCTTTTTGGCTTTTGTGCCTTTTCTTTTTCTTCATTCTTTTCTTTCTTTCATTTTCTTTCTTTTTCTTTCCTTTGCCCTTTTTGGCAAGATTTGGCTTTTTGGCATCTGTAACACCCGCTATTTTTCCTAAGCATTTTATTCTGTCTGTTAGGACTTCGTCGTAACTCTGTCACTTTTGGCCTCATATTTTATCATTTTACTAAGCTTTATTTTAATTTTTGAGTTTAATAATTTCTATTTTTAATTTTAAAGATTTAAAATTCTTTTAAATCCATTTATTTGGTTTTTTCGTAAACTAAGTAATTTTTCCGCGAGGAATTCTATTTTTCTCCCAATTGACATTTTTAAGCTTGGATTTAAGTTATTCCTTTTTCCTAAAAATGTTTGAATACGTTTATGGAATATTTTCTACTAAGATATATTTTAGTTACTAAAAACAAGCCACTTATGATTTTATTACGAAGCTTCGCGAATAATTATTTTCTTACGCGAGGTTTACTCGAATTACTTTGAAACGCCTTTAACTATTTTACGATTATACTTTTTATCAACTTATAAATTATTTGAGACTGTTTTCTCACATTTTGGACCGACTAAGCTCTTGGTCACAAGTTTTATTACATTTCATTTAAACGATTCATTTTATCACATTAAAACGTAATCATAAGATAAATCATTTTCATTCATTGTAGCATTTATGTCAAAGCTTATCTTACTCCCTCTCTTATCCCATTTGGCCGGCCAACTTATGGTCTAGGTACACTCTTGTATTCTTTTTTTGAAAGCCTTAATTCATGCTTACTCTTTTAAGTATTGTATCACCCATCTCCACCTTTACTCTCTACATTCATTTCTTTTACATTCACCAAAAATATTCATCACTCTCTTCTCCTCTCTTTTGGCCGTGTGACCCTTAGCCATTCTAGGCAAATTTTTGCTCCATTTCTAGTCCCAATCGCATCATTCTTATCATCATAATAATCCTCTTTCCGATTCCTTCGTTAAGGTATTAATCGACATCATTTTCGATCAATTTTTACCTTGTTTTTTTTAGTTTTCTCATGGTATTTTTCTGCCATGATTTACGTGTTTGGTAGGATTTTTGGACGATCCCGAAGCCGACGAATACATCGTTGATTCAGACTTGGAGTAGAGGTAACGTCGATGTTACTCGGTATTTCAAGGTTTTAATTGAGTATTTGCATGTATATATTTTTATATTTTATTTTGGCAATATATGTATGTCACGAATTCTGGAAAAAAATTTTAAAGTTGAAATTTTGCATGTTTCGATATATTTATCGCTTTTACGAGATTAACGATTAAATTGTTATAATAATTTGTAAAATCGTAATAATCGGCCTAAACATGTAATATATATTTATATTCTGGAAAAATGTTGTTTTTGATGATTTTTAGTAATTTAGTATTTTTCTGATATTTTTGATATCGATTATTGAATTATTATCGTTTTCGGACAAAAACGATTGAAAACCGATTTTTAGTTCTAGTACTTAAACATTTTATTTTAATCTGATTTTTGACGCGCTAAAACTTTCTGGTGAAATAGAATTTTATGAATTTTCTCATAATTTTTCGGAATTGTTAAGTGGATGAATTAATTAATCACTTTAAATCATCGTTTATCGTTAAAACCGTGTTTGTTGTTTAAATTCTCGATTTCTGGTCTTTGGTTTAAATCTGGAAAAATTTATGATTCTGATGATTTCATATTAAAATGTATTATTATGATTTTTAGTGCCTTAATAAAATGTTTGGAACGATAGGTTTGTTAATAAAATCGTTAATTGCGAAAACGGGTTTAAATGACGGTTTTGTTGGAATTTGTTGAATCTGGGTTTTGGAAAAAATCTGGAAAAAATTTATATTCTGTAAAATTAGGATTTTAAAGTGTAATAATAATTTTTGGATATTAATACTTAAATCGTTTTGTAATTACTATTTTTATTAATCGTTATTGTCGAGATTGGACGATTAACGAGAAAACGCTTTAAAAACCGAGTTTTTAGAATTCTGGAAATTTTCTTTTCTGGACAGAATGTCCATAAATATAATTTAACTATTTTACGTAATTTTTGTACTATTTATTATAGTCTTTAATTAATAAATATTGATTTCGGACAAATTGTGATTTATCGCTAAATTGCTTCGTCTTACCTAAAAGAATTATTTTTCCAGCAATTTTGAAAGTATTTAAATCTGAAACTTTAAGAGTTAAATCATCCCTTAACATACTCTAAATATATTTGTTGGTATAATTAAATAAAGACGTTCAAATATTTAATTTGATGTTTGCCGTAAAATCCTATTTATAATTTTATCGTCGAAACTAATAATAATTAGGGAATTTTAGCTTTATAACTTTTGAAAACACCCTAATTAGTAATATTAAAATATTTAAGATGTTTCTAATCATTTTATACCACTTACACGATATTTTAATAATTTCATAAAATCAAATGTTCTTACTTTAATAATTAATATCGTTAAGGCCGAAAGTATTAGTTTTATAAATCTATATCGTTTACTAAAATGTGGTATTAGTATGAACTAATATTTTCACTACTTTGATATGACGCTATTTTTAGTAAAGTTTCTAAAAATAGAAGTTTCCTAAAATAGAAGTTTCCTAAAATAGAAAGTTTCCTCTTTTAGAATATAAATGTTTACTTCTTTTATCCTCATATTGTTTATGATGAATACATCTTTTAAATATCGATAATGGTTTGTTTTGGAGTTATGGAATAAGGACAAGTGTGGGTTTAGAGTAATATAGTCTGGGGTGTACGTTTTGCCATCAACTATAAAGCTGGTGTGTCTATGTTGAGACACATTGGTCGTTGAACTGAGCATGGTTTGTGCTCAGGAGTGTGTATATTTTGACCTTAAACTTAGATATCGCATCGTGTAAGTCGCCGTCGGGTTGAACTGGATTACGGTTGTTGTCCAGGAGGGGTGTACATTACTTAAGCCAGGACCTCGCTGCACGCAGTCCTGTTATAGTTGAGTTGCCTAGTTAGAGACCAAAGTCTAATTTGTTTTGACTAAGTTCTCGAAACTAGTTTTTAGTATTATCCTAGTGAAAGTCTAGATTCTACATTAATCCTATCCATAACACCATTTTGATTATTTTATTTATTATCGATATAAATTGACGCAGGTTGGCAAATATCTTTATGTTTCTTCGGCAACCCTTTTAATTAATTTGTTTTACGCAAAAACTTATTTTATTACGCTGTTTTAATGTTTTCCACTTTTACTATTTTTCCTATATTAGTAATTACTGTTTTAAAATCCTGTTATACGGCTGGGAGAACGTTGACGTTGCTCCCCACTGATTGTGGCTGTTATGTTTTAACATGGCAGGTATACGTGTTTATTTTCCGGTGGTTGTGGGCTAGCGAGCAGTCTTGAATCCTGCTGTTTTTTTTTAATCATGTCTTAAGGATTGTCTAACCTTTTTACGGATTGTTTTATATTTTAGCCATTTTTTATGTATGGCGCATGTTGGACTTTACCAATTTAATTTATTAAGACATAGTTATGTGTGTTTTAATCCCGACTCTACAGTGTTTCCGCCACTGTATCGCGCTAGAATTTTTAGGGGATTACAGTTGGTATCAGAGCATCACTGCTCCCAACGCTTACACCTGAAAATAGGGAAAATATCAGTAAATTGTTTAAACAGTAAATAAAAATATTATTAGAGATGGGTAGAAACAAATAAGGACTTAACTGTTAGGTTTATATGTTCTTGTAACTCAATGGTTAGCATTGAATATTTGTTTTATATGTCCAAGAAGAAGACGATGAGTGGACAAGATGTTGACTTGATGCTGCTCCAGATCGGGACAAGACCTACTTAGCACTCTCAACGCCTGCTGACTCGAGTGGACAACTAGGTGCTCCAAGAAAGATTTCGATAATGACTTTTAGCTCCGGTTCAGTTTACTTAAGCTACAGGCAAGATGATCAAGAGTGGATTCATGTTCCATGATGTCACAGTAAATCCAGATGGAGCGACCCATGACTTGCGTGCTCGTTCCTCTACAAGAAGATGAAGTAATCCATTTTGGATTCCCTCGTGAACTCTGGAGGCCCGAAGATTCTCTTTTGGTTCAAGAACATAGTAATATAGGATCATCGATTCTTTTCTTCCTTCCTCTATTTCTTCCAATTCTTCTCTTATACATTCTCATCTTCATTCTCTTGGTGAATCCTTGTTCTATTCTTCTATTCTACCATCTTTCTCTTGAGATTCTTTTGTTAGACCGGTTTCTGTCTCAGTGAACCCCGTGAAAGGATATAGATGTTTGAGGTTTAGTAAACCCTTGTTACCTAGGGCTTGAGGGTTGTGAGTTATACCTTGTTATCTATCTTAGTAAGCTTTTGAGGATCGATTTGAATAATAAATTGTCAATTAATGGAATTAGGTTGGTACTTTTGACTCTGAACCTTGGGTTATAGGTTACTTGATTATTTGGAGGACTTAGAGTTGAATATATTTTGGGGTAGTAAGAGTATATCGTATTTGATGGTTACCTAGTACCTAATTTAACCTAGAACCGAACCAAGTGTAGCTAATAATAGAATTTTGAGATTCCTACCTAAATGTTATTTGATGGATGCTTCGGGAATGTTTGGGATCATAGAGTACTGTTTAAATTGTTAACCTGAGTGTTGTGGTACCATAGAAGGTTTTCATTAATACCGTTAGAAATTTTGGTTAACATAGATTACCCGTGTTTCTTAAGGATTAGATCGTTAATCGTTGGTTAAAGTTGTAACCTAGGAACTTTGGAGTTGAGTGATCTAAATTGAATAAATTGTTGTTAACCTTGAAAAGGAGAAACATATTGCCATTAGAGGTTGGATTTATAGCGTTGTTTTGAGGAACATTTTGATGTCAATCATCTTAATGGATTTATAGTTCAGAACCTTAGACCAACGAGATTGTGGCTTTGTTGAGTTATTAAATATTTTGTGGTTGCACCATTACGATTAGAAATTTGATGGACTTCTTGGAAACATTAATCGAATGATGTGTTTGAAAATGTGAGTGTTTGCGCCATTACCTATAGGTTTGTGCGTGTTTGAGGATTTATTGTACTTCCCCAACTTCTGTACTTGTGGTATTATAAATATGTCGGTGATCATCTTTGAGGATTTCGTGTCCGAACTTTATTAATTGGTGGGTTTTAGTTAGTGTTCCTTACTCGAGAAATTTGAAGTATACCTCGAGTTCAGACCTTATGAACTTTGAATTACGAGCCTTAGTGATTACAAGTTTGGGTATGTTTTGATGACTGTTGGAATCTTAATTAATGGATCAGTCTAAATCGTTTGTGGATTCTTACCATACTAATTGAAAAAAATTATATAAGTATGTAAGGCTTAATTTTGGAGGCTATAGCAGTTGATGTTTTTGGAGGTTTTAGATTGAGTAGGACCACCCTGTACTGATATTGGACTTGGCGTTATTTGATGGGAATTAGGAACCCGTGTTTGTGGGAGTCGTCCTTGGAGTCTCGAGATGGTTAATTTCTTCTATAATCCTTGAGAGCTCTTTTTGATTCACAACTCCGTCTTTCTTTCTGCTCCTCTTGAATTTTGTTACGGTAACTCCTGCCAATCCCTTCAACCTTTGTCGATTTTGAAAGCTCTTATTTTTAATTTATTTATCCTTGTTCTATTTGCCGTTAACTATTTTTCGAACTCCCTATTTTATAAAAGTTTGACTACTTTAAAAAAAAAAAAAATTGGACTATCGTAAAATTTTAACATTTTGAGTTATAATTTCTAATTGTGAATTTGCCCGTTTTGTAAAAGGCTGGAGTAATTTAAAAATTTTGATTTTCATGAAATTTTAACATTTTGAAGCATGATTTCAAATTTTTAAACTCCCCACTTTGTAAAAACTTTGAGCAATTTAACATTTTGAGTTATCGTGAAATTTAACATTTTTATTTTATAATTCAAGAACTTTATACTTCACTTTGTTTTATCTTTGATTGATATTTATATTTAGATCTATTTCAAAATGCCTTAATAATTTATTTAAACTATTTCGAAATCATTTTTAATTTTTGATTTTCAAGCGATCAAAATTTTATGAAGACTTTTGTATTTCCAAGTACTTCAATTTGTATAGAATTGTTATGTAAAACGTTTTAACATTGTCGAAATTATTTTGTATGTTCAAGGTTGATAACATTTTTGAAAACATTCATAATTACTTTGATAACATTTTCGAAATTTTAACGTTTTGAGAATTGATTTTCATTTTATTGTTGGTGGACTTTTGAATCTGTTATTGTAAATATTTGACGGCTGGTGCGATTTTTACTAACTACAAAATTTGATTTCTCCAAACTAAATTTTGTTTCATCAAAAAAAAAAAAAAAAAATATCGAATTTCTTAATCAAAATATTTTACTTTTGTTTTCAAAATATTTTGGTTATCCTATTTCCTTCGAGTTTGTTTACAAATGTTATTTAACGTTGTTATTTTATCAAATAACTTTAGTTTACGATTTCATTAATGAAAAGATTCTAAACTTCGGGTTGGTTAGCCCAATTCTTCTTGGAATAGATATTTGTCTTCGATGCGAGCTAAGCATCCTCAACTCTTCGAGTAAGGTAAACCTCGATTTCCTATCTGCTTATTCTTAGTTTCGAGGACGAAACTTTCTTTTAGTGGGGAGGATTGTAACACCCGCTATATTTCCTAAGCATTTTATTCTTTCTGTTAGGACTTCGTCGTAACTCTGTCACTTTTGGCCTCATATTTTATCATTTTACTAAGCTTTATTTTAATTTTTGAGTTTAATAATTTCTATTTTTAATTTTAAAGATTTAAAATTCTTTTAAATCCATTTATTTGGTTTTTTCGTAAACTAAGTAATTTTTCCGCGAGGAATTCTATTTTTCTCCCAATTGACATTTTTAAGCTTGGATTTAAGTTATTCCTTTTTCCTAAAAATGTTTGAATACGTTTATGGAATATTTTCTACTAAGATATATTTTAGTTACTAAAAACAAGCCACTTATGATTTTATTACGAAGCTTCGCGAATAATTATTTTCTTACGCGAGGTTTACTCGAATTACTTTGAAACGCCTTTAACTATTTTACGATTATACTTTTTATCAACTTATAAATTATTTGAGACTGTTTTCTCACATTTTGGACCGACTAAGCTCTTGGTCACAAGTTTTATTACATTTCATTTAAACGATTCATTTTATCACATTAAAACGTAATCATAAGATAAATCATTTTCATTCATTGTAGCATTTATGTCAAAGCTTATCTTACTCCCTCTCTTATCCCATTTGGCCGGCCAACTTATGGTCTAGGTACACTCTTGTATTCTTTTTTTGAAAGCCTTAATTCATGCTTACTCTTTTAAGTATTGTATCACCCATCTCCACCTTTACTCTCTACATTCATTTCTTTTACATTCACCAAAAATATTCATCACTCTCTTCTCCTCTCTTTTGGCCGTGTGACCCTTAGCCATTCTAGGCAAATTTTTGCTCCATTTCTAGTCCCAATCGCATCATTCTTATCATCATAATAATCCTCTTTCCGATTCCTTCGTTAAGGTATTAATCGACATCATTTTCGATCAATTTTTACCTTGTTTTTTTTAGTTTTCTCATGGTATTTTTCTGCCATGATTTACGTGTTTGGTAGGATTTTTGGACGATCCCGAAGCCGACGAATACATCGTTGATTCAGACTTGGAGTAGAGGTAACGTCGATGTTACTCGGTATTTCAAGGTTTTAATTGAGTATTTGCATGTATATATTTTTATATTTTATTTTGGCAATATATGTATGTCACGAATTCTGGAAAAAAATTTTAAAGTTGAAATTTTGCATGTTTCGATATATTTATCGCTTTTACGAGATTAACGATTAAATTGTTATAATAATTTGTAAAATCGTAATAATCGGCCTAAACATGTAATATATATTTATATTCTGGAAAAATGTTGTTTTTGATGATTTTTAGTAATTTAGTATTTTTCTGATATTTTTGATATCGATTATTGAATTATTATCGTTTTCGGACAAAAACGATTGAAAACCGATTTTTAGTTCTAGTACTTAAACATTTTATTTTAATCTGATTTTTGACGCGCTAAAACTTTCTGGTGAAATAGAATTTTATGAATTTTCTCATAATTTTTCGGAATTGTTAAGTGGATGAATTAATTAATCACTTTAAATCATCGTTTATCGTTAAAACCGTGTTTGTTGTTTAAATTCTCGATTTCTGGTCTTTGGTTTAAATCTGGAAAAATTTATGATTCTGATGATTTCATATTAAAATGTATTATTATGATTTTTAGTGCCTTAATAAAATGTTTGGAACGATAGGTTTGTTAATAAAATCGTTAATTGCGAAAACGGGTTTAAATGACGGTTTTGTTGGAATTTGTTGAATCTGGGTTTTGGAAAAAATCTGGAAAAAATTTATATTCTGTAAAATTAGGATTTTAAAGTGTAATAATAATTTTTGGATATTAATACTTAAATCGTTTTGTAATTACTATTTTTATTAATCGTTATTGTCGAGATTGGACGATTAACGAGAAAACGCTTTAAAAACCGAGTTTTTAGAATTCTGGAAATTTTCTTTTCTGGACAGAATGTCCATAAATATAATTTAACTATTTTACGTAATTTTTGTACTATTTATTATAGTCTTTAATTAATAAATATTGATTTCGGACAAATTGTGATTTATCGCTAAATTGCTTCGTCTTACCTAAAAGAATTATTTTTCCAGCAATTTTGAAAGTATTTAAATCTGAAACTTTAAGAGTTAAATCATCCCTTAACATACTCTAAATATATTTGTTGGTATAATTAAATAAAGACGTTCAAATATTTAATTTGATGTTTGCCGTAAAATCCTATTTATAATTTTATCGTCGAAACTAATAATAATTAGGGAATTTTAGCTTTATAACTTTTGAAAACACCCTAATTAGTAATATTAAAATATTTAAGATGTTTCTAATCATTTTATACCACTTACACGATATTTTAATAATTTCATAAAATCAAATGTTCTTACTTTAATAATTAATATCGTTAAGGCCGAAAGTATTAGTTTTATAAATCTATATCGTTTACTAAAATGTGGTATTAGTATGAACTAATATTTTCACTACTTTGATATGACGCTATTTTTAGTAAAGTTTCTAAAAATAGAAGTTTCCTAAAATAGAAGTTTCCTAAAATAGAAAGTTTCCTCTTTTAGAATATAAATGTTTACTTCTTTTATCCTCATATTGTTTATGATGAATACATCTTTTAAATATCGATAATGGTTTGTTTTGGAGTTATGGAATAAGGACAAGTGTGGGTTTAGAGTAATATAGTCTGGGGTGTACGTTTTGCCATCAACTATAAAGCTGGTGTGTCTATGTTGAGACACATTGGTCGTTGAACTGAGCATGGTTTGTGCTCAGGAGTGTGTATATTTTGACCTTAAACTTAGATATCGCATCGTGTAAGTCGCCGTCGGGTTGAACTGGATTACGGTTGGTGTCCAGGAGGGGTGTACATTACTTAAGCCAGGACCTCGCTGCACGCAGTCCTGTTATAGTTGAGTTGCCTAGTTAGAGACCAAAGTCTAATTTGTTTTGACTAAGTTCTCGAAACTAGTTTTTAGTATTATCCTAGTGAAAGTCTAGATTCTACATTAATCCTATCCATAACACCATTTTGATTATTTTATTTATTATCGATATAAATTGACGCAGGTTGGCAAATATCTTTATGTTTCTTCGGCAACCCTTTTAATTAATTTGTTTTACGCAAAAACTTATTTTATTACGCTGTTTTAATGTTTTCCACTTTTACTATTTTTCCTATATTAGTAATTACTGTTTTAAAATCCTGTTATACGGCTGGGAGAACGTTGACGTTGCTCCCCACTGATTGTGGCTGTTATGTTTTAACATGGCAGGTATACGTGTTTATTTTCCGGTGGTTGTGGGCTAGCGAGCAGTCTTGAATCCTGCTGTTTTTTTTTAATCATGTCTTAAGGATTGTCTAACCTTTTTACGGATTGTTTTATATTTTAGCCATTTTTTATGTATGGCGCATGTTGGACTTTACCAATTTAATTTATTAAGACATAGTTATGTGTGTTTTAATCCCGACTCTACAGTGTTTCCGCCACTGTATCGCGCTAGAATTTTTAGGGGATTACAGTTGGTATCAGAGCATCACTGCTCCCAACGCTTACACCTGAAAATAGGGAAAATATCAGTAAATTGTTTAAACAGTAAATAAAAATATTATTAGAGATGGGTAGAAACAAATAAGGACTTAACTGTTAGGTTTATATGTTCTTGTAACTCAATGGTTAGCATTGAATATTTGTTTTATATGTCCAAGAAGAAGACGATGAGTGGACAAGATGTTGACTTGATGCTGCTCCAGATCGGGACAAGACCTACTTAGCACTCTCAACGCCTGCTGACTCGAGTGGACAACTAGGTGCTCCAAGAAAGATTTCGATAATGACTTTTAGCTCCGGTTCAGTTTACTTAAGCTACAGGCAAGATGATCAAGAGTGGATTCATGTTCCATGATGTCACAGTAAATCCAGATGGAGCGACCCATGACTTGCGTGCTCGTTCCTCTACAAGAAGATGAAGTAATCCATTTTGGATTCCCTCGTGAACTCTGGAGGCCCGAAGATTCTCTTTTGGTTCAAGAACATAGTAATATAGGATCATCGATTCTTTTCTTCCTTCCTCTATTTCTTCCAATTCTTCTCTTATACATTCTCATCTTCATTCTCTTGGTGAATCCTTGTTCTATTCTTCTATTCTACCATCTTTCTCTTGAGATTCTTTTGTTAGACCGGTTTCTGTCTCAGTGAACCCCGTGAAAGGATATAGATGTTTGAGGTTTAGTAAACCCTTGTTACCTAGGGCTTGAGGGTTGTGAGTTATACCTTGTTATCTATCTTAGTAAGCTTTTGAGGATCGATTTGAATAATAAATTGTCAATTAATGGAATTAGGTTGGTACTTTTGACTCTGAACCTTGGGTTATAGGTTACTTGATTATTTGGAGGACTTAGAGTTGAATATATTTTGGGGTAGTAAGAGTATATCGTATTTGATGGTTACCTAGTACCTAATTTAACCTAGAACCGAACCAAGTGTAGCTAATAATAGAATTTTGAGATTCCTACCTAAATGTTATTTGATGGATGCTTCGGGAATGTTTGGGATCATAGAGTACTGTTTAAATTGTTAACCTGAGTGTTGTGGTACCATAGAAGGTTTTCATTAATACCGTTAGAAATTTTGGTTAACATAGATTACCCGTGTTTCTTAAGGATTAGATCGTTAATCGTTGGTTAAAGTTGTAACCTAGGAACTTTGGAGTTGAGTGATCTAAATTGAATAAATTGTTGTTAACCTTGAAAAGGAGAAACATATTGCCATTAGAGGTTGGATTTATAGCGTTGTTTTGAGGAACATTTTGATGTCAATCATCTTAATGGATTTATAGTTCAGAACCTTAGACCAACGAGATTGTGGCTTTGTTGAGTTATTAAATATTTTGTGGTTGCACCATTACGATTAGAAATTTGATGGACTTCTTGGAAACATTAATCGAATGATGTGTTTGAAAATGTGAGTGTTTGCGCCATTACCTATAGGTTTGTGCGTGTTTGAGGATTTATTGTACTTCCCCAACTTCTGTACTTGTGGTATTATAAATATGTCGGTGATCATCTTTGAGGATTTCGTGTCCGAACTTTATTAATTGGTGGGTTTTAGTTAGTGTTCCTTACTCGAGAAATTTGAAGTATACCTCGAGTTCAGACCTTATGAACTTTGAATTACGAGCCTTAGTGATTACAAGTTTGGGTATGTTTTGATGACTGTTGGAATCTTAATTAATGGATCAGTCTAAATCGTTTGTGGATTCTTACCATACTAATTGAAAAAAATTATATAAGTATGTAAGGCTTAATTTTGGAGGCTATAGCAGTTGATGTTTTTGGAGGTTTTAGATTGAGTAGGACCACCCTGTACTGATATTGGACTTGGCGTTATTTGATGGGAATTAGGAACCCGTGTTTGTGGGAGTCGTCCTTGGAGTCTCGAGATGGTTAATTTCTTCTATAATCCTTGAGAGCTCTTTTTGATTCACAACTCCGTCTTTCTTTCTGCTCCTCTTGAATTTTGTTACGGTAACTCCTGCCAATCCCTTCAACCTTTGTCGATTTTGAAAGCTCTTATTTTTAATTTATTTATCCTTGTTCTATTTGCCGTTAACTATTTTTCGAACTCCCTATTTTATAAAAGTTTGACTACTTTAAAAAAAAAAAAAATTGGACTATCGTAAAATTTTAACATTTTGAGTTATAATTTCTAATTGTGAATTTGCCCGTTTTGTAAAAGGCTGGAGTAATTTAAAAATTTTGATTTTCATGAAATTTTAACATTTTGAAGCATGATTTCAAATTTTTAAACTCCCCACTTTGTAAAAACTTTGAGCAATTTAACATTTTGAGTTATCGTGAAATTTAACATTTTTATTTTATAATTCAAGAACTTTATACTTCACTTTGTTTTATCTTTGATTGATATTTATATTTAGATCTATTTCAAAATGCCTTAATAATTTATTTAAACTATTTCGAAATCATTTTTAATTTTTGATTTTCAAGCGATCAAAATTTTATGAAGACTTTTGTATTTCCAAGTACTTCAATTTGTATAGAATTGTTATGTAAAACGTTTTAACATTGTCGAAATTATTTTGTATGTTCAAGGTTGATAACATTTTTGAAAACATTCATAATTACTTTGATAACATTTTCGAAATTTTAACGTTTTGAGAATTGATTTTCATTTTATTGTTGGTGGACTTTTGAATCTGTTATTGTAAATATTTGACGGCTGGTGCGATTTTTACTAACTACAAAATTTGATTTCTCCAAACTAAATTTTGTTTCATCAAAAAAAAAAAAAAAAATATCGAATTTCTTAATCAAAATATTTTACTTTTGTTTTCAAAATATTTTGGTTATCCTATTTCCTTCGAGTTTGTTTACAAATGTTATTTAACGTTGTTATTTTATCAAATAACTTTAGTTTACGATTTCATTAATGAAAAGATTCTAAACTTCGGGTTGGTTAGCCCAATTCTTCTTGGAATAGATATTTGTCTTCGATGCGAGCTAAGCATCCTCAACTCTTCGAGTAAGGTAAACCTCGATTTCCTATCTGCTTATTCTTAGTTTCGAGGACGAAACTTTCTTTTAGTGGGGAGGATTGTAACACCCGCTATATTTCCTAAGCATTTTATTCTTTCTGTTAGGACTTCGTCGTAACTCTGTCACTTTTGGCCTCATATTTTATCATTTTACTAAGCTTTATTTTAATTTTTGAGTTTAATAATTTCTATTTTTAATTTTAAAGATTTAAAATTCTTTTAAATCCATTTATTTGGTTTTTTCGTAAACTAAGTAATTTTTCCGCGAGGAATTCTATTTTTCTCCCAATTGACATTTTTAAGCTTGGATTTAAGTTATTCCTTTTTCCTAAAAATGTTTGAATACGTTTATGGAATATTTTCTACTAAGATATATTTTAGTTACTAAAAACAAGCCACTTATGATTTTATTACGAAGCTTCGCGAATAATTATTTTCTTACGCGAGGTTTACTCGAATTACTTTGAAACGCCTTTAACTATTTTACGATTATACTTTTTATCAACTTATAAATTATTTGAGACTGTTTTCTCACATTTTGGACCGACTAAGCTCTTGGTCACAAGTTTTATTACATTTCATTTAAACGATTCATTTTATCACATTAAAACGTAATCATAAGATAAATCATTTTCATTCATTGTAGCATTTATGTCAAAGCTTATCTTACTCCCTCTCTTATCCCATTTGGCCGGCCAACTTATGGTCTAGGTACACTCTTGTATTCTTTTTTTGAAAGCCTTAATTCATGCTTACTCTTTTAAGTATTGTATCACCCATCTCCACCTTTACTCTCTACATTCATTTCTTTTACATTCACCAAAAATATTCATCACTCTCTTCTCCTCTCTTTTGGCCGTGTGACCCTTAGCCATTCTAGGCAAATTTTTGCTCCATTTCTAGTCCCAATCGCATCATTCTTATCATCATAATAATCCTCTTTCCGATTCCTTCGTTAAGGTATTAATCGACATCATTTTCGATCAATTTTTACCTTGTTTTTTTTAGTTTTCTCATGGTATTTTTCTGCCATGATTTACGTGTTTGGTAGGATTTTTGGACGATCCCGAAGCCGACGAATACATCGTTGATTCAGACTTGGAGTAGAGGTAACGTCGATGTTACTCGGTATTTCAAGGTTTTAATTGAGTATTTGCATGTATATATTTTTATATTTTATTTTGGCAATATATGTATGTCACGAATTCTGGAAAAAAATTTTAAAGTTGAAATTTTGCATGTTTCGATATATTTATCGCTTTTACGAGATTAACGATTAAATTGTTATAATAATTTGTAAAATCGTAATAATCGGCCTAAACATGTAATATATATTTATATTCTGGAAAAATGTTGTTTTTGATGATTTTTAGTAATTTAGTATTTTTCTGATATTTTTGATATCGATTATTGAATTATTATCGTTTTCGGACAAAAACGATTGAAAACCGATTTTTAGTTCTAGTACTTAAACATTTTATTTTAATCTGATTTTTGACGTGCTAAAACTTTCTGGTGAAATAGAATTTTATGAATTTTCTCATAAATTTTCGGAATTGTTAAGTGGATGAATTAATTAATCACTTTAAATCATCGTTTATCGTTAAAACCGTGTTTGTTGTTTAAATTCTCGATTTCTGGTCTTTGGTTTAAATCTGGAAAAATTTATGATTCTGATGATTTCATATTAAAATGTATTATTATGATTTTTAGTGCCTTAATAAAATGTTTGGAACGATAGGTTTGTTAATAAAATCGTTAATTGCGAAAACGGGTTTAAATGACGGTTTTGTTGGAATTTGTTGAATCTGGGTTTTGGAAAAAATCTGGAAAAAATTTATATTCTGTAAAATTAGGATTTTAAAGTGTAATAATAATTTTTGGATATTAATACTTAAATCGTTTTGTAATTACTATTTTTATTAATCGTTATTGTCGAGATTGGACGATTAACGAGAAAACGCTTTAAAAACCGAGTTTTTAGAATTCTGGAAATTTTCTTTTCTGGACAGAATGTCCATAAATATAATTTAACTATTTTACGTAATTTTTGTACTATTTATTATAGTCTTTAATTAATAAATATTGATTTCGGACAAATTGTGATTTATCGCTAAATTGCTTCGTCTTACCTAAAAGAATTATTTTTCCAGCAATTTTGAAAGTATTTAAATCTGAAACTTTAAGAGTTAAATCATCCCTTAACATACTCTAAATATATTTGTTGGTTTAGTTAAATAAAGACGTTCAAATATTTAATTTGATGTTTGCCGTAAAATCCTATTTATAATTTTATCGTCGAAACTAATAATAATTAGGGAATTTTAGCTTTATAACTTTTGAAAACACCCTAATTAGTAATATTAAAATATTTAAGATGTTTCTAATCATTTTATACCACTTACACGATATTTTAATAATTTCATAAAATCAAATGTTCTTACTTTAATAATTAATATCGTTAAGGCCGAAAGTATTAGTTTTATAAATCTATATCGTTTACTAAAATGTGGTATTAGTATGAACTAATATTTTCACTACTTTGATATGACGCTATTTTTAGTAAAGTTTCTAAAAATAGAAGTTTCCTAAAATAGAAGTTTCCTAAAATAGAAAGTTTCCTCTTTTAGAATATAAATGTTTACTTCTTTTATCCTCATATTGTTTATGATGAATACATCTTTTAAATATCGATAATGGTTTGTTTTGGAGTTATGGAATAAGGACAAGTGTGGGTTTAGAGTAATATAGTCTGGGGTGTACGTTTTGCCATCAACTATAAAGCTGGTGTGTCTATGTTGAGACACATTGGTCGTTGAACTGAGCATGGTTTGTGCTCAGGAGTGTGTATATTTTGACCTTAAACTTAGATATCGCATCGTGTAAGTCGCCGTCGGGTTGAACTGGATTACGGTTGGTGTCCAGGAGGGGTGTACATTACTTAAGCCAGGACCTCGCTGCACGCAGTCCTGTTATAGTTGAGTTGCCTAGTTAGAGACCAAAGTCTAATTTGTTTTGACTAAGTTCTCGAAACTAGTTTTTAGTATTATCCTAGTGAAAGTCTAGATTCTACATTAATCCTATCCATAACACCATTTTGATTATTTTATTTATTATCGATATAAATTGACGCAGGTTGGCAAATATCTTTATGTTTCTTCGGCAACCCTTTTAATTAATTTGTTTTACGCAAAAACTTATTTTATTACGCTGTTTTAATGTTTTCCACTTTTACTATTTTTCCTATATTAGTAATTACTGTTTTAAAATCCTGTTATACGGCTGGGAGAACGTTGACGTTGCTCCCCACTGATTGTGGCTGTTATGTTTTATCATGGCAGGTATACGTGTTTATTTTCCGGTGGTTGTGGGCTAGCGAGCAGTCTTGAATCCTGCTGTTTTTTTTTAATCATGTCTTAAGGATTGTCTAACCTTTTTACGGATTGTTTTATATTTTAGCCATTTTTTATGTATGGCGCATGTTGGACTTTACCAATTTAATTTATTAAGACATAGTTCTGTGTGTTTTAATCCCGACTCTACAGTGTTTCCGCCACTGTATCGCGCTAGAATTTTTAGGGGATTACAGCATCTCTTTGTATGACAAGAAAGAGAGGAATCAACCATTTGCAATTTTATTGTGTGGAAATGGGTGGGAGGTAGGTAAATGGGTGAGTCGGGACGGGCCCTTCCCTTCAAACCCACAAAAAGTGGAGAACTTGGACTAATCAAACAATCCTAAACATGGTCACCTAAGGGACGGGACTCGGTAACCAAGGCCTTTTCACACCGTGGGTGGTCATAATGGTCAAAAGTGCAAATCTCGTAGTAAATCCCTAGTAAGCTAGGTGGACTCAAGGTAAAGGACCTACGAATTCATTGATTTAGGGTCATTCTACTAGGCTAAAGTCCAAGACTCGATCTATACTACTAGAGAGGGAAAGTAAACACTTGCACACTAGCCTCTAAACCGGGTTTTCGAAAACGGTTTACACACATAACACACAACAAAACACACAACAAAACACAAAACAAAGACTCAACGAAAGCGAAAGAAAAAGAGACAAAACAAAACAAAACAAAGCAAAACAAGGAGAAACAACACATAAACAAAACAAACACCACCCCGATCTTCAAACAAGTCTCCAAATCCACCACAATCTTTACAAAGCTCCTCCCGAGCACACATCATCACAAATCTCCTCCAAACTCACAAGAAGCAAAGAGGGAAAAAGGGATGAAGAGATGTTACCGAAAGTCTTGAAAGCTCACCAAAGCTAACGGCGATTAGGCAACCTATAAGGAAAAAGGGGGGGCAAAACACGCACAACAAAGCAAAAAAACGACATAACGACACAAAAAGGAAAACACACAAAAGAAAATCTTTTTGATTTTTGTGAAAAAAATTCAAATTTTTAGGATTTTTTATAGATTTTTTTCGAAAAACTACAAAAATAAAGCTAACTATGCTAGAATACCACTCCCCCACACTTAAGTCGAGCCATGTCCTCATGCTCGACCGTAGTGCATGGGAGCACAAAAGAAACTACGAAAATAAAGCTAGAAATCAAAAAAAAAGGTGGAGAAAAGGGTAGAAGGTGTCCGGCCGGGGTGTAGTCAAGTTACCATGGGCCGAGACAAGAAAAAGATATGGAAGGGGGAAGAAAAATAAAAAGAAGGAAATAAAAGGAAATGGGAGGGGAGGGCTAGGTGTAATCAAGTCACCTAGCCCGGATTCCGCCTAAATCCGACTAAATCCTCAAAAAGAAAGAGTGAAAAACTTGTAAAATTTGGATTTCGAAAATGACTCTCGATGTAGTCATATCATCGAGAATCGGGAGCAACCAAAACCAAGGCCTCGAAGGCCACTAAGATACCATGACTCAAGGGGAAGGGAATAAACAAAGGAAAACAAGCAACAACAAACACGGGAAAGAAAGGATAGTTGTCATACCATAGGTTAGCAACTCACTCTCTCCATCGTCTCATAGATCAATATAGGCACTTGCTTGTCTTCATCATTGCTATTCCGCTTCAAGCTTGATAGAACCGCATGGTAGAGGTAGTAATGGTGCGAGGGGGTGGGATTTGATGTGAATGTCGGTCTAAAGTGAGGAGGAAATGAGGTTAAGGTATGTAAATGAGGTACATGGGTGGTATGATATGAGAAAGGAAGGTAGGGAGGTTGGGTGGGGGTATATAATGGTTGGGTGGGCTTGAATATCGAAGAAGAGGCACCAAAAAGGAGTAAGGGATCATCCCGGTCGGGATGGGTGGTCCCGGTCGGGATGACATACCCGTCCCGGTCGGGAAGCCTCCTTCTCGATCGGGATGACACCCCAGTGAACTCGATTTTTGGCACCCTCATCCCGATCGGGACGGCCCCATCCCGGTCGGGACGACACACCCTTCCCGGTCGGGAAGGGTCTTCACGACTCCCATGACCCCAAAAACCGGCTCCCTTGCTCACGATCCAAGCTCTATCGCTAACCACTCCTTTCTAGGAGTCACCTTCACTTCACCTATCACAATAAACTCAAAATACACATCAAATTCACTCCCTCACATCGCTCATCAAAATACCAAAACAATTACAAGAATCTTACAAAACTAACAAAAATCATGTGAAAAATCACACAAATACAACACAAGTACTCTAAAGAGGAGAGGAGGGGAATATACAACATGACGGTTCTTTAGGAACCCCCTCAAACCTAGGATGGTGGACTCTCCTTCAACCGTAGCCCTCAAGGGCATGGAGAAGCAAGTCGAACGCGCTACTGACATCATAATGAAGGCCCAAGAAGCGCTCGAGCCTAGCTAACCTCCACGGCCTCCAAGGAGGAGGCAAGAAGTAGGAATCCCAAGACCCATCGTCATCATTCATGTCATCTCCGGGGTCTATCCATCCTACGAGCTTCACCGACCTCTTCCTCCCTAGGCATCGCCTCCAATCACAAGCAAGCTTCATCTCCAAGAAGCGAGGCACAAAAAGCGGTTTTGGCCTCATCTCCTCAATGCACACCCCCACACTTTCCTCAAGTCGTGGTTCCCCATCTTCATCACTAAGCCCCACATCATCTTGGAAAGGAGAATCGAAACTTCTACCGGCGGTTTCAATCTCTTCCAAGTCATCTTGCGGTGTACTAGCAAGGGGCTCTTGATGCTTGTCCAAACTATCGCACAAGGGCAACTCGAGGCTAACAATCTCACCCAAAAACTCCACAAACTCCACCAAACCATCCAACTCACCATCCTCCTCCAATTCCTCACCAATGTTGTCTTCACCGAGGGTCATCTCTTCATTCGTCTCTTTTTGGGTAGACAATTGAGGTTCTTCAAAGCAAATCTCTCCTCCAAAGGGAACTACATCGGCGGCTTCATGGTTAGGTTGCTCCTCTTTCTCAAGTGGGCACTCTTCATCTAATTGCGATGTTCGGGATAAATACATTACGGTTTGAACCGATAATGCATTTAATCGAGCATCCATCGCCTCGTTTTCCCTTCGAATTTGGGCCATTAATTCCTCTTGATCCTTTTGCATTTGAAGCATAGAATGAAACAACTCCGTGTTTGACGATTGGTGGTCCTTGAGGTCTTGTAAAGCCCCTTGATAATCTTGATAATCTTGATGATAATCTTGATAATCTTGATTAAACATGGTGTCTTGATGATGCCCAAGGGGTGGGGCATCATATTGTTGGTAGTGAGGTTGAGGTGATTGGTAGTATTGTGGGTCATGGGGTTCATATTGTGGTTGGGGTGGAGAGTAATATGGTGGGTTTTGGGGGTATTGGCTTCCATAAGGCGAATCTTGATTGAACATGGTGGGTTCACAATCATAGCTTGAGTAATAGCCACCTTGATCGTAGGATTGATAGTCATTCGCTTGTTGGTAGCCATTTCCATACTCTTGAGGATCATACCCATCTTGATTACCCCAAGAAGCTTGATAATGGTAGGGGGACGTCATGTCATGGCTTTGGTTCATGGAAGAAGAGGAGTAGCTCATATTGGCTCCCGAGTGTGTGGAGTTTAGATCAAACTTCATGCTCGCTCGAAAATCGTAGTCCATACCCGGTTGGAAACCACTCATTCTAGCAACTGTCCGTTAAAGCGGCTCTAAGTCGCAAGAAGAAGATAGTCACCACCTCTAAGCACAAACTGTAGACTAAGAACAAACGTGAGAAGTCTAGTGCTTTTTGGGCACTAGACAAGAGAGAAATAAACCACACACACACAAGAAGCAAGGTAACCAAAAAGAAAAAAGAAAACACAAACACAAACACAAAGACAAAGTCAAGTAACTAGGAAAACAAAGTCTAAACTAGCACCGTCCCCGGCAACGGCACCAATTTGACGGGAGGGATTTGTCGTGGAATCCCACCGATCAAATAAATAACCGGCAAAACCTAACTAGGGTAGCTAGGGTAAGTCGGGTCAAATCCACGGGGACGGTAGAGGCGTTTAGACCAAGTTCGCCCAAAAACGAGACCAAGTCAACGAGCTAAGCTAGAGAATGATAGAGGGGGAGAGAGCTAGACTAAGACTAAGGAGAACAACTAAGGGAAACGGGCTAGGATTAGGTCGGGGTCAAAGGGGTAACGGAATGGTCAAGGAGGAGTTAGAGTGAAGGAGGTAGTAGGGTAATCTAGGTAATCTAACTTAGACTCACCTAGAGGTTCCTCATGGAACCCATCCGGCGACACACACGACAAAGGAAGGCAAGAAAAACAAGCATTCCAACCTACTTAGTCATTCAAGCATTCCAACAAACATGTAATATGCATCACTCAAGAAGAAACCCAAATCTTCCACCAACATCTCCAACAAACCCTTAATCATCCAATTAACACCCTAATCACCCTACTAACCCTAGCAAGAACACTACTCTAACATAATCAAACTAATACTAACAAGAACAAGAGAAATCAACCCAAACATCAAAACACAAATAAACAAACTAGTGAAAATGATGAACAACAATCAAAGATGCAAACTTGGATGAATTAAACAAGATTAAGAGTAAAAGGAGAAAGGATTATACCATACTAGTGAAGGATGAAAAGATGAACACTTGTATAAAAAGAAAACCCAAATTCATCCACCAATGTTGTCAAGATTGAATGGATTCTTCAAGAGATCTCTTAATACAAGATTAAACTAAGATTAACTACTAATTACCGACTAATCTACACTAATCTAATCTAATCTAACCTAAAGTAGTCTAGGGTTTAATGTCTAAGGAAGTGTATCAGCTTTACAAAACAAGGGAAGAGTATATATAGGGTTACAAATGGAAGGGAGAAGAAAGAAAGGAAATGCGGACTACAGCACTTGGTCCCGACCGGGACGGACCCACCATCCCGACCGGGACGGCCTTGCAGTAGCACCCTCAAAAGTGCACTTCATCCCCGACGGGATGAGGTGCATACCCGTCGGGGATGAGTCTTGTAGGCCTCCAATATGATCCTTTTGGTCTCTCCTTGCTTCACATGGACTTCCCATCGATTCTCGGGACTCGGGATCGGGTCTCGGAGGCTCGGGATTGGGTCCCAAGGTTTCGGGGTCGATTCCAAAGAATCGAGTCATCGTTCCTTTATCTCGTTGGCTCCAAAATGTGTATGTATCGAGTCAGAATCGCTCCAACTTTTCCAAATCTGTCTCGGGAACCTGAAACGAACTAAAGGAAGCATAAGAAGCCCATAATTCGCTCCCAAGGAGCGATTCCACAAGGAAAATGGGACCAAAACACTACAAAATAGGCACTACAAACCACGCTTATCAGTCATCTCTCCACTTTTATTAATCTTCACACAGGAAAAAAAAATAAGTTCAGCCTTTTTTTTTCTCTCAACTGTTTCATACCACATTATCCTTGGTTTACAATTCTTTTAATAGACAGTTGACTCGGGTGGAGATGACCACTTGAAATTATAGAAACATACTACTCGTAACGAATCTGGGGAAGAAGAGGAGACCCAACTAAGAGAAGGAGCTGGGTAAATCATGATTTTATTCAATTTATATCGAAAGCTTAAATCAAAGAAAAGAAGCCACTTCTGAAGTTTAGTTAGGAGTAGGAACAAAATTCCAAAATATAAATGAAATGACAAAGTAAGTAAGCTAATAGAACATCCATTTTTCTCAATTATATGCCAATATATGAGGTTTTTAGTTGTGTTACTCCGACTCTCTGATAAGGTGTAGTGTCAAAGTGTCATGTCATGTCGTGTGTCGGAGACGCCACACAACACCTAGGTGAAGTCTCGGAGTCATGTCATGTCATGTCGTGTTACCTGGCGTTTGTGCATTAGAAATAAAACAACAAATTGTAGAGTAAAACACAACTACTCTGTATTTTGTAAGAAAATAATGTTTTAGCCTTGGGGGAAGGGGGATTTCATGTCGTGTGAAAGTAACATAGGGAAGGTCAAATAGATGGGGTATCCCACGTATTGCAGGTAGACTATAACCTTTCTTTCAATAATTGTATTGGTATTACTGAGATATACTTAAGTGACAAACAAGCCAAGCAGCTCAGTTTGACGAAGAGGCTTTCAAATACGTATAAAAGAAAAGTAGAAGTTCAAAATAAATCAAAGGTAGGCAGAAGAACACTCCACCAGTCAAGCACACATTGCAATATACCTGATTCACATAAATTTGTTGGAAAGGGCTCTTCTCATTGTTCAACTGAAAAGATAAATATGTCAGTGATACCTCATATCAACTAAATGAAAATTTTCAACACAGAAAGAAAAAAAGAGAGAATGTTATAGAACTTTATTAGAAGCATCAGAATTCCCACGGAAACCATCCATATATAGAAAAAGAAGAAGATGTAATTCTACTACACGATCTCCTGTGATGCTGACTATCACAGAGGCATAATAATTCATACTCTTTTCTAAACAGAAAACTCTCGTATACACGGAAACATCAATGAAAGCTCGTGCCTTCTATAGCTCTAGTAACTATGCACTATATTAAACACACTCTCAGTTGCTTTCTATTGGATTTAACTACTGTAATGTGCACAAGTCCTCTAAATAACGAAAACATGACCTAATTTTGAATTAATTATACATAAAAGATGGAGTAACGTATCTTACAATAACAATAACTCAACCTAATTTTAGATTTTAAATATACATATAACCCCAGAAAATTCTAACGTAACCTAAATTAAAAATCGTACAGTATCAAAGTAATAAAAAATCATAAAGTACTCAGTGAGTATCATGGTCAGGGTAACACGACGGCTCAATAACAACAATAAAAAAAATCTAATTGAAGATACTACAAAAGATTAGAGCAATGCCTAAATCAATTAAAAAAATCATGGAGTATCAAAGTAATCAAATAGATAAGATTGATGCGAATAAATTGACATAGAAGTTAGGCCGGCGGAAAGGCGGTGGTTAGGGCAGCGACAAGGGAGGGAGAGAAAAGACAAATGCAAGAGTTCGTGAGGGCGTGGTCGGCAAGACAAGAGGTGGCAGATATCGTGGTGGTGGACAGCGTTGGACTGATGGTGGCTTCATTCATGGAGGAACCGCGTGACAGAATGAATCGAGTTTGGTTGTGAACTTCTGGGCGGTGGACTGGTGGTTGTGGTTAGTTTGGTTTTTTGTGTCCGATTGGTGAAGCCTGAGGGAGATCTGAGGAGTAAGAGTGAAAAGGAGAGAGTAGCAGAGTGAGCGTAAGGTAGAACGGGTAGCAGGGGTTGGCACGATGATGGTGATGATGGGATTTGAAGAAAAGGAAAACAAGAAGAAAGAAGGCAGGAGGGTGAGAGTGTGACAGGAGAAGGAAGATGAAGGAGAAAGGGAAATAAGGTTTGAATGAAAAGGTCAGAAACAAAACGGGCACCGAGTTGACTTAGTAAAAGACGGATTGAATAAATCGTTTTACAGTACAAAAAGACATCGAGTCAAAAGTTGGTATGAGTAGGAAATCCAATTAAGATCGAGCTACAAAAATTAGCAATTGAGTCGAATACAATAATGTGTAAATAAAATTGTTTATCGAGGCCAAAATAATTATTTGAGATATAAATGAAACTAGGAAAATCATTAATTAGTTTGAAAGGATACATAAAACGTATCTCAAGAGCGAAACAAACGTTTACGATTAAAATAATGTTTCTTGATAAAATTAACGAATTTACGACAAAAATGAATTAAATTGATTTCTCGAGGAAAATAATAAATGTTTTGACGAAGCTTAACTTAAATGAGATTCGAGTTGGTAATAGAAATTCGAGCTTAAATCAAAAGAGTTTAGAATTCAAATCGTCGAAATAGAAGTTCGATAAGAATTAAATGGATAAATAATTTGAAAAAAAAAAATATTCTAAAGGTAAGAAGATTTTTCGAGACAATTTGAATTTTAGGAGTTCAAAACGATTGAAAAATAAATCCTTCTTATAACAACTTCAAGAATTACGAGTAAAACCGCAAACAGGATAAAATATGAATTAGTTTGTAGTTTATAAAAATCAAGGGTGTTACAAAATTTGTCGTAAAGGAAATAATCTCATATATCACATTACAATAAAAAAAGTATCTCATTCCAAAACTTCTAGCCATCGAAAACTTTCATTAGAGTGTATTTATTAGTTAACGGTTTTTTTGGACATTATCATTACTTAACTAATAAATACATCGTAAACTTTCAAAAATAATTTATGTATTAACCACTGTTTAACAGTTCTAGAAATTATTATTTTTTTGGACCTACAAATGTTCCTACGGAAAATTATGTAGCTCAAAACGTTTAATTTCCAACCAAAAATCCGTAGGAATTCCGTAGGGGGCTTTTCAAGGACCGGCGAAATAGGATTCCGTAGGAAATATCTGTTGGAACTATTACTTTTCCGACGCCTTTCAAGATCCGTAGGAATTTTTTCATTGGAATGACCACTAATTCTAGTAGTGGGTGGGATTTGAGGGGAAGCTCGGTGTATAGTGGAGAAAAGATGAGATGAAGGTATCACTACAAAAATCAAGCCAGAATTGCATCGGACAAATCCGACGCAAATTGAAGATTGCGTCGGATTAACCGACGCAAACGACCGCCATTATTATTTGCCGCAATTTTTTTTTTTGCATCGCCTAATCCGACGCATGTGTTTTGCGTCGGCTTTGCATTGGCTAATCCGACACCAAGCTTTGGAGGTCCACGCCCCTGTCAATGGGCTTTGCGTGGGATTAGCCAACGCAAAGTCGACAGGATGTTTGACTTTGCGTCGGCTAATCCCACGCAACACCTCTCAGTCAATGGGCTTTGCGTGGGATTAGCCGAGGCAAAGTCAAAGATCATGTCGACTTTGCGTCGGCTAATCCCACGCAAAGTCTCTCAGTCAATGAACTTTGCGTCGGCTAATCCGACGCAATTCTGGTTATAAAAAACATCGTTTCTTTGTTTTCAGCTCCCCATATGCGCGAAATAAAACAATCTGCAATTAAACAACCCACTCCTACAACAAAACACAACAGCAACACATCCCAAACAAAAATCCATCAATAACTCCAATCAAAGCTCTCGTACATATCTTCTTCACAAAACTCCACAAAACGAAACAAACATAAACCAGTGTACTGTTATAGAAAATGAAAATATATTACAAAGACAACCAGCGCTAGGTTCAGAATTCTATCTAGGAGTTGGTAAAATATATATACACAATGCAACCAAAGTCTAAACAAGTAACATAAAAGAGATGAACTACCTACAAAAGGGACTCAATCCGCTCCGACCCATGGGGATGACCATCGTTGTTGTCGTCATCGTCGCGCCTACTCATGCGTGGTCGTCCGCTGCATCTCTCGGTCTCCATGGCGAACTGTTCCCTCATAAACTAAATAAACTCATCATGCTCTTCACACCTCTTCTCCAATGTCTTCAGGCGCTCTTCTTGTCTTTAGAATTTTTCATCCAAACAGTCGTTAAGTGTGCGTTCCTGCGAGGAGGCGGTAGGGAGGTATGTGTCCGCAGATACCTTCTTACCACGGTTCAGGCATGGGCGAAAGAGCTCTTTCGCCGCGTTACCTATCCCCCAGAACCGTGTCTTTTAGTTGTAGCCACCTGTCACATCGTGGAAGATCTTCAAGGTGTTGGGTGCCTGATCAGAGGCGCGTGCCTCCTCCACCGCTTTCTCGTAGCTCTCCTGAAACAGCAACATGAAACAGTGTTATAACTTTTAGAACAACACATACTATCACATCGTAATTTTCATGCCTAGTATATTTTTGAAAAACATTACTACTACTCACAACTATCTCCGGTCCTCGAGAGTCAATCCACTTGCCGTCTTTCCCCTTCTTTGCCTTCTCTAAGAGTTGGACCGGGGATACAGTTGGGCCCTTCATATAACAGTGTTAAAACTTTCAGCATTTATTTACCAATAGTATATATTGAATTATACTCAAAAATTTTACTTGTGTTATAAGCACTTACCATCTGCGCGAAGGCTGTTGCTGCACTCCTACTTTCAAGGCAGCTGGTGGGTTTGGCCACCCCATCCACTTGCCCACCTCTCCTGTTCGACGACTAAATCGCCGATTTCTTCTTGAAGTTTGGGTCGGCAGCGTTCCTCTTCAGTGCCTCCCACTTCTCTTGCGGAATCCAATCCGCCTTCTGCCCCCTCGGGACAGCTCGCTGAAATATGTCGGTTATTTTTTTCTTAATCCGACTCTCATAGTCCGACCTGAGGTCGTACCCCAAGTCTATACGCACTCTCTTCTATTTGTCAAAAAAAAGATTCGTTAGCTACAATTGAATGTATAAATTGTGCAACGAAAACATTAGAAACACAGACGAGGTAATTACCGCGAAGTGCATATACATAGCTTCCCGAGCTTCCTGTGGCGCCTCCGTCCAGCTACGGTAGGCGCCTGGGGTAGACGCATACGTCATGAATATAGAATCCCGCATATAATCAGAGTAATTCTTGTCCTCCCACCTACACAAGTAATTTATGATACTGTGAAGCAAATAAATGAGTGAAAATATAGAAAACAACTGGTTACAACAACTTAAACTCACAAAGTAGCGGTATCCACTTTCTGCCGTGATAGGTAGGGTTTCTCAGGCGTCGCAACGTAGACCCTCACTCCGACTTCTTGGACAGCGTCCACACCTAGGACGACAGGAGTCCTAGGCACGTCCTCCTCCATAGCGTCACCATGGTTGTTGCTCCCCGTCACCATCTCACTGCCACCTGACATAATCACGTCTACAAAATATGTTAGTGCAAAGTTAAACTATAGAGTAAGTTCGTTTAGGGTAAAGCAAGAATTTCATTGAGTACCAAAATAGTCTTCAATTACAAATAAATAAATTACAACTTATACGAATAAGATACAAACAACTACATAATTGCTAATTATCGTCACTATCACTGTCACTGTCCGCGTCGGTGTGCGCTTCAATGAACCCCTCCTCCCCGTCTTCATCATCGTCGTCCCAGTCAGTATTCACTGCATCACCGTCATCTTCATCGACGACCAACTCTTCCTCATCACCCTCTTCCTCAGGAACAATCCAGTCGGCAAATTCGTCGTCCTCCCCTTCAGCACCAGTAACTTCAACTACATATTCTTCTTTATTGACGTCATTGTCTTCGATCAGAATTGATGACATTGGCTGATTATTACCAACTACACTCTCTTGGTAGACGTCATCATCGATGATAGGATTATCAACTTGTGATCTTGCCTTGATTTAGAAAACCGCAGACCAATTCGTACTCTTTTTTCCCTTAGGGTAAGGTACATAGCAGACTTGATCGACTTGATACGCCAACACAAAAGGGTTGTGCCCTCGCAGTTTTCTCGTCAGGTCGACATCCACAAGTTTGTAGTTCCCATGAACAGTGACTCCGTGCGGGGAATTGTCGATCCAATCACATTTGAACAGTACGGCCTTGCAGTTTTTGTGGCTGTCGTCGTAGTCGCGCTCGATCACCTCGACTAGTGTTCCATAGTAATCTGACCCTTCGGTGGACAACACACATACGGCGTTACTTTTGGTCAGTTTTGGAACGTCAACACCCTCGACAAACGCACGGAACTTGTACCCATTAATTGTATATCGCCTCCAAGTTCTGACTCGTGAAGACGGCCCAGTGACCAGAGGTCTTACCATGGGATCCTCCAGCGCTTCAGGCTATTGTGAAGATAAAATTCGTTGAAAAACAATGCAATTAAATTTTCTACCAAGCACATACACAATTTGTAATGATCAAGAAAATAACATTTCAACATACTTGAGTACGTAGCCAGGAGGGAAACAGTGACTCATATGCCACCCAAACATCGTCAGATGTTGTCACTTCCGCATGTTCTGCCATAATGAAAGCCTCGAATTTCCTGAAATGGTCAGCAATTGTACTTAATCACACATACTACCAATTATGAGGAGGGTATGTTGTACGTGAGTTACTTACTCCTCGTACGGTCTGATTACAGTGCCACAGTTTCTCAGAACGTAGGAGTGTGCCTGCTTGTACTCAACATCGGTCAACCACCTCTCCTTTCATTTTCCAGTGCTGCTTCCAACATCAGACTGAAAAGGTTCCACCTCTATGTGGTGGTCTTCACTCTGATGCACACCCACGTCTAGGTCTTTGGCTTTTGTGTCAACGTGCTCTTCAAAGTAGAAGGAGCAGAAGTTTGATGTCTCCTCTAACAAATACGCGTTGCATATTGAACTCTCAACACGTGCTTTGTTGCCAATTTTTTTTTTCAAATGGTTTAAGAACCTTCAACTTAAAATATTAGCTCTCATGTAAGACTTAATTGGTAATCAATACACGAAAATTCATACTAAGGAGAGTTGAGGACGTCACCTTTCAAATGGGTACATCCACCGGTACTGAACTGGACCGCCAACCCTTGCCTCATACGGCAAGTGAAGTGGGAGATGCTTCATCGAGTTGAAGAATGACGGAGGAAATATTTTCTCCAACTTGCAAAGGATCTCGGGAATATTGTTCTCAAGCCGATTCATGGACTTGAGTGACACCATAGTGGAACACAAATCGCGGAAGAACTGACTGATCTCTGGCAATGCATTCCACGTGTTCATTGGCACCAGCTGCTTCAAAGCTACTGGCATCAAGCGCGACATAAACACGTGACAGTCGTGGCTTTTCATGCCATGCAAAATTAACTTGGACTGGTCCACACACCGGGATAAGTCGGATGCGTAACCATCCGGGAACTTCAAACCACTCACCCAATTACACAAAGCCTTCCTTTCATTTTTGTCCATAACAAACGACGATGACTTAGGTCGCCCAAGACACAGTTCCTTGAAATCGGCTTTGCCTTTTGGTCCGAAGGCTGTCTTGTTCGGTACATCCATTACGGTGTTGATAATCTGCTCAAAGAAATTCTTCTCGATATGCATAACATCAAGGTTGTGTCTGATAAGTAGAGTGTGCCAGTACGGAAGTTCCCAGAATATGCTCTGCTTCCACCAACCTTCCTTCTTGTCCTTCAATTTTTTCAACTGTTGGTGGGTAGCGTGTACTATTGTAGGGTACTTTTGGACATCTGTCCATATCTCATCGCCTTATAACCGTTTACATGCGATCCTAGTTTCATTGGGTTGTTTCTTCAGGAAACTCTTACAGTTATGCCTAAATGGATGGTCGGAAGGTAGAAATTGTATGTGACAGTCAAACCAAGACACCTTTCCGCTATTTTTAAGCCAAAAGGATTTTTGATCCTTTGCTTGACAGTAAAGACAAGCACGGTAACCCGTTTTACTCCAACCAGACAACATCCCGTAAGCTGGGAAGTCGTTGATGGTCCACATTAATGCAGCCCTTAAATTGAAACTACTCTTCCTCGACACATCGTACGTGTAAACCCCATTATCCCACAAACTTTTTAAGTCTTCAACAAGAGGTTGGAGATACACGTCCATATTGGCTTTCGGGTTCCTAGGGCCAGGAACAATAAGTGACAGGAGCATAAATTGTCTCTTATTGCATAACCACGGCGGTAGGTTGTACGGTGTCAAAATAACCGGCCAACATGAGTACGACTTGCCGAACTGCCCGTAGGGTGAGAAACCATCTGTGCACAAACCCAAACGTATGTTGCGCGGCTCTTTCGAGAACTCAGGATGTTTGACATCAAATGTCTTCCAAGCTTCACCGTCGCTAGGGTATGTCATCATACCACTAACTCTGATTTTGGAGTTACTGTGGTGCCAACTCATCTCGGCCGCAATTTTCTTTGTCGCATACAGTCTTTGCAGCCTCGGACCTACTGGGAAGTAAGTCAGAACCTTAGTTGGTACTCTCTTCCCCCTAGTATTTGTGGTTGGACTCTTGTAACTCTCGGATCCACATTTCCTACACGCGTCGAGGTCCGAATCTCCCTTCCAGAACAACATGCATCCATTCGGACACGAGTCTATCTTTTCATGGGGGAGTTGGAGGCCCTTCAACACATTTTTAACCTCGTAGAAATTATTTGACATGACATTCTCCTTTTTCAGTAGAAGGTCACTCATCAGTTGGATCCAACCGTCTAAATGTCTTATGGCCATGTTGCTCTCGCACTTCAAAGTCAGCATCCTTGAAGCGACTTGCAACAGACTCATATCGCACCCGCCATAAACTGGGAGTTCAACATTTTTTAGCATTTCGAAAAAGGAAAGGACTTGTGGGTTAAATTCATGTTGCACTTCTTCGTCGCTTAAGTTGTCTGGGTTACGCTTCTCCTCCATGATGTCCTCAACCGTCGTACGCAGTGCGTCCTCTACGAAGTCCCGGTACGGATTTTCGCGAACAGGTTCTTGCAGGTAACTACTTTCATTTTCACCATGATACGTCCACACGTAGTAGTTCTCAACAAAACCGTGCTTGTATAAATGTTGTTTGACATCTACTTCATGTTTTTAGGTATGGTTTTGACATTTTTTACATGGGCACCTAAGTTGCTCGCTGGTGTAGTGGGGGTTATTATCTAAGGAAAACTTGATGAACTCCTCGACACCGTCTCTAAATTCTGTTTTTTGGCCGCTTATTGTCGGCCAATCTCTCGTACATCCAACTCCGTTCTACTCTATTCATTCTATACGGATTGAACTATGAATGATTAGGGTATGTACACATGAACAAAATGGCGTGGGGAAAGAAGTCAACAACACAAAATTTGAAGTAGGCGACAACAACAAGGGAAATGCACATTATCAGTTCAAACTCTCACACCCATCAATTTAGAAGCGATTCATCACCGGGTACCTTATCACTCCAACCTAAACCCATTCTTGTGCGTTCCATGTCACTAATAAACACGAAATTGTGTAATGTTGATAAGAGAAAAATTCGGCAGCAATTCGCCTCAGTTCTCCAAAAGCACAATGTGGAATATATGAAAACTCCACATATGCAATCGAAGAACATTGAGGGAATTGTCACCAAATTTTCCTCTTACCAACACAACACAATTTCATGTTTACCACCTAGGTGACATGAAAGGCACAAGAACAGTCCCAAAACGGGGATTGTCCAAGAATTACTCCTAGTGAGTAACTCTTGAACGGGCACTAGGTAGGTCTGAGTAGATTTCAAACAATGCTCATGCACAGTACACAACGAAAACAAATAACAACAGCAATCATATCTCAACACAGTAATCCAAAACATTAATAGTTACTATAATTACAACCACTAACTGCTGAAATTTAAGAAACAAAATGAATTTCCCTTTTTTTAGTATTGTTTATGTAGTAGAAGTACATAATAGAAGTTTAGTAGTAGTAGAAAATTAGTAGTAGTAGTAGTAGCAGTAGAAAATTAGCAGTAGTAGTAGAAGAAAATTAGTAGTAGTAGTAGTAGTTTAGTAGAAGTAGAGGAAATAGAATATTAGTAGTAGTGGAAAATTAGTAGTAGTAGAAATTTAGTAGTAGTAATAGTAAAAGTAGAAGTAGTAGTAGTAGAAAATTAGTAGTAGTAGTATAGTAGTAGTAGTAGTAGTAGTAGTTTAGTAGTAGTAGTAGTGAAAAATTGGTAGTAGTAGTGGAAAATTAGTAGTAGTAGTAGTAGTAGTAGTAGTAGTAGTAGTAGTAGTAGTAAAAGTAGAAGTAGGAAATTAGTAGTAGTAGTAGTAGTAGTAGAAAATTAGTATTAGTAGTAGAAAATTAGTATTAGTGGTAGTAGTAGAAAATTAGTAGTAGTAGTAGTAGTAGTAGTAGTAGTAGTAGTAGTAGTAGTAGTAGTAGTAGAAAATTAGTAGTAGTGGTAGTAGTAAAAGTAGAAGTAGAAAATTAGTATTAGTGGTAGTAGTAGAAAATTAGTAGTAGTAGTAGTAGTAGTAGTAGTAGTAGTAGTAGTAGTAGTAGTAGTAGTAGTAGTAGTAGTAGAAAATTAGTTGTAGTGGTGGTAGTAAAATTAGAAGTAGGAAATTAGCAGTAGTAGTAGTAGTAGAAAATTAGTATTAGTAGTAGATTAGTAGTTGTGAAGTAGAAGAAGAAGATTGGTAGTTGTGTAGTAGTATAGTAGAATAGTAGAATAGTAGTAAATTTGTATAGTATTAGCTAGATTAGTAGTAGTAGTGTTAGTAGATTTGTTGTACTAGATTAGTAGTAGTATTAGTAGTACATAGTATTAGTAGTAGGTTATTAGTATTAGTAATATTAGTAGTAGATTAGTAATATTAGTAGTAGCATTAGTAGTAGTAATGAAGTATTTTAATGTAATATTAGTAGTAGATTAGTAATACTACTACTAGCACTACTAATTTAACCTACTAATTAATCTACTACTAATACTACTACTCATCTACCTCAACAAATCTAATTCATTATACTACTACATACTACTACTACTACTACTAATCTAATAACACAATTTCTAACCTAATACAATAATCACTAATACCTAATTAACATACTAACTAACCTAATTCACATACTACAATTACCGTCTAACAATAAAACGAAATCTGACCTAATTCACATACTAATTAACCTAATTCACATACTAATTAACCTAATTAATATACTAATTAACATACTAACATAATCAGGTAATTAATCTAATTAACCTAATTTAGGTACTAACATAATCACCAAATTAACCTAATTAACCTAGTTTAGGTAGTAACATAATCACCTAATTAATCTAATTAACCTAGTTTACTTCTTATTCTGATTAATCTAATTAACATGCTAATATGAACATAATTAAACTAATTACTCTAATTAACTACCAATCAATCTAATTACCTAACAATGAACCTAATCAAAACAATTAAACCCTAATTATCATACCTGAAGATTGGGAGTCGGGTTAGGGTTTTTCGGGGCTGACTTCGCCGGGGGGTGCGCCGGGGTTCTGGTTCGCCGGTGGGGTCGCGCGTGTGGGGGGGGGGGGGGGTGGGGGGGGTGCGTCGGCGTTCTGGTTCGCCAGTAGGGTTCGTCGCGCGTGGGGGGTGTACTCGATTTAGGGTTCGCCGGTTTATGGTTTGTCGCCGGCAGGGTTCGCCGGTTTATGGGAGGGTGACTTAGGGTTTCGATTTTGGGGTCGACTTAGGGTAATGGTCGCTGGATCTAGGTAGGATGGTGGTCGCCGGAGGTCTCTGTGTCGCCGGAGATGGGAGCGGTTGGCGTGCGTCGTCGTCGTCATTTTTGCCTTAGTGAGAGAGGGAGTTGGGGGTGTCGGGTTTAGGGTCTGTGTAGTTGTCGCGTTTTTTTTTTTATATTAAAAAATTTGCGTGGGAATAGCCGACGCAAACCGACGCAGAATTCAAGTTTGCGTCGGCTAATCCGATGCAGTCCGCTTTTTTTTTTTTATATTGAAAATGTTGCGTGGGATTAACCGACGCAAACCAACGCAATAATCAAGTTTGCGTCGGCTAATCCGATGCAGTACCTGTCTCTGTGTTGACTAGTCGCTTTGAGTCAACACAATTGCGTGGGATTAGCCGACGCAAGCCAACGCACTTTTAATGTTTGCGTCGGCTAATCCGATGCAGTTCGCTTCTTCCTAAATACTAGCCACGCAACATTAGGCGTCGACTCGACAACATTTGCGTGGGATTAGCCGACACAAACCCTTCCTTTTGAGTCGGCTTTGCGTCGGCTAATCCCACGCAACCCAAACACGTAGTGGCGCCAATACAAAATTATTGGCGCCTATTTCATGGAGGCGGACTGCGTCGGTTAATCCCACGCAAATTACTTGCGTGGGATTAACCGACGCAGACCGACACAGTTATTATACTTGCGTCAGATTAATAATCCGACGCAGTTAGTCCGACGCAATTTCACGTGTTTTTAGTAGTGTATATAATTGAGGCTCAAGGGTGAAATGATAGTTGCTAGGGGTAGTAGGGAGGTTGGGAGGGGGTATAAAGTGGTTGGGTGGGGTTTAAATGAAGGAACAAAGGCGAATAAGGCTGCAGGAGCCCTTCACGGCCGGGAAGAGGGTGATCCCGGTTGGGAAGAGCTCATCCCGGTAGTGATGGTCCTCATCTCGGTCGGGATGGACCATCAGTAGCTCCTGTTTCCATGCTCACTTCATCCCGGTCGTGATGGTCCTCATCTCGGTCGGGATGGCACCTTTCCCGAGCCTTGAAGCCTTCTTTCAATACTAGTTCCACCCACAAGACAAATACAACCTCGGGATCCAAAATCCCGTCCCCAAAAGCTTACAAAAAGCTCAAAAACGACTTCCTTGCCCAAGATCCAAGCTTCTATCATCAAGAACTCCTCTCGAAACTTCATCTTCACTATCAACCTATCAAGTAGACTCGAAAACATCCATCAAATATCCTTCCCTCACATCGCTCATCAAAAATTCCAAATTACAAGAATTCCACAAACACACACAAAATCCTAGAGACAAATACATAAATAACACAATTACAATCACAAAAACTCAAAAGAAGAGGGGAGAGGGAATATACAACATGACGGTTCTTGAGGAACTCCGTCAAACCTAGGATGGTGGACTCTTCATTCCTAGCCACAGCCATCAAGGGCTCGGAGGAGCAAGTCAAATGCTTGAGCCACATGGTAAAGAGGGCTCATTGAGTGCCCAAGCCAAGCTATCCTCCAAAGCCTCCAAGTCGGAAGCAAGAAGTAGTCACCTAAAGACACAATGTCATCTTTCACGTGGTCTCCGGGGTCTTTCCATCCAACGAGCTTTATCGACCTCTTCCTCCCTAAGCATCGTCTCCAAACACAAGCAAGCTTCATATACTTAACACGAGGCACAAAAAGCGGTCTTGGCCCCGCTTCCTTATTGTACATCCTCATATCTTCCTCAAGTTGTGGTTCCCCATCTTCAAGTTCCAAAACATCACTTGGCCTCACATCATCTTGGAGGAGAGAATTTAAACTTCTACCGGCGGTTTCAATCCCTTCCAAACCGTTGCTTCGCTTACTTGCAAGAGGCTCTTCATGTTTTTCCACATTTTCGCACAAGGGCAACTTGGGCTCATCATTTTCACCCAACGACTTCACAACTTGTACCACCTCATTCAACTCACTAACCTCCTCCAATTCTATACCAACAATGCCTTCATCACGGGTCATTTCCTCATTCGTCTCTTCTTGGGTAGACAATTGAGGTTCTTCATAGCAAGTCTCGCTTCCCAAAGGGACTTCATCGGCGGCTTCATGATTGGGTTGCTCCCCTTGCTCAAGTGAGCACCCTTCGTCGAGTTGTGACGTTCAGGTTAAAAACATTACGGTTTTAACCGATAACTCATTTAATCGAGCATCCATTGCCTCATTTTCCCTTCGATATTAGGCCATGAATTCATCTTGTTCTTTTTGCATTTGGATGGCCATTTCTTGTTGGCTCTTTTGCAATTGAAGAATCGATCAAAATAACTCCCAGTTGGGCAATTGGTCATTGGGGTCTTATAAAGCTCCTTGAAAATCTTGATGATGCCCAAGGGGTAGGGCATCATATTTTTGGTAGTGAAGTTGAGGTGTTTGGTAATATGGTGGGTTTTGGGGAAATTGGCTTCCATAAGGAGAAATATGATGAGCACGGTGGGTTCATGATGGTAATTTGAGTAATAACCACCACGATCACAAGGTTGATAAACACTCACTTGATGGAAGCCATTTCCATATCCTTGAAGCTCATACCCACGGGTTTCTTGATCACCCGATGAAGCTTGATAGTAGTAGGGAGACATCATGTCATGTTCTTGATTCATAGAGGGAGAGGAATAGCTCATGGTGGCTTCTATGGGTGGGAGGTTTAGATCGATCCTCAAGTTTTGCTCAAAAACTGGGCATGTACCCGGTTGGAAACATCTCAATCTAGCAACCGTCCGTTTATGCGGCTCTGAGTCGTAAGGAAGAAGATGGTCACCACCTCTATGCAAAAACTGTAGACTAGGAGCAAACGTGAGAAATCTATTGCTTTTTGGGGACTAGACAAGAAGGAAATAAACTTCACACCCACAAGAAGCAAAAGAAAACAAAGAAAAACAAAAAACAAAGACAAATTCAAGTAAACAGGTAAACAAAGTCTAAACTAGCACCGTCCCCGGCAACTGCGCTAAATTGACGGGAGGAATTTGTCGTGGATCCCACCGATCAAACAATAACCAACTAATCCTAACTGGGTAGATAGGGCAAGTCGGGTCGAGTCCACAGGGACGGTAAGGAGGGTTTCGACTAAGGTCACCCAAATACAAGACTATGTCAACTAAGCTAGACTAACTAAAACAATGAAGGGGGAGAAAACTAAGACTAAGAATAAACTAAGACTAAAGGAAACAACTAACTAGAAGAATAATAGCTAAGAAGAAGAAGAAAACAATAAGGAAAGAACTAGGATTAGGTCGGGTTCAAGGGTGATGAAATGATCAAGGAAGAGCAAAGGTGAAGGGGTAGTCGAGCTATCTAGGCATAGTCCGGGCTCTCGCTACTTAAACTGACCTAGAGGCTCCTCGCTCTCGCGCAAGAACCCATCCTAGCAACATACAAGACCGCAAGAAGAAGACAAGAAAACATGCATTTGCAACTACAAGTCATTCAAGCATTTCATCAAACATGTTGTATGCATACAACTAGGAAGCAACCCAAACTTCCACCAACAATCTACACAAACCCTTAATCACCCATTAAGCCACCCAATTCCTCTACTAACCCTAGCAAGAGTCTACTCACACATAACAAAACTTAAACTAACACAAACATTATAAACAAGCACAAAAACAATCACATTCACAATGAAGAACCAACAAGGATGAACAATGGACAATACAATGAACAATGAACAAAGAATGAAACTTTAATGATAAAAAAAGATTAAGAGAAGGGAAAAGAGAGATTATACCAAACAAAAGAAGATGAAAAGAATAAATCTTGCATATATAGAGAAAAACCCAAATACATCCACCAAGGTTGTCAATCTTGATAGAGATCTTCAAGAATTCCCTTAATACAAGGATTAAACTAAAATTAAGGATTAAATAAGGACTAATCTACACTAATCTAAGCTAATCTAAACTAAATTAGTCTAGGGTTTAGTGGGTAATGTCTAACATAAAGCATGGTCCTTAAACAATACAAGAGGGGGGTATATATAGGGTTTCACGGGTAAAGGATTGAAGGAAAGCGAAACAGCCCAGTTTTGGGCTCTTTCCGACCGGGAAGGTGGTGGTCCCGACTGGGAAGGTGGTGGTCTCGATCGGGAAGAGTTGGTCTCGACCGGGAAGGTCATGATCCCGGCTGGGATCATGCTCTAGTAGCTCGGTTGTTCTTGTCTCTTCATCCCGGTCGTGATGGATGTCTTCACGACCGGGATGGGTCTTGTAGGCTTCAAATATGATCTCATAGGCCCCCACTTGCTCTCCCTAGGCTTCTCATCGATTTTCGGTCCTCAGGAATGGGTCTCAAGGGCTCGGGAATGGGTACCAAGGGCTCGAGATCGAGTTTAAGCTACCGGGTGATCGTCGCTTCTCCTCGTTGGCTCCAAATGAGTGCGAAACGAGTCGGAATCGTTCCATTTCTCCAATATTGGCCGTAGGAACCCAACACAAGCTGGAAGAAGCGTAAGTAGCCTCCAAAACCGCTCCAAAGAGCGATTCCACAAGAGAAATCGGGACCAAACACAAAGAATAAGCACTACAAACCACACTTATCACCGAGAATTGGATCAGGTACTACGTCGATTAAAACGTTTTGACTCGAGATGTAAAATGTTAACGTAAAACAGTTACGTATTTTGACCGAGTATATTAGGAGATGAGTGCAGTTGCTTTGACATTCGGGACGAAATCGAAGTTTTAAAATTCGGGCAATTTTTGAAAAAAAGTTAGGCCACTTTTTGCATACTCTTAATATTGCCTTGTTGGACTACAGACGCGACCTGATGATAACCGTTAAAAGGCTACGACACGACTAGGTGGGGTAGCTTATCCCCCTAAAAAAATGAAAAAGACGTCTAAGTCCGATGGGTCCAACGGGTGAAATGTGATATCCGCATGGACCTGTTACTCTTGCGCGGGCATTTTGACTTTTGGAAAGGGGTTTCGCGACTTCAGGAGGCCGTTCCCGACGTTCGGGGTTGTCGGACGTGAGAGAAAGGTTAGAGATTGTAGAGATGATTGTACTATAGAATAAGGAAGCTATGTGGGCTAATGCTGCTAAGTGCCCGACCAAAGACGACGTTACCGATCCTAGTATTCGTCAGTTCATCTAAACGGGCCGAGAGCGACAAGACTCATATTGAAAATGTGAGTGAGAAGGGGAAGTGGGATTGGTTAGGCTCGCTTTTGGCTAGGGCGGTGGAAGCTTGTGTTAGGAGGAGTCGATGGTGAAAGATCCGAGCAAGCATACCCGAATGGCAAGGGAAAGAAAAAGTTGGACCGGTAAAGCCCAACCATTTAGTACTATGTTGTATTAATTGACATTACGTGGTGCATTAGCACTAGTTTTTGTGGGGTTTTACTTGACGCGTTGTCGTTTCTCGGGGTAGCCGGATTTTGGATGTTTGATGTAAAGGGCCTCGACGAAGGCTTGATTTAGATTTTGCATTAATGAGAAGCACATTTATTTATTTATTTATTTTATTTTTTTCGTGGTGGCTCGCAACTTGATTCTTCATTTTGCCCGAAGTGCCCTTTCGGGTTTTCACCCCGTCCTCGGCTCACCTTTCTTTTGTCTTTTTTTTTTGTTTGTTTTTTTTTAACGACGGCTCGCAACTCGTTTCTTCATTTTGCCCGGGGTGCCCTTCCGGGTTTTCACCCCGTCCTCGGCTCGTCGTTTGTGCTTTGTCATTTTAAAAGCACTCATTGACCGGGTCGTGGGGAGAGTCCCAGTTTGTACATGAATCGATTAATCGATTTTGTTTGTTCGGTCGTTTGGTTGTACCCGGGGACGGGTTGCCTACGTATCCGTGTTTGGATGGAATCAAACAATGTTCGTAGTTCTTTTTAGATGTGAGTGATTTTGCTTTAGACTCATTATGCCAATTATCGATGTGAGATGTTCAGAGTGTATTCACATGGGTTTTCACCCTAGCTAAAATTAATGTGAAATGGTCGGGTGTGACCCCTTCAAAGTGACAATTACCAAGATACCCTGTTTGGGTCAGGGTGACTAGCTTGGACGATTTTGGAATGTGGAGCTAGGTAGTTAGTGGCTCTGATGAACTAAGATCTGGAGCTTGATTTTTGTGGAGTTAAGGCTTTGAGGTTGCGGTTTCGTAATGTGGTAGGAAAGGGGAAGCTGAGTGAAAATGACTCAGACTTCAATCGAATGGGTTGTAAATTATGTGGGATCCGATTTCCATGTCTGGTCCTAACGGTTGGGATTATCCTATTGAGCTTGAATCCTCAAAATTCCGAACTGTCTCCTAACAAGTGTCTCGGGAAGGTCTTAAGGATCGTAATGTAGGGAGGCTAGTGTTTGGGTGCTAGTTGACTGGTCTGTTCATTTTTCTCTTTTTTTTTTCTTTTCGTTCGGACTTTGCATTTCAAGTTGAGTTGAATGATTGGGGGTTTCATTTTGACCGTTGATTTTGGTCTTGATCATTGAATTGGGCCGGTTTACTTTGGCCTTGGTTTCATTTATTTTTTGGCTCCTTTTGGTCGTTTCAGACTTCTTTTTCTTTTTGTCAGACTAGCACCTATGGTAGGAAATTGTCGGTCTTTACTTGAGGGGTATTTATTGTGGGGAATGGGTTTGCCTTCCGTCCTTGATCACAAGCTAAGGGATTATCTAGATTCGTCATAGGATTCAGTAATGCTCGTTCTAAGGGGTAATTATGTGGCTTTCTATACCAGACATGGAATAGGTAAGAAAAGGAACACGAGATCTCAGCTCTTGTTGTTCCTCGTTGTTTCGAGGTATGTTTTACTGTTATCAATAACTGGCATAGTTCCGAGTTGTAAGCAAGAAAGTGAGTTATTAAATCAAGTGATTGTCGAGGCGCATTATAAAGGAAGAAAAGTTTTCTTTTTATTGATAGTAATAAGCGGGTTATGCACCCGAGATATTGTTTTCGGGGAGATGGAGGGCAGATCCCCTCGCTCGCACCTCCTGACTCAATGTAAAAAAAGACATTTGTTATACTATTAGGTCTAGGCCCTAAGACAAACTGGACTCTGACTCGGGCACGAATTTACTCGTCTCGGTGGATGCCCGTGGGTTGTCAGGATTTTCCTCGATGTTCCGGACATTCTCCTTTATAGGGTCGCGGTGGGAACAACCGAAGGTGTCGTCAAGGACAGTGTGAATGCTAAAGGGGTTTGTGGTATTGTTAGGTTTTTCGGGCGGAGGGAGAGGGATAGTCCCATTTTCTATCATATCATGTACGGTATGCTTGAGCCGAAAACAAGATTCGGTATCATGCCCATTGCCACGGTGGTATTGGCAATAAGCATTAGGGGTCCAACTTTTGCTTCATTTGCTGACTGGTGGGTCCGGAGTGGAACCCAAAGGTGAGAGTAACCCTTGATCGACTAGGCACTTAAGGGCTTTGGTGTAAGATGAGTTGATTGGGGTAAATTTTCTTGGTGACCTTCCTACTTTGTTGGGTGTGGCCTTGTAAGGTCATGGTATTCCTTCCGTATCGACTTTAGGAAGCTCTGATCGGGCGGATCATTGGGATAATCTATCCTGGGTAGGTTTTTGGGCATGGTAATTGCTCAAATTGGCGTTTGTATCGCTTTCGGTGTCTCTACTCTCAAGGAAACTGAGGCGACTACCGATGTAACGAACGGATAAAGTCAAACGGGTTACTGAAGTATGGATGTTGCGAACCAATTTGGCTAGGGTATTGACATCGTTGTGGATGCTTTTGATGGCGCTTGAATCTACCGACATGTTGGGGAGTGATTCTAGTGAGAAAGGATTAAAAGGTCATATTGGATCCACCGGATGACTTAGAGACCGAGGGATGCTCATAACTGAGCGACACGGAGACAAGACCCTTGATTCGCGCATGTGTGCGGTCATTGGCTTCGGGACTCAGGTGCTATAGACTCTTGGTGTATTCGGCGAAACGCCTAATGAATCTTAAGTCTCTGTAACGAGATGATTTGACACAAACCTCGGAGGTGAGGCTTAAAGAGGACTTCTCGAAATGAGACGACCCGAAATGTAAAACCTCGGGTAGAGGCGATCCTAGTAACTAACACAGGCAGTTAATCACACGGTTGTACGACGTAAGAGGTTGATCGCGATCCCGGCTCAGGATCAAAGATTTTTTTTGAAAAAGGACCGATACTCGCAGAGAAAAGTATTTTTCTTTTTTTTGAAAAGTGATTTTGCAAAGCTAGGGTGACGATGGTGTGGTGACCTCGTTGGTGACGCGAAGGTGTGCTGCCCCATGTGTGTGTCGGGAATCCGATGATGGCAACAGTGTAAAAGCCCCTTTTTTAAAAGAACACGGTTCTTTAGGGAAACCGTTTTTTTTAAATGATTGCGTGATGCTTCTATCGAGACTGCTATTAATTAGTTAGTTCGATATTTGCGGTGTACGTGATGCTCGTGGCAGAGCGTGAAGTCTAACGATGGCGTTTTAAAGGTGTAACTAAATCCTTATCAAAGAACTTAGGTGATGAATAGTGCTTATGCGACCGTAACAACGCGACTAAGGCTGCCATCATGTTAGTTTTAATTTTTCCGGATAATTATTTGATCCGTTCTATAGAAAACCAATATACAACATCGAGAACCCGCGTCGCGTTGCAGTCCTATCGTCATTGGGCGTTTGTTGGGCACTTCTGCAGCCACCAGGTCCAAATCTGGGTGTCTACACATGTCTTTTACATCGTTCTATATCATTCCATATTATTTGCAAACCGTTATTATCGTTATTACCGTTACTAACTTGTTTGTTTATGTCTTTTCGATTTATTTCCGTTATTCGTTTTATTGTACTAAAATGAATCTCGCATGCTAAATACAACTCTGACGTTAATTTTAGAGGCACTAAATCGACATAGCAACTTATTCTAATTTTCGCATGTTTAGTCAAAACAATGCTTGCATATCATCTCATCGTATTACTAACGCGCGTATTAATATATCAAACGATATCTTAGTAGAGGCCGCTAATGTGCGGGCGGGGTTGGGTGTTCTTTGTGAACTTCCCAACACGTACCCTCACCCCTTACTCAGAACCTCGGTTTCCGGATGCCAGAAACCGTTGGCGCACGAGAGTCATTCAATACACGACATCCGATAACGTCGGTATCGGTATCAAAATGCAAAGGGACGAACCCAATAAACTCTGACATCCGAATGGGCCGTATTTTGTACACGGCCCACTAAGATATAGAGTGGGTTCGAATGGGCCCAAACTCACACAAAGTTCGGTGCCGACTCCACTTCGATTTAAATTTCAATTCGACCCATCTTATATGGAGATTCATTCGCCTCCCTAAACCCGCGCGTGGCCGCGTCAGGTTGGACCTATGTCGTATCCACAAATGTCTACTGTGGGGAGAGCATAAAAATCAAATATTGCTCTATAAGGGGAGCAGCTGCCTGAAGGTGGGTTTGGCGGGTGACCGGTCACCCAAGGGTGATCGGTCATGGTAAGGCTAAGGTAGGCCCAGTAGCGGTACCGCTTTCCAGGCAGGCGATCAGTGGGCCCCGTTGACGGTCGCGAGCCCTAAGTAGGTCCTACGGATATAGTAGGGGCGTACCAAGCGTGCATATCTAATGATCAACAGATGCGGGCGCGAGTGCGGGCACTTGGGCACTTGGGACGCTTGGGCGTAAATCAGGACCCAGGATCCGGGCCCCGGCCCGCATCGGGAGTTGGGTCCTACGGATCTAGTAGGATCGTCCCCAAGCGTGTATATCTAATGATCGAAAGACGCGGGCGCGGGTGCGGGCACTTGGGCGTAAATTGGGACCCAGGCCCCGGCCTGCATCGAGACCGTGGGTGAGCCGAGCGCATGTCGGGCTAGCCAAGGGCACCATAGGATAGCCAAGGGCACCATGGGCTTGGCCATGGGAAGGTGATCGGTCATGGAATTAGGGTGATCGGTCATTTGGGGCACCCCAATTTCATATCGTGATTCTCACTTTTCAATATCCACTGTGGGGAGAGCAGAAAAATAAAATATTGCTCTATAAGGGGGAGCACATGCCTGAGGGTGGGTTAGGCTGGTGACCGGTCACCCTAGGGTGATCGGTCAGGGTTAGGCTAAGGTGAATGATGGGTGCTCCCCCCCCACCCGACTAGGCACGGCATGGGTACCACTTTTCCGGCCGGTGACTTTTGGGTCGCGTCAACAGTCGAGGGCCCCGAAATGGTGAGGTCGTATGGATCTAGGAGAACGAATGGAGGGGTGGTGTCCTCCGGAGTAGCGAGTCCCGATAAAGTTGAGCAAGGTGGCGCTGGTCCGTCGGCGGCCTCGTAGAATGGGTTGCGAGGGATTGAGTCTTGATCGTTGTCCCGATTGGGTATGCGGTATGGCCTACGTAATGTCCGAAAAGCCGGTCTTCCGGTTACTACGGTGGTAGATGGCGACGAAAATCTTGAGCTTCTCGGAAAATAGAGTAGGGT